>JAYXIM010010978.1:0-619975 GCA_037575425.1 Anastrepha fraterculus | reverse complement strand
CGCATGTTTAAAGTTTGAATAAGTTTTGTTTATAGTCTTGCCCATCCAAAATTCTATACACATATGTATGTTTTAGTTTTTAAGCACTTATTGCTTTTGTTTTGAACAGTAGTGTATGTAGCTATAAGAATACTACGCGAGGCTTTGAGCACTACAACGCAACTCTTTTGTAAATTCCTGGCACCTATGCAAGACACTAAACAAGAAGTGACGTCATGCTCCTTTTGTCAGTCGGGCGACTCCTCAAAATGATTAATTTCTGACGACTGTCGGATCTAAATAGAGGAACAATACATTTTTTCATGCGGTAAGGCCTTTTACTCCAGCAGTATTTTACCTACATATGTATAAAAACTTTTTTAGGCCTAAATTCGCCAAAAGTGAGAGGTTCGTTTACCGTCAACAATCTAGCAATCACCAACAGCCTAGCAATGTAAGTGCACTGCAATTTCAATAATCACATGAAACTTATATCACTTTAAAATAACTTCACAATTATTTGCAACAATCAATTTATAGTATTACTACTTTTTATTGCCAAATCAATACACTCAAAAAATGTGTATTTTCTGTTTCCTTTCTAATCGGTCGTCTGTGCATTCAGCAGACATTTACAAATATTTTACATTTTTTGCACAAATATCACCACTTGCCACCTTCCACTTACTTACAAATGCAAAATTTTGTCGCTGCTCTACTTTTCCAAAAATAACGTTTTACAACCAAGATAGCGATCGTTGCGCCAGGAAAAGTGCAACTAACAAGGCGTTCAACTTGTTTTTCACAAATTTTTGGTGCCAAATATGTTAACCAATCACAAAAATAACAACGAATTATTGCAGATACGTATACTTTTTTGTTTTGCTGCGTAAATTCCCTATTTGCACTGAGCTAACTGCACTATAAGGGAATAGTATAATGAAAGGTGATGGCGAGGACCGCAATGAAGTTATGCGAGTTGTAGAATTTCTGATTAGTAACTCCAATATCTGTAAAAAATTGGCTTACGCACAGCTGTTTGCATTCACCGCACTGAAGCTATCAAATCAACGAAAGAAAAGTATAAAACCTTGTGATTAAATAATTGTTTTCTTAGGATGATTTTACTTCATTTGATTGCGCTTTACTATTATTTACGTAGAAGTGTTGGCTGTGTTTTTGTTTTGCACAAGAAAATTTAGAAACATTCAATTTTAAACTATAAAACATAAGCAAATGTAATTTAATTCAATGCTTAATAATGTGGGAAATAAATGCGGAGGAATACAACCATGCAAGTTGAGTTGCCAACTCTTTAGCTGATTTTTATGTGATGCTTACAATGAGAGCGGTAGCAACACAACGTCGCAACAGATAAAAGTGTTGTTAACGTTATTGGTTAACGTATAGGCACAGTGACGCCGGTATTCAACCAGATACGATCACTTTTATTACTTTCATTTAATATACAAAACCAAATTTCGAAGCGAACCGAGTAAGAATAATTTATTTGTTCTTCTCAATTTATAATAATTTGAGTTAAAATTGGTATGGCACAAGGGCACATGACACAAAAATTGTATAAATATATATATATATATAAACCAGAAATATATTTCGTGTTAGATAGCTGCAATAGCCATGTAGGTATCCGGTTTCCCACAGGTTTGAAGGCTACTATGAAAAGGAAATATCAATTGAGAAATAAATTTTTCTTCATGAATAATATCTTCATAAAAGAACCATATAAAACGGCACAAGTAATATGAGAGAATCTCTGCCGGCTTGTTGCTTCTCAAATAACCGCGGAGAAAAAATGTTTATAAGTGGCGCTGTGATACTGTCGCTTACATTTGGCCTTTGGAGATGATCCAGCATGCTTGACTGAGCTTTGTGTGTGTTAGTGCAGTCGGGTGTCGTCGTGTCACACATACTTGTTGTCGGCTTTTGAATGATGAAAATCAAAAATTTTAGATATTAGCGTCAAGCACCCGACACGCACACATATAAAGTTCTTGTCAACAATGCTTGATCATGTCCAAAGGCCAATTGTGCACAACTTAGTATTCACCTCTATCGCATTGCCAACTGGGCTTTACTAGATTGAGTGGTAGCACAGATTAAATTTTTATACCCGCGCACTTGTGCAAAAGGTTTATAATTTTGGTCACATAAAAATTGTATGTAACATCATATAGGAATCGATACAGATATAAAATTATACATATGTAGGTACCAAGGTACAAATTATACATATGTAGGTACGCCCAGAATGATGTATACGTCCATGCGCATGATAACTCGAGCAAAAATTAATATATTTGAATGAAACTTGGCAAACATGTAGGTACACAAGGTAGGATGGTATAAAAAACGGGCGCATTCGGTCAATAACCTCTGATATATTTGAGATCGAACAAAAATTATGCACACTTTTTATATGTGAAGTCTGCGATTTAGATTAAATTCCTCGTTAAGAAAGAAAATATGACGCAACAAATTATTGAAAAAATATCTTCGGTTCTTAGCGACTTTGCAGTGACCCATCAAAATGTCTAAAAAGTCGGAAATATGGTTTTGGCTAATCGAAGAATTAAATTTTGATGGTAGCGGAAGAAAAGTATGAATTGGAGAAACGTTACATACAAGCAGCGACGATTGGAGAGTTCTAAAGATTTTTTGGAGTTGTGTCTGAGTGATTTAGATGAACCAGATTTCAAGCAAGGATAATATATACAGTTTGATTTCTCGCCTCCATAAGTTCAAGCAAGAACCGATGCTGTAGTAAAAAGGGGAATATATCACCAAATAAATTTTAAGTGAAAGAGTCGGCGTCAGATTTGATGGCTGTCATTGTCTTAGACAGTGAGGGAATTTTGCTAATTGATTACTTGACTAAAGGGACTGCAAAGAACGGCCATCACTATGGTAGTTTACTCGGTCAGGCACATGAGGCAGTCGCATAGCACAGACATAGCAGTTTGGCGCGTGGAATGTTGTTTCTGAAAGACAACGCGCTCAGTACTCGGCTACCACTCCAAATTTCACACCTGGGTCCCAGTGATTATTTCCTCTTCAAATTAAAAAAAAATTTACGGAAACGAAGTTTTTCCGGCGATTTTGAAAATAAATTTATTATTGTCTTTTCAGTGGCATAAAGACACGATGTAAAAGGTATATTTCAGTTGTAGGTGATTGGAAAATATACATATAACACCACACTTTTCATTCACCAAGTAGAATATACTGTGAACTTATCAACCGCCCCTTGTAAGTGAATATGCGCAAGCATTGTTAAAAATTCGAAAATAAAGGGTTTTCCAATAAGAGGTGTTATTTTGATATTCAAAGAAAAATGCTATTTTTTAAAATAAATGGTCGGATGTTTATTTCATTATAAAGGGGGAGGTATGCCGTTAATAGTACAAAATAAAATCAGGCAAATGACCACCACGACCACGCCTACAGCACAATATCCTTTTCATGAAATTTTCCATAACCGAATTGCAAAGTGGCTGCCCTATGTCCTCGATAGCCTCACGAATCCCATGTTTGAGGTCTTAAAACAACCCTAGGTGGTTGGCGTAGACCTTCTCTTTCGCGTGGCCCCAAAGAAAAAAAAGACACAAGGTGTTAAATCACAAGATTAAGGTGGTCAATTGTGATCATCTCTTCGAGAGATAACTCGGTCCGGAAAATTTTCCCGTAAAATATCAATGGTTTCGTTGCTTGTTTGGCACGTAGCGCCATCTTGTTGAAAATAAACGTTGTCCAGATCAATACCATCCAATTCCGGCCATAAAAAATCGTTAATCATCTCTCGATAGCGCAATCCATTCACCTGTAACACCTACTATTGGAAAACCCTTTATTATATTAGTATGTTTGTACATATGAATATACCTTCATTTTATATATATACGTACGTATACATACATATGTATACTTAAGTAAGTACTATACATATATTCGCGAGCCTACCCACCTATAGTGGATGTGTTTGTATTATATTTATTTAGGACTTAAATGAAAATTGGCAAACTGTACCAAGTAAAGGTGAATAGTAGTTAGATCTCTTAGAAGATCTCTAGGCAATATAGTGGTTCAACGCGTGCGACTTAAGCTATTATGGAATGGCTTAGGTGCCGCATCAGATTTTCATTGAAAAAAGTGAAGACAATATTTCTCGGAATAAAGAGTACGATTTCAGCTGCAGCGAAAACATCAAATTCAACGAGTGAGATTGATCCTGAAGCACAGCAATTGTTTCTGGGACTGACTTGGGCGAAATAAATGTTTCTAAACGAAGGAACAAGTCGGATATTTTTCACAGGAGATATTTGTGTCCACATAGGGGGCAAACTGTTTATATATTTTGTAGGTGTTAAAGGGTACCCCTTTCCCTTTACAAATTATATGTTAAAAAAAATAAAATTTAATTAAAACAAGAATACAAATAAGTATTCAATCATTATTTTCAAATAAAATGTTTTGATGAATAAATAATTATTTTCTGATCTTTTCATATTCGTTGTTTGAGAAATAAATTGTTTTTAATTAAACTTTTTTTCCTTGTATAATGATCGGATTATCAAAATGTCCGATTATTATATTTTTTTTTTGCTCACGAATGATAATCAATCAATGATAATTACTATTTTCCTTTTTTGCTCAAAAATGATGATTATTTTTCTGATTTAATTTTTTTCTTAAGATTAATGATTGGGTTAGCGACTCATTTTAATCATCAAACTAATTTCATACAGCAACATAAAACGAATAGCTTAATATGGCTTAATAACTCTTAGCTAATCTAACTTTAAATAACGAAATTCCAGTTCGAAATCTAGAAAATCAGTGGTGATATACAAAATATTATTTTCAATTGTATAATTGGTTTTATTAACTATATTCGTATTAATGGCACTGAACTAACATATGTATTGATATAATAATATATTTACTTTAATATAACAAGATATTTTTAGACTAACAAGGAATCAATGCAAATCTCCCTCTCTTCTCTACTTACATTTAATATATATGTATGTACTTATACAGTCCGGTTCACTTAAATAGATGTAATAATTTTTATGGTTATTAAAGCAACCGTATTTGATCTAGTAACACATGGGTTTCTGATAATCCAAGTGAAGACTGTACTTTGCTTGAAAATAAACATGCATCAATTTATAATATTATTCCATCTAACGGTATTTTGCAACAGTAAAACTTCTGCAACTATAATACTGTGCTTGATTTATAGAGTTATATACAGTTAGATTTTCAAAAAATCGATTTTTTATTTATTTTTCTTAACGTACATAAAATGTAAAGAATACACACAGAAAATTTAATATCGCGTTTTTCTAAAATGGTGTTTTCAAAGTCGGTGACCAACATTACTCGAAAACGGCTAAGCCGATTAGTCTCAAATTTTAACACGAGCTTCTTTTTTAGTAATTAATCGAAGATTTTTTCTCACCGATAAATTTTTTTTTATAAACAATTTAAGGCCGAAATTTTGGTCAAAAATCGATTTTTTTTATAGAAACCGCTATTTTGTATATTAAAAAAAATTATTTTGCTTATTTTTTCGATTAATTACTAGATTTAACATTACTTTAACGAAATCTGCTTGGTTTTTTAATTTCAGAGGATCCAGCTCAGAGATGTAGTAATCACCGCAAAACGTCTTTTTTGAGAGGAGCTCCCGGAGATCAGCTGTAGCTCCTTTCCAAATAAATATTTTTACTAATACTAAGTCTTAAAATACAGTTAAAAGATAACATAATATGTGTACAAATCTTTAGATGAATAAATTTAAAAGTTTTTTTGGAAAAAATTCTGGTAAATTCGCTTTTTTCGGCCTTCTAACTGTATATAATCCGTTATTGGTTCACTCGAAAATGTCTTCGAAAACAGACCTCCAAAGACTACCGCCCCGATTTTTACACCTTTTAAGCCATTGAAAAACCTATGGGCTGTAAGTGGTGAAGGTTTAGGATTAAATTTGGATGGATGTTGACATCTTTTTGTATTTAAAAAATGTGTTTAATTCAAAAACAACATTACTATCAAAGCAACTATTTTTTTTTTAGAAAAATATGATCCAAAAACATTTTGTTTAGCGTTGCCACCTTCATTTTATTCCAAAAATAGTTCAGTTGAATATTGAGATATAGGTATCAAATGGAAGATGTTTAAATAATAAAAAAAAATATTTTAATTGTGGTGTTTAATTTATCTGGTGTTGCCATATTATATTTGTTTGGAAATTAAGATTAGAAATTGATTGCAGAAATACATATATATACAATAATATACATATGCAAATACACATGTATATTATTGTAAAGGCAATGTTAGTTTTAATCCAATAATATTTTTAAAATGCGTTGCCATATAACTAAAAAAAAATTAATAACAAAATTTAATTAGAGGTTAGGATGTGGGTGTCAAACCACATGAGTTGAGATGAACGGTTAAAGTTTTAATTGAAATTATTTGTGTATGGCGTTGCCACTTAACTCTTAATAGATAAATTAAGTATAAGGTTGTGGGTATCACGCAAATTATTTATTTATTTATTATTATTATTTAGTTTACGAAAACAAGTTTCTTAAAGACTTATTGCAACGAAAAGTGGAATATGATTTAAAATAATTAAAAAATTGAATATAAAGTAATTGAAAATACACTTTTCCGAGATGAAAAATCCAGTTGGATAGAACCAGGGGTTAAATACACTTAAGGCTCTGTTTTACATTTAACACCATAGAAAGGTAAAGAGTTACGAAGATTGTACTGTGGTATATTAAAATTAATTTTTTTAAAAAGAAATGAGCAGCCAATTCTACCAGTGATGATGTTATAAACAAATGAAAGCAAGAGGATTGTTCTTCTTACTTCCAAAGACTTGAGGTTAATCAAAACCAAACGAGACTGATATGTAGGAATCGGTTCAACAAAGCTCAATGAACGTAGAGCGTATTTAAAAACAATTTTTTGGACCCGTTCAATTTGTAGATTTTATGTCTTGGCCTCCAAATGAAAGTAGCGTATTCCAAATTGGAGCGAACAGAAAACTTATATAATAATGTCGGAGTGTAAGAGGCATTGAATTTGGAACTATTTCGCCTCGCAAACCGTGATACCGGGTAAGCTTTCGAAACAATATAACTTATATGTCTATTAAATGAAAAGTTACTCGAAAAAATAACGCCAAAATCTTTAGTTTCATCCAAACTTTGCATCAAAGAATGGAAAATGTTGTAAGACGTCGACAAGACATTGCGAGTTTTCGAATGCATGACTTTAAAGCACTTAAAGCATGACTTGATTTTTTAAGAAAGTCGAGATCATCATAGTTCCACGGCGTCAATGTCATTTTGAAGCTCAAGTGCATCATCTGGTTTCCAATTTTGGATCAGCACAGATCAGAAATTTCACGAAACGGAAGCAGGTACCTATTTTCGAGACGTCAGAACGTTTTAAACATATCCTATACTATTAATAATTACGCATTACGAAACGTAACAGTGTTTAAGGATTTCGAAATTATCTTTCAATAGGCATATTACTTTTATTCATTCATTTTCCGTTCTCACTTGGAGTATACAGTTATCATTTGGAGATCGATAAGTAGAATCGAACGCGTTTAGAAAACATTTCTTAAACTTGCTCTATATTCCCTACGTTATGAGACGCCTGTTCCATTCTATAATTCTCGGCTTGTGTTAATTAAAGTAGACTCTCTGGAAAAGGGAAGGACAGTCCTTTCACTTTTTTTGATTTTAATGTTATTAATGGTACCATTGGATGTCTGTTTTTACTTGAGCGGATATGTTTTAATATTCCACAAATTGTTTTTTGCAATTTTCACTCTTTTTATTGAGACAGCTTTAAGGCTAAAATTGCGAGTAATGCATCTATTTCTGGTGCGTTTCGGGATTTTAATGCTTTGTTGAATTTGAATCTGCTTGATTTTGCTTTCTCAAGATCATATTTTGCAAAACATCTAAATTCAATTGCTTATTACGTTATTTATATAATTGATATGTGTTTTAACTGCCGAATTTGACTTCTATTGTAGACTAATAAATAAATAAATAAATAAAATAAAAAAATTTAACTAAAAATTTAAATTATTTGACTTTTCCTTTCAAGCATGTATTGTAATTTCCCAATAAAACATGCAGTTAAGTTTTTTAAAAGTGTTTTATTTTATACGCAAGCGAAACCTCAGCCATCAGCTAGTTAATGAATAAATGTACCTATAAGTACTTTTATTCCTCAACATAATCTACCATAAGTTCAAATGATTTGATATCAGCCAATGTACAATTAATTTACCCGATGTCCAAAACGGCATGCGAAATACTCATCTACGGCAGGAAAAAACCCAATATAGTGATAAAAATCTTCGTTTTGGAAGGTCGAAAGGCAACAGACATTCATAAAAAAATTATAAAAATTTATCATTTGCAACTGTGCGTCGATTAATTTAGAGTTTCAGCGTGGTCGTACAAGCATTAAAGATGAGCGTAGTGGACGTCCAAATAGGTGCAACAACACCAGAAAACATTCAGTAAATTTATGATATTGTTTGTGAAAACCCATGTTTGACTAAGCGTGAATCGCAGATACCATAGGCACTTCCCTCATATAAGCATTTACTTAATGTTTTACAAGAAGAATTCGTTAAAAATTAAAAAGAAGCTGTGGAAGAGTTTTTTTGCAGAGCTTGTGGGAAATCATTACAGTGATGGTTTAGAATTATTGAAGGAACATTGGAATAAGTGATATGAGGGTGAGAGAGATTATGTTGAATAAAGAAACTAATTTCATTTAAAAATTCTTAATATTTTATGTTTTCTTTCAATACTTTTCAATCAAATATCTCTACCCTAGACAGCTGTAGAAAGAAGCAAAACTCTTTGAAAAATAAACTTCAAATTCAAACTCTAGCCATAGATGAAGCTGTAATATATGTAGATGCCAAGCTAGAAATATATTAAATGACCTGGTATATGAAATTCTTTTTTTATTAGTGTATCGGGTTTTATATCACAGTACCTTTCTTTGAACCGAAAGCGTTGTTCTAATTCCATTGTGTACAGTTCTCAATCACATGTTACCCTATTACCAGGAAGCACCGGGAATGTTTAAATAAAACAAAACAGAGTTAAATTTCAGGCAAATTTATTTTATCTCCTTCAAAATGTGCCCCGTCTGAAGCAACACACTTGTGCCAACGTTTAACCCAGTCCTCCATGCACCCCTGGTAGGCCGACGAAGGGATGGCCTTCAGCTCCTTCGTCGCATTCTCTTTGGTCCGCTCTATCGACTGAAATCTTCTTCCACGAATTCCACGAAGTGGTAACTTCAACTTGGGAAACAAAAAGAAAATGCACGGGATCATATCAGGGGAATAGCGGAGCTTGAACGATGGTATTTACTTGGTGTTTGGTCAAATTATCAACACAATTTGGGCTGGGTGGGATGGCGCGTTATCATAATGCAAAATCCAAGAATTGTTTATCCACATTACAGTCGGCCAGGCAGACACTAATGATCCGATGGCGTTAAAAAGCGACAGATGTGTGTCTTACAGTCCTACCAACATAAAAAAAATATATATTGACCGGTTCCCACGGGCACAGTTCGTTTAAATTAATCATTCCCGGTACTTTTTGATCATAGGGTATATGTGTAAGTGTTGTTTCCGGTAAATTTGATTAATTGCTAATATGTCAGCTATCAATTTGGACGATTGTTACTTCAAAATAAAAATATTTCTGCAACTAATGGACACAGTTTTACTGCGTAAAATCCTCTCACTCAGAATACGTGCTGAATCCAATGCTTTATCATTTGCCAAAGCTCTATAATGGCGAGTGTTATTTATCTTATCACCCTTCTAATCGTGGTGAAATTCCGGTTTCTTTGTAAGAGTCTTTGACCGACGGCCGACTGCTTAAAAATTTGTTTTTTTTTTTTTTTGATGAGGCAATATTTGCTAATTACTCTCTTTCAGTTGAACACTTTTTCCATTGATAAGTCTAATGTGCACGGCAGGGCTAAATATTATGCGTTTAATTTTTATAATAAACTTTGGTACTTAACATAATAATATTTTTCATGCTTAAGAAGAATTTTCTAAATACGATATTGCTTAAATATTATAAAGATTATTATATATATATATGTATATATACTTATATATAATTGGCGCGTACACCCTTTTTGGATATTTGGCCGAGCTCCTTCTCTTATTTGTGGTGTGCGTCTTGATGTTGTTCCATGGAGGGACCTACAGTTTCAAGCCGACTCCGAACGGCAGATATTTTATGAGGAGCTTTTTCATGGCAGAAATACACTCGGAGGTTTGCCATTGCCTGCCGAGGGGCGACCGCTATTAGAAAAATGTTTTTCTTAATTTGGTGTTTCATCGAGATTCGAACCTACGTTCTCTCTGTGCATTCCGAATGGTAATCACGCACCAATCCATTGAGCTACGGCGGCCGCCCATTATTTATTGATAGTATTATAATCAAATTACATGTATTTGCATTGTTTTTGTCTTGTTCTAGTTATGCCTTTGGGGTTATGGTACGACTTCAAGAATCGTTTAAGTTGCTCAGAACAGCTGATGGCTATGGTTCTGGTTAAAGCTATGGCATAACACCACTAATTGGGCCTTTAGACACTTCTTCTGATTCGAAGTGTTCTATCAAACATTAATTTTTGTCGATTTTTAAACATTTGTCGTATTGCCACCCACTCCCTAACAGCCGATTTTTACCAGCATAAAGACAGCGAAGGAAGGAGTGTTATGAACTTTGCCTACTGGTCACATACTGTGGCGCAAAATGAATCACCTTATCGAAAGATTTATATATTTGCAAATAGCGTCGTACGGCAAACATATTTGACACTTGTGAACTAGACAGCTGCAGTATACAAACAGTCAAGCAATGGAGCGCGTAAAAAATAAATATTTCTATCACTCAAAATCATTATTATTTCTTATTTAGTAAAAAAGTATTCTAAAACCAATTCGGATGATTATTTTTGCACCACACAATTTTTATATCATACAAGAAATTTATATCACATATAAAACCTGTATGCAAAATATTTATAAATTTTAATTAGCATTAATTCGTGCTTTCAGCTGCTGCACTTGTTTTCGATGATGAAATTTGCGTCACCTTGTATAAAATGTTCACGTTTACATTTATCGATGTTAATATTTATTGATCGTTTCTCGTTTGTTCTTTGTTTCAGTAAGAAAATAGAAAAGAAATAAAAACGAAAACAAAGCTCAAAATGTAGAGGAGTTGGGAAGAATAGGGGAAAAGGTGAATTGCTGCAACCCCACGTGATGCCGATGACAAGCAATGATCATTTATTTCGAAAAAAAAAGAAAACTCAACATTTTGCAAAATTATACAAGAGAAATACATTTCCAGAAGAAAGATGCAGTACAACAACCGCTTTGTATGCTACAAATAACTACAGACTCATGCACATGCACACATATACACATATACGTATGTTCATTTACATGCATTGGAAGTTATTTGCAAGTTGCTAGTTCAAGTGTTGGGGGTGAATTTTTTATTAATTACTTATTAAACAATTTTGTGTTGTTTGAAAACATTTTATTGCTGCAAATTACTTTGCAAATCGCAATAATTGTCAACTTGCGACTCACGAATTCAAAACATTCTCGGATTGCACACGTTTGCTATTACTTGCTTGTATTTATATGGCTAGCTTACTTCAAACGCCATTTCGCTCGTTCGCTGGTAGAACGTCATAACTCAAAAAATCAAAAATTCGGGGAAAAACGGTTTGAGAGTTTTCAATTCAATATTTCTCTATAAGGAAAAGCAAAAGGCTGTTTAATGTAGTAATGATTAGTTGTAACAAAAGTTGAGTGCGAAGAGGAATGAGAAAAAGTTGTCTACCCTGTTTTCACGTGGCGATTTTTTGTTGAACATCCTTTTTGGCTAGTAAAATGGAATTAAAACGGAAAAACAAATTTATCATATATAGGGTGGGCCATGTAAAATTTGCTTTTTGAATCGGCTATAAAAAAAAAAACTAATCAATATTTTTTCAAACTTTTTTTTTATTTTGAAGATTGAACATTGTCATTTATGAATGAAAAATAATATCGTTCAAATGACTGCCTCGACTGGCTTTACAGTAGGCCATTCGATCAACCCAATTTTTAAGCACATTTTCGATTGTTTGTGCTCCAATTTCATGAATGGCAACTTCGATTTCGTGTTTTAAAGCATCAATCGTCTGTGGATGGTTCGCATAGCATTTGTCCTTAACGGTCCCCCACAAAAAATAGTCCAACGGGCTTAAATCACTGATTGATATCGGAATTTCGGCTGATTATTTGGTTTTCAAAAACGGTAGCCAAAAGTTCGAGTGTAACTTTGGCAGTGTGACAAGTTGCACCGTCCTGTTGAAACCAAATGTCGTCTATGTCATCCTCTTCAATTTTTGGAAACAACTCGTTGAGCATGTCACGGTAACGCTCGTCATTTACTGTAACCGCGGCTCCTCGCTCATTTTCGAAAAAAAAATGGTCCGATGATGCCGCCAGACCAAAAACCGCACCAAACTGTGACTCGTTGTGGATGCATTTGCTTCTCTACAGTAACGTGTGGATTTTCTGAGCCCCAAATCCGAAAATTTTGCTTATTGACGTAGCCACCGATGTGAAAATGAGCTTCATCAGAAAATATGATTTTTCGTTTCTCACAGTTTGAGTAGAAGACTCACCACTTTGGAAATAGGTTTTCAATATTTCCCAATTTTGTTCAAGCGTATAGCGTCTCATTTCGTAAATGTCAAACCTTTAAGTAAATTTTGAACACATTTGACATGTCATTTGTGTTACCATTCTCAAAAAAATAGGTGGTTCAAAAAGCAAACGCTATATGGCCCACCTGTATTATTTTGAACTCATTCGTAAACGTAACTACTCGCTATCAAAATGGATGTACCCATAGTTATTGTACAGAAGTACGAGTAGAAACACAGGCACCTAAGTATGTAATAGTGTGAGTGCTTCGCCGTTTTGCTTGAGCGTATTGTCGGGGCTGTTAAGCCAAATTAAAATTTTTATGGTAACCTTAAAAATAATAGAATATCGAAAAAAAATACAATTTAATATCTTTGACTTGGAAAATTTATAATAACAAATATTTGTAATATATTTCTTAGCTATAATGATGTTTTTATATTAAGAAGTATCTAAATTTTTACGAAATTTTTTAAACTTTTTGATAAAATTTTTTAGGAAATTGAATAATTTTTTATGAAATTAAATCATTTTCATGCAACCCTGTTACATAAAATAGCGTTTTGAAATCAGGTGATCTTTGATGTGACCATTTTTTGGCGACCAGCTGAGAGTGTTTTTACTTATGGATCTATACAATGCACATAGCACAGAATGTAAACAAATCAAGGGTTGCTCGATAAAAAAGTTGAATGACTCAAAGTTGGTTGGTGACTAACTATTTGAAAGCGTTTAGTTGAAAGCCCGTTTACACCAGGCGTTTGTTGCTTTCAACTAAAAGTTGGCTGTAAAATCGCCTCACGTAAAAACCCTATAAAGACACTTTTTCTGCCAATGAGTTGCCGTTAAAAGATATCGCAATAAATTTTTTACACAGCGTAAAAGAAGACCAGGTGGCTAATTGTGCATATTTATATAAAGAAAAAAGTTTTCTTTATTTTTTGTTTGTTTGTTTTTGGCTTATAGCACTCTTGCAGCAAGTGAGGGATTCAAACTCATGCCTACAAATACGATATTAGGCATACCTACATACTTAGATTTCCATTAAGTGGTTATTTTCTCGTAATCACTATATTCCGGTAATTATTTATACTTCAATTAATTTTATTAAGCCGCCATAATCAGGTCCGCTGCATTGTTCCACAATTAATCTTGAAAATGTCACGTTCATACGTACATACATATACATATGTATGTATGTGTATATGTGTATATATTGACACCTTGAGTGTGCAATCAGAACAAATAGCAAATATCTTTGCCAAAGTGTCTTTCATGAACAGCAAAAACAAGATTCATCAAAATATTATATAGGTACCTACATTGAATTGTTTGCATTCAGAAAGATATAAAATTTATTAATTGGTTGACAAAGTTATTATGCGGCGATATATCAAAATAGCCAGATCGTTGTTTTTGTTTTTTACTGTGGCACTATGTACAGCTAAATGACAAAGAGCGGAAAAATGTCTTGTTTATAACTGAAAAAGGACAGTTACAAATAACTACTTAAATGGTCTCAACTTTGGAGTGATGGGTTTTAGCGCTAAAAATAAGCTTTGACTCTAAGACCTGCCACTTGAAACTAGGCACCTTAATGTGTGTGTGTACATATATTAGGTGCAATCTATGTATGCAAGCATGTATGCATATGAATATGGATGACGCTTCCTTTATTTAACACAGCCAAGGTTACCTCAAGATAAGAGCGCAACTAGTAAGGTTTTGAAAAAATGACGCTATCGCATAGATAAAAATTAATTTTTGCACCACTTTTTTTTTAATATTGGTAGTCATATCGATATTTCTATTTTGCACGTTTATTGGGGAAATGTCATAATCTAAAGAGCGAAAATATCGTTAAGATCGTCTTTAAAGTTTATAAATTTTCTGTGCCTAACTAAACAAAACTATAAAACAGAATGTTTTTTTTCGAATGATATATGTAACAGTATGACTTTTCTACACAGCCTAAAAGGACAACTTGTCTCTTATCTTAAAATTATGACACTCTTTCAGCAAATCGAGTAAATTCAGTGATTAAATTGTTGAACAATATCTTACACCAAACCCCCTTTTTACACGGTTTTTTCAATAAAAAATGTTTTTATGCGAAATTGTTTTTCTAAACAAAACATAATTCCTAAAAGGGTTTCTTATTAAGTAAAAAATTTTCATGTAAGATAAGAGCAATAAATACGTTTTAGAACTTAGCAAGTCCAACTGTGCATTAAAAATTCAACGTAATCTTTAGGTCGCGTGTAGCTGACTAACAAGCATTGTACAAGGTGACGTAAAATTAATCATCCAATTTTGTTTTTGAATCATGTTTTTACTCAATAAAAAAAAATTGAGTGATGGACATCTTTATTTTGACCTTTACGCGCTCCATTGCTTGTCTGTGTGTATATTGCAGCTGTCCAGTTCACAAGCGTCAAATATGACGTCAATGTTGTTCGAAGCCATTTGCAAAAATGATACTCGTAAGTTTTCCGATAGGGTGATTTGGGATATAGGGAATGTTGTGTCACCTTGTATAAACAACTTGAGAAAGCAAAAAACAAATTTTATTGCAACGAAAAAACCAACAGAAGCCGTTAATATCATAGTTTAAATAAAACCCGACAGATGGGCTGGACATATCTACAGCTACATACACGCTAGTTATCAAGTAGCGCTGAATAGTTTTGGCAACATTTTTTTAGTCTTAATTTCAATTTGAACTTTTATATCTTCAGTACTTATGGATTGAATTTTGACTGTATAAGACTCATAGTTTTTTTTTGTATTAAAAATGAATTGTTTTTGCTTTATAGATAGGTACTTATGTAATATGGTTTTCATTATTACTTCTTTTGCACGGTTTTTTAAGAAACTATTTATGTATTTTTAAAACGCCTTATTTTGTACACTTTTCTAACTTAAAAAGAGTTGGATGTGTGATAAAACTGTATTATGAATGAATTGAGTGTTTGGTTACCTCCCGAGGCGGCGACGTGAATCTGACTCCGCTAGACTGAGGCTTCGTAAAATCGCAGGTCGTAGCTAATAAGGCGATGCCCTAAAATTCAAGATCACCCAAACAATTGCTCTAATGCCGCCGGATCTACATACACTTGTAGAAAAATTACTAGCTAAACATTCCTCATAAAAGTTTAAAGTGTTTTAGTTTTTTACCATGAATTTCTTAATACAAATGTTGCTTTCGTTTCTTTGGGTACGGATACTTTTTCTGGCAAGTGTACTTATGTAAGTACATACATATATTAGAACGTTATTAAAAATTTAATTCCTCACATTTCCGCCACCGTCCGAAGCCACGACGTAATTTTGAATGATGTCTTATGCCATATACATCCATGTGCATGTACTTATAGAATACTGCTGCCGAATCCCCGATAACGGAGCAGCCGAAGTTCATAATTCATACTTCATTTTCCAACTACCCTTCGAATTACGTAACTCGCCATACAAAATTTTGCGAGCGAATTACTTCATTCGTAGGTAATTTAGTCTTAATTACCTTGCCTTCCTTAACTTATATAAGGAATTTATCGAAACTGTCTGTCAAACCCAATTGAGATGTAAACCAAAACCAAAAAAACGAACCCACTACAGTTACCGGAACGTCTCGCATTTATATCCGGCCAAGGACTCTCACTCCAGCAGCATTCCCATGCATGCAAGCGGAATATTTCTGCTGCTGCAACAAAAACAACAAGTAAACCAAAACAAAGAAACAGAGTTAACAAACCTTAAATAATGAGCAGGAAAAGTTCAATTATTTCAAGTTTCAAAAAAAGATGTGAAAAAAATTATTATATGGAGGAGGTTGCTGAACACCTCAAAAATTTTGGAGGAGACTAAATTGTCTTCTTAGGAACTGTTCAACCTACATGAGGAGCAATTACAGGTATTGAAGCAAAAAAATGGAAGAAAATAAGTCCTTCCAAAAGTTTATATGAACTATAAAATAAATTAAAACCTTAGTTTTAATCTTTTTTTCCTCCCCTACCGATATTCACAGCAAATAATAATAATAATAATAAAAAGCGGAGAACAAGAACAAGATGGAGAGCTGCAAAAGTAAATTACGAATGCGTCGCGGAAACAGGACAATTCGCAAATTATCTAGTGAATTACTTATAGTACGAATTACTTGCGTGGGAACGTACCATTAGAGCTCTAGCTTCTTCCTCTTCTTGATTGGCGCAATAACTGCTTAAAATGTTTTGGCGGAGTTTGAAAAAGCGCATCATGCGTTTCACGCTCGTGCTAAGCGACGACTACAGCTAGGTAAGCAAAATCTTTAGAAGGCTCGAATTTTCACCGCTGCACCCTATTTCCGACAATTCGGAAATAGAACTAAACTAAATTCGATAGATAAATTCCTGCATCCGAAGTAGTGTAAAAATCGTATGAACTTTAGTTAGTTCTGTATAAAATGTTCTTCTAATATTCGTGTAACATTCAGGCTAGATTTTTTGGAAAATCTGTTTTCATTTTTTATTTTTACGCAATTTTTGTTAACATGAATTAACACAAAATTAATAGTTAATTATATACTTTGTAACATTAAGGTATGCAAGTTAATGACATACATTTTATTACAATTCAAAAGTGGCACCATAATTTATGTTTATTCAATTTGAAAAAAAAACCAGATCATATCTTGAACCCGACTCGAACCAGTAATTTATGAAATTAGATACCGGAGTCAACTTATAGCATTGTGTCTATACTTTTCGGCTTTAAATACTGCCCTGCTCTGAGGACAGCCGCGATATGAATCGCGAAGTGTTTCACAATTGGCCAAGTAGTACTAATGCTGAGCCAGAAATTTTCAGGTTTATAATTTAAGAGTATATTTGTACATATGTACAACGGTATGCATGCAATTTTATTTGAGATAATAGCGGGTTTGAAGGCACTACTGAAGTGTTAAATAATTCCTGTACAGACGGAGATTAGTTTTTTTTTTCAACTTTTTATTTCAAGTGTTTCATTGTAGATATACATAGATGAAATGCTTCAGTACACAAGTACCAAAAAAATTAAGAACTGTTGTTGGTCTGCTGGATCAGAATAATATTCATAACCAGTAACAATCAGTGGTCGCAATTGACTACGTAACTTTTAAGTAATGTCGTAAGACGTGAAATTACCAAAGCACTTAAATTTTAAAAACCTTTGCCTGTTATGAAGTTTAGAAGATGTTTTAGTGGGATTGAGGCGAAAGAGGAAGATAAAGTCTCCGACTTCTTTATATGAGTATGTGGTTGAACTTACTTGATCTATATTATATATACAAGGTGGCACAAAATTAATCATCCAATTTTGTTTTTGAATAAATTTTTTGCTAAATAAAATAACTGATTTAAGTGATAGAAATCTTTTGCAAAAAATTATAAATGTTCCGATAGGGTGATTAATTTTGTGCCATAATACATAGTATGGATACTATACATAAGGTCAGTAAATAGCTAAGTTACTTGAATCGCAAACCGCATACAAATTTTGAATGCCAAGCAACAACAAAGATTTCAGGCAAACAAACCAACTTTCGGTCGATAGATATGTCTGGTAAATGTTTGATTGTCACATAAATTACTTTTGAATGGCAATATATCACTAAAACTTAAAACCACGTTCCGCCATATTCACATTCTACTCTATAGGGCGATTTTAAGGTAAAATTATGTTTCAAAAAAAGTTCTTTGCCCGATTTATGTTTAGTGAAGCCAGTTATGGGTTATGTTCCAAAATAGAGGTAAAATAAGAGGCAATTCGATGTAGTTTTTAGTATCATTACGACCAAAGTAAAAAATCGAAGCAGGCGGCCAAAAAGTGTTGTGCTACTTATGGGCCCATTATAAGACATATTGTAAGCTTAACTGAAAAAAAATTATGGACCCCAATACAGCATATAATGCAATATCAAAGTGGTAGTTCCAACAATTCCATTCTGGTAATAAGAACCTCAAACGTCCAGAGGATGCACGCTGATCGAGGATGTCGTGGTTTTCGGTCGGCGTTTAGGCACTAATTTTACTACACCAGATCTGAAGATTAGTTAGATACGGATAATCCTAACTGTATTCCGGTCATCATGTACAAGGTGGCCCAAAATTGAGGATTTTAATTTTGTAAATGGCGTCGTGGGTCAATCATATGTAACACTTGTGAAATAGGCAGCTTCAGTAAACAAACAAACAAGTAATGGAATGCGTAAACACAGATTTTACTTTATTTATCTCGGTAGTACAGAGTAAGGATTAGGTATTTTAACAATATTGTACTTCAACATTATTATATGCAACTACAATGATTTTAACATGGAAATTTCTTAATCTAAATTTTTACAACTGTTCATTAAATAATAATGAAATACGGCTTTGATAGTAGGAAAAGAAGAGGTAGATTAAGAAAAAATTATAAAGGAATTATTAGAGAATAAAGAGAAGAATTTAATGTCCTAATTCCTTGCAATCAAACACTTTTAAAGTAATCATAGACTTGAGCCTTGTTATATCTATTAAGCCCAGTGTTCACAGTGTCGGGTAAGCTCCACGCTCTAACAGCGCTAATGCAAAGTAATCTAGATGATGCTAGGTAATTAAATTTTAGAACAATGAAACTGTTGTCTCTAAAATCTTGCTGGTATCAACTTCTCTAACAGATAGGGAGGTAACTTGAGTAATGTAAGTTTGCACATAAATATGCAATTCCTTCTAGTCAAATAATTTTCAAGACTGCAACCTTTGTTCGCTAGAAAGAGATATGGTCATATCTACCAATGCCATATACATAACGTCTACCATTATTAAATGCCACATTAAGTTTGTGACAAGATATTCAATCAAGTTTAACGTAAAACACCTCAAAGTAGGTAAATAGTGGCATAATTGAATGGAGAACGAATTGCGACTGGTTTTCACTGGTAAGAATATTGTAGAGACTTTCTTCTTACGCAATATGGCATATACATACTCGTATAAGTACATTTCTCACAACCCTATTTATATGGCCAGTACAGGTAAGTTTTGAGTTAAGAATAAACCGCAAATTCTCTACTTTATTCGTAAAGCTAAGAGAACTGGTACCTAACCGCAATTTAGGGAGATTGTGAACATATACAAAACTATTACATATGTATAGGCAAGACATATAACTTTGACGTACTCAAACATAGAGAGTTATCGTTAGTCTAAACAGAAATAGCAGACAAATCGCTGTTTATTTTGAAACATAAGAGGTTAGAGATAATCAGAGGCCTGAAAAAATGATGATTTTCTATAATTTTTTTTGGTAGTCATTTGCTTTATTTTACAAAAATAAAAACATAGCATTAATACATCATGTTTCGACTTGACTTTAGCAAATTAAAAAAAAAATATTAATAATTGTAAAGGTTATCGCTGCTTGTGTGGAGCCCGTTTCTCCAGAAGTTCCTTGGGCTAATCATCACAGGTCCTTGGAGATTCATCTAAAACGAATCGGGCAAGAGAAGTTAGTTTTATTAATAGATAATATTGTGCGTAACGAAGCTTTTTTTCAAAATGAACAATATGGCAGCCTCAGGAAATATTTTTCAGATTTCCGCGGAAAAAACCGGCAATTAATTGTTTAAAAAATCGAAATTTTTGGAAATCCTTCGCCTGATCGAAGCTTTTTATGTTTTTCAAAAACAGTATAAATTTTATTGAAATCTACCAAGCGGTTTTTAAGTTACAGTGATCACCAGTTAAAAAAACATAGTTTTGAGAAAAACGCATTTAAAGTTTTGCTATCGATGTACCCTATGATGAAAAAGTACCGGTAATGTTTAAATTAAACGAACCGTGCACGTGGGAACCGGTCCATATACTTTTTTATGTTGGTAGCACTGTCAGACACACATCTGTCACTTTTTAGCGCCATCGGATTATTAGTGTCTGCTTCAGTGTTGCCAGAACCAATCGCAGCAGCGTACTAAAGCGATGATCAAAAAAGTAATAGATTGCTGTACTCCGTAATAGGGTGTACTCTAGCGGAGAAAGTTGAAATTTTTACATGCGCAATAAGTGGCGGCTCATAGAGTTCTATCAGGCGCTTAGGTTTAAATACGTATTCGTCATTCACAGTTAAATGTAATGAAAACAAAACAAATTATTTAAAGTGAATTTTTAGAGTATTATATATTTTTTAATAATGATAGCGTAATAATAGCGTAATAAACTGAGAACAAATGTAATAGATCTATTACAATTGTAATAGACTGGCAACACTGGTCTGCCTGGCTGGCCGGAAATGTGGGCAAACAATTCTTGGATTTTGCACGATGATAGCGCGCCATCGCACCGAGCCCAAATTGTGCTGATTATTTGACCAAACACCAAGTAAATACCATCGTGCAAGCTCCGTATTCCCCTGTTATGGCCTCGTGCAACTTCTTTTTATTTCCCAAGTTGAAGTTACCACTTCGTGGAATTCGTGGAGGAAGATTTCAGTCGATAGAGCGGATCAAAGAGAATCCGACGAAGGAGCTGAAGGCCAGCCCTTCGTCGGCCTACCAGGGGTGCATGGAGGACTGGGTTAAACGTTGGCACAAGTGTGTTGCTTCACACGGGTCATATTTTGAAGGAGATAAAATAAATTTGCCTGAAATTTAACTTCGTTTTGTTTTACATTCCCGGTACTTTCTGATCATAGGGTATGTAGAGTTAAACGCCCTTTGTTAATTGTTGAATAACTCGGATCCACTTCAAATTTTCAAACAGTATTTTTATAATTATAATTAATATAATTTATTTTTGATATAATACTTTAAGAAAATGCACAAAAAAATTCAATTTTTTGAAAGCTGTGACTATTCCTAACCCCATAAATCCTCAACGAGACCAACACGACTGAGCAGTGCAATGGTATATCATCAGCATAACTGCTGAATAGAAGTGGACCAAGGATAAACCCTCGTGAAACATCATCACATAAAATCATTTTTACAATCATGTAGTAAAAAGCTATTCCAAAACAAAATCAGTTGATTAATTTTGCGTCGACAATACATTATACTCCTTCGTTGAATATTTTTTAATATTTCAAATTTTTTTTTTTTTTTTTTCTAGCATTACAAAAATGTTTGAAACAAAGTAATTTTTGAATAAAAGTGTTGGACATGGCTATGTAGACTCGTAGTATTCAAGGGTTAACATTACTAATATCATCGTTAGCAGAAAAGATAATTTACTTTGCGTTTGTTATAAAGTTACAGAATCAATTGATAAGGCAATGTTATAAATATTATGTTTTGTTAGGTTAATTCCATTTTCAATATGTTCGTTCAACGTTCTTCTTTCGAAGATATTTCTAATCTAAAAATATGATTGCACGCGCCGTATTGTTGGCGATGCAAATACATACTTTACGCTACTTAAATAATGCTATGTAAATTAATTGTTGATAAGTTGATGAAATAGTATACTATTATTGAAAAAACTTAATCTTAATATTTTATCATTAATTTTTGCTTAACAATAACACTGCAGGTAAAATACTTGTATTAAGTTATGAAATGACACAAAAAAATGTGCTCCATTTTTCTGGAATAAGCCAATATTACGCCATAGCGCTTTTCCCTTTGCTTATGGTGCTATTAATCAAAAATTTTATAAGAATTTGATAACTGAAACCAAATATTTATACTTTTTTTTTAATTTACTCATCCTCAATTTTGCTTGTTTTCATAACATTCCTCCTTTTTGTTTTCATTACATTTTTATCGCACAGATTTAACAGGGATGCACAGAAGATTTCACTGCATTTATGTTCAATTAAATATTCACTCAAATATTCAACTTAAGTATTCAATAGTAAAGCAACAGAACAGAGCGTATATAAAAACTATTTATTAAATTTGCTCTTCATTCATTAAATTTCACTGAACTCCTGCTCTCTTATGAATCATGTCGTCATGTTGCAAAACTCGAATGTTTGAAAAGTAGAACTGCCTTTCCTGCATGCCCTTTTGTAATGAATATAGTTAATGGAATTATTGGCTCTCTATATCTTTTAGAAAAATTGCATTTCAATGTTCCGTCTCGTAACCTTAGACACTTTTCAATGTTTTATACAGGAATACCCAGTTCGAATTACTCAAAAATGCCCCTTTAATAATAACTCTTGCTAAGGTAAATAATATTTCGGGTCTGGCCACGTCTCTGCCAAAAGGAACAGTGTTTAGTTTAATATACAATTATTTTAATTAGTCTGTAGCTAATCTTACCAGCATGAAATTACTGTTGCGTTGACTGTAATAATAATATGTAAATATATGAGAAATAAAAGAAATCCATTATTTTCTCGGTAGATGGCTGCAATGATCGATGTCTCATAAAGTATCAATCAAACAATTTAACATTTTTCTCGCTGTCAAGGTTACATTTCACACTAAAAAAATTCGTTTGCAGTTTTTCATTTATTCCATTCAGTTGTGAGGTACAGAGTGTTAACAATGCAAGTCAACAAAGGAAAAATTCGGTACATTTCACAGTTTTTCTTTGATAAAGGCGAATATGCAAGTCAGGCCGCTGAAATTGTGAATGTTTTTTTATGGTGACAGTTAATTACGTGCAATTTTAGTTCCGTCGATTCCGTTAAGGTATTTTCGATCGAAATTGTCGATAAAATCACAGAAAAACTCGACGTTGACCGGCATGTTAGTAGTCGTAACATCGCCACGGAGCTAAAAATCGCCCATAAAACAGCTTTAAACCATTTGACAAAAATTTTACACAAAAATAATGGATTTCTTGTGAAGACTTTGAATGGCGGGCAAAAGATTTTATTCAAACGAGGAGGTATTTGCATAAACGAATGGCTGTTTTTCAAACTTGGACAACTCCTATTTTTCGAAATGGATTAATAAACTAGAACAGCATTGGACGAAGTGTATAAGATTAAAAGGAGACTACGTCGCAAAAGGCGGCCGCCGTAGCCGAATGGATTGGTGCGTGATTACCATTCGGAATGCACAGAGAGAACGTAGGTTCGAATCTCGGTGAAACACCAAAATTACGAAAATCATTTTTCTCCGAGTGTATTTCTGCCATGAAAAAGCTCCTCATAAAATTATCTGCCGTTCGGAGTCGGTTTGAAACTGTAGGTCCCTCCATTTGTGGAACAACACCAAGACGCACACCACAAATAGGAGGAGGAGCTCGTCCAAACACCCAAAAGAGGTGTACGCGCCATTTATATATATAGGTATATACATATGTCGCAAAATAAAAACGTTTACCCAAAACCATTAAGTAGTTTTTATTTTTACACGGATTTTTCAAACGACCCTCGGATCTTGTACATTATTCCCGCTAAATTTTGTAGGCTAGTCTGTAAGACTGTAATATCAGAATGTAATAAAATAAAAAATTAAAGAATATAAACTTTGTAAGGTAAACCAGTGTTGTTACATACTTTTTTAAAAAATCCCCACACTTCTAAATAAAAATTCCCCTCACACAATTACCTACATTTTTCAACCCATTTAATTTTATAGTCATTGTCTCATTAAAGAAATATTACTTTAAAATTTTAATCATAAGATTACTTTACGCTGAGATTTTATTGTTGAAATATGAGACGCTTTTTGTGTTGTTTTTTTTTCAAATAATTTATTTATATGCATGCGTATAGGTAATTATGTATGTATGTATGAGAAAATATACATATACATGTATCTTTTTAGATGCAGATGATATTATATATATGTAAGTATTCACATATTTATGTATATAAAAGTTATTTATGCTTAAAACAAGACAAGCATTTGTACTTAACAGACTCACGTTTGTTTAGTTTCTATGAGAACAACTATTATAAGTGACTTGTTTAGGTATGAAAACTTAAACCTTCAATTTTCTTTCACCATTTTGAGGGCAATGGCTGGCCAAATACCAGAAGAGATTCATATCTGCCATTGCAGGCTTTTGGAGTTTCACAAGGGTAGTAATGCAACAGTTGTTATCAAAAACATTTTCGCTGTTTCCCGAAGTGCCTTAGATGTTCGTAAAACCGTCAATGGTGATTTTGTAAACTCAGATCCGATAATTTACAACTTTAGATAATGCCGTATGGGGAGAACATTTACAACAAATTGGTAAAACAAAGTTTGTCTGAAGAAAACAGACCTAACCGATCCACGACATGCAACTTTTTGCAATACAGAACCGTTTTTTGATTGCTTGATCACAGCAGACGAAAAATGGGTGCTGTATGAAAATCTAAAACGCAAAAGGCGGTACCTCCGAATGAACCGTCACGAAGGATTGCTAGGCCAGGTTTACATCCGAAAAAATCCTTCTTTGTGTTTGGTTGGGTTTTCGTGGAATCGTCCAATTTGAAATTCTTAAACCTGGAGAAACTGTTAATGCGGACCTTTATTGTGAACAATTAGATCGAGTAAGTCAATCATTAATTGCAGTATGCAAGTATGCAGCGATTATCAATAGAGAAGGCGTTATTTTGCAACACGATAATTCAAGACCGCACTTCATTGGGAAAAATTTATGGAGGTCCTCTCTCACTCACCATACTCGCCCGACATTGCGACATCCGATTTAAATTTATTCCGTTCATTGCAACACAAAACAAAAAATTTCAAAATTGGGTTGATACAAAAATGATATTTTACTGAAAAACCAATTGATCTGTATCGATCCGGCAGTGCATA
This sequence comes from Anastrepha fraterculus, assembly GCA_037575425.1. Taxonomy (NCBI): domain Eukaryota; kingdom Metazoa; phylum Arthropoda; class Insecta; order Diptera; family Tephritidae; genus Anastrepha; species Anastrepha fraterculus. Next base: position 594,455 of record JAYXIM010010978.1, on the reverse strand, counting down.
TTTGCACACTAGATGCCAAACGAGAATGATTGCATCGTTGACTAAAAAGAAAAACTTGTAAGAAATTTATTTCTTCGAATTTGCTGCAAGAAATGGCACAATTTTCTAAGTATAATTATATCGTAAAAATTTTGATAAATATTTAAATAAGTTAAATATTTCTACGCGCTCGAACATTCCCTAGATTAAAGATTCCTTTTCTCCTTACAGCCATTATTTTTCAATGACAATCCATACATATGCGGATTTTCCCCTACATATAAAAACCCCAACTAACGTCTTAATCGAGAAAACTCGTTAATTACGCGGCTAAGAAGCATGTCAGCACTCACTAATGTGCCTCCATTAGGGAAATCTTTTGATGACGCTCTCTTTTCCAAATAGTCACTCAGTGCATGACATTCACCGGTCAACCATATTGTGATTTAAATTAGTGATTTAAATTTTATCACCCGCATTCTTATCTACCCCGCGGCCGCCGTAGCCGAATGGGTTGGTGCGTGATTACCATTCGGAATTCACAGAGAGGTCGTTGGTTCGAATCTCGGTGAAAGCAAAATTTATAAAAACATTTTTCTAATAGCGGTCGCCCCTCGGCAGGCAATGGCAAACCTCCGAGTGTATTCCTGCCATGAAAAAGCTCCTCATAAAAATATCTGCCGTTCGGAGTCGGCTTGAAACTGTAGGTCCCTCCATTTGTGGAACAACACCAAGACGCACACCACAAATAGGAGGAGGAGCTCGGCCAAACACCTAACAGAAGTGTACGCGCCAATTATTTATTTTTTTATTTTTTTTTATTCTTATCGAAAAAAATAAGTTAAAGGAAACTCAAATTCCAAATGTCACAGGCATTTTTAAGCAGGGTCGTATTTCTGCAATGGTTTAAATTTTTAAATAAGGCATTAACTTTTTATTTACTGATTAAATGCAATTTGACACTGACTTTGAGTAATTCAGGAACCAGATATTGTGTGGCAAAATTTATAGTGATAATATACACATCAAAAGACAGCTTATACGGAATTAATATGTACATACCGGCACGACCACATAAATATGGTTATGTATGTATGTTTTTTGTTTGATTTGATATAGTTCGCCGAAGTATGGAGGACATATTTAAGACTCAGAGTTATACACTATCTAAATTACTTGTTCAAATATAAATATGTAGACTATTTTATTAGTATGTGGATGTATTTATGTATATATGGATATGTACCTATGCGACTACCAGTTAAAACAAATAAATATGTCCGCGGACCTATCTCTTTGACGAGGTATCGCCACAAAAGCAAAGGTATTAATTGTTGTACCTATTGATAGCGAACGGGTTTTACTTGTGTTTGCATACAAATATATGAATAAAAATAAAAGAATATTAATTTATGATTCATGCCATATGATTATTCTATCAGCGCTTGTGTTTAGTGTGTTTGTGCATATGTATGTATGTACATAGTTATACTGTAATGTATGCACTTATGTAAGAAAATATATACATATGTATGTATCATAAATGTCAGTAAATATAATATACAGTATCTGTATTATATTGAATATAGAGTGGCACGAATTGACTTAAAATATGCTGGTTGTTTTGAATTATTTTACAAAATGAAACGATACTTAGCACAAAGGCGTGGTGAGTTACGGCAAGGAAAGCGCTTTTTCAACACATTTTGCTGTGAGAAATGACTGAAATTCTTTTTAACTTCGTGGATAATCCGACTGCAATTCAAATCGAAAGGAAGCTAATTTGGAAATTTATTTTAAAATTGCTTACTTTTTTTGAAAATACATACAGTTTGTCAAGAAAATGTTTTAAATAAATAAAATAAATAATTGGCGTGTACACTTCTGTTCTCCTCCTCCTATTTGTAGCGTACGTCTTGATGTTGTTTCTCTAATGGAGGAACCTACGGTTTTAAGCCGATTCCGAACGGCAAAGGGTTTTTAGGAACAGCTTTTTCACGGCAGAAATATACCTGGAGGTTTGTTATTGTCTGCCGAGGGGCGACTGCTTTTAGAAAATACTTTTTCTACCATTTTGCTCTTTCATGCACGGATATTCGCACCTACACACTTCCGAATGGTAGTCACGCATCTACCCATAAAATATTCAAGTTATTTGCACTTAACTGAAACGATCACTTCTTATTGAGATTGGAAAGCCTTTCAAAAATATTTCATTAACTTATATATTTACCAGCACTTCGTACCACCAAAGCGAGCAAAAAAAAAAACATAAAAAACAAAGCAAATGCTTCTCTCTCACTCAGACACTCAGTCGGTCTATTATAATTATACATACGGTCTATTATATATATACAGGAAAAATTGTTAGAAATTGTCAAAAATATTTTTATTTAACCCGACAAACTATTTATAACATAATAAATCATGCTAAAAATGAAATTAGGCTGAAGCCAGAATCTGCAGGTGCAAGACCATGGAAAATATTTGACCGCGTCAGATGTATTTTGTTAAGAAAATTAGCCGCGAACCCGCAGATTTCGAAAAGAAATCTTGTTAGTGAGCTTACAGATGATTGTGGGGTCGAATATTCTCATAAAACCGTCCGCCGAGTTTTGCAAACCCAACTCAACCAGATAGCTACTGGGATGAGTAATATTCTGCTAAGAGACTAAAATCATGCTATAGTACAACGATGGACCCAATAGAGTGTGGAGGTAGCTATTAAAAGCACTGGAAAGGCGGAATATTACAATATGGAAAAGTGAATTTCGGTTAACTTTCACTAATGGTGTAGGGATGCTTATCCAGTAATGGAATAAGAGATGTTCTGTGTTATAGAAGATAAAATGGATGCACGACAATATTTAAATATTCTGCAATGCCATTTGACAAATAATGCAACAAAATTTGGCTTCGTTGTTGGCAACAAACCTCAGTTTAAATTCCAACGATCCAAAACATAAAGCTCATATAGCCTATTTTTTTTTTTAATAAAGTATTAAATACACCAGCCAAAAGTCCGGCTGTTAATTCAATAGGAAATTTGTGAGTATATTTAAAGAAAAAGTTGCAAAAAACACTCAAAAAGTCGAGCAGTGTTCTTTATTATTTTTGTGTTATTTTTAGACGGTATAACTTTATTTTGTACTAATGGCTTATAAATTATTTATATTGAGCAAATTAAAGCAAAGATTGAAAGAAAACTATGACTTTATTGCTCGTTTGACTGAGCTACTAATCAAATTTGTGGGGGCGATTGGATGTTAACGTTTAAATTAAAACCGCTGATATCTGTTATATATTCCGTCAGCAGATCAGCTGATTTCTTAAAAATCGCTTCTTCCCACCGCGGATGGCGCGATTACTCACACCAGATTTCAAATATGTTATTATGGGAGACACAAAATTGAGTTTTTAATTTTTGGAAAAAAATGTAAGAAAATCAATTTCACTAAAGAAGCACTTAGGCAAATATATATATATATAATTGGCGCGTACACCCTTTTTGGGTGTTTGGACGAGCTCCTCCTCCTATTTGTGGTGTACGCCTTGATGTTGCTACACAAATGGAGGGGCCTACAGTTTCAAGCCGATTCCGTACAGCAGATATTTTATGAGGAGCTTTTTCATGGCAGAAATACATTCGGAGGTTTGCCATTGCCTGCCGAGGGGCGACCGCTATTAGAAAAATGATTTTCGTAATTTTGGTGTTTCACCGAGATTCGAATCAACGTTCTCTCTGTGAATTCCGAATGGTAGTCGCGTACCAACCCATTCGGCTACGGCGGCCCCGCTTAGGCAAATAGAGAACAAAAAAAAATTTTTCCGTGTGTTTTTTAATAACTTCTGCTTGGGAAAGGACTAAAGCCGTCACCTATAGTTTACCATTATATGATAGGCGTATTTGCATGGTAATTTATTATTTCAAAATATTTAAGGGATAAGAGGTAGTCAGAGGCCCGAAAAAATTGTGATTTTCATTATTTTTTTTTTGAAAATTGCTTTATATTACAAAAATAAAAACAGAGTATTAATACATCATGTTTCGACTTGACTTTAGCAAAATTTCAAACAAAAAAAAAAAATAATAATAATTGTAAGATTTATCGCTGTTTGTATGGAGCTCGTTTCTCCAGAAGTCCCTTGCGGTAATCATCACACAAGCCCTTAGAGATTCATCTAAAATCAATTGGCAAGAGAAATTAGTTTTATTAATAGATAATCTTGTGCCTGATCGAAGCTTTTTTTTCAAAATAAACAATATGGCGGCTTCAGAGAATATTTTTCAGATTTTCGAGAAAAAAACAGACAATTAATTGTTTCAAAAAATCGAGATTTTTGAAAAAAACTCCTTCGACCAGGGCGGAGTTTTTTATGTTTTTCAAAAGCAGTACAAATTTTCTTATCACCAGCTCAAAAAGCGTAGTTTTGAGAAAAACCCATTAAAAGTTTTGCTATCGAGTTCCGGAGCGCCCGAGCGCCTTTTGTTAATTGTAAAATAACTCGAAAAGTATTTGTCGGATGCACCTCAAATTTTCACACAATATTTTTAATACATATATTATACTTTAAGAAAATGCAAAAAAATCCAATTTTTTTGAAAATTCTGACTACCCCTAACCCCTTAAGGGGGTAGTATGGTATTTTTTTTTTTCATTTTTTTTTTTTTTTTTTAATTATTCTATAACATCTTAAGATTATTGTGTGAAAGTTTGAAGTGCATTAGAGTAAAATTGACAAAGACACAAAGGATTAAGTATCTACCTCTCCAACCGGATTTCACGCTGCCGAAAATCTTTAAACGCGTTTTTCTCACACTTGCCTTTTTTACGGTCGGTGTCCACTGCAGATTCATATCTACTGCACCGATTCTTTTCAAATTTGGTTTTTTTGTTTCTTTACTTTATTCACGAGGTAATGACGTCGAGTTTTTTTTTCTTAAATTTTGTCATATTTTAAAACAACAAAGTTTTCAAGTTTTTTTTATGAAAAATCGGTGTTTTGACTTCAAAGCGCTTTAAAAAATTAAAAAACAAAAAAAAAAAAAATTCGACGTTGTTACCTGCGAAACTTTATTAGCTGATGAAATCAATTTGATTTTTTGATTTTAGTTGATCCAGTAATGAGTTCTGAGGGACAACTTTTTTATGAGACGTCCGCGAAGATTCGCTGCCACCAACTCATTTCTTCATAAAAATCAATGAAAATTTCACACAATATTCTTTAAATATGGCTTTATAATGAAGTAATTTTAAAATTTTGAATAAATCAACTGTGTCGACAAAAAAAATTTCGAAAAATATGCTTGTTTTACACCGAATTAACCATACTACCCCCTTAAAAGATGTAAAACGGGACCAATTAACTAAAAACTTCAGCCGGAGAATTATGTACATATGTATAGGTATGTATTATCTCGTTTGAGCAATTAAGAAAGTTGGTTGTTGTTTCATATTATTTATTTGTTTCATATGTACAATATTTATATATTTATGTATTCATGTACATATGTATGCATGCATGTACCTATGCACTTACGTATATGCACATTCTTCTAGTTTGAGGTTTTATTATTATGTTTTTCTTATTTTTGTTTCTATATAACCAGCGTCAACTTCGAAATAATTGTTTCGACCCCAAGTTTTATTCACACTTTTGCTCAGAAAAGTCTAAAGAACTTTGTTTGCCCTATACAAACATTTTTGCTTTTTTTTACATATAGACACAAACATAGATAATAGTATGTATGTACGCACTTAGATATGAATCTGTTTGTATTTTTGTGTGGGTAAATTCAAAATTCGAGATTGCGCAGAATTTCATAATGACCGCATATTTATGCGCAAGCGCAACCTTAACCCCAACAACAAAAACAAATATATAGTAAAACAATGTGGGAATTGCAAAACTTTAGCAACGTTTTTAGTTTTTACACATACATATACTTTTATACGTATACTTTTATTTTTGCTATTATTTTGCTCTCAGTAACAAAGACGTCAGCAATTTAAGCCGCAAAATTTGCTCACAAGCACAATAACTGATGCCTCAAGGTTTTTGTGTGGCGGCCAGATTCAAATAAATCCGGTAGAGTCACGTACATACATATACACATACATACATATGTATGCATTATATACTTGTACATATATATGCTATATACTATGTATCTAAGTAGCCATGCAGATATGGGTGTATCAGCATGATTATTTAGTTATTGTTTGTAAGATCAGATCAGTTATTATTCATGGCAACTGCTTTCTTTAAGCAATTTCTAAGTCACACTGTAGATACAAAAAAATACTTGTTCACGTGCACATATTAGTATGTGTACTCGTGTAGGTTTACAGTTGGTGTGGGAGCTGCGCCAATTCTACGGTAACGATCATGCCGGATGTTGCTTTCCTTTCTTATTCGTTATTGCAAGTAATTTTTTTATATTCTACCAGCTATTTAAATACTGGCCGGTCATGCCAGTTTAGTTACCAGAAATTCCCAGACATTTCACATAACTTTATCTCTTTTATAATAAAAATTATTGATCGAATTAACACATACATATATTGAATGGACTGAAATGAAATTTCTATTACTTAGAAAGTGGACATCGTAGAGGGTCTATTTGGAAGCGAAATTAAATTCGGTCATTGTGATACCGTTGGGAGAAAAAGAGCAAAAGAGTAGAGGGAAGAGGGTAGGCGGGAGATGAGAAAAAAATCGAGCGATAAAATTCAGCAGGCGAATGATATCTAAACCTGATATTTGCGCGGTGGTGATACTTAAACCTTAGTCTCGTGAAAACAGGATGGCTTAGAAATAAGTACTGAGATGATTCCAACAACCCTCTTGACAGCTACCACAAAAAGGACTCGAAGTATTGCCACCACATGGATGCTTTTTTGGACAATGTTCGGATAGCACACCCACAACAGGCAAGAGTTCAGCCTTAGTATTTCTCTAGAGCATATCTACGCATAGTCAAAATAATCTCGCGACCTTGCAATTTGGTATACTTGCCCTGGGCTCGCTGAGTTGACGCGAGATCCACATTTCCAGACGCAAATCAATGAAATCTCAATCCTCTCTCTGCTCGGAGAAACCACCTCACGCGTTCCGTGTCTAGCGAGCTCACGCTTACGTTGTCCTGTAACTAGTTTAAATTCAAACGAGGGGCTTTAATTGACGCTTGACTATCGAAACATACAAACACCTGTGTTTATAATAATACCAGTTGGCGCAAAATTAATCATCCAATTTTGCATGTGAATAACTTTTTTACTAAATAAAATACAAAACAAAAATGATATTGAGTGATGGAAATTGCCTCTCTGTTTGAATATATCACACAGCTGTCTAGATCACAAGTGACAAATATGATTGACGTACGACGACAGTCATAAATCTTCCGACAGAGCGATCAATTTTGCTATTATTCCAAACACAGGTGTACGTTTACTTGGCAGACTAAACACGATACCCGTACAATAAGTATTTAATAGAGTGTGACACAGCCAGTTTGGATTTTAGGTTTGCTTTTTGATTTAGAGAATCGTCTTTTATGTTTCGATATCGTCACCAAAATTTGAATGAATTTTTAGTAATTACTGGATCCTTTTTTGAAAATGTCCACTTTTTTAAAGTTGCCGTTCACAACGCACCTTTCTACATACTTCGAGTATGAAAAGTATTGATAGCGTCACCTATTTTTTAACTAGTTGGTTGGTTAAAGTGGTGATTCATCCAGAATCCAACTAGCGCTTCCTCACCATTTTGTTGCCATAACCTCGTTACCAACTTGTTTAACAGTTATTTACAACATGACTATATCCAGGCTGCGCGGTTTAAGAAATTTATTAGGTTGTTGACGTCTAAGCCTGACAGTTGTTCGAGAATCTCGAATTGTGGTTTGTCCGGGATTAACATTCTCTACTTCCATAAGGCAAGGCATTCACTGGTTGTTTACAACTGTGAAAGTGTGTTGTGAGCGATGTTCTATTAGAGGGATCAAAATTCATAAGCCAATTATATTTCGTGCTTATAATTCATACTCAATGGCATCGAGATCCCACAATCCAAAGAAGCTAGGTAAAAGCTTTAGGTTTAAAATTTATTTCTCTATACTGGCTACTACTACAACCAATTTCTTGTACAAGGCCATTTTCAAACCCATTCGGACGTACGGTATCCAGCTATAAGGTACGGCAGCCAACTTAAATATCGAAATGCTACAGAAATTTCAGTCTAAAATATCCAGAATGCAAATAAATTGCCCATGGTATGTCTCCCATGCTCCAATCCACGGGAACTCAATTTTTTTCCTTGTTCACTCCTCTCTGGAGCAAGACTCGTCTTCCTATTTGATTTCCGACAGGGTAAGTGATTAGCCCGCCGCTACCAGTCCTAAGTAGTGGGAATGCCTACCTGTTGTTGCTTAGGAACAACGCCTTCTGCTTGGAGCACCATCCGTGTTTCACATTTTTCTGCCAGAAGCATCGCACAAAAGGTTGAGGACTTCGCTAAATGTGATGTGTCTGCGCTATTAACGCGGTTGCCCGCTTCCTCTTGCTGATGCAATGTGTAACTATGTGTTTTTCGTTGTTTTTTTACTTGTTTTAGCAGCCACAATGCAAATAATGCGCTGACTATTGTGCGGGAGTAGGGATGGAAAGGATAAGTTTTTGGGTTTGAAGAATACGATTTTTTGGTTTTTTAGAAACAGGGGAAGTAGGTAAATTTGGAAAAGTGTAAAGACCGTGGTTTATGTGGGATTCCAACCCACAGCTTCTGGGGTGGCAGGCTAGTGCACTTACGCTAGACTACCGAGGCCGCATCAATCATAAAATACCAACGGTTAAATAGGAAATAAAAAACACAGCGACCTGCTATAAAAAGAGGTTATTCTTGCCCCCAAATACTTTGGCATCATTTCTTATGAGAGAGGACAGTTGTCATAATAGCTTTAAAATAAAAACCACACTGTAATTACTCTATTAAGCTTATATTTTGTTGACGGCCCCATCACTGGATGCATCCGTACAAGTTAATCATAAGAAATTCAGTTTTATATGCAAGTATGTATACACATATTTTACGGTTGAATTAATATTATTTTGAAATACATTTTCAAATATTGTAAGTGTTAATTACCAGAAGCATTAAATAACGCAGTCAATCAAAAAGAAAAAACAAAAACATCCTTCGCTCTTGAAGTGCCAGTGTATTTTTATACATTGAAAAGAGTATCATGAATCATGATTTTAGAAATTCGTATGCATATTGTTGGTTTAACTTGAAATATGAGATCGTTCTTTTAATTTTTGGTATGTTCTTGACAGGTATAAACGTGAGAAGTATTTTGGTGGACTCAGCTAAATTTGTTACGAAGTTACAAGATTTCTGCCAAAAGAACTATCGCATAAGCTCAGCACAAAAGCTTAAATACATACATACCTGTACATATATCGTTGGGGCTTACACCCTTTTTGGTGTTTGACCGAGCTCCTCCTCTTATTTGTATTGTGCGTCTTGATGTTGTTTCACAAATGGAGTGACCTACAGTTTTAAGCAGGTCCAACAGCAGGTATTTTTTATGAGAAGCAGAAATACACTCGGGGGTTCGCTATTGTCTGCGGAGGAGCAACCGCTACCAGAAAAAACGTTCTATCATTTTGGTGTTTCACGCACGAAGATTCGAACCTACGCACTCCCGAATGGTAGTCACACACCAACCCTTTCGGCTACGGCAGCAGGCTTTAAATAACGTCTACGATAAACCACTTTTATTCAGAGGGTACTAACTGGTTATGACGTTGACGTTATCACAAGGTTAGCGGCCAGAAGAATAATGACCGAAAAAAGCATGACAAGTTCGATTAAACATGAAGATTTAGCTCACTATTTCTTGCCAGAAAGTCGTACGCTCAATAAGAAATATTGCCTTGAAGTTAAGCGCCGTTTGCGTGAAGCAGTACGAATAATCGCCCGGAATTAAGGAACAACCTGTCGTGGATACTTCACTACAATTAATTTCTACATGTGATTACTTGTTCGTGATTGTTTTCACAAAAACGACACAGTAATCATGCCAGCGTATTCACCGAACTTGGGCCCTACGGCGACTTTTTCCCTCTTGCTAAACCGGAAAATGCCAATGAAAGTATAGAGACTCGACACGGCAAAGATAATTGTATACTATAAGAACCTTTATTTGTGACATTTGTCAAGTAGAAAGATGTACAAACGACAGAAAAACGCATCAAAATTATTGAAATTTATTATGAAAATGTTCGATCTTTAAGAAAAACATATCGAAAAAGACATGATTTTTTAGTGGAAAAAAATTAAAATACATTTTTTGGTCGTGCGAATGAGTCGACAATTCAAACGTTGGTGAAGAAATTACAAGAAACTGCTTCTGTTCAGGATAGCAATAGGACTGGCAGATCAAAAACTGCTGCTATAGCGCAAAGTGTTGCTGAACCTTCAAGCGATATCTCCACGTTCTCACCAATTAGGCATTCATGAATCGACTGTTCGGCGGATTTTACCTGTGAACCTATGGTGAACATTTAAATGATGTAATTTTTCACATATAATTGTTGAATAAAAAAAAGCGAAACTTGAAGGAATCTAAATTTTTACATGTTTTATTTTAAAACAACATCTAGCCGCGTCTTTTGAAAGACCCTTTATATATATGCTTGTTCATTTGCACACACACATATGTGTGTCGTAGTAAGCTGTGCAAGATTGCATGAAAATAATGTTTTGACACTTCTTACGCCGCCATTTATTATCAGTCACATTTGCTTTAGTATTCGTAACATGAAATGGCTTTAACATTTGAAATCAAGGTTGTAATGCCACAAGTTTAAAATGTTGCTTACGGTAGCAACAAACTGTAACAACCTTAATTTGGTAGAAAACGTTGAACATAGCCTTGACTGCATGGAATGCACTTTTTGATGAAGACCTAAATTGTGTGTTCATCAAAAGCTTGTTAGGGTGCTTGAAAGTTAATTCGTACAAACATAAATACACAAGCTGGGGGGCAGATGTTCGAATGTACATATGTATGTGTGGATGTACGAGTATGTGTATTAAATATTAAATAAATAAATATTTCATGGCAATGGAAGACAACTCTTTCTTACAAAAAAAAAATAAAAAATAAACATATTACCATCATAATGGGCGCAATGTAGGTGATAAAAATTCGATGTGGTTTTTTTAGTTTTTTCTCAATACTAGTTATTGCAACTTTTAAAAGACAGTAACACTCTTAATATACTATATACTTGTTTATGTACATACAAGGTGACGCAAAATTAAGCATCTAATTTCGTTTTTTAATAACTTAATTACTAAATAAAAAATAGTAAAGATTTTGAGTGATGGAAGTTATTTTAACCTTACCACGCTGCATCGCTTGTCTGTTTTCAATACTGCAGCTGTCTATTTTGCAAGTGTCAAATATGATTAATGCACGACGACCACTTGCAAAAATTAGAAATCTTCCGATAGAGCGATTAATTTCGCGCCATTTTGCATAAATACATACATTTAGCTTGCGTAAGCTCGCCAAACTCGAAAAGTAGTAGGCGGATTGACCTCACATTTTAACACTGTGTTACAATATTGGTATCGAATGCAAGAAGTTTGAGAAAGCTTTAATGCAGGCATATTTTTGAAGTGGCTGCCAATGTCATATAAAAATTTAAATGTTAATTGAAATAGTGCATTAAATATATTTTTTAATATAAATGTGTTTAAAAAGGGTTGTCCCTAATTAAGAAAAAAAACAATGAAATAAGTAACAGGTTTTAATATGGGCGGTCAAATAAGTAAAGGCTTTTATGCACACTTCATTGAATACGCGCAAAAATGGCACACATAAAATCCTCGAGTGCTTTCGAAAGAATGCATTCTTTTGTAGCTTCGTAAGCAATGGCGGAGTTTAAAACTTTCATAGCTCAGTTCGAGCTTCTTTCTACAAGGTGGGGCAAAATTAATCAACCAACTGGAAGATTTACAATTTTTGCAAATGGCGTCGTACATGGAAAAGAGGCCTTGAAAACCCTTCTTATAAAAACCATTTGCCCTTTGAAGGCGACAAAAAATTGTAGGTCCCTCTTTCGTGAAAAAATCAACACGCACATCACAAATAAGAGCGGAGCTCCGCCAAAACAACCAGCAAATATATATACATGCATTATTTATATACACTTGTCAGAAAAAGAATTGGAGATTTGTGTCTTGCAGCAGCCAGAGCTTAACATTATATGCCGAATGCTTGGGATCATTATCATGCTGAAACCAGAAATCATCACCAAACTCCAACTGTTGAGCGCTTTGCACCAAGCTAGTCTTTAGAATATTTAAATAAGGAAATTGGTAAATTGTTGACTCTATAAAAACGAGTTTGCCAACTCCTTCCGCCGCCATACACCCCCAGACCGTCACACCTCCGCCCCTATGCGTCACAGTTGGTACAAGATTATCATTTTCGAGCCCAGTACCGGTCTTACGCCACACTAGATTTCTTCCTTTAATGCCAAATATGAAATATTTGCTTTCATCCGAAAATAGAACACGTTCCCAAAATTCTGGAAGCTTGTTAACATATTCTTTGCAAAATCCATGCGTTTTTCTGTTGATTTCGGATATGTACTAAACTAAAATAAAACCGTTATTGGGTATGAATATGCCACTGCATACAGCGGGGAATCCCTGTTTTCATGTGTACGGAAACTTTTTCTGCTTCGTTGAAGAAAAGGTTTTTGTTTTTGTTTTCTAAAATTTAATTTTTAAAAATGTACTTAGGAAAAAATGGATAGAAATTGTAGAAAAATTACTGACTAAACATTTCTCACAGAAGTTTAAAATGCTTTAGTTTTTTTTTTAATGAATTTCTTAATATGTTGCTTTCATTTCTTTGTATACGGATACTTTTTCTGGCAGGTCTATAATACAAAAAATATATATAATTCAACATATATATTATGCATATATACATATAAATATATATATATATACATATATTTCTATGGACTAATATCGACAAGTTTATGGTAGCTTTTTGTAAGTCGTTCGTATTGACACTGCGCCAAGCGAACAAGTTTTCGTTTGCACGAATATTAAACATACCGAGCGAATTCAAAACTGATACTTGGCTAAAATTTCTAGCAGCAAAATCATTAGCATACGAGTACACCAGTTAACATGCAAATTGACTAGCCGCGCCATGTGTTATAAATAAGTATTTGCTCCCAAAGTATTTGATTTAAGAAAAAATGAAGAAGATGAATAAATGTAAGCCAGGTACACAGCAGTTGGACGACAAAAGACTCCAGCTAAAATGCCGACATTTAGGTGTCAAATTCATGGCACATTTTGTGAGGACTGGTGACAGTTAAAAGCAGCAATACAACAAAATTGTTGCCAGGCAAAACAGGTAGGACTTTCTCTTTTAATAGATTGATAGGTTGGAATGAGTTTTAAATATCGGATTTGGAAATATCGATAATTAAAACTGCTTACATTTACAAGGTGCCCCAAAATTAATCACTCTATCGGAAAATTTATAATTTTTGCAAATGGCGTTGTACAAATGTTATATTTGACATTTTTGAACATGCAATGGAGCATGTAAAGGCCTGTAGAAGGATTTCCACCACTCAAAATCATTTTTTTATTAAGTAAAAAAGTTATTCAAAAACAAAACGGAGTTTCGTTACATTTGTTTTATACATGTGACCATTTCTTGGTTTTATGTAAATATAACATTTTAAAATTCAATAAGGTTGCCGTTATATCGGTAGAAGATATAATTAGAAGATTCTCAGCCTCAACGGCTCCCAGCTCCTTCTGATTGGGCTTGGCGTATCGAAGATCGTTCAAGTTCACATCGTTACGTTGAGTTCACAAAATTTTTAACTATATGATTCTGTAACCAACAGAATTTTCGAAAAAAAAACCTTCAATGATCCAAAATCGGTCACTCACTTGTTGTTGTACATGTATGGGGAATGCTACTAGAGTGATGTCCATCCCTGGCCGCATATAAATTCGGCAAATCGTTTTTTTATGAGGAGGTTTTTCAAGGCATATTTCTGACGTACGATACCATTTGCAAAGAATTATAATTATAAATCTTCCGATTTGGTGATTAATTTTACGCCACCTTGTACAAAGAAGCTCACACTTAGCTATGAAATTTTTGAACTTTGCCATTGTTTACGTGCTTTTCCCACCGCAGCCTCGAAAGTGTTCAAGGTTTTGACGTTCAAGGGAATCCCCTATAAAACGCATTTTCAATTGCAGTAACGCCCTCCAGTTGAATTGTAATTTAATAATTTTTTATTAATTTCTACTTTTTTACGTTTAATGCTTCCTTAAATAACTTTCGTTTATATTTTTAGTTTCCACTAATAAACTAAAAATATTAATTATTATTGATAAAAATACCACATTCAATTTTTGATTAAAGTGTGCGTAAACGTATTCACTCATTTGGCAAACCGTATTAAAACATCTTACTTATTTCATTAGTATTTTTTTAATTGATGGCAACCCTATTTAAAATCAACTCAGAAACAAAGTGTTCTCAAATACTTTTGTTTAATACCGTTAATGTAATATTTTAATTAACATTTTAATTTTTCATATGACACATGGCAAGCGACTTCAAAAATATGTCTTTATTAAAGATTTCTCAAACTTCTTACCAATATTGTAATACATATCTTATTCTACTTCACCAGTATTCCTTTTATAATCATCATGAATCCGATCTCTGGAAAATGGCGGATCGGGCCGCTCCCATTACGTTAAACCGTCTCTCATGGGACAATGGCGTGCCACTCTTTGCGATTGCTTTCGCTTCTTAACAAACACGTACAGACTTTCTAATCAGCAGATGCCAGAATTTGGTTTGTTAACATAGCCATCTTAGTGAAAATGCGGCTCTACCAAAACGTATTTTCAATAAACACACACTATGTTCAATACACAATCAGTTTGGAAGGAAGTTTTCAAAATTTCGAATAATTTTCAAGTCAGTGTTAAAGTGCTTTAAAAAATAACTAGCCGATAGTCCACTCATTATATTTATAACTAATTAAATATTTATCTACAAACACGTGTGATGTAAAAGAAAACATTTGTTTCATTTCATTCTTCTAAAACAATATAAATCAGCTTTACAACTAAGGTCATTGTTGTGTATGCAGTCATATGATTCCCGGTTATGACGTATTTGCTCTCACCATTTTTGTGCACTTTGAAAATCCCTGTTACGCAGACGGTTAAATGATCAGCAGTATCTGTTGTTTTTCTTTAGCAGTACTATTTGTTGTTACTATTTTTGTTTTGTTTTTGTTATATATAAATACATACAAGTGGGCACACACAATTATATGAGCCGTTTAATTCAATTAGTTAATGATACAGTTAATACAATTTACTATCAACTTTTTATTTTTAATATCAACCAATATTTTTCAAACCATTCAAATGCAAACTCTTAAATATCTCCGTATATGTAATATAAAATGGACTTACGCCACTTTCAAAGAAAACGCCTCATATATAAACATAAAATGATCTTTGTATTATAATATTTGCAAACGCAGTTCTATATGTGCGAGTAGCAACAAGTTTCTTTCACAACTTTGCATTTTCGCACCAAAAGTGTCCCATTGAAAACAATTTTACAACTTAACCCCGTTTTTATGAGCGATTCGATGTCGTGAATTCGTAATTAGACCAGACGATCACATGCTTGAGTAACGAATTACGAAGGGCTTGAATGACTCCTATTTGATAATACGTTAACTACTTCTGAATGTAATTTAAATTCAAATTTCATTTGGAAGTAGTCCCTTCCAGGTGTGATAAGAACATTCTATGCGTGGCACGGAAAAAATTACACACGCTCAGAATGGCAAATGGTTTTTTATGAGGAACTTTTTCACGACAGAAATGTACTTGGAGGTTTGCCATTACCTACCGAGGGGCGGCCGTTAATAGAAAAAAATGTTTCTATCATTCCTGAACTGAGAAAACTGCGTAATAGCCAAGCATAAACAAATTTGACTCCCTATATTTTGGTTCTCAAATAATTTTATTTAAAGCTGGACGCTTTGTTTTTGTCGCTTCACGCTGAAATTTGTAGGGCTATGTATGTACAGGTCGGTTCATATAGTGGTGTTTTTGTTTTTTGTATCACATGTTATTTCTTTTTGGCAGTGCCTAGGCTCGAATTCTGCTATGGGCATGAAATACCAAATGGATAGAAAGGTTTTTTTCTAATCGCAATCGCCCTTCGGCAGGCAATGGCAAGACTCCGATTGTATTTCTGCCATAAAAAATCATCTCATAAAAACAATCTACCATTCGAAGCGGCATAAAGGTGTAGGTATCTCCGAAATGAACCGCTTTACGTTTGAACAACGTTGCGAAATATTGCAAACTTATTTCCAAAGCCAAGGCTATATAGCCTAAACAATACATTGAAAAAAGTCCAATCGCAGGGAAACGCCATTTCTGTCAATGATGAGCACTACAGAGAGATGGTGACCGAAATTGACGATATGCACTTGGACGATATATTATATTTGCTTTTAGTAGGATGATGCGCCTTGCCAAACAGCTCAAGATACGATCGACCTTTTGGGCGCCATGTCAATTAGTCACTTCGGAACTGCGATCCGACGCAGTTATATATTTTTCCGTAGGATACTGTCAAGGGTAGATGTTCAATCCATTAACCGTTCAGTCTTTTAAGATGAATATCGCGCAAGCCATTCGTGTGATAGAGCCAGAAATGGTCTCCAAGGTCTTTGAAAACTAGTTTAGCAGTATACGCTACTACGAAGCAAGCCGAGGAAGCCAAATGAATGAAATCGTATTCGATAAATAATGAAAATATTTGATCTTTCGAATAATGAGTGATCAAAAATGCGGTTTACACTTCAACCTTACGGTCTTTTGTGCTCAATAAACCAAATAGCATTATCTATTTTTTTTCGGATAAAAAGTGTGAAATAAATAAATAGTCAAAACTTGCCAATAAGTGGGGATGTTATAATTTTGTAATGGGATATCTGCAGGATGATCAATATAGTAGGTTCTCCCATATTTCTCCATATAAAAAAGTCGTGCATTCGTTATCTGGAAAAAACTCACAACAGCGCCAAATAAAATCAAAAACCAACGAGCGTTTTGACTTTATGGGACTAAAATTTAAAGGGATATGAAACTGCGTACCATTTTTTTTGTTGCGAATTTTGAATAAAAAGTTCGAAATTTTGTTAAAAATTTGTTGAATTTTCATAAATCTTGTACAAAGTTTAAAAATTGTATTAATACCGTCTTTGTTATAAAATTAACTATATTTTAAAACATAAAATATCAAATAAAAACAAATTTAAATTAAAAAATAAATAAATAAATAGTAAGAACTTGTCCATATGTGTGTTTTTATAATTTTGCAGGGATGGAAAGTGGGAATTATCTATTTAAGAAATTTTAGACTCGAGGATAATGACAAGGTTGGTCGTTCATTAATAGAGAAATAAATCTCTTATAAAAACGAAATATAAAGTGACACAAATTTAGCTTACGATATTTGTAATACATTTGGAGTATGTTTAGGTTAGGACAACATAGGTTAGGTTGAAGCGGGACACACTCAGGCCCACTGTGATGCCATGTGGATAACTTGTCTTTACCTCAACTGAAACCAATCCAAACCTCTTACAGTTTCTTCATAGATAAGTAGCTTACTTGTCTGTAAAGGTATGCTTATGCCATTCTCTGTGTACTCATCAGTCAACTTGATGCCAAGTCTCGCTAATTTATCGGGCTTGCAGTTAACAATTATGAAGACTTCCAATGCCTTATAGTTAGCTGTTGAGACTTTCCAGTTTTCGCATCCATACATCCAGCAGACACGACACCTGCTTCCAGTTTGGATGCCATATCCAAGTAAGTATTGCTCACCGGGC
Organism: Anastrepha fraterculus; assembly: GCA_037575425.1. Lineage (NCBI taxonomy): Eukaryota > Metazoa > Arthropoda > Insecta > Diptera > Tephritidae > Anastrepha > Anastrepha fraterculus. The sequence continues at coordinate 576,465 of JAYXIM010010978.1, read as the reverse complement.
AGATATCGTCCGCATAGTCCAGGTCCATTAATTGGCCCTGCAGACCCCAGATGATTCCGCCACCAGACGCAAATTTTTTCAGCTTAACGTCGTTCATGCATTATCCACCAGTCTGCGTCAGCATATATTGTCTCTATGAGATTTATTAATTTATGTGGCACTCCCTTACACTCATGAGCGTTGGGAATTGGGACGTGTTGAATTGTACCAAAAGCTTTACAAAAGTCGATAAATATAAGATATAATGGCGCTCTGAATTCAATTGATTGCTTAGTAATAACATGGGAAGTATTTATGTATGTAGTCGTTGCATGAATTATTATTATTTAAAAAAAAAAAAGATTAATAAGTTAGCAACAATCCCAAAATCGTTAGACTAACTGCCGACACGCCACACACTGGCACTTTCTACGACTACGTCTGGCACCGATTTGGGGTGCTCAAGTATTACCATATGTTATTCAGAGGATAATTCACAAAAGTCGTTAATTGAAAATTATAAATAAATCATAACCGCCAGCTTTTAATGTTGATAGATTAGTCAGCACGACAGTGCGATTGAATACACCTGGGTCGTCGGACTGAGTGGCGGCAAACGCAACATCATCCAGCAACAACTTTAATTAACATTAGCGTCATATCGACAATGCCTCTTTAGCAGTTAATGGAACGAATAATGGTGAATATTTAGTACATTAAAGCGGAAAATATATGTAATAACAAATTAATATTGCAATTATGTGCGATTGAGTGTTAGTAGCATGACTTCTTTTTTAATATATAAAAACTCGAATGCATTTTATGGTAATTGTAGATATGAACATAGACATATGTACATGAATTTATGCATATGAAATTTATACCGCCTTCTAATATTTCTTAACGTGATTTTTTTTTAGCTCTTCGTGCTCAAAATGTTATACAATTTAATATACGTATGTATGTACGTATGTGCACATGTACGGAGTGATCTACAAAAGCTTAGTAACTCTATAATTAATTTACTTAGATTACAGTCTAGCGGACAGTAGTATTGTACTTATACATACAACTCATAGATCTACACAGACCTAGACTCACTGATAGAAAAATTACGACCTTCTATAGACTATGTCGAAAAGGCTTAGTTATAACAGAAATGTCAGATGGAGACCGCGAATTTCAGATCTCTCTCTTATAGAATTTCTCGTCGTTGCTATATATTTTAACATCAGCTGCCATTTCGTAGTTTGACAACTCAATTTAAATTTAACCGCGCCATTTGCATGCGCACCTACAGCGACTCGATTTGTTTTAAGCCATTTTGAAACTGAAATGTTAAGAGAGCAAAGTGCTCACATGAAAGAACGGGACAAAGTCAAAACAGAAATTTGGCAGTGTTAAGTCACACTTAGTAGAAGGTATAAATGTGGGGCTAAGGCTTGGTAATAATAAATCGATAGTATAAATTGGTTCGGCAAAACCTAAACGAACAAAAAGAGCGAATGGCATATTGGCTGATGTTGTATGCCATTAGGAAATTTAAGCACATTCACACTTTCCTTTGGATAACTTTTCTCTTTGTGCTTTGTGTACCCATTTTGCTTGCAAACGTAAATTTTCTTGTACTCTCATTCTTAGGCTACATTCTAGTCTCTCGATCTAATTCTATATTTTTTCATTATCTGTAGAAAAAGGCAGGAATGGCCTACTAAAAAAAAACTTAAAAAACGAAAAACAAAAGCATAAATAAATAAGAGCGAAGAAAACAGCAATGATAAATCCTATAAAAGATATATCAACTCATTTTTCAAAGAATTATAACCCTTTTCACAAACAAATGCAATTTTCTTCTAAAGTACATACAAACTACTTAAGGTATAAAATCACTAAAATTATCTGCAGTATAATTGAATAATTATTCACGTCATCGCTACATTGTTGTCAGGCCATGCTTTATACATAACTATTGTGGTAAATAATATATTATATAAGACAATGCGGCTACTCGAATAACATTTAGTGTGGAAGGGAGAGTACGTTGAAAACTGATTACTTACCGAAACCGAAACCGAATCCGAAAATCAATAGATTGTCATTGTTTAGTTTGAAACCACAAGCAAACTCAAAACCGCATTTGAACATTTTGATTATATCGCTCGTTTGCTGGAAGAAGGTCGTAACTCAAAAAAACATCGGTTTTTGATAAATATGCAGCGTTTCTTCTATGTGGTGTAAAAAAATGCATGGCGATATCTATTAACAGCACACCATTAGATAAAAATGTGTATTTACTTTAAGGCTAAGTCGTTTAAAAGAGCATAGTAATGGAAAATTTTCAAGACGTTTTCCTCGAATTTCTAAGTTTTTGAGCTGTGACGTCCTTTCGGCAAACGAGCAATATAAATATAATATGTATTTATACAAAAAAATATACACATATATAAATTTTCAATCAATAATATTATATTGCAAAAGCCAAAACCAAATATTTTTGAATTGTCGTTGTTGTTAATGTTCTTAATTTCAAATAATTATTATGACATAATAAACGTACGACTATAAAATAAGTTGTTAGTCGAGGGTATAATAAATAAAAAGATTATTGGACCATAGCAATTTTTTCTATGTTCTTCAAAAACTAATCCTAAATGAAAATATATTGTAAATTAATCAGTACAATTAATAAGCAGATTACGAGAATTAATTAAGAATAAGCTCCCTGTATTTGAGGCAGCTGGATAAGAATTGGTACAGAGCTTTATAATCACTACCGTGCAAAATAATGTGTATATTTGTAATAGATAATTTGTATAGACAGGACGGGCACTAATGACGTGCTGAATATTTTCTGTGACATCCAAGTCGCAAACTGGACAAGCGATAGAAGTTACTTCTTTAGAAGGCCTTGCATTTAAATTAAGAAGCCCTCCCCTTGCACGAAAGATCAAACTTATAGCATAAGCAGACAAGTCGTCACTGAAGTAGTTGATGCTTGTGAGTTTCAGTTTAAAAATACCGAAAATTCTTTGACATTTAATTTCTCTATAAACTGTGGAATATATGCCCTCAAGGAAGCAGAATAAAAGATATTTAGAGGCTCTATTTTCAAAATTTGCGATAAATCTTTCCATTTTTTAGCCCAGTGTACAACAGTCTCTTTAGCTAGGATATGCGGAAGTCTGTCATTTGGCAGAGAAAAACAGTAGTCGGTAGTGTCCGGGGTTGATATACGAAATGATAGAAAAAGTTTTTCCTAATAGCGGTTATTCCTCGGCAGGAAATGCTAATCTTCCGGGTGTATTTCTTCCTTGAGAAAGATCCTCATCAAAATCCATCTGCCGTTCGAAGGCGTCATAAAACTGTAGGTTCCTCCATTTGTGGGAAAACCATCAAGAGGAGGAGAAACTCGGCTAAACACCCAGCGAAGTATGTAGGCTTCAATTATTATTGTTATTAACAGCGAAACGGATTTATTGAAATTGAATTTTTATAATTTTTCATTCGTTTACTGTTAATTGCGAGTTTTATTAATTGAAAACACAAGCATAACCAACTAGCAAACAACAACTTTCTTACATAAAGTAAGGTTAATGGATGTAATATATAATATTTTCATATTCAGTGAATTTTAAACTTTAAGTTTAAAAAAATTAAATATAATTAATTATAATTTTTTAATGTTTTATCTTTTTTTATGTTATGCAACTACAAATCCCGCTGATAAGACATATGCCCAGGTTAATCACGATACAACTTATCAGCATTGTGAAAACATTCCTACCCAACAGTATTGGACGATACAGCAGGAATTTCGTTCACAGTAATATACATATATTAGTTCGAGACTGAAATCTAAAAATCAAAAAATCATAACACATATGTAGGTAATGATTACGGTTTTGGATGAGCGTGATATAACATCTAATGTAGACTTTTCCACCGTTCAGCTACAAAAAAAATACATCACCTGAATAAGGAATTACATCGAGGAAATAGAGGAAAAACTACGCCAATCATTTATTGAGAGACAATAGTATCGATCTTTTAACGGTTAAAAACGAGTACGATATATCAAGAGTGGAATAATAGTTAAAATATTTGCTCCTAATTTCTTTCACATGGCTATAAAAAAGAGGCAAACGAGAGGCGGCATTTAGATTAATTTCTGCCGGCAATGGCAGGCAATGGCAAACCTCCGAGTGTATTTCTGCCATGAAAAAGCTCCTCATAAAAAATATATATCTGCCGTTCGGAGTTGGCTTGAAACTGTAGGCCCCTCCATTTGTGTGGAACAACATCAAGACGCACACCACAAATAGGAGGAGGAGCTCGGCCAAACACCCCAAAAGGGTGTACGCGCCAATTATATACATAAACCTATATATATATATTATTTTATTATTATTATTATTATATTCTTTACATTTTTGCTATATTATTATGTCATTTCAAGCATTCTTTCACGATTAGCCTCTCTTTATACATAAGTGCCATTGCAAATCTGTAGTAAAAATTAATTATGATGGTACAAGTAGATGTCTGTTACTAGTTTCGAATATATCAACTGGGACATATAACATGACTAAAGCTTGCAAAAATATGTTAACACTCATAACGAAACTTCGGTCAAAATGACCGATAGTGAATTTCGTGCTGGAATAGTGGCTAAACTGCTTGACCTTGACAGCTGCCCCTCCTCCTACCTTCCTCCCTCCCCCTACCATCGCCACTGAACAGGTTTTCATTTAGTTGGCGTGACGCTATTGTCTTGTGCACATCCCAAGTTCGATTTCGGTCGGTCAGATTTACCGTGCTTACAATATGCTTCAATTTATAATTTGTATTCAAGCTTTATAGGTTTCGTTAATTTCAGTTTCATGTTTTTTTTAATGATTGACATGTCAATTATGTAAAATAAAAACTTTTTTTGATTGTAAATGCTTAATAATTATTGTAGTACCTTATTATTTACCTCATTTTAACTGAAAAAAAAACAATAAAAAAAACATAAAAAGTAACGATTTCGGTCAAAATTACCTTATGTTTCGCTTAGTGTCACAAAAATCATGTTTCGTTATAAGTGTTAAAAGCTTTTTGGCATTTACTCGCTTCACCTTTCTTGCTGAAGCCCTAACCGAAACACGTAAATAAACGAAATCGAATATTCGATCGATCACCAGCAGAAGGGAATGAAATGGATGCTCTCAACCAGACTCTTATGTGGCAGTATATTCGTACACATATGACGTATCTTCATCAGCGCATCCATGTGGTGACGAAGTGCATACACACATACGTATGTACATAGGTACGAGTATGAACTTAAAAGTAATTTTCATGTAATTCGAAACTATTTCAAACTGATTGCATTTCATTCGTCTAAAAGCATACACAAATCCCTTCCTCTCCAATATGTGGCTTGTGGTTGCCCCCAATGTTAAGATAAAATGGCATCTTACAGAAATTCAGGCATACAAATCTAGACTTACTGCCGGAAATGTGATCGATAGATATCAAGATGAGCATCTCCTTGTTATAAGAATTTCAATTGGGCACTACCTGAAACATAGAATGAAACTTTCCAAGTATGTTACAAAACTGCAAGTAGAGCACTATATACATGGGTCAGCTGTTTTGTGGCGAACGTTGTAAACCAGTTTTACCTGGAGCCAGTTTGTAATTATAAGTATATTTATGTAATTCAACTTTTGCCCAGAAAGACCAATTTTTTGGTGATTTTACTATAATTCAAGCTTTGCTGCTGTGTTTTGTTAGGTTATAGAGTCTGTTTGTATGAAGGAAGAGATTGGTTGGTTAAAGTGGTAATTCATCCGGAATCCGACTAGCGCTCCCGCACCATTTTATTGCCACATTCAGATTGAAATTCGCGTTGGAGCAAGAAAATGGTAATTAGAGTCTTAAAACACCGAGCACGTCAATAAACGAACCATATTTCCGTTGAAGTGCAATAAATAAACTGCAGCGTTCGAAGCGTTCTTTGTAGCAGCAAAGGGCCTTCTTTGTTCAAGCACGAGCGCGCTGATATGGCGGTAAATATATTCTTCTACCTACCATCAGGCATGAAAGTCGAAATTTTCCAATTATTTAAATGCTTTTGTTGGTTGATTAGCCTCAATAGTCCCAAGCAGCCATTTATATAAATATTTGCCTTTGATTATGCGTGCCTAGTTGTGCGTGGTTTTAAACTTACCTGAGAGTGAAGTTTCCAATCTTTGTAAGCTTTCACGATATAATCCATTTTTATATTATTTTCTGCTTTCTGTTCTTGCTATTCTTTCTAATCCACCTATTTATTAAGGCTGCACACTGAGTTGGCTGCTATGTATGGTAAACCAAAATGTGCTATTCACCAATCAACTTATGGAAACAATCTGAGTCACGATCGTCGGTCTTTCACTTCTTAACACTTTCAACGATGGACAAACTTTTTTAGCTGATTTTCTTGTATTCACTTAGTAAATATGCCCATGTGTGTATATACTATGTAGTATGCACACGTGTGTTGTGCATGTATTTTCTTCTCTTATGATTTGCTTTTATAAATAATTGAATTCTCTTGGTAAAAATTTGAAAAAGTTACCACAAAAGTTGGAGTTTCTTTTCAATATACGCACATGTGCACGTACATTTGTATGAATGTATTTAAGAAAAGTTTTGTATTGTTTTCTTTTGATATTTAAAGGCAAACGACTTGAACTGAAACAATTAACGGTTTAAACGAACGTGCTCAGCACTGTTACAAATCGTACTACGGGACGCGAACGCTGATTGTGATGTGTATGCCAGGGAACTTTACATTGTTGTCGTGCTGCAAATTATTATTCTGCATGGGAATTCACCGTTTCAGTGGAAAATGTAAAATAACGCGGTCTTCAATGCGTCACTATCGTAAACGATTCTAGTTGGGCATGAGAAACAGTTTTAATGCATTACACCACGTTTCACTAATCACTAAAATTGTGGTTAACAACAGATTAAACGAATTTATAGCTTTCAAAATTGCCAACTGTTTTTTTGTTAATAATTTTTTATGTACATATACATGTATCGTGATTTGCGTTTTTGTACAAATGGTTTCCTATTCTAGCCGCTCTAACAAAAGCTTGCACTTCGAAGGTACTGTTAAGCAAATGTTTGCTTTAAATTAATTTTTTTTCTCTTAGTATATTCTGTGAATGACGATCCCGCTGCTATGCACTGAAATAGATTTCACACACATACACATGTCCACAAGTTTTAAATTTCATGTAACCGGTGCGCGTGGCAACAAATGTTGGTTAAGTTTTTTTTATATGCGAATTAAACCTCGATGCTTTTTGTTTTGTTAAAATAACAAAATTACTGGGAGAATGTCTGTTGGCCAGTAGAATCCGGCTTATAAGCCACGAATTGAAACGAATTGTTTGTCTGTTTGACCGCCCGTTCACCAGCTGTCTAACCGTCGCGACGTCGGTACGAAACGTCTCCTACGGCATGCAGTGACTGCGTTGGAGCACTCGCAGTAAACAAAAAAACAGAAAATAACAAAAAGGCGAATCAGTTAGCTAGTGGGTTGGTGAGTTGGTGAGTGAGTGAGTGAGTGACTGATCGAGTGGTTGGTTGGAGTAAGAGTCTCGTCTCGACGATCTTTTTCGTAGCGCGCACAACTAACTCCGATTCGCAATTGATACTGACTGACTACTCTACTTGTACTGACGACCGCTTGTGGTTTGCGACTTTCTGCTGACGGCTATCTACCTACAGCTGTTTCAGCTGGCGCCTCAATGAAACACCTACGAAGTTATGCGTACCATGGTTTGTCATGGTGACGATGGGGACGAATCGGAGTGATGGTGGAGAGCGCTACAGAAAAGCATTTATATATGTATGTATGCACCTATGTGTATACCTATGCGTACTTACATTCATATATACATGCTCATGTAGACGCATGCATAGACTGCTTGCATACGTACACGCATACCATATATGCATGCATGTGTGCGTATTTGCGTAAATTTTGCATGATTGACAAAATTGTTGAGTATTAAAAAATTAAAAGGCCGGCCACAAAGCATCATTGTTTTAGCAGGTGCGGCACTTTTTGCTCTTCCCTCGACCTTGCCCAGTGTGCGTTCGTTCATACTCGTTTTCGTTACAAAAATCTTTTCAATGATATTTATTCAAAAGATCATTTTGATCTTATTTCAACCAGTGTGCACTCGTCAGAATGCCGTCTGTGTTATGAGGGACACGTTACACTCTACTTGTATTATTGCAGCGGTAGATACGGTAGTAGTAGTAGATGCGCCTATGGCTGTGACTGTGGTTGTCACTCGTTAATGCCTGTTTAATGTTTTTGTTGGCAATACTATAATTTTGTTAAAACAAAAGCGAGGGTAGGGACCACTTTGAGTTTGTGCAGCTCATATTGTTCAACGTGTGCCGTGCATACATTTTCATTGTACGAGTATGTGAGTGCTTATTCTAAATAGTTAGTTACTGACTCTGACGTTTAAACAAATGCAAACAAGTTCATTGTTTATGGTAGTAGAGAGAATTTAAAGAGTATTTATTCGCTTGGTAAGAGAGATTTTAGTCAGTTAAGAGAAATTTACCTGGTCTGGATATCACAATGCTCGTGCACATACTACATGCATACTTACCAATTTACTATACTTAGGTACATATGTACATATGTATATATTCTCGAACAAGTTCGCATGGACGAGTGGTGCAAGTGTAATATTAGAGTATGTAAAATCAAAACAAACAAAAAACAGTAGGGGCTTTTTTATTAGTCAGTATGAATAATGCGCTAGTGTTCAAAGAATATGAGTACTTGCAGAGCGCAAATCTCTCCAAGTATTATAGTTCAGCAGTAGTTTTTGAGAGAACACTTATGTGTACTGTCGCCTGGTATTTGGTGACACAAATGTTTCTTTCCACTGATAACATTTAATGAGAAAATAGTAAAACAATGATAAAGATCTATGTTATACGTAAGCATGTAAAAAATTGTTTATTCTACTATAGTATATTTTGATTATACAATGTTTTGGTTATATTATATATTCAACCATATAGTTCGCGAAATAATAGATAATGAAAAAGAGTGGAGTGCACCAATCAATGAACTTTACATACCCGACTACCATTCCACGCAGTGTTGAATCCTTGCTATACATACTTATGTACATACATGCACACACACATATATATGCATATACATATGTATATACACTTGCAGTATTATTGGTTTATGACCCTTAGACTTGTCAATGACTGTGGTCGATTTCCATGATACTCAAATCATGTCTAAATGAATTTCAAAATTAAAATTTCCAAATAGTTTAAGAATCGCACTGGTGGCTTATTGATATATGTATGTGCATATGTATGTAGAACAATGGTGTATACCCGTAGCTCCCCTTGCTATTCACTACTTACTATGCCGACGCCTAAGGCTGCAGTCGAAGCGACTCAAAGGGTGGTTTTTTAAAAGCTTGAGGACCTAAAATGATAACACAAAACAGAAATTTTGTTAGAATGCATTTTTGAAGTGAAACTTTTTTACGCGCGTCAGAGTATAATTTCAAGGCCGCGGCACACGAGCTAGCGTTACGAAAAACCGTCACGAAATCTGTATGCCTACGGCATACAAGCTATTCTCTTTCTCTGCTTATACGCTTATAAGGAAAATATAAACGCACCACACTTATGTAACTATGTGAGTATGTATGTATGCCTTATGTTTTATAACACTTTAGAGACTCCCATATATGTAATTAAGTCTAAATATTCAAGTGTTTAAAATTAGCGAAATATTCTGAAATAGTCTATGAATACGATGGATTCTTTATAATTACACGCAATGATAATTCGAGATTCTACCATGGCCGGAGACCATCAACAACAATGACATCATTGCAAGCAGAATTTCTAAGACTATCGATGAATTGTTTGGAAACTCTTAATCAACAAATGATTCAATTTATACAACAAAGAGAAGGATTGTGCTCATGCTACTGACGTATTGAATCCAGTTATGGAAAAATGCATTGTGGTAGTTTTTCATAAGACTTGGTTGCGTGGTGACGAGGAAATCAGTTTACCGCATTTTAGCTGCAACATCCAGTGTAAAAGAAATAATGTTCAAACCGGAGGAGTCGCTATCTACACAATAAAAATGATACCGTGAATGTCCTCACACCACACTTACGATTTACCGCTGTACAATCAACATCAAATGCAGCTATAGCAGAAGATGTCGGTGATATTTGTATTTCTGTGTGCCGTGCGATAAATAGAGCTGTATTTTATTGGTATGGGAATAAGTGTCCGCCCTCGCTCTAGTAATATACTGGTGATTTGAAGGTGTATAAATGAGGTCTCGATGGCAGTAGTTGACATTCGTTTGAAGCGTAAAGATCTTTTTTAACTAACGTCAAAAATGTCTACGTTCGTCCCGAAAAACAGCATTTGCGGAAAGTAATGCTTCATTATTACCTTTTGAAAAAAGTGCAGCAGAAACGTGTCGTATAATGATCAATAATTACGGTAATCACGCTCCATCAAGTACAACTTGTAAAGAGTGGTGTCCACGCTTCCAAAGTGACAATTTCGACGTGAGTCGACACATGTCGAACCCTTCATAATATGTCTGAAGAGTTGGATGTTAACAGAACAACCGTCGGTAAATGTTTTCACTCTGTGGGAATGGCCTGAAAGATGGAGTTAAGTTATAGCTTCCAATGGAACATACTTCACATAATATCCTGTATTATTTAATTGTTTAAGCATTTCCTAACTTTGGTTAAGAAAGGACGGAAACTTATTCCAATACCCAATAGATCGTGACGTACTTTAAAAAGTGTTTTTTGAAGTTTTGAAAAACACTTCGCTCTAACAAATTTCTTCTCAGTTAATTGCTGAAAATTAAATATTTTGAAAAACCTATTTTTTTTTAATTTAACGTTTTTGAGAAAATTTTTTTCTTGAAAAAATTTCATACTTTTGTAAAAGTTTAAATTGATTTGTTAAAAAAGATTTTTTTCCGCTTTGAAAAACATCCCCTCGAAAAAATGTATTCTCTATTAATAGTGGAATATGAAATGCTTTGAAAACACAATTTTTTTTTTTAATTTTGTTTGGTTTTCAGAAAATTTTGTTTTGAAAAAATTTCATACCCTTGAAAAAGTTGTATTTTATTTTATTTGTTTAAAATTTTTGAAATTTTTTTTTTTGTAATTTTAGAAAATCACCTCTTCGAAGAAATTTCTTTTATCTTTTTGAGGAAAATTTGGTTTTGAAAAAATTTTATGCTTTCGAAATTTTTTTATTTTACTTTATTTCTTCAAAATTTTTGGAAACAATTTTTTTTTTAATTTTCGAAAAACACCCCTTTGAAAAAATGTTTTCTATGTATCATAGTGGTATTCCATTAACTTTTAAGATTATAGTCAAATACTTACAAATATCTACGCTTTCACAAATAGCAACAATAAACAAATTTTCTCAAAACCAAAAAATTTACTTTTTTTTTTTAAATTCTAAACAAACAACGTAATAAATTTAGAATTTTGTGTTCTCGAAAAAACAGTATTGTTTTTATTGTATTAACTGAAAACCAAAATGTTTCAAAAAATCAAAACAAAACTAAATTATTTTTTTGTGTTCATTTGGTCCATATGTTCCATAAAAAGTTGATATGGTAAATAATATGCAGGGTCTGATACACGCAAATTTCCATTGACCATTATAGTGACAAAATTATCGATCACCAATTGCAACAGGATTTCAAAATCAGAGTTGGAATGAGTTGTTGTGTGGTGTACTTCTGAAAAAATGAGAAATAAACAAAATAAATCTAAAAATTCAAATTCTAACTTTATCTTGTTTATGTTCTTATTACCTTTGAATTTTTCCAATGAAGCACCATTCATTTTAAATTTTCCGAGAATTTTTTTTATCATTTCGCGTTTCTTTCCTTTTTCATTCGATTCCAACATTTGTTCATAGCCGAAAACATCGTTTGCAAACGCATTCATTTCCATATAGAATTGGTCAAAGAAAGCATTGCTCAATTGAATTGAAACATTATTTTCATAAATACTTAGGACCTTAACTAATGCACCTTGGTACATACCTAACGCAGATATTCATCGCGACCTTGACATCGATACTATTGATGAAACAATACAAAGCGCTAGCAGAAGACACATAAATAGACTATTAACGCATACAAATCCTATGATGAGAAGACTACCAAATAAAGAAAAATCTACCCAAAGTCGGCTTAACCGTCAAACACCAACAGATCTTGCAAAATCCTTGTAATCAATTGTCAACTAATCGTATATGTCATTGTTTGTTAACCACTTGTTTTTAAATAATATGTATATATTTCTTCTAAATGAGCTTGGGGGCATTGGCCCTTCAATATCACTCTCATTCCATCTTTTTGTAAATCAAATTACTTATTGTCTAACGACAGGTGTAATATTTTATGGAAGAAATAAAAAAAAAAAAATTTCATTCGAATCATTTGAAATTTCTGTATTCGACTCTTTAATTACAACACGACACAAATCGTTTCACAATAACGAAAAATTCAAAAAAAGTTGTACACATAAAATGAATGTCGATTCGAAACTTACTTTAATCTAAGAATCGAGCAAGTTTTGTTTTGTACAATATTTTGATTTTTTCTTTTTTTTATATGAAGAAAATATTTAAAAGAAATTTTTTTTTGCTAAAAACCTTCCCCTAGTGGATCCCTATAATATGAAAAAAGAACGAATAAAATTGGCCTCGTATCGGCCCAAAAAAATGCGTACAAACGAACATCATTTCATTTTTATATATGTATGTATATAGATTACAATAATCAGCAGCAAATGTTATATCACGCCCCATATACATATAGATCTTTTTAAATGATGATGAGGCATTATTATTCTTTATATTTATGTCATAGAAAATTATTCATAAACACCTGGGCAGCTCGATAAGAAAGGCAAATAAATATTTTGATTTGTGCAATATATTTTACATGAGTGGCGTACTGTTATATTTCAATGGAGTTCGAAATTGCGAAGATTTATAAAGCTCTTGAAGAATTCCGAATAAATAAATTTTCTAAGCAATAAACAGCTTTCAACCGAAAGCAAACAACAAAATTAAAACTAATTTATAAGTAAAATAAATACAAATAAAAAATACACGTGTGCATACATATTTTAATACGGATTTCAGAAATGAGTATTATTATTATTGTTATTACTATACTAGGCGATAATGCATTGCGATCTCTAATGTAGTATTGTATATTCAGCTTAACTGTGATTTTATAATTGGAGGCTCCTAATGAATTTAAGCGCTTCCCCATGCTTTTGTTCCATATCACCAAGGGGCTTAGAGTCAGTCCACCTAGTGGGGCTAGAGCTACACATGCGCAGAAGAGATGCTCTAGCGTTTCATCGACCAATTGGCAAAAACGATAGGCGCTCTTTTCTGCTAGTCCTGGTTTCCTAAAAAGGTAACGAAAGTTACAATGTTCTGTATAGCACGCAGTGCCAGTTCGGTGGTTCTGTACGTAGATTTAGAAGCTTACTTGATGCGCTTATCAAAGAAAGAATAAAATATTTTGCCTGCTTCTAACTTACACGTTCCATCTAGTGTCGTATGAACTCCTTGTCTGCACAGCCATTGATAACTTCCTTTATGTGAGATTTGGTAATCTTATAAAAACGTGCTGTCTAGGGAGTTTTGATTTTGTGTCGCCAGGCGCCCACCTGTTTAATGCCGTCAAGGCCTTCATGTCGTGGTACACGGCCCTGCAAAACGGCGTTCCTTGCTGCCAGCGTATTCAAGACAATGTTTTTATGTGCAACTGCAATGCACTTGGGGCTGCCTGGCTGCCTGATAAATTGCAGATGCGCTTTGAGTAAAAGGCTTGCAACTTTCAGAGATTTTATACAAGTAAAACTGCCCATCTAACCAATCACTCTCGAAAGTCCATTAGATGTTATTATCTGGGCAATTTTATAATATTTTTATGTACACTAAATATAAAACCCACATCTCAAAAAATAAACACACACACCAAAAATAATCGAAAGCAGTTCTAAGTAGTTAATTAACTGACCCATTTCTTGAGACCATTCGTTCACTTAAAGTTCATTTCAATAAGAAACAGTAAACGTTATCTATTTTGGAAGAGTTAGATGATATTGCTTTCGCCATACAAGCAACACCAAATAGTAACTTTTATCGGGATATAATGGGTTCTCACTCGAAATACCACAATTCGTCTTATTTTCATATCAATTAACCCAGAAATGAGTTCCATCGTTAAAAATGACTTCAAGGATGAAATCCGGTTTAATTCCCAGTTGTTTTTAAATCCACTTACCGAGCATAGGACAGAAACGATGGATTAATACTCGTACGAACTCCAACACTCTTCGCAAGTGAAACTTTCCTTAAAATCTTCAACGTGCTGGACAGGCACGAGCCAAGTAGTAAACACTAACCTCGGCCACTTTCATTTCTACAGCGGCGGTGGCTGTAAGTGGCTGACTAAGAATGTACATTGATAAAAGTCAATCCATCGACGATTATGCGTGCCGTATTTTGTTTGGGGCACAGATCGGGAACTGTGGAAATATATTTCTACAAGTTTTATCCTGATTTGGGTGTAAGGCATGAAATGCTGATTTACCAAAGCGGGTGTGTGCTGAAGAGAAAACTTATTTATGTTCTGTGTATAGAACGATATTAACCATATTTCTGTGGTCAAAGGTCGACAACATCGATATAACCAAACTGTGGTTCAAGCAAATTTTTTAATTGGATGTACTAACGGCGAGCGTTCGTCAGTTGGTCGGTTTGAATTCACGTCAAGTCCTTTGTCTGTAAAGCATACTTTTGGACGAGCTTGAGGTCAATATTCGAGACGCTTTTGCTGGAAAAACGCCTATCAAATTGAACCGAGTCATTAAAATGACCTAAATTTCTTTTCCTATCGTTGTCTGGCCAACCTATACAATCTAAGTAAGAATAATCCCGCAATCTTAGGTTTATTTATTTGCCTCCATCAATGGCTTGCTTGTAGTGCTTCTCTTTCAACTAGTCGCTTCGGTGCACCAGTCCAAGGCTTCTTTTGCAATATCTCCATGAGGCTACCGAAGTTTATGCCCAATCCCTTTCCATTCCCGTCACCGAATTTCGACGCGAACAGAAACCTGCTTCGTCAAACTCCAGAGGTCAGTGTTGGAGATGGTATTTGGCGAGAAAACGCGCACAATGCTAAATGAAATTAAATACATAAATGGTAAATTCTTTTTCTTCTTCTCCACCTGACCTTTCCAACGCAGAGGAGGCCTCCTCTTCCTCCGTGGTAAATTAGTCTGCTCAATATTTGACTTGCTTGTGAGGAATTATTTTAAAAAATAATGAACTATATTAGTAAGACCAAGTAAATCTACCCCACCCATCTGGTCGCCTGGTACTTGTGATGCACAGTGCACAAAGTTTAAAATCTCTCAAAATATTTCTATCATAACAGCCACGGGATATCTCCTGATGTCTCCCCTGCAACACCGTCACAGTGAGATTTCCATGCTCCCGGTCAAAGAGCAGAATAAAATGCTCAGCAAGCATTTCCTGCTAAGGTTTTATCGCGGAAATCACTTTTGCAAATATCTGCTAAAGCTTGAGCCACCTCCCAGGCGATTCAGGAGGCATCTCTTCGACTAAACCGACGAGATCGGACAGTATATAGACAGATGTTAAACGACATTCATCGGGAGACTCTTACCACCTTCCTAAACTTTCGGCCCCCGAAAGTCGTTATCGGAGTCCAACAACCACCCATTGCAGACGTAGAGGCTTCAGCTGTCTCGTGAGAAGCGCGTAACTTTGGGTATATTACGGTCTGGATATTGCAGCAGATTAAACTCTAACTTATCCAGAATTGACCCCGACATACTCAATACGTATGTCCGGCTTGTGAAGGGGTACACGATATTAAGCACCTATTAACATGGCCTTTCAAACCCGCTAACCTAATACCCCACTGGACCCAACCTGTTGAAGTAGCACGTTTCCTGGGCCTACCGTTAGATGGATTAGACGATGACGATCGGTGACTGCACATCACTGACACACAAAAAAAGTCAAAAACAAATTATCTTGAATGTAATTTATTCAGTTAGTTTTTCTGAAATAAATAGTTTACTCTACAAAACTTTTTCTTTACATTTACTTACTTACTTACTTACTTCACCTCACTGATTTTCGCTCATAATATTTACATTATCGCACACAGCATCAGCAGCCAAATTAGGCAGTAAAGTAAAGCGAAATTATGGACGAGTGAGCCGTTCTTATTCATGGCTATGGCAAAATTTAAAACATCTCTTGCCAATATTGCATGTTAATCAAAATTAGCATCATTTGATGATTCAATACCTGGTGATTCACTTTTGAGTAATTTCGTGCATCTTAACAAATCTAATCCCAACATACAGACACATAATTGAAAAAGAACTACATGCACTCTTATATCAATTTAAGTAAAAATATTATACATTAAGGTATTCATATTAGGCGCATCTGCGAATAGATGATGTTTATTGCCTTACTGAGGGTGGAGCTAACTCCTATCCATTTCAAACCTTTCCTAGCACCTTCATCTGTTAGCCTTAGCAGTTATGTAACAGTGCATCCCATATAGCGAAAGTCGAGGAGTTTCGTCGGATTGTCGTCCCCTTCTATGCCAAGCACCGCTAAGTTGACAGAGTTCATGAATTCGTGACATTTAAGGTGACAGAACTACTCAGACTTCCTTAGAACTATTGCAAAGAATACCTCGCAGTGTGGCGATCCAATCACTGTGGCGATGAGCTTGGAGAGAAGCGCACAGTAGTCACCCTCTTCTAGAGTGAAAAGCGCATAGTTCGATTAAAGCGGCTTTACTATGACTAGAGTGTACTTGTGGAACCTTCCTCTGTATTTGGGTCAGTACCCTTCCTCTGCAATAATACACCGCCTAAGCGTTTAGTTAAAAAGAATAAAATCTTAAAAAATCGAATGCCACCGAGTATCTCATGTATTTAGACTTTGAAAAAATTAAGTTTTACTTTAGGCGGCGAGGTACCTTAGTTTATGTCACTGCTTGTTTTTTTGCAGCACCAGTGCCAATTATTTAGCAAAAATTAAGGTTTTCCAAATAAAGCATGTGACAAGAAGTTCAAGATTTCACTTTGATTTCTGTACCAGTCACAGAGGTGTGTTAACTGAGTGACTGGCCAGCTATCTGCTTGTTTATTTGAAGTACATACGAAGTGTGGCTATTAAATAACAAAACTGACGCTACTATAGAAGAAGTACAAATAAATACGCATGCGCTATATATGTAAATAGAAAAAAATGGCAATCCAGTCTGAACTTTCACGCGCCGGCACATACCACATTGCTCGCCAAGAGGTTTCCAGTCAAATACAGCATCCACGTGTTAGACCATCCATCTGGCGAATGGGAGGTATTACGGCGTGATCTTTTTTATTTGCATATCTGTTTTCTAAGATAGAATCTGTATTAAATAAAAGGAACAATATTTGAGTCCATTGAGCTGTGAAAAAGAAAGTGCTACTGGTGTTGAAAGATCTTACAAGAAAATTTTTCCCCAGCACAAATATGAACAATGCAAAATTCGCATGGAACTTTTAGGGCTAGAGGAGTCGAGTGTATTGAAGGTGATAATAAGTAAATATTTATAAAAATAAAATGTGGTACAGCGTTAGTTTCATTATGTAATAGCCACACCTCGCATTTATTGGCGCTGGAGCGTCGTCAGCAGGAGTTTCGAATTAAAACACGCTAATTTAATTGTCACCCAAAGGTAATTGGTTACATATACTCGTACTAATGTGCATATTTGTACACAAACATATATATTTTCATACTTATAATGATATGTATGATATTATAACACACGAAATTGTCACAATTGTCAAGTAGTATATATGTAAATACATAAATGTATGTATTTATTTATGTGTATATATTTATTCACTTGCGTGAGTGTAGGTACCTTTTATAGATGTGTTAAAAAATACGTTTATTATTTATGCGCCTTTTTCAAAGTATTCATATTTGAAAGTATATGTGTATATATACATATATTATACATAAAGGCGGTTTAATATATCAGGGCGAGAAAATCACCATATACGCCAACAATATAGCAAACAATAATCCACCCATCATTATCAACGGAAATCATTAAGACGCGTTAAGTTAAAAATCTATTTTTTATTTTTCGGCATTTTTTAGAGTTTCTTGCGAAGTGCTTTTTGGCAAGCCCCCCATTAAAGAATTTTTAAACTTCTTTGCTAAATTCTCATATTTAATTATATAAATCATACGCCGAGACTGTCAGGCGTTTACAAACTGCTTCCCACTTAAATCTCTGAATCGTGCATTGGTTAGGTCAAGACTGGAGTATGCGGTGTTTATTTGGAGACCTTTCACTAAAATTCTATCTAACCGCTTTCAGCGAGTTCAATTCACACTTTCTAAAATTTGCTCTCTCCTCATTAAATTTTTCTCTATCATTACCTTCTTACTATTCTCGCGGCCAACTAATTAGCCTTCCTACACTTGAGGATAGGAGATACATTTTACCGTGGCCATTTGTCATTAACATCTGAATCCGCTGTATCTTTATTCGCTGCACTATGTCTATGTCGCCGGAAAGTTTCTACAGCTCATTGTTTCATCGACTGCGATATACGCCATCCCCAATCTCATAAATCTTTAGTAGAACCTTTCTCTCGAACCCTATAAGCGCCCTCCGATCGGATGTTGTCATCGTCCAAGTTTCTGCGCTTTACAATAGATCGGACCTGATAAAATACTTACGAAGTGTGGGTTTTTTGGTTCGCCGAGGTAGACCTTGCTGCTCAATTGCCTACTAATTCCAAAGTATCACTTGTTTGCAAGAGAGATTATCCATTGGGTTTCAAGGCTGGCATAATGAAATGAAGTACTTTAGTACATAGCAATTATAACTGTCAACAGTGACGTGGGTGTCGCGACGCAAATGTTTGTTTGATGACAGATGTCAAAAATCTGCTAAAATATCAGCTAAAAGTAGAAATAGAACTACATACATACCTCTTTCTTGCACCAACATTCAACTACACACATACATATATAGTACGCCGTCTATATACAGCCCAATCGTGATAGTCCGACACATACGGGACCGACTCGTTGTCGGATTACCAAATATTCCGGACTACCGAAGGTTCCACTCCGTAGATCCCACTTAGGTAAAGAGGTGTTTCACCACGCTCGTATCGCTGAATTATGGCCCATTTATCATTCAGCGTAAGTGTTGTATGTTTACGTTTGTTTGACGTCGATGCCATCACTAAGTAAAACCAAATCAGAAAATAACGACACGAAAAGACAGAAAAAAATCACATCAACACCGTCAGAATTCGCGAGAGAACTGGCGTCGTTCAAATTTAATAACAAATACGTTGTGACCGGGAAACAAAACACAATCCCCCTCTGCTGCTCTGTTACGACTGATCAAAATAAAATAATGCCAATTGCATCCATAGACATTATGAGGTTGTCGGATTACCGAACGTGTCGGATTAAGAAATGTCGGACTATCACGATTGTACTGTATTATCAAGAAACGCATAAGAAGAAGTGGGAATTGATCTTAAGAAAAGGAAACTAAGGGTGCGTGCATGTCAGAGCTGTGATAAGCGATAAGAGCGTCGATAAGAGCAGCGACAAAAGCATAGCGTCGAGCTTTAGTTTTGTGTGGTGTATATAACAGAGCTGCGATAAGAGCGTTAGTTGCATTTGCATTTTAAGTTTTAAAAAGTGAAGAGCTATAATATTTATAATAATGAGGGATTCAGAGGAAGAAAATATGTTGTTGTTGACGCCTACTGCTGCATATTATCATCTACATAATACTGTAAGGGAAAAACGTCAGTTTTCGGCGCATCCTAGAAACCAAGCAAGACTAGAACTCGGAAAATTTCACCATCTCTATAATAGTTTGAGACAGGATCCAAAAAAGTTTTTCCAATATATGAGAATGACAAGCGATACATTCGATTATATTCTGTCTCAAATTTCGGATCGACTGCAGCATAATTGGCAAAACTGCCACAACAGACCAATCTTGCAAGAGGAGCGATTGATGCTTACAATAAGGTAAATACTTAAGAATAATTTTATTGGAGAAAAATTAACATATTCATTGGTAAATAACAAAAAAAATGAAATATTTTAAACATTTAGAATATTGTGAATCTTAATCGGATATTCATTGTTTTGTGCATTGTCATCACATCTAGCCGTGGTGTTTTCAGTGTGACATTGAATATGAATAGGTATTGATTTATTAACCAGTTCATGTGTCAACTGCAATACTTTGCCACAATTTATCAAAAATGAACCTGTTGTGGTGATTTGGATCTTTTTGATCCCAAATTGCAGATTTTAAAAATACTGCACTTATAAAATCTTCTGTGTCCATCATCGATAATAGCGAAGAAATTACTAGCCTACAATTTCTACGCTCTTATCGATGATAGCGAGCGAAGAGTGAGTTAGCGCGCTGCTCCGACATGCACACTTCTATTAAAATACATGCGTTAATTTTCTACGCTTCGCTCTTATCGACGCTCTTATCGCTTATCACAGCTCTGACATGCACGCACCCTTAGTATTCGATTTAATTTCATATATTTTGTTAACTAATGTATCATAATTGTTGTTCCTGTTAATTGGTGCCCCATAATTGTTTGTATAAATAAAAATATAACTACGTACATGCATTTGTCGCAGTGATAATAAAGATAATAAATTGGACAAAGTCTTTACTCAAAATATTGATTATTGCCCATCTTCGTTGAACGTTTTCACAATTAGTTTACCTTATCAACTTCTTGAGGTTTGTGTAGGCAAAAAAAATTCAGAGATAGAAAATAACTGTTATGCTAAAAATTTTAATTCGGCCGCCGTAGCCGAATGAGTAGGTGCGTGACTACCATTCGGGAGTACGTAGATTCAAATCTCTGCATGAACATCAAATAATAGAAAAAGTTGTTTCTAATAGCGGTCGCACCTCGGCAGGCAATGGTAAACCTCCGAGTGTATTTCTGCCATGAAAAGGTTGCTCATAAAAACCATTTGCCGTTTGGAGTCGGCTCAAAACTGTAGGTCTCTCCATTTGTGGAACAACATCAAGACGCTCACCACAAATAGAAGGAGGAGCCCGGGCAAATACCTAACAGAAGTCTTCGCGCCAATTATTATTATTTTTTTAATTTTAAACTAAAAAATCCTTGCGAGAAAGCTGTCGCACACACATATATACTTCCAACTAGCAAAATGCTTAATATTTTATAAAATTCAATTCAACTGAATATGTTATTTTATGACTTTTATTTTTTGAATCAGAAATAAAAGTATTTTTATGGCAGACATTTTTTTTTTTGCTTTTCATAGCAGTTATACTTAGACCAAGGAGAATCTATTAAAAGTGATATCGGTAAATTAGGTTCAGCTGGGGCGCCTATCTCAGGAAAAAGAAAGCAAATTATATGCATAACATACACCAATCGCCAAAATAAGAGAATCGCGACATTTTGACCTGTTTTGACTATTTTTCTACACATATCGATATTTTGGTGAAAATTTATTGAAATTTTCTAAATTTTGTAAAGTGTTTGAGCTCTGATTTATATGATATTTGTGGTAAAATTGACTACATTTAATTAAAAAAATTAAAATTATTACAATATTATACTGTTTATGAAACTTATAAGAAATTAAAAGCATAATTGAATAAAGATACATACGAGTATAAGAGCACCAACACCATCAACACGGAGAGGGGAACAAATAATAATTTATTGGATCCTTCATCCAGTAGTAGTAGCGATAAGATGAACTTATTAAAAGTTCGTTTTTTGAAGTTGACAATTGTTCCCAAAACCAATTCCTGCTGATAAAAATATTAAGCAGTATTTGAGAGAATAAAATAATTTGAATATCTAAGCTTATTTTCCTTAACGAAAATAATACAATGTTTTGGTGTCGACTGTTTGCTGCCGCCTACTATGCAACAGATTTGGGCTTGATGTTTATTTAAAGGTGGCATCTCCTCGCCTTGTGGATGCTGATTTCGTCCTTGTAGTATTTAACTAGAAGAGTGTAGGGCCCACTGCCCACCTCCACTGCAGACTAGTACAGTATTATTCGTATAGTGAAATGCCTCTAGATATAGAGGTTAGATGCGAATAAGTTAGAAATGACAAATAAGCAAAGCCGAACAAGCAGCGGATACTGTACTAGTCTGTAGTGGAGGTGCACAGTGGGCCCTATACGCTTCTAGTTAAATACTACTTCTACCCGTCCGGTAGCCTACAGCTTGGCTTCCACAGAGATAAATTCCCATGATGCCAGATTCGTAATCCGTAATCCGTAAACCATAAACCTGCGACTGACATCAGCAGTATGTCCCTAGACTGGAATCCGACAGGCTCTTGGCCGACAAGAACATGTAGACGAAGCCTATATGAGGAATTCACGACATAATAATAATCAGAAAAACCTCAAAACCAAGTTGATATTTAAACTTTTTCGCGCACTGTTTTAGTTATAAGCGTACCTGAAATATTTGTGTAACTCCATTAGACAGGATTGTCATTGTTGTTGCTGTTCTAGCAGCATAAATATTCCCATGCATATACGGGGAATGCTGCGCGAGTGGCAGTACTTGGTCGGTTATAAATCCGGGTCGTTTCGCTAACGTAAAACCGGCTGTGATGGGTACGAGACCGGGTTGCTTTCCGGCTCGATTTACAAGGCGAAAAATAACTAATCAGTCATATACATATGTAGAAATTCAAATTTAAGCAATAAAAAAGGAAACATAATAAATAATATATTTAAAGAAAACAAATCGAAATGCAATTAAAAAATATTCATAATTCACACAAAATGAAGCGATGCTGTGGACACATGGAACTGATACTTGTTAGGCGTATAGATGAATGCCTCTAATAAAACAAAATCAAAATTCCATACAATAAAATCTTTAGTAGCACTTGAAAATGGTTTTAGTTGGTAGGTAGGAAATTTTTAACTTTTGGCAACTATTTGCCGTCTCAGAAGCGAAGAAGGACAACGAAATATTTATGATATGATCTATCAAAAAGTCAGATTTTCGACGGCGTTCTTTTGTTTATTATTTTTTTAGACCCGTTA
Source organism: Anastrepha fraterculus (assembly GCA_037575425.1). NCBI lineage: Eukaryota > Metazoa > Arthropoda > Insecta > Diptera > Tephritidae > Anastrepha > Anastrepha fraterculus. Next base: position 553,167 of record JAYXIM010010978.1, on the reverse strand, counting down.
TATAATTGCACCTAGTATATACAATACTAATGCATTTACACTATACAGCCATTCGCTCTCCATAAGATCTGCTACCGTTGTGCGTTTTAAACGCCTTCGAGAGGAATTCAGCCGATACTGCATCGTTGACATGATTTTTAGTCGCCTTTTGTGAGCTGTGGTCGCTTTTGCTTCATTACTTCAGTCACAGTCGGTATGCGAAATTTGAAAAAAAAAAATTTTAATATTTATCAAAACATTCTGATAATATTCAAAGCGTATGCTTTGATTCGAATGAATTACAGTAAGTAGATTTTAAAAGATATGGTATCCCTTTAATAAACACAACTTGAAATTGTTTGGGCAATTAATTTAATTGTAAATGAAATGAATGAAATCAAATGACTGAACTGGGTAAATAAACAGGATATTTTTTTTTTTTTGTGTCACTTCCACCGACTTTTCAGCTGTGTCGCAGTGGTACTGATACGAAGAACTTGAGGTGGTGGTACAAACACTGCAAAGCTTCAAGTGCCTGCTAAGGTGCTATTTCAACATGTCATAGCAATAGAGCAGCAGATTTGGTTTTTTTATTTAACGATTTGGTGGTTAGGATGTCAAAAAAACATAGGTTGAATCACGAATAAAATTTTCTTAAAATCAAAATATTTTATTTATTGATTTATTTATTTTAAAATGCTTACATGATAATAAATTATTAGATAAACTGAAGCAAACGCAATGCTAGCAGCAGAAGCTTTCGGCTGTCAAAATCTTTTAAAAATATATTTGCAGTGAAAACATATTTTTTCTTTACGGTTTCTGTATTTTGTGTTCGTTTTTTCTTCAGTTACAAAATGTTTGAAAACTTTGAAAACATTTTTTCGGCAGCACTGATCGAAATAGATATCCGTCACCCTTTACTAAAAGTGAAGACGAGCCCAACTGAGTTTCAGTTTAAAGTAAAAAACATATGTAAATATGTGCATATGTGCAAACTAACAAATCTATATGTAATGTATAAATATGTGTGTATTTAATTTGCTTGACAAATACGAATAGAAAAAATTCCGCAAGCTAATTTGATTTTGAAATGATAAATACTTGGCGGCATTTGACTTCGTAAAAATTTTGATAAGTGCCTTTTCAAATGAAACATTTAAATAAACATATGTACATACTTATGTACCTCACGCTTATACAACATATACATATATGTACCATAAACACATGTGCATATAGGTTCGTATACTTCTAATCTGAATTAAAAGAAAGCGAAAATAATATTTTAAGTGGTTTATCCCATTCAATAACATTACCGATTGGGCTTATCCGTTGCCTTTCGAGTCCATGGAAAGTCCATTTTTTTAACGTTTATATACATGTACATACACGTACATTCATATATTTTTCGATGATCGATGAATAATCGATGGATTTAGTTATTGTCTTAGTGGATATTTCCATTTGAATTGTGGGAAACAGAGTCTATCAAATAAATCACGTAATAATCTCAATATTAATAATTTAGCAAACATAGTAGTAGTAGTAGTGGTAGTATATCTGTATGTACTTAATACGAGGTTGCATTTTACAGTTTTCGTCCAATAATGAAAGATTCTTTCTTCTTGATTGACGCGATAACCGCTTACGCAATTTTGGCCGAGTTCAACAAAGCGCGCAAGTATTCTCTTTGTCGTGCTACCCGACGCAGTTGGACACACCAAGCGAAGCCAAGTCCTTCTTCACTTGATCTTTCCAAGGCAGAGGAGGCCTTCCTCTTCTTCTGCTACTACCAGCTGGTACCGCATCGGTTACTTTTAGAGCCGGAGCGTTTGTATCCATCCCGAGCCAACAAAGCCGCTTTATCTTTATTCGCTGAGTTATGTCTATGACATCGTAAAGCTCATACAACTCTTTGTTCCATCGCCTCCGTACTCGCCGTCATCAACGTGCAATGGTGCAATGGTCCCTCTGGTTCTTAGATAAACGAAGTCCCTTACAAGCTCGAAATCATAACTGTGAATGGTGACATGGGTGCCGATGCGCGAGTGCGCTGACTGATAATAAAAATTACTTTATTGTTTTTCAAAATATTCTTCTTGGAAGTTAATACAAGAACCCATTTTCAAAACACCTTTGCCACACAGGAGGGGATACCTCCAAAACAGTTTAAAGATTTCAACAGCTTCCTCAGGCGTTTAAAAACGTTGATCTTGCATTTTATTTTTGATGTTCGAGAACTAAAAGAAATCATTAGGTGCCAAATCAGGATTATAAGGCGGATGACTCATTAAATCGATCTTTTGAGTGCTCAAAAACTCTCTTGTGTGATCCCCCTGAACTTAGACCTTTTAGTAGTTACTTTACCTATAATGCAGATGAATTTTGTTAAACCAAAGGTACATTGCACACTTTTGAACACAACGTTGACGTCACGGTGACTGTTATAAATAAGATATCTTTGTATCATTTAAGGTATTTGTATTTGTACATATGCACAAATATTATTGATATCAAAATCATGTGCGATTATGAAGGGTTTGCATAATAGACATAAAGTAGGCGCATGCAGATAAGCTGGAAGGAGGAGCAATTAGTCATAAATAATGACGCAAAAGTTTCTAAATATTTAATTATACATGTGTGTACATAACATAACATACATACATAAGTACAAATGCATATGCACATACATACAACACACAAGCCACTTAAAATACTTAATTTTAAATATTAAATTTAAATAAGACACCTATTGTCTTTAGTGAGCCATTTCCCACAACGTACATATGTATGTGCGTATGTATATCCCCGCGACAACATGGTGCACATCAACATTTCGACAAATTTTGCCAATTTTTTTCAATTTTCATTATTTTTGTGTAATGCAAGGTTTATTGTCAAACAAAAGCCATATAAATTCAATTTTAAGACTTTATGCAAAAATTAGAAAATTTCCAAAAATTGTTCATCCCAATTCCTCGGTTTTTAATTAGAATTCCTAGGAAAATTTGGTATGTAGTTTTATAGTCCATTAAATTTTATTGTAGCAAAGTGCAAGTCTCGTTAATTTTTTATAATTTTTTCCTTATAATTTTCACAATATAATGAACGCGAAAAAAAGAAAAATAGTCAGAATTGGGCAAAATGTTGAAGTGCTCCATTTTGTCACGGGATGTGAATTGCATCAAATAGCATTAAAGGGTGGAGGGTATCCTGCGAGGAGCTCCGCATCAAGCTCAAATTTACGCTTTCGGACCACTATAGTGTTTTCCAAGCGCAATTAAGAAAGCAGTGGGTTCGTTGCTTACTACGGTAATTACTGTAAAGGACGTAAATATCTACTCCGACAGCCAAGCGGCAATTAGGGCCTTGGGCTCGAAGTTTGTGCGTTCGAAATTAGTCGGGGAATGCTTGACTTCTCCCTCGATTGCATCAGAATACTTAGATATTAGGCTCATTTGGGTTCCTGGTCATAGTAGCATAGAGGAAATCTGCTGGGCTGATAAGCTGGCTACGCAGGGGACCTGGTTTCATTGCAATACAAGAAGATTGGGGTTCCCTTGAGAGCCCGTGGTCTACTTATGGGAAGATAGCGAGTGCTGAGCTAATGCTTAAACGTGCAAACTCGCAAGATCCCTCTAAGGCTAACAAAGTCTCAACTCTCGAATTTGGTAGGCATCCCTATCGGATTAGGTGTCCATGCCGTGAGACTTGGGATTGCTTCAAGTCCTTTCTGCAGAAGCCGTCTGGAGGACGATGTGGAATCATCTCAGCACCTTCTTCTCAGCTCTCTGTTCTCGTCGGACAAAGATTTAGTCATCTATACTTTTACTTTTTTGCTACAGCTGTGAAATTCATCAGTAGCTTGAAGTGGTTAATACGAACGTAATTAGCTACTGTTTATCGTCATCCTCTAATCCAAAGTCCCTTCTTTCTTTTATTACCTTCTGTCCTTTTCCTCCTGCTTCCCCCACTGTGTGGTACCACAACGGACAAATTTTGATTATTTATCCAAGTGGGCGCCTCGCAAGTGCAGCCATTTATCTTATCCTAAAGGTGGCATTACATCCCAAAAAAAGTTCTTTGACAGTTATGTGTTTGGCGAACCCAGCTGGTGTCAAGAGGAAGCTCAATGCGTGGGTTCATACGAATTGACGCAAATTAACTTTTTGACGCCTATGATTCTTCGCAGAAACGTAATGAAGGCAATTCATTGGCGATCAAAACTGGGTCACAGCGGGCGAAATACTAAATTTAGACCTCTACTGTCAACAACCGATAAGTTGAAAGGGGCGATTGACGAATAGCGGACAAAATTGGTGAATAGGAAGGATGTTGGATACCATCTCGGCAAAGCTAGGCCACACACTTTTTCAACGACGCGTCAGTGGCTCCAAAAGCTTGAATGGGAGATTCTAATTTTTAACATATGTATTTCCAAACATTTACAATATTTTCTCGATTCTTTCTTTTCACTTCAATATTATTTCATATACATATTTTAAGGGTAAGATTAATTTCATATTTTTATTTACAAATTTGTGGTACCTCAACAAACGTAAAACAGCTCTCCACCCCCTGAAAAGTGTAAAATCCTAACTTTAGCTATGATACACACATATTAATTCAGTCTGTCTAATGGCAGCATGACCTGCAAAATTCAAACTTAGAGATCCGTTATAAAAAAATTTAAATGCTGCTAAATAGTAAATAGGCGTATCCTTTTCACAATACGCGTTGTACAATTTATTAGTTTTGTGAAAAATTAAGAAAACGTATGTTTTTTACAAAATGAGTTCCGCATATGAAAAACGATTTGAAGCAGTATTCCTAAGTACACCCCTTAAAGGTACAAAAATGTCATGTGCATCTGCAGCAAAATATTTGATGTAGTCGAAGACGTAATAAACGGGTGCAACGGTATACCGGGGTTTGAAACGTTGCAGACTATGTCGGACGAGGCAAAAAAAAAACAAGAAAAAAGAAATACTTTACCAAAGTAAGATCAGATGATCATTGATTTGTTTGTGACAAAATCGATCTCGTTTTGCGTGAAGCTGAAGCAGTTTTAAAGAAAAGTGGTGTTTATGTATCCAAAGACAGAAGACATCGAATTCCGGAGCACATTGATAAAACCACTACTCTCATTATCACGGACTTGCATGGGCTAAGAACGGTATTGGGAAAATGTAATATTCACGGATGAATCTTCTTTTTGGGCGAATAATTGGTGTACTGCTGCTAATCGACAACTTCAGTGAACTATTAATTCAATCCAATTACAGTTCACTTTCGGGGTTGCTTCTCCTAAAAAGGGTTTCGCCGTTTAATTGTGTTTACCGCCACTTAGAATGTATTTTTGATAAATAAAATTTACCAAAAAATATTATTACCGTCAACTGCGTAGATAAATATTTGGAAAAACTAACCAAACTTGGATTTTACAAGAAAACAACGATACCAAGCATCCACGCCGAAGTTGTGTAGAATGAAAACAGTAAAATGAGCTTGAAATGTTGGATTGGTCTTCACAGTTGCCTGATGCCATCCCTATTGAAAATGTTTGGGCAATAGTTAAACAAAAACTCAAAGGAAAACAAATATGGACTGTCAAAGATCTATCAAGGCAAATTCGGCTGATTTGGAGCCGATTACCTCCTCAACTTGCGCAGAAATTAACACAAAGTACGACTCGAAGAATGAAGCCATTATAGCTAATGGTAGTGGTTATATCTTTAATTAAATTTATTGGGTATAATAAATATTACATATAAGCCCATACGAATTGGTCAAATAATTTCTAGGTTATCTCCGTCACGGACTTTTCGGCAGGACTTTTATATTTTATTTTCAAGAGTAATTCTAACAAATGAATATGTAAATAAACATTAAATTAATAATTCAATTATAGAAGGATGGTTCCATGTGTAGAAGTCCACGCAAGTGGGGAAAGTTACTGATCGCCATTCACTTGTGAGTGGCCAGGACGATTCTTCTACATATGGTTCAAGCAGCTCACAACGTCCGCGATTAGCCCACGTATCCTCTGGGTAGCTTCCGAACACCCGTTCGGGAGTGAGCTAACGTGAGAAGGCGAAGCATCCCAGCATAGCTGATTGTGCGCTGGGTTTGGGACCCGCCACTTAAAAAGCCCCTCCAATGAAAACAGCAACAAAGCCTCGGATGAGAACTTCCAACACTGATGATGACCCCTGCAAACGAAATAAGGAATACGATTTCAGGGCATGCACCTGGAATGTCCGGTCCCTTAATGGGGAAGGTGCCTCTGCCCGGCTGGTTGATGTCCTCGTGAGAGTAAAGGCTGACATCACTGCCATCCATGAGATGCGATGTATGGGGCAAGACAAGAAAACCATAGGACCTTGCAACGTCTACTACAGCTGCCATGTAAAGGTGCGCAAATTCGGTGTCGGTTTTGTTGTGGGAGAGAGACTTCGTCGCCAAGTACTGTCGTTATCGCGCCAATTAAGAAGAAGAGAATTATAGAGGTTGAAGTATGGAAGCAGCTTTCTCGCTTCCTGTTGAAAAATCAGCTCCCTTATTTGAAAACATGTTGCTGCTTTACAAAAATACGTGCATGTTTTATAAAAAACTTTTAAGCTGTAGTAAAAATTTAACTTTTGGTGAAAATTATATGGTCGACAAGCTAGCATAACATCACAAAGAGATCTCGTCAATGAGGTTAAAACTCAAATTGTGAAAGCAGCACGCATTTTTGGCTTTTTAAGGGACATAGTGTGGAGGAATAAACACATGAGCGTGATAAGCAAAACGCGAATTTACAAAACATGTGTCCGTCCAATTATGGCGTACGGTACCGCGGCACGCGCAGACACAGTAGTTACACAGCGTGCCCTTAATACTATGGAAATGCAGATGCTTAGATCAATATGCGGACACACAAGACTCGATCACATACGAAACGAAGAAATAGATGCATATATCGGAGATCGAAGCAGAGTTACAAATTAGAGCAAGAGCTACCACATATATTATTTACAAAAGTAATATTTTCTCCGCCACTTTATTTCGTGGATCTTTTTTTTCTGAAACATATACATTTAGAACTTTGCTGTTTAATACTAAGATATGCAATAATTCGTCCTCAGAGCGTGAGGACGAGGAGGACGAAGGTGTCTCAAATTGGTGTATGAATCACATTAATTTGAGTTCGTCCCTATACGCATTGCAAAAAGTGTTTCTTGCTGTATTGCATCGCGCCACGCTTGTTTGTGTCCCTTTGCATATTTCACTGCCACATATCGTACGGGATTATACCGCGCCTGTTTGCACAAGCCTTTACCCGCTATCAAGGATGATACAATATGAAGTTGGGTCTTCCGAATTCACTCACAAACCGCAATGTTGTCAAGCCATTTACTAAATTGTTATAAAAAAAATGTCTCCCCGTTTTGTTCGTTTGTTTTATATTGCTAAGGGAAAATTAGGTTTTTTCCGACAGCATTTGCAGTTTGTTCTGAAATACAGTTGAAGAGAAGAGTATACAGCAGTCGTCAACCCAGCAAGCATTTAAATTAGGTTTTATATTTCATAGCACTTATTAAAACGTGGTTTTATCGTAAAAGTTATGAGTGCCGATGGCGAAAATTTAAGTCAAAAATTGTCCGATTTTGCATTATTTCACTATTTATAAAAAAATTTTTTTTTGTGAAAATATTTGTTTTTGTAATATACCTACATGTATATTTGAAATCAAAAAAGCGCCGTAGGCGAAAATTTAGACTAAAAATAGCGCGATTTTTATTCCAAATTTTCAGTATTTGTAAAAATATTTGTTTTTGTAATATATATGTATATTTGAAATGAAAACAGCGCCAGTATTTGTAAAAATATTTGTTTTTGTTATATATGTATATGTATATTTGAAATCAAAAAAGCGCCCCTATAAATAATAGAAATAACAATAAAAGAAGTGTTCCCTTTAGCTGACGTCAGAACTGCAAACTCGCAAAAAATTAAGTAACTCTTTATTAAGACGCCACCTCCAGTACTCAATTCGCTTTTACTCCGTACTCTGTATCTTTTCGCCAAGTTTGTAGTTTATGTCATATGCAGGCGTAGTGTTATATTTACAAAGTATAAATAAAATAGGGCTGGCAACTATGAAATTTTTTCCGGCAGATGACGCGTCGCAATACTCTAAATAATGTCAAAAGTTTGACATTTGTGTTTCCGACATTTTCGTTTTGCCAGGTCTGAGGTTTGTTAGCCATATTGAAAAATTAATTGCAAAATCAAACTTTACACAAGTGAACCGAATAGTCCTAAGATATTTTAAAACATGTCGTATCAACTGTACAGGAACACTACACTTGGAAATACCTTGCAAGAAAGTCTTGATGAACTTATTCAGGTAAGGAAATGCGCCATAAAACGCGATAATAAACAGTTTAGCTTCATTTTGTTACAAATATTTGTATATCCTTATTTATTTTAGTATGGACATATTACACCGACATTGGCATTCAAGGTACTTTTGCAATTTGACAAATGCATCAACACTGCTCTTAATCAACGTGTTAAGGCTCGCGTTACCTTCAAGGCGAACAAATTAAATACCTACCGGTTCTGCGACAATGTGTGGACGCTTATGCTAAATGAAGTTGAATTCCGGGAAGTGCATGAATTTGCTAAAGTGGATAAAGTGAAAATTGTAGCATGCGATGGCAAAAGTGGCGAGTTCAACGGATAATGTATTAACACTCACAGTATAAGAAGACAACGCTGGGGATCGCAGTATCGATGGAGAAGAGAAATATGCTGAAATAGTGGAATAGGCGCATCATCATATCGATTGATATGAAACTTCGGGTGGGAGACACATTTAATAATAGTGGTAAACTAATTTATAAAAACAATATTTGCAAATATAAACACTAATAAAAAAATTGTATGGTAAAACATATCTAATGTAAACATTGCAAAATCTAAAAAAGGAAATATTTGGTTATAAAGTAAGCGTTAATTTCATAGGAATATGATTACAATTCAAAAAATTATCAAAGTGCACCATGACTGAAAATTATACTAAAAAAGTAAACAACCAAAACAATTGGAAGACCATTCAATATATGGTTCGTTTCCACGACAGTCGGTTCTACGTTACCGAAACGACCCGGATTTATATCCGGCCAAGGACTGCCACTCCAGCAGCATTCCCCGTATGTAAATATGGGAAATGTTTATGCTGCTGCAACAACAACCGGATGAACCTATTCACCTTTCATCTTAAGCCATTCCATTTAACACACCTTTCCGTTTGTATAGTACATTCACTGAGCGATGGTAGCACTCAATCAGCTAACCCATTGTCCAGGACATGACAATATTGCTATAACAATAACTTTAAGAAACAACTAAGTAGATTAGTCTTAACGTAATGCTACCACAATATCGGTCTTCTTAACTATCATGTAAACTTCTGAACCAAATATTTTAATGCGGTAAATCAAATATATATATATATCTTTGTGAATTCCGAATGGTAATCAAGTATATATATCAATATATTTTGTGTGCGCCTTTCCACAAATGCAGGGTCCCCTTCCATAAGGCAGATGGATTTTTATGAGTAGCTTCTTCATGGTAGAAATACACTCGGACGTTTGCTATTGCCTCCTGAGAAGCGACCGCTATTAGAACAAGTTTTCATTACGCACCACCCCATTCGGTTACGGCGGCCGCCGCGCATATATTATATCATAAAGGCCCGTACTTAGATGGTAGAGAATGATACAAGTTAAGTAATGGCATTACAATTTTTTATAAAAGCTGACGTAGATAAATAAATGAGATGCGATTTTCTCAATTTATTTATTTATTTTAAGCTAATCCGCTCAAGTAAAAGTGGGTAATCCGTGAAGTCCTTAATAATGCTGTATAGGCGGTGCAAGTGATTATCTTCTCTTTCTCAGAGCATTTAAATGAAGGAGCGGGGACATTAAAAATTAGAGAAAGTGGAGATACTTGTTAACTACCAGAAGAAAGAGATTTTCAAGAGGAAATGCCGTTTAATAAGATTAACAAAGCGCCCTCTAATATGCCTCCAGTTGAAACGCACAGGTTACCAAAATTAATATTTTCATAGAAAAAAAAATGGGGTTTGATATAAAACATATTCAGCAAATACTTTAGCAGTTATTTGACCATCTTAGTACCTCATATTAAAAAGAAATAAATATTTAAACAATTTAAGTAACCAAAAAAAAAATGCAAACGCGCACGATTCTTATTCAGAATTCGTTGACTCTTGAAAATCCAACTTATTTGACTTCAACGGCGTTTGCCTTTGGATAAACCTAGAGGTGTCATAGAAACAGTTATAAAAAAACTCACGCCAAAATAGGAGGAGGAGCTTGGCCAGACACCCCAAAAAGGTGTATGCGTCAATTATATAACATGTATGTATAAGATTCACATGGCGTAGGTTATATGAGATCCTCTTAGAAGAGTTAAGCACTTCCAGCAAAGCTGTGCCTAAGAGCTCCGACGATAAACAACCCCAGAATTTTGGGAGTCACCTTTGACAGCTTGCTCTCCTTCTCGGCGCACACAACCGCTATTGCAACGAGAGTACAGAATCGCAACAAAGTCCTCAAGTCGCTTGCCGGCAGCACTTGGGACAAAGATAAAGAAATGTTGCTGTCGACTTTCAAAGCAATAGGCCGACCGGTTCTGAACTATGCTGCGCCTGTCTGGTCGCCTGGAACCAGTGATACGTAGTGGACGAAGCTTCAGACCTGCCAGAATACTGCCATCAGGACCGCGACAGGATGTCTCCTGATGTCCCCTATCCACCACTTACATGACGAGGCGCACATTCTCCCGGTTAAGGAGCATAACAAAATGCTCGGCAAGCAGTTTCTGCTTGGGTGTCACCGTAGGCCTCGCCCATGCAGACACCTGCTCGAGCCTGAGCCACCTCCCAGGCACATCAGGAGACACTTCCTCAACTACGTGGACGAGATCCAGGACAAAACGGACAGACCTCTCCAGGATCAGACAGTATACAGACAGGCTATTAACGACATTCATCGGGAGACACTTACCACCTTCCTAAGCTCCCGACCCCCGAATGCCGTTATCGGAGTCCAACCACCACCTATCGCAGACGAAGAGCTCCAGCTTCCTCGAGAGTCCCGCGTAATCTTGGCACAACTACGTTCTGGATATTGTAGCAGGTTAAACTCCTACCTATCCAGAATCGACCCCGACATACTAAACATATGTCCTGCATGTGAAGGTACCCCGCACGACACTAACCACCTCTTCACATGCCCCATCAAACCCACTCATCTAACACCTCTCTCCCTCTGGACCCAACCCGTCGAAACTGCCAGTTTCCTGGGCCTACCGTTAGATGAGCTAGACGAAGACGACCGGTAATTTACACTACACTGACAGGGCGAAGATACTGCTACAACAACAACAACAACAGCTCGTAAAAGTAGAACCCAGAAGCCTGAATCACATTGCTCAAAGTGCGCGGCATGCCCAACTGCTCAACGGATTTTTTCTCTTGCTGTTGTAGCAGCATAAACATTATCCATATTTGTCTGAAGAACGCTGCTGGAGTGACAGCCCTTGGTCGAATAAAAATCCGCTATCGGTTCCGGTAACGAAGAACAGACTGTTGTGGAAACGTGGAGTGTGTTTCTTGTCTCAACAGCTGCTACTTAAATACATGCATATATATATAGGTCTGTATATACATGTACATAAGCCATGCCCTCGGTTTTTGTGCGTCATTCATCGAGTGTTGGGCTGAAGCTACAGGTATATACATATGTATGTTTAGCTCAACTCTGTCAATAGATGTCGTTGTTGTTATGGTAGCAGTTCATCAAGCCCTGCCAGTACGGTGTATTCATCGACCGTCATAGTCTACCTCATGTAACGATAGGCCCAAGAAACGACGGGTTGGGTCCAAAAGGATAGGGATGTTAGTTGAGTGGGTTTGAGTGTACCTTCATGTGCCGGACATATTATATGTTGAGTAGAAGTTTAACCTGCTACGGTATCCTGAACGTAATTGACCCAAATTAACGCGCGTTGCATGAGGCAGCTGACTCCAATGACGGCGTTTCGGAGTCGGGTGTTTGGGAAGGTGGTAAGAGACCCCTGATCAATAGCGTTTAATGTCTGTCTGTAAAGGGTCTGGTCCATTTGGGAAACTGTGCGAACCCAACAATTTAATAAATGATAGATAGAAAATGCTAAATCAATTAACAAATATTCCAAAAAGTTGTTAACATTTTTTTAAATACTTGCAGTCAGTGTATTGCCGAAAGCTGTTTCTCATTTTTGACTTGTTGATCAATATAATGATCAAATAAATTGTATGATTTTTTAACACCTCCTGGCTTATAGACACGCCTCTTGTGTAATTTATGTCGGAGAGATTAGCTGCAAAATACAAAAAATCCTGTGCAAATTGAAGTATTCTGCGAGTATACATGTACATATGTATGTATGTACATCATTTATTAGATGTACATATATGCTTAAATCACCCAAAAAGGGTGTACGCGCCAATTATACATAAAGGGTGATTTTTTAGTTATTATCTTTTTAAACAGTTGGTTTAAACAGTTGACGCACGTTTCGTGTTTTGTTTCACTGTCAAACATCTTCAGTTCGGTCTATAATTTAACCATGAATCGTCTTACAAACGAACAACGCTTGCAAATCATTGAATTTTATTATAAAAATGCGTGTTCTGTTAAGAAAGTTTAAGATCCACTTTTTTATCGAAAAATTATGTTCAGCAACGAAGCTCATTTTTGGATCAATGGGTACGTAAATAAGCAGAATTGTCGATTTTGGAGTGAAGAACAGCCAGAGGAATTGCAGGAGCTACCAATGTATCCAGAAAAGGTCACAGTTTGGTGCGGTTTATGGGCTGGAGGTATCATAGGACCGTACTTCTTCAAAGATGCCGCGAATCGTAACGTAACTGTGAATGGTGAGCGCTACCGTGAAACGATATCCAACTTTTTTTTGCCCAAAATGCAAGAGCTTGACCCGCATGTCATGTGGTTTCAGCAAGACGGTGCCACATGCCACACAGCACGCGTAACAATGGACTCGTTGAGAGTTCGGGAAATGCCAATTGGCCACCCAGATCGTGCGATATAACACATTTAGATTATTTTTTGTGGGGCTATGTTAAAGCTCATGTCTATTCAGACAAGCCTGCTTTAATTAACGCATTGGAAGACAACATTAAAGCATTTATATGTGAGATACCGGCCGAAACATTAGAAAGAGTATGCCAAAATTGGACTAAGCGGATGGACCATTTGAAGCGCAGTCGCGGTCAACATTTGCATGAAATAATCTTCAAACATTAAATTATATGGACTGTACTATCGATTTAAATAAAAATTGTATGCATTTTTCTGAATTTTACGTGTGTTTTTTTGAAAAATCTTTCTTATAGCTCTTAAAAAATCATCCTTTATATATATGTATGTATATATATGCTTACGCATGTATGTATATAATTCATTTAAATAAATAATATGATACTCTTGTCTATTATCAGTCATCTACTTGCTCTAAATTTCTCTTTAGAAAACGACAGCTTGAACTTTGCCAAGAACCAGCTAAAACCAGATTTATATTCCCGCAAGACCTTTCGCCCCGCCATAGATAAATGGAACTGAGTAAGAAACACAAATAAACGCGTCGTTCTTTTTCAAATATAAGAATTTAGCCACGTGCTAGTATAAACCGGAAAATATTTATGCACACAATACGTATGTATAGATGTGTGTATGTACATAAACTTTTACCAGAGTAATATTTTCAATACATAAGAATTGTCTAATAAATTATATTGAACCCCGATTTGGATTGAGTTAGAAATAGTGAAATTATATTGTGTTTGGCGTACTGACATTAGAGCAAGTGTAGACCCGACAGATAAGGATGGCCAGTCAAAACAAAACAAATACTAATAAATGTTACTTAGCGACAGCAAAAAGTCATTGTTGTATTCATTTGAATTGATTACATATTTTGCTTTCATTTTAAACCTTCAATATTTGCGATATTGTAGTATTACAATTTAGGTGTGACCACTGTGTATTTTTCGGAAAGAAAATGAATATATTTAAACACATTGGCATAAGTATAAAAACAATGGGAGTTTAATGAAACAAAACACCAGGTTTATTTTTAGAAATTGTGACAGTTTTTTTTCTATTTTCTTCATTAATTTCTTAATAATAACCACAAAGATATATAATTCATAATTCTATTTGTACAATCAGCCGATTTATTTACATTCAACTAACATCCATCTTCAGTTCTTTTAATTTATATTAATATTTGATATGCGTACCTTTTCTGTGGGCAATTAATAAGTTTTTATACATATTTTAATATTATCCAGCTTGTTCTGCATTTCGATTCCGAGAAATTGTTTCGTCTTCCAGTTCAAATTCCTTTGTTTGGTTTCAAAAGATTTGCCTCTAAGGCAATTTGAATCGATATTGCAAAAACGAATACATATAAAAAAGGAGATTTTACAACTGAATCGGAATGCAGAACAAATATATTATTTTACCAAGCATAGTATCTAATTGTTAGATTTTACTGGAAAAAAATATTTATATTAAGAAGCTATCACCATATGTATACTTTGTAATTGTATATTATTCATATTGTTGTGTGCACATGCAAATATATTACTTCGGTTATCTTCTTATCTTAGTATCACATCAGTTGAGTGAAATCCATAACATAATACTGAGCCCGTTTATGGACCTCATCACGTCGAACATTGCCACCAAAACCAATTACATTATTTGCTGGGGGAGATGCTTCCAGATCAGTCGCGCCATCGCCTATCATGGTTATATTTGCATTTGGATGTAAACGTTTAATAATAGTTACGGCTTCTGCTTTGCCTCCACTTTTCGAAGTAGGCTGTGTAGTATCAAAGCTTGAATAATCACCATTAAAATAGAACATTAATTTGTTTGCAAATATATGATTTCTTGGTATTCCCAATTCATCAGCTACTGGATCAATAAGACAATGAAAGCCTCCGGAAATTAAATAAATTTCTTTCTTTTCTGATTTTAACTTATCCACAAATGCGCGAAGATTTTTTGTAAGGGTTGGCGGACGTTTTAGGAGGAAATCGTTGATCTGTTTTTGGCTTGGTCTTATAATATTTAATCTGACACTTAGTGCGTCTTGGAAGTTCATTGCTCCTCCCATAGCTTCTTTCGTGACACGTGCTACTTCTGCACCCTTGCCACAGAAATCGGCAAGCTCATCGATGCCTTCTTCGCAAATCACAGTAGAGTCAAAATCAAAGCACACAACGTCTGATTGTTTAATGATCTCGGCGGCGCGTTGGGGATTTTTGCTATATGTTTCGCTGTTAGCAACCGTTGTCAGGTTTCTATTTCTTAATGAAACTTTCGCAGATAAATTGAACTGATTGTTATCAGTGTGTGAAAAGTCGCTGTTGTTAGTAGCTCCCGCAGTGGATTGTACAGCCGCAGCGAATGTATCATTAAGCACCCCGCTTCTTGCCACACGAACGGAACCCATTGTCATGCGATTCATTGTTATTCAAATTATGCTTACGCTAGTTAAAAAAAGAAAAATATTTCCAAGCTGCTGACGAAACACTTATCTTGTTTACGTATGCGGTCTGTGATGATGCAGTTGTTATTCTTCAAGTGATGGAAATTGCTGTCAAGCCTTTTTGTTTTCGTGACGGTTTAAAAATCACCCCACAACGATGTTTACTTTCCTTTTTTTATTCAAGGGAGTTGTTTTTTTTTCCGTTGATGGAGGTTTTCGTTCCAAATATTATTTTACTGAAAAGTATAAAATATCACTTTAGCGAGACGTGTTGATTGTGTAAAATCACGCAAACAAGTAAAATAAAATTCGCATTTAGCTCACTTTTAAACGTATTGTGAGCAATGTGCAAATTTTCTAAAATTTAAACATTCCCCTTCGTATTCCAATGTAAAATTCCAGTAGCAATTGACAAAGCAGCTGACGTTCAGTGTTGCCGCTTCACATCATCAAAGGTGAATGAAAAGTGTATTGTGTTTTAAATGCGTATTAAGGCATGCTCAAACTGGTGTGCAGGACTATCTCGAACAACACGGTCACGCTATATATATATAAAGGCACTCAATTGGATGCGGTACGCTACAGCACAAAACTTTTATTTGGTAAAATGACAAGCAGATCGTGTTGAATTAATCGGAATCGTATACCACTTTTAAGCCGCATCAAACTACGAACGAAACATTCGACCTGGGGATATGGCTATGTAAACCGGATATTTTTCAGCCTGCATCTGAATTTGCATCTGAGATCGGTTTAGCTTCAGCAACCTAGAGATTAACGAGAGCCTCAACAAACACTTCAAAATCCACTAAATACTTCCACGTATTATATATTTTATTTTTTATATTTAAAAGCTTACATTATAATAAAATTCTAAGTAAACTCAAGCAAACGCAGCGCTAGCAGCAGAGGCTTTCGGCTGGCTGGTGATGTGTGTTGGATCAGATACGACGGAGTAGCGGCGTCCTTTAGAAATTTGTAAATTTTTTTAATGTTATCTCCAGTGGCATCTTTTAATGAAATAGAACGATTAAAAAAATTTGCTAAACAACACCCTTTCTTTTTTGTAGAAGGTAGAAAATGTCACATAATTGGCTGTTTGATAAAAGAAAATGCTAAGACAGGAAAACGAAAGTTTGACAACTCTGACACAGGGCAGAAAAATGCGATTCAGTCGGTTTTCTTGGGATATCTAGCTCACTGTCACGATCAATTCCCACTGGAACTATTCGGGTCACTATCATGGGTGTTAACAGCACTGATATAAAATTACTGTTTTGATTCTTTCACAGGAATTGTTGTCCAAAATGCATTTGGGATATTTAAAACAAGATTCAGACGATTACCTCATATCAAGGAAAATACAGACTTGAACTCAATCATTAAAATTATTATATGTCGATATACTATACCAACATTTGCTGTTTGGAATATGACAGCATTGAAAATAACAATTTGAACAGTTTTTCTAACGTTATCAATTTACCCAAATAGTTTATGCCTAATAATGAAGCACTAAATTATTTTGCAAAAAACTTTATCCAACATAAAATTTATCTCTGAAATAAAAGCTTTTCTAATTTACTTTATACAACTTCTTGTTTATTATACATTTATTTGCCAGTACTACCTATCACTGTAGCTGTAGGATGTACTGCCAAACTAATGACGAAAAACAAAACTTACAGAATGATCATAAACTGAACTAGATCTTTAACAGAATCATATCGCTTTGTTGTACTTGCGGGCGAAATTTTATCCCGACCGGACCATTGATCATTGGAGCACAACTATTATTGCGAGAAAAGAACACACCATTAAAAATTTACATTACATTAAATAATTACACCCTTCTGACCTTTGAAACCCATAACAACGGAATAAAAATTAAGAATCTTCTCGTGGCGTAGACTGCACAAAATTAAATTTTCCCTTCGTGTGCATACATAATATCTATTAATTTATATTTATTTAGTTTGAATATTTATATTTATGCCTTTACCAAAACATTTACTTATTACTAATTTCTTTAATATATTCACACGCTTCAAAACGACCTTTATAAGGGATGTGTGATGCACAAAATTCATTCATTCAATTCATTCAACTTTCCGAGGCGTGCACTGTTTAATGCTAATGGATTTATGGAGGATACTACAAATGTTATACAGAACTGAACATGGTAAATTTTGAGGATGCTCTATTTTAATTATGTAAAATTACGTAACAAACGGATTCCCGGTTCGAGAATGAGCGATACTGTTTTAGTATTTTGATATCAGGATTAAGGTTATGTGGTTATAAATTTAAGCTATTCATAGCAAGTGAATTCAATAGTGTCTTTGCGCAATTTAAAAGGTATTTTGTCTAGCGGTGAATTAAATTCGAGTTAAAATGGATAACTTAAAAAAATTACTTTGAATATTGATAAAATAAATGAAATTTTATAGTGACAAACGAATTTGGACCACACAGGGCGAATTTCTCAATGCACTCTTGAAAAAGTCTGCAAGGCGAAATGTGTTGCTAGGTTGGGAAAGCCGAGATATTTTGTAAGCTTGATATATTTATTTACTTCATTAGGTAGAAATGTCATGATTTGTTAAATAACTAAATTGTCTTGGCAACACTGATAATCAGGTGCTTTCCATAGTTGTCAAAGCTGATATTTGTTTTTAATTAGAATTTATAAAAATAACCAAGTAAATCACCCTGTGCTAGGAACACATTTTATTTTCCTATATCTATATTACGAGTTCTGGCCTTGAGTCTTTAAGTGATTACAAAATAAATTTATTGTATTAAAATAAACATGTTATCAATGATTTCTTCTATGAGAACTTTACTGGTTCGTCAGCAAAGTGTTGACACATTAAGAAAACTTCATACAACACCTGTGTGTTTGGCCGCACGCAAAGGTACAAGAGAGAAGGCACGTAAGAAGAAGGTAAAAGTGGAGGTGAAGAAGGTGGGATTCATACCGCATAACCAACGGGATAAGAAGTATTAGTAGCCATGCTAAATGGTTGAGCCATTAAGTTAATTACCTAATATATCTTACAGAATAAACTTGCAACGAGAAAATCTACACTTTGACGATTCATGGAAGCAAGTACCTCAAGACAATGTTTATGTATTGAAATATTACCGTTGGCCTGTATATACGGTGGCGGAAGCTATACAATGCCATCGCGAAACGCATCATCCTTCTATGTACAACCTACCGAATGCTCCGCTTAACATAAAAATTGAACTGGATATGCGAGCGGAAAAGAAAAATCGCTTCGTGGACAATTTTCAGCGTATGGCGATGGTTCCACATAAATTTGATCAAGGAGGAGAGCTTCGAAAAATTCTCGTTTTTGCCAAAGGAAATGTATGTGCAAAATATATTTTTTTATTATTAATAGAAATTATAGTAAATCCTTAAATAATGCAGGAAGAAATCAGTGAAGCACGAAACGCGGGTGCCACACTTGTAGGCGGTATTGAACTCATAAAGGATATATCAAATAGCGAACTATTGCTGACTGATTATCAATATATAATCGCACATCCAAATATTTTACCTGAGTTGGTGCCGCTACGTGGATTGATGAAGCGCAAATTCCCCAATCCACGGAGTGAAACACTTGGCACAAATCTGGCAGAAATGATCGAACGTTTTTCAAACGGCATAAGCTATACTGCCACTAAAGATGAACATCAACAAGATTTTGGGGTGATTTCAACCTGCATTGGCACATTGGATATGGAAACTCAAAAGTTGGAGGAGAACATACGTTCTTTGCTAGAAGATGTAGATTCGGTACGTCCAAAGCGTGAAGGGGAGCGATTTATAACACGTGTTCTGCTTAAGAGCCCACCAAGTAGCGAGCAACTTAAAATCGATCCTTATCAATACATATCGGAGTTCTATGTGAAAACAGGTAATAAGGCTTCTATGAAGGCTAACGAATTCGAGGATTTAGAAAAAGGATCAAGTGAAAATCAACAAGCCGTTGCAGCACAATAAATCAATATGTGTCGAAATCCATCAACTGAAAGTTAAATGGTAGTGAATGAAATTGCATTAAATTAATATAAAAAGTTTTAAGATTCCAATTCAAGATATTTTTCTTACAAAATTGTTTTAATATAATATTAAAAGTAGATGGAGCAGTCGTTGACTGTTGGGTATCGGGGAAACATCGTTGGCCTTATAGTTTTAGTTTAGTGGTTTTGGCGGATGTTGGTATCGGGCATTTTTTACTCCCCCAAACCGATATAGGCTGGCAGCCGGTTCTATGTTACCGGAATGACTGAGGTTTTTCCCGATCAAGTTCTGCCGCCCCAGTAAACTAGCCCTGTCTAGTGAACCGCATATCAGGCTGGAATCCTTTTTGTGTAGGCATATACATATGTTCCCTAACAGGTCATATACAAATATTTTCGGGAATGTTTTAAGATTGTTAATACATTATCTCATTCATTCATTTTAATAACTAAATATTTCCCTTTCAATGGTCCTTTAAATTTTAAAATGAAATACAAAATATAAAAATTAACCACGAATTTATCGCGCATCTGTATATATGTGCTCATATATACGTACGTATATATGTATTTTCAAAATTGTCATGCTTACATACAAGGCGAGTCTACGCCTTGTTTTCATACTTATATCGTACAAATTATGTATAGAAAAAATCATTTAGAATAAGATACACCTAAAAACAGTTTTAAAAACATTTTAATAAATAGTCTATTGCTAAGCCTTCTGGGTTGCGCTATTACGCTCATGTTGGCGTTGCATTTCCAATTGTTTGACGCGCGTATAAGCGGCGCTGGCCAATAAGACGATCAGATTCGATATCCACCATAATGCTGATTTTGTGTCATTGTACCATTGGGTCGCTATGATTGTCTGAGCACAGGCTTTTGCTGTTCCAGATATATTGTGCGATAAAGGTGATGTTACCTGAATAATGCATAAATGTCATCAATACATATAAAGGAATATGTGTTACAAATTAGGGGTAAAAATTAAGTTATTTATAAGAAGGATTAAATAAGCACAAAATCATAATTACCTTTATTTGCAAAACTGTTACAAATCCAATTGCGAAACCACATAAACCGCCAATAAGCATGGCGCTTATAAACCAAGGAGCAAATAGGTTTTCATATCCTACAATTGCATTCACTTCACCATTTATCAATATCAATGGCAGGAAAAATAAGCTAGAGTATACGTTATTGTAATAACTTAGTAGCAAAACTTCCTGATGGACATGCACTAAAGCCTTTTTAGTTTGTATAGAATACCAGGCTAATATGAGCGAGCCCAAAACTCCATAAATTGTGCCGCGAAGGGAAAACTGTGCCGTTATACTCTCCTGGTCTACTCCTAATAGAAAACCAAATACTACAAAAACGCAGCAAATTATGGCTTTGAAGCTAGTTTTCTGTCGTAACAATACATATGTGAGTACTACATTGAAAACTGTTGTCAATGATCGACCAACATAGTAAAAAGCTACACCGACGTATTTAAGGCATAAATTATTCGTAGCCACCATCAGCGTAAACAAAATGGATAACGGCAAAATCTAAAAAAATACATACATATTTGAAAGTAATGCATTTAATTATACATCATAAATAAGTTTAAATTTTACCTTGCGAAATATGTCAAGATCAAAGGGACTTCCTTCGGGAAATGAAATTATACTTGGGTAGCGCCGACCAAGGGCACTCAAAAATGCACACAAAACCGCTGTAAGAAGACATTGAAACCAACAAACGAACAGGGGCGCGTCCAAATTTACGGTATCACTGCTTAGTAGTAATTTATTCATAAAAACGGTACATATAGACACAGTCCTGCAAATGCAACATCAAACGACATGATATTTTGAGGAAGCGAAATAAAACTTGAAGTTTGTTTACCAATAGAGAGCAACAACAAAAAACACCTTGAGGTATTGATTTACCAAACGATTGTGTTCTGACATGCTCGTATACATGATGATATTTTGTGCGATTTAATTTACGTTCAACTAATCAATTTTATACTAATAAATACATTACTTAACTTAACTTATAAAAGACAGGTGCTACTGATAAAAACCAGACATCAGCTGGTAAGGTTCCAACCATCATGTTTGTTTACGTTTGTATTTTATTATGTGGCAACTACTAAGCTCTAAGAATGGGTGATTTTTCCTGAGTGTTAGGCAATGTTTATGTTATATTTATTATATTTTTATTTCTTTCTTTTAAGTCAGAATCATGATTTAATTTACAAACCTATAACAACTAGATAGTATTACCCCTCTGATATTTCCGTTGAAAATGTTGTACTTTAATTTTCTTTATGTGGTTGAGAAAAATATGTTATCTTATGAAAGAAATAAAAAATTATTTAAATGAGCAAGCAAATACATGAAATTTTTTTTTTGCAAAATAATATAAACGTGCTTTCCGTTTAATAAATATTTTTTCAATTCTTTCCTCTTCAAATGGAAGAACAACTGAAGTGTGATTCTTGTAAAATATACCATTGTGGATGGTGCAATTGCAATTGGAATGCGAGCTAAGAATACTAACAGAGTGTTAAATCCCTCTAAATGTCATTTCCGTTCAATAATTGGTGCATTATCTCAATCAACATAGAACGCTCTATCTAACTTCATCTTGTGGTTTTGTAAAAGCTATACTGAAACTACATATTCTACCTTTTCATGGGATTTTACCTTATATAAGTATGATTTATAATTAAAACACTATCCTAAACATACTTAATTTTAGTATATAAAGTCAATACTTCACTGTAAATAAGAAGATACTTTAAATTAATGTTTTTCAATCTCTTCGGTAAAAGCATCGATTAATTATTGGGTGGATGGCATCCCAGAGGGTATTTGCTTGTATTTTTGTTTTGCATTATTTATGCAGCCGGTGCAAATAAATCGTGACTACAGATCGTAAATGAATTTTAATTATATATCGCTTTTGTTCATGAATTAGGACTGCATAGAACATTTTTCTTGCTGTACAGGAATCGCGACGTATTAAAGGGCAAAATGTCTGGTGCGGAATCAGACGACCAAGATTGGTTCAATAAAGACGAAGATGAAATTTTGCAGAGCTACCAATCCAAGGTCAGCACTGACGAAACCAAAAATGCAGAAGCCGGTGTCGAATATATCCATGGGCCAACAGCCACAGGTGATGGGATGTTTATCAAGCAACGAACTTTACTCGCATTGTCACTGGCTTTTATTAACTACTCTTACAGACGGCTATCTGCAACAAAAACGACTTGAAGCTTCCTCTGAAGCTATGATGGGGGCTAAAGTAAAGAAGCTAACAACAGCAGAAATGCGGAAAGCTCTAAAAATGGATTCACTAGATGTTTTTCTTTTTGTTAAAACTTGTGAATATGATTTCTTTGTTGGTCAAATATCTGCTAGTGATGGTTTGGAACGAGTTATTTTATACCTACGCATTTGGAATATTATATGTAACCTGGAGATACCCGGATTTCAAAATGAACTTTTACTAAACTTCACAAAAAATGAAGCGTTTCTAGAACAATTACGAGTCCTTGGAACTAAGCTTTTTCGAAAAAGTTATAGAAAGATATGGAAAAATGATATAGAGATGGACGAAATATTAAATGCTATTAAGTCCTTACTTGGGCGTGTGCATAACGGTCAATTTGTAACAACCAAAATTTTACATGTTACAATGCATTTAAAAGAACTTATTAAAGACAGTGACAATAAGGACATTGTACAACGGTCTCCATGCCAAGAGTTACTATTTGAATTGGAACGTATTTTGGCTTCTAAACATGATCAGCTGGAGGAAAAACTGATTGAAACTGAAGTAAGCACTGAAATGGGTCCATTGGCCAATGGATACCTAATTTGACTTAATATTTACAGATATATCCCTCACTTGACGAGCTGTTTACAAATAGTGACGCTTCTACTAAAAGAATGATTTCTACAAATTCGGAAAACGTTGAAGTTGCAGAGTATTTGATAAGACAAAAACAAATTCTTCGGGAAGATTTCATGATTCCTTTGCGTGAGTATGTTTGTAAATTAAGGGACTCGGAATCACTCAGCACGATGCCACATAGACCAGTGTTGTTTGCGGACGTATTCATAGTCCTTAACTCGGATTTTATCAATGCTAAACGCCATGAAATACTTTTCATTGATGTGTTGGGCAAACAACGATCTATAAACAGTGAATTGCCAAGAAAATTAAAATCGAATATTATCGAAATAAAGACAGGATCTTTATTACTTTTGACAACAAGCACTAGCTTTGAAAATCTTATTTTAGCAACGGTAACTTACACTGATAAGGAATTGCTGGATTTGGGATATGTGAGTTCAATTGTTTCCTACAAAGAATGTATTATACCTGTAAAAAACATGCTGTGGATTACAGATTGGCATTGAAATTGTACGCCAGCACAACATAGGTACTGTGTACGATCGACCCTTGTTAATGTTTGAAACACCAGCCTTCTTTGAACCCTATAAGAATGTGTACAACTATTTGAATACTTTTGCGGATGACGAGCTGCCGATGAAAAAATACATAGTAGATGGTGAGGTAAAGTTTATAATTTGGTTAAAATGGAATACATTTACTTACAAAATGATTATTCCCACTTCAATGAAAAATCTTTTATATTTTCAGAAATGTGTTTGCCAACCTAGTTATCTAGTGCCAAATCAATCTTACACTTATGACGGAGAACGATTTAAAGTGACAGCGTCAAAATCAACCAAACCGAAAAAACTACCACTGAATCAATCTCAATGGGACGCATTTTCTCAAGCCTTGACTAAAGAATTTTATTTGATACAAGGCCCACCTGGAACTGGCAAAACACACCTTTCTGTGCATTTGGTGCGCACTTTTATTGAGAACGTTAAGACACCAATTGTGTTGATCACTTACACAAATGATTCGCTAGATAAGTTTTTGTTGAAGCTGTCGGCGTACACCAGCAACATTTTGCGTTTTGGCAGCCAAACACGCTTGTGCGAAATTTCTAAATTCAATGTGCAGTTCAGCTCTACCAATAGGGATATTGTAAATCCCCATCTTAAGCACCTCTACTACCTAATTAACGAAGAGTTCAAAGCAAAGTTTCAAATTGTACAACAAATGCATGCCGATTTTGATGGCACTGAGGAATCCTATCAGCGGTTGTTACTTGCGCAAAAAGATGTAAGAGATGTAGCAGAAAAATTAAAAAGTATACGCATAATGTTCCAATTTTATTCAGCACGAAAAGCTGATGTTATAGCAATGACTTCAACTTGTGCTGCACGAACGAATTTTCTTTTTCGTTTACTGCAAAGTAAAGTCGGTGAGCATTTTAAGAAACGACATAAAATCCAGGAATAATGCATATTTTACATTTATTTTTAGTCATTTTTGAGGAGGCTGCAGAAATCTTAGAATCCCATGTGCTGGCCTCTTTGACACCATACACCGAACACGTCATCTTGATTGGCGATCACTTGCAATTACAGCCGTACACGTCGAGCTTTCAACATAGTCGTACCCATCAATTGAATATTTCGTTGTTTGAACGTCTATTTGTTAATAATTTAAAAGGATCCATACTGAACATACAATACCGTATGCGCCCTTGTATTGCCGAACTTATTCATCCGACCTTCTACGCTGAGCTCAAGAATGATTGCAGTGTGGAAATGTATCCAAGAGTTCGCAATATGGTTAAGGATTTATACTTTTATAGCCATAATGAATTAGAATTTCAATCCGAGGTATGTATCTGTACTATGTATTAATTGTACACAAAAAAAAACACAAATAGGCATGCATGCATAACATACCTATGTATGTCTGTTAGGAATTTGCATAAAACCTAATCTCCGTTTAAGTAAATTCTAATTGCAATTTCCTATTATTATTAAATTAGGGGTGTTTTCCGAACCATTTGAAGGGCGAATTTATATATTATGTTGTTGTTGTTGTAGCTGTAACTTTGCCCTGTCAGTGTAGTGTAAATCACCGGTCGTCTTCATCTAGCTCATCTAACGGTTGGGTCCAGAGGGAGAGGGGTGTTGGATGAGTGGGTTTGATGGGGCATGTGAAAAGGTGGTTAGTGTCGTGCGGGGTGCCTTCACATGCCGAACATATGTTTAGTATGTCGGGGTCAATTCTGGATAAGTAGGAGTTTAACCTGCTACAGTATCCAGAACGTGACTATGATGAGTGGGTTTGACGGGGCATGTGAACACGTGGTTAGTGTCGTGCGGAATTTATATATTATAATTGTTGCTGCTAAATAATTCCGCTTCCAGTTTGAACATTTCGTTGAAAGCAAGAACAATTTCTAATAAGCTTACATTTGAATAAAATCAATAAGATTAAACATTATTATTATTAGTTATATAGTATTTTAATAAAAATTTATTTTCATAAAATTCGACATAACCCTTTCAGGCACTGATAAGTTTCGTTGAATTTGTTGTATATTCGTTTGTAAAGGGTCTTTCGAAAGACGCGCCTAGATGTTGTTTTTAAACAAAAAAATGTGAAAATTTAGATTCTTTCAGGTTTCACTATTTATTCAAAATACGGATCTTAATACATACGTGAAAAATGCCATCATTTAAATGTCCACCTTATAAGCACGTCTACGGGCTGTTATACGAGAATTAAAATTTTCAAGGGAACGTTCGCACATTATCGTGTTGAGTGCAGCAATCTCGATCCGAATGCTGTGTTTCAGCTCTGTGTCACATAGATTTTGCTTTTCAAAAACCCCAGTTTTATCTTTTTCTATCCTTGAAAAACCAGTTTCTTGCAATTTTTTCATCAATCTTTGAATTGTCGACTCGTTCGTACGATTATTTCCACCAAAACAAATCACCCATTTTGCGATATGTTGTTTTTAAAGATCAGTCATTTTAGTAATAAATTTCTACTGACATCTAGGCGCCAGTTTTGAAAGATCCTTTATACAAGGTGAAACCCAAAATAAACAAAACTGAGCTAAAATAGAATCGCCAGGAAATTTGTTCTGATCATTCCGAGTTTATTTCTTCAAAATAGTCCCCTCTGGCCTCGATACTATTTTGCGCGATTTAAAAGAGTGTTTCAGGTCATGGACCGGAATGTCCTTCAGGATGTTGGTAAACGCCTCTTAGATGGCCTCTACGGACGTAAAACGTTTTCTTTCCATGGTCAAATGCAATTTTTCGATGCAACAAACGCTTCAAAACGCCAAGACAGAAAATTGAATTGACCATTGCATTTGGCCCATTGGCACGAACTCCTTGTGGACAATTGCCTTGGCATCGTACAGCCCAATGAGCATCGACTTGATTTTTGACTTCTTCCAACGCAATTTTTTGGGTGGTGGCTCGTCTTGAGCTTTCCATTCGGAATTTTGAAAAACCCCATTCCATCACCAATAACAATGTTGTGAAAGAAGTTCTCGTCTTTTCAAGCCTCCTTAATGAGGTCTTTCGAATGTTGAATTCTGAGCAATTTTTGGTTCTCAGTTAACTTGTGCGGAAGGAAACGTGCACAGCTCTTTCGTAAGCCCAAATGATCAGTTAAAATGCGATAAATCGATCTTTTGGAGATATTCAACTCCGATTTCATGAATTTCAAAGATGATTTCGGTTCATTTTTTATAAATTTACGAACAATTTCGATGCAGTTTTCGGTGATTACTGATTTTTGGTATGTTCATTGTCATTTATGTCCTCCCAACCATCTCTGAAACGTGTAAACCATTCCGGCATATAGACAATCATCGCCATAAACTTTTTTCATCAATTCAAATGTGTCGGTAAACGTGTTACCGATTTTAAAACAAAATTTAATATTATCTCTTTGTTCGAAACTAATTTTTGTACCGATGACACAAACATACTGACACTTTGGACGCAATAACTTATCTTCCCCTGAATCGAATGTCACCAAGCTTTCACTGGAAGTCAGCTAGGGATGTAACTTCCAACGCACTAACACATTAAAAAGATGGCGCCATCAAAAACATTTTTATGACGCAAATCTTGTTTATTTTGGACTTCACTTTGTATAACGCCAGAAATTATGATCCTTATTGGTCGATTCTGCTTTTTCCCTTTTCATTTGCTTTATTTAGATCATTAGAGTATTCCCTACTTCATTATTGTTTGTCAATGTTTGTGAAAATGTGGCATGCAAGTAAGTGGAGGTTTTTTTTTTATAAATTCAAACTTGGACTAAATTAGTGCTGCTTTAATTGTACAAATATGTATGTTTTTTTTTTGCTATCATGAAAAAGTGAAGTTTTGTATGAATTCAACGAAAATTATGTCGGACTTATGACGGATTAAATGAAGAGTTTAATTATGCTTTAGATTCATAAAAAAATGTTATTTACTAAAAATTGTAAATTATTCACAAGTACTTTGTCACGAGTCTGAAAGGATCAATTTTTGAAAAATTCAAATTAAGTTAATTTTTTCACTATGCAACAATGATTAATTTTTGTTGTTTTCAGGATGAATGCTCGATTTACAACGATTTTGAGGTAAAAGAAATTTTGAAATTGGCAAGACATTTGATTGAAGAGGCTGCATACACTTCAGATGATATTGTAATACTGAGCCCTTATGCGAAGCAAGTAGATCGCCTTAAAGCAAAGGTAAGATAGAATATTCTTTAGAATACAGAATTAAAGAAATTATAATTTTCCAATACAGACAACTAAGCAATTGAATATCGCTACTGTGGATAGCTTTCAGGGACTAGAGGCTAACATAGTGCTATTATCATTGGTGCGTAGCAACACCAAGGCCCAAATTGGGTTTCTCAAAGAGAAGAACCGGATTTGTGTGGCTCTCTCGCGTGCAAGACATGGCATGTATATAATTGGAAATATGCCATTGTTAGCAAAAAGCAGTGAAACTTGGCGAGTAATCGAACAGAAACTGAAAGCTCAGGAAGCCATTGGTGATACGTTTCCGATAATAATTGATGAAAAATAAAAAGAATAGTACATACATTTTGTATTATTTAGAATATAAAACAAAAACATATATCTAAAGAATTAACTTTACGTTTAATTTGTTCGTAGCAGTTCAAATGTGATGAATATGAAATAATAAAAACACCATTGGATTTGACATTTTAACTTGAGACTTTATTTATTATTATTTTATTTCTTTTAACTTATGAAAGTTTATATTATTATAATTCACTTTTTATGTTATTATTACTTATTTGTTCTTTTATTTTTTTATTTTTGCTTTTATAACCACTTTAAGCTACACTACTACGATAAAATATTACTGAAATTATGTTGGTATGTTGCCTTTCCCTTTTTTGTTCCGTTGTTTATGCAATGCATTAAATAATTGTTTATGCTATATATTATTCTCGCTCTTATAACTTTACGAATGTATGCATGTATGTATGTGTAAGCGACACGTTTTGAAAAAAGCTACGCTATATATGTATGTATGTTGTATGTACATAGATATATATTGTTTTGAAAAGTAATTCGGGTTGTTGCCAACTGCGTGTGAATGTGCAATAAGAAGGCTAGTAAATTAAGAAAGAAAACGATATACAAATGTACTACATATAAAGCATTTGTTAATGTAATTGTTGTTGTTTTTTTGTATTTTGTTTCAATGGCATATATACATATGTATGTATGTAATTGTACTTTAAAAATGTATTGGTTATACATAATTAATGAATAAAACATTTATGCTAAAAAATTTGCGTTGCTTAATTACAATTATGAACTTTGTGACCGAATTATGACAATTAATGTTTATAAATTTAACTTTACAATTTATGATTAACAAAGAACAAAAGCGCATTCTTATTGCACAAACTGTTCAACTGATGCATGCATGTATATATTTATGAAAATTGTTCCTTTTTCTAGTGTTCACATAATATACATATTTATGTATGCACTCACGCATGCTTATAAGCTTCGCTTTGTGTAATTTTAATTTTGCATTTACTTGGTTTTTTTTCTGTTTTAAGTTATGAATGCTTAAATTGAGTATGTATTAGTATTATTGGAAATGAGTAAATTTTTTACTTGTTGCTAAAATTATATTTTTCAAAACTTCGTCAGGAATACACCATAGTATTCCGTTAAAAATACGTTAAATGAGGAGGCTCGCTGAATCTATCGTTAGAATCTTTGCTGTATCTAAATAAACACAAAATTTCTCATAAGACATCAATACGAGTTGAGTTTTAAATTGGATAGTTTTTAATGTTGGTACATTTTCAAGATGGGTAAATGACTTTTTCATAATTTATGCCAAAAACGAATGTAATTGATATTTAGACAGGTGCGATGAGAGTACTGAAAGCCTGCACATAATTAACTTTGTTTGTATTAGATATCATTACAGATGTAGATTCAACTTACTACAATAAATCTACGACTACCAAATTTCGAAAAACCGAATTTGCAAAACAAAAAAAACAAAAATAATATGGCTCTACTGCTATATTATTCGAACTAAAATCTGAGCTTGTGTGCTTCTCCAAAAAATATTGCCTCCAATAAAAAAAATTGTTGTTTTTTAACAAAACGTAAGCAAGCAACAGGAAATAATTCCATCATCATTTTTATTTTGTTATTTACTTATATTTGGCGAATACGATGCTAAATAAATTTTAATATTTTCTGTATTTGGTTTCATTATTTTTAGTTTTTGTTTACCAATGCTGACACTTGGACACTTTTTTTAATCTTGACAGAATAAAAGTTTCAGTCTGATTGCAGCAATTTCTGATTAAGAAAAAGACCGTTGTTACCGTAACAAAAAACACACTTAGTTGTTGTCGAATAGCACACTTTTTACTGTAATTCTGTAACTTCTTGCTAAAACCTATAAAACCTGCGAATTTGCCTCATCCT
Source organism: Anastrepha fraterculus (assembly GCA_037575425.1). Taxonomy (NCBI): domain Eukaryota; kingdom Metazoa; phylum Arthropoda; class Insecta; order Diptera; family Tephritidae; genus Anastrepha; species Anastrepha fraterculus. Next base: position 522,593 of record JAYXIM010010978.1, on the reverse strand, counting down.
AACTTGGAGTAATGTTCTAAGCGGTTTGTGTTTTTGTTTTTTTAATTTCGAAAAGTTCAGTAAAATAGATAACAAATTCCAATTGCAGAAGAAGTCACTGAGATAAACTGGTTTCCGTTTAAAAAAAATTTTAAATTAGTAAATGATAGGCAAATATTCAATACATTAGATACTGAGATTTGTGTTCTTTTCGTTTCAAAATAGCCAGAGATGAAGCAACAAGAATATTACACAGGGGCCAGATACTCTACTAAAAGGCGTCAAATAAGCAATTTTTTATTGTTGTTCATTTTTATTAATTTCTAATTTCTTAAGTAAAGATGCCTATGCAGTACTTTATATAACTGAGGGCAAGTTTTTCAGCGCTAGTTTAATTTAAAGGAATTATTAAGGGTCAAATTCTAAGGGTAATTAGTCAACAAAGTTGATTCCACAGTGTACTACTGGCCCAAATTGTTCAAGTATAAAAATCACATCTATTTCAGTGCTAATCTAATTCTGTTTTCCAGTTAAACTCAGTTGAAAAAATTCACCACAGTTAAAATAGTACTGAAAAACCGGCTCTAATTGTACTTAAAACGTTTGTAATAATATTTTTACATATGCTAAATGTGTGAGAAGAAAAGTGGGATTACTCTGTACAGGTTGATTGTTTTCGGGCAAATTAATGATTCGGTTACTGTTCTTATATTTTTTTAGTACTTTAATTGTAGTAAAATTTTTAACTTCATTGCAACCTTGCAAGCGTAAAAATTGCAACTTTTAAAAGTTTCCAAATGAAAAACGTACGTCGAAAGGATGCAATATGAAAATAAAAATGTTTATAGGTAACAATACATTTGGGTGAATTCAAAAATGTTCGGTTCTTCGAAAAAATTTGTGGCGTGACTTTTCTAATTAAAATGATAAAATATTTTCTGAACGATTTTAAAACTCCTTTCGCAGAATTATCTCACCCAAAAGTAAGTGCATACAACTGGTAGTGCAGCCAAAAGATTGTGCATTAAAAATGGTTGCATATTTTTAGACACGCACTTATTCAAACTCAATCAAGGGTTGAAGTGAAAACATAAACGACGCCAATTTCAAAATCTCACAGCTGCTGTTTGTTCATGCATACAAAAACCTCTATTTAGCAGACTAAAACTGACATCCTACATCAAACTTTCGCGGCGTTGTAACACTCGGCGCTTTATTTGCTGAATTCTAGCTTTATGGCTGAATTAAGCACTGAATGTCATAACGCCTGGAATGCAAGGTATATAGTTTTAGCTGCAACTCTTTGAGTGGCGTTTGGTACAAAATATGAACTTCATATTTCTGATATATTCTTTTGACACTGGCGCAAAATTTAAACGAGTAATATTTGAATTCCTTATTCATTTACAAAATGTTTAAACTTATAACCACTTATACTATGATGGATGTGTAACTGTAAAACTTAAAACTATTAATATTGGAATCTGTAAGATAAGTTAAAAAAAAAAAAAAAAACCGAAATAAAAAAAAAATTTAATCCCAAAATCATGGCTTGCCGAAACAGAAAATGTCGAAATCGTATCCTGCCGAAACGGAAAATACCGACAAAAGAATGGTAAATATCGATAAGTAGAAAAAATTCGGAAATTTAGTATAATTTTTTGAAAACATTTTGAAATTTCTGTGTTACTCTAAAAATCTAAAAGGGAGTTTATTGGGGAAGGAAGGGCGTAAGACCGTTTTGAAAAAATAATTAAATTAAAAATAATAAGCTGTAGTCTATATAAATTGCTCTTGCTATAAAAAAAAAACAAAAACCAGAAAACTACAAGAGTTGTCACCAAATATGTTCTTTTAAAACCAACGCGATTCTATAGCCGCTTAAAACTTGCACTCTATTCGATGGGCTATGGGCTCTAAAACTGCAAACTCGAAGTTTTGTTAAAAACTCAGATTAAAAATTCAAAATTTAGATGAAAATTTGTTTAATTTTTACAAAAATTTTGTATATTATTGAATTTTAAAAATTTTAAATATCAAAAAAAAAAAAAAAAAAAACAACATTCTAAATAAACAAAAAATAAGCATGCACTCAGTTAAGCTCGCCACTGTATCTGCGCTTAAACGGCAAAAAAACGTTCATTGACAATTGCTTACAACCAAGGCGCATTTATTAAAGGTGCTGATTAGAATGTCACGACAAAATCAAATAGAAAAAAAACGGACATATTGCGTTGAATTGCCGACATGCGGTTAGAGTTCGAAGCATACGATGATAATAGTGCGAATGGAACGGATTTTCGTCATTTGATTTTGAATTGGCATCCTAATGTACACGGCGAAAGAAAAAAATAATTCAACTGTAGACCAGTTCATATCACCTTTAATAGATTCGCCTTGCCCAAAACCGTGAAAAAGTTGACGAACTATTTCATACGCGCATGTAAAGCTGGGCGCCTAAAAAAAGACAGCAATATTTAATTGAAATAAATCAGCCTTCGCGCGAATTTTATACATCACTCACATTCCTGGTTTGCTAACTTTTTATTCGACATTTTTTCCGGTGTTTTTAGTTTCAACCAAGGCAAACTCGTTAAAGGTGGTGGCACTAGGCCAATAACAATATTTTGTACGTTTGATTGTCAAAGAAAATTACAGGCAAAGTAGAAAACAAAGAATGAATTCGCCTTGTTTCACTCTGGGCTGACAGCCACATGGACACGACGAAAGAAGAAAAAACTAAATTAGCTGATTTACCAATACCGCCTTTAATAGATTCACCTTGGTTTCAACATTTTAAATTTCGGCATGTCTTACAAGGCCCACTAATATTTTTTTAGTTAAAAATTGTTAAAAACATTTGTGTTTTTGAAAAAAAATTTTATAAATGTGCAAAGTTAAAATAATATTGTTTTTTTAGGATTCTGTGTTTTTTAATAAAACTTTTTGAAAAAAAAAAAAAAACATGTTTTGTGAAAAATTATTTTTCGAAATTTGGGGGTAGACAATTCACATTTTGCTGCCAATCAAAGAGTTAGTTTATTTAATAATTTCTATTTTCATTCTACCACTCATGTTTTTATGTTTTCTCATCATTGCCTGTTAACTCCCTGCAATGCTTGTCTCTATATAAAAATACATGTGTATGTAGGTATACTTTTCGGCGACAGTTTTTGTGTTAATTGTCTTATATTTTATTTTTAGATCCTGTTTTTAGAGGTTTTTATTTAACTTCTATTTTTTCGTTAATCTCTTTGATAACAGCTTTTTTAGCATTTATTCGTATTCTCCATTTTCAATTTATTTCTCTACATGTATTTTGTATTTAGTGTAAAAAAATCGAGCGTGAATTATGTATGTATGTATGCCTCAGGAGCATTTAAGTTTAACTGCTATTATTGGTGTTGTTGCGACTTTAATCAATAATTTGTAAGTATTCATTTTTAAATGCAAAAATGCACTTTTATTTTGCATAGACGTTTACGTTGTATTTTTTAATTTTTTAGATATTTTCTTTTGCCTTTAGCATGTACATATGTATGTATTAGTTTGTGTGAGTGTTGGGTGCGGACGTTTATCCTTTTGTTTGTTTTACAATTAATTGTGTTTAACTTTTAAAATAGAAATTATAATATTACTTAATTTTATGAATATTCACAAGAAAACGGAAAATAAAAAATCCTACGAAAGGTGAAACGATTAAACGAAGCGCTGGCAGCGGGCTGCATCGAACTGAGAAAGAAATGCTGAAATGCCCTTTTTACCAAGTAATGTTTTTGATTTACATAAATTACAATGGTTCTGTTCCTCTTTCTCTGTGTCATCTGATTGGTGCTGATGGGTGGCGGCATACGACGATCTTTACTCTTACATATATGAATTATATTAAAAGTAAAGATATACAGTAAATTCTAACTATAAAATAAAGCAGTTTCACATACATACATATTTATAAAAAAAATGCGAGAGTAAATTTAAAGTAATAAACTTAGAATTTTCTATTGCAAGCTTAAAATTAGGCTCAATTAAAAATACATAAATGTTTATATAAACGATGTAGGCGATCGTAAGTCAAGTTTTTGAAATTATAAGCGTGAGACATTTATAGCAAGGGATTATAGTAAGGAATAAACTAGCGTTGGGATTCTGAAATACGCCAAGGATGATTTTCAACAACAAAACTTGCTAAACGAATAAATAAAGAATTTAAAAATATGGAAAAAGAAACTGACAATTTTTTTTATGTTTATGCTATGCATATTCGTACTTGTATTGACTCATTTCACATCTTCTTTTTCAGAATCCCATAGTAGTTCGGTAAGAGGACGGATGGGGAATGGGTGTAATAAAAAGCGTGCCAACATAGCCGCCAGGCCTTTCGCAACGACGCAAAAGATAGCGGAGCGTATGAGTACATGAAAGTATGCTTGTATGAAATCCACGAGAGACGTTGCTTTACAATGTAACTCGATCAAGATATTTGTAGGATACTTCTACGAAGTAGTCAATTGTAATTTGTTTCAGATGGCATAAGGCAGAAAAGCTAATGACAGAAAAATTATCTATGATTTTAGTTGCAAAGCTAAGAACGTATGGAGAGTAACAATTCATTGAAATTAATTTTTTTTACGTTGGAAGCTGTCATCTAAAACAAGTGAACAATTTTTACACTGAATTAAAATTTTGCATTTAAGTTAGATTCAAGTTGCTGCAGCCGAAAATATCGACAGAGCTACTTATTACAATTAAAAAACAAAAAAAAGCATAAAAAAATATATTTTTACAATCGATGCTATCGTTTCTGACAAACTTTTTAAATTCCAGCCAAATTGAAAACCGAAGGAAGGAAGTTTATGAAAAGCATGTCAGTAAGCTTATTTTGTACAATAACATATATGTAATTGTCCCATTAGATTTTTTTTCTTACTTTTACAACTTAATCTATAATATGCCTATTAGAAAGCTATTTTTGTGTGCTAAACGGAGCAAAAATTTGGAAATTGCCCTATCGGTGTTTAAACTTGCCGAGCTACTTAATAAGGTAACGTCAATCGGCAATAATGCACTTTGAACCTGCTGCTATGGTATACACATACATACATATAAGTATATTGAGCTTAATTATATAGGGAATGAAAAATGTAGGAGGGTAATAGAGTAGTCGGTGGTTGGGAAAGGGGAAGTAAGTTAAGCTTAGTTAGGGATGATAGGAGGAAAGATAAATATATGAAAGTTATAGAACTACATATTTACTAGCTTTACAAACTTAAAATTTATGCAAATATTCTTGTTGTTTTTCTACTCCATTTACGGTTTTGTTATCCTCGTTGATGTTGGCATTTTTTCATTTGTTTTTGTTGGTCTTTATGTATGATGTACTGTTTTTGTTTGTTTCCTTTTGTTGTAACTTGGTGTATGGTGGTATGTTTGTATGTATGTAAATGTGAGTGTGCGCATGCCTATTTGTTAGTATGAATTACTATTTGTCTAACTGCATGTATGTATGTCGATTTGTTGCTTGGTTGTTGTTGTTGTTGTCACTTAGTTACGCTAAAAATGTGGTCGTGGTGGTTGTTGTTGTTGTTGTTGCAGCTACTGCTTTTGAATGCTCAGCGTTCCTTGCTATTGTTGTTATACTATTTAGCTGCCGGATTTTTATTGCTACCGTCGGTTGATCAGCCCATTGGGTGGCGCTTGCTGTCCCGCCGTATACATCAATTCCAATTCGACCAGCAGAGGAAAATGATCCGATGGTATATGCGGATGCGGACAGCCAACCACCTTATTTTCACGCAACCAATCATTCGAGATGGGACCCAACAAACCGAGCGGCACCATACCAGTTTTCGTATAGAAGATATAATCGATTATGCCCTTGAAATCGAATGTGTAATTTGTGTGCGGCATTATGTCTTCACTGTAGGCGGAGGCCAACTTAAATGAATGCGTAAATTCGTTGGTGTCATTTGAAAGTAGACGTTGCAGGCATGATTTATAGCCCATGTCCTTGAAGTCCTGATGGTCCATTACTACACGCCCTTTACCAAGGAACTCGATTACACCTGAATCGGGTAAAGAATTGAAATCTCCACACAACAAGAGTTGAACGCTGCTCGAGTCACTCTTATGGCCAGGCCTAAAGCTATGACTCGCCTCGTCGATGATTCTCTTCAGTTCATTGCTCAACATCATCGTCTGAATGAGTTTAACATCGCAGAATTCGGGATCCCAGTGAATGTGCGCAGTGCAAACGAGTAACGGTTGAGAAAGTTGTGCCATTTCCGTCATCGGATCCCAGGCAGTCTCCTTCACTTTCAGCAGCGCTGCCAAACCGATATTGTCCTTCGGCATTACACGATTTAACATGTTATCCGAACCCTCAGCGTTAGCCATAGCCAATTGATTGAATTCGATTAAATGTTCTTTAATCAACGTGAATCTGAGTCGGGCGAAAAAAAGTAGAAAAAGTAGTTATTATTACTTGGCATTCCATACTCTAAATAGCTTCTAGTGGTATGTACATACATTCATACGTATGTGCATATATCATATTTTCATAGCCGATTAGTTCCTGCATTACTACCATTCGGTTGGCTCAGCTATTAAGCATTAAATTAGATAAAAGATTTTTATTTTATTTTAACAGCCATTGCCCATGGTGAAAATGTTTTTAGATGACCGTTAACTGGCTCTCACCGAATTTGAAAAAATTAGCTGATGAGTTGACGTTACTGGGGTCATCACACCGGTGTGTTTATCAAAAACACTGAGATTGTGTTGGTGATATACGAAAAAGATCAACACAGTCTCCGCTTATGTTGCTTTGTTGCCATCTGAACGACTGATTGGACGAGTATATGAATACGTGTAAAATGAGCGGGCAGAATGATGATGCTGCAGAGTCCCCGGTGACGAGGCAACCGAAATTATTCTCACGATTTCGTTTTTCACCATAGCTGATGGCCAAATCTGGTAATCTACAATATTATCCTTGGCAGTCGCCCCTCGGCTGGCAATGTCTAACCTCCGAGTGCGTTTTTGCCATGGAAAAGGTTCTCACAAAAACCATTTTGGCTTATGTTCAATTTGGCTTATGTTACATATTTGTATTTATATTTTAATAAGTAAGATATTTTTCTATTATGATCATTCCAATATTCACTTTAGCCAGTGTGTAGGGAAACACACACAACCAACGAAGTTATGAAGGACTTTGTCTACCTTGGGACCAGCATTAACAACAGAAATGACGTCAGCTTGGAGATCAAACGGAGAATAACTCTTGCCAACAGATGTTACTTTGGGCTAAGTGGGCAATTGAGAAGTAGAGCTCTATCTCGAAGGACCAAACTGACACTACAAAACGTTCATCATTCCCCTCTTGCTATATGGCGCGGAAGCATGGACGATGTGAATGAGTAGATGAGAAAATTTCAAGAGAAAATTCTAGGTAAGATCTTTGGCCCCCTCCACGTTTGTGAGGAGTATCGCGTACGATGGAACAGCGGGCTGTATGAGCTATATAGGGACATGGACATAGTTAAGGCTTGTTCATGTCACGCAATAAGACATGCCATTAAAAAAGACACTCCAGCTAGGCGAATCTATGGCACGGTACCTTAAAAAGGCAGATGAGGAAGAGGAAGACCACATCTGCGTTGGAAAGACCAAGTGCTGCAGAACCTCACAGCACTCGAGATTTCCAACTGGCCCAGCAAGCTCAGGGCACAAACTGCTGGCGTGCTATTTTAGATTAAGCCAAAACTGACAAACGGCTGTAGGGCCACATAAAGAAGAAAAGCACAAACTGAAGTAGGAGCTCGACCAAAATGCCGCAAAAGAGATTTATGCGCTGTTACGGCGCAGTACCTTCCAGCCGCAGATATCCTTGAGCCCTGATATTGAAACTTTTACTTGGGATCTACTGAACACAGCTGATGTGTTTGAGCCAATTTGAGGAATTAAACAAAAATGCAAAGAAACCAGGACAACACCTGATGAACTGATTTCCTAAGAATATCCGATTACCGGTTATATATTGCTAATATATATTTTGAAATGCTAAAATCTGAAATCTTAACATTGCGCCTGCTGATTATAGGTTATGCTCAAATATGCGAATTAATTTAGTAGTTGGTATTTTACAGAAAGAGAAGATTTGGTTAATCATGGATAGTCTCAAAAAATTTAAAAAAATCTGAATAGAATGCAAGAACAGACCGGCAAAAGTAGTGACGAAGTGGAAAATACAATAATTGCATTTGCTTTTCCGGAATATATGCTAAAATTTACAAAAAAATTAAGTTTTTAGATTTAGTTAAAACGTATTTTTGTTTTTGTTAGTATAAATATAATATGTACAGTTTGTCAAGAAAATGTTTTTACTACCAAAAAAACCAAACCAGCAGCCTATGGAGTAGCACTAACCAAACACCAAAGCAAACGGAAGTCCTGAAAAGGAAATGGGGCTGGCTTAGACACGTTCTTAACTGGTATTTCAAAATTAAAAAGTATTTTTTACATCCACAACTTAATTCTTTGATTTTGACTGCAATACTAGATAATTGACCGCTGCACCTGCGCGCTCGACGTCGAAATGTAACTTTTAGCTTTATCGCGGCGACGTGGGCTGTTAACGGTGCTTTTGGTATTATTTGGTATTAAATTCATTGGAATCGAGAAATTTGAGCATCCCCACATAAAACGTAGTTTGTAAAAAGCATTTTATTGACATTCATTTAAGTGGCTCATTCTGATTTGTTCGATATTTTTAAATTCTATTTATGATAGCTCATGCATTAAATAAATGATGTGAAAAAAATGAAAACGGTTTCAACTACTTAGTTGCATTTTGTTTCCAACAGGAAATTCAAAAGAACATTTTTGAGTTTGTAAAACATTTTCTTGAAAAACCTTTATACTTAGCTACATGTGTATGTACATTACAATTTTTATACTTACTTTGCACCTCGAAAGAAGATTGCGCAACCGTCCACAAATTTACGTTCCATATCCGACATAGTCTTGGCACGTGATTTCGGCGAGAAAATGCCCTCATAGCCGTCTGCCTTCAGCTCGGGTAGAAAGAAATTGTAAAACTGATCTGTCTCGATTTCCTGCAGACTGATGATATCCGCCGAATAGTGGCGGATTTCGTCAAGTATCGCCTTTTTCCTATACTCCCAACTTAAGGCCCATGACGGACAATATCCGTACATCTGTCGTGTGGCGTATTTGTCACACAAAACATTGTAACACATAACTGTAAAGATGCCTAAAATAAAGCAGCACAAATGTTCTTTAGAATTTGCACAACATTTTACGAAAATTGAAACTTACAAGCTGGTCTCGATTTGTTCGGTTTTGCTAATGGTATCCATGGGCGTTGTGGCGGAGGTGTTATGGAAACTGAAAATGGAAGAAAAAATAGATTCATTAATTTATGTATTATTTTTTATTTAAGTGAATATTTAAAATATTTGAATTGAATATTTAAAAATTCGGCCAACGTAGCGAAATGGGTTTGTGCGTGACTACCATTCGGTAAGTAGGCAGGTAGGTTCGAAGCCTATTATGGGCATGAAACACCAAAGGATTGACTTGTTTTTGTAGATAAGTTGCAGAATTGACCACCAGCTCTTCCCTTATCCTTTGTAAAAGCGATTCATAGCAATGCCTTTAAACATAATCTTATTAATTCAAAATGTATCTTTATTTTTACTTAGGGAGGCATAAGTCAATTGAATACTTTAAAGCCGTTTTTCTATATATTTTGTTTTTTATTTTTTAATTATGACGCCGATGAGCGATATCTATATACAAGGTGGCGCAAGACTAATCACCCTATCGGAAGATTTATAATTTTTGCAATTGACGTCATCCCTCAATCATATTTGACACCTGAACCAGACCGCGTAAAGGTCAAAATCGTTTTTATATAATATATTTACATCACTCAAAATCATTTTATATACATATATTATTTTATAAAGGGTTTTTCAATAAGGGCGGGTAGATGTTGAAATGGAATAAAATGGCGTTTGCTGTGTGGCACGTAGCGCCGTCCTGCTGGAACCACATGTCGTCTAGGTCCATATGGTTCAATATGGGTCATAAGAAATTGGAAGGGCCACCACGTCTACCGAAAAATGGGCGCGATACGCGCAACGTTTGCCATATATGTAAGTCATACTACAGGGTGGCTGATGAAAGCCGCTACCAAAAAAAAATTGAATAACTTTTCTTTTTAAGTTATCTGTTCCATTTTTGTTTTAATTTGCAGATTGATCTTTAAAATTTATTAAAATGGATAACTGGGACACGCAAACAAGAATTTGGATAGTCCGCCGCTATCACGCACTGAAGTCCGTAGTTTTGGTACAGAGAGAGTAGAGGCGGATATTTGGCGGCGATCCCCCGAGCAGATGGACCATAATGAGACTGGTGAATAATTTTGCTGAGCAAGGAACAGTCGCAAGAAGGCCTTATCATCGAAGCCCACCAGTTCGGACGGAGGAAACGATCGCTGCTGTAGCTGCAGCTATACAAAGCAATCCAAGGGTTTCAACAAGAAGCTTATCTGCTAAACTTGGTGTCAGCCAGCCGACAGTCTTTGCAAACAATAATGCACAAAGATTTAGACTTATTTCCCTACAAAATTCAAATGGTTAACAAACTGAATGCAGAAGACTTGCCGATTCGCTTGGAATTTTGCCAGAAGATCCTGCAAATGGTGGAAGAAGACCAAAACATGTTAAACTGCCTTTTCATGTCTGATGAGGCCCATTTCGATTTTAACGGCAATGTGAACAAACAAAATTGTCGAATATGGAGTACTTCTAACCCACAGATACTCCTCGAGACGGAATTGCATCCTCTTCGCGTGACAGTGTCGTGTGCGGTTTCTTCACGCTGTATTGTCGGGCCTTATTTTTTTGAAGAAAATGGTCACACCGTTACGGTTACTGGAGACCGTTATTTGAAAATGCTGAAAGAATTTTTCTATCCAGAACTACGCCGAAAGAGAATTCCTTTCAACTCTGTGTGGTTTCAACAAGATGGGGCAACGTCTCACATAGCCCAGACTGTTGTTAGACAGAGTTGCGACGAAAATTTCCCAATAAACTGATTTCAAGAAACTCCGAATTTCGTTGGCCCCCCAGGTCGCCTGACCTTACTGCACCTGACTTTTTCTTGTGGGGTTTATGTAAACAAGAAGTTTATAAAACAAAGCCAACAAATTTGGATGAACTAAAACAATCCATTCGGGCAACAATTGCGGCTATTCCTGTCGCAACTCTCAAAGCAGCAATGAACAACTTTTTACTAAGATGCCGCACTTGTGTCAACGAGCATGGGGGGCATTTAAATTCAATTATTTTTAAAACTAGTTAAGCTACATTTAATAAAATTTAATGACCTTCAACTTGAAAAAAAAATAAATGATTTCCATACACTAAAAAAAAAAGTTATTTGAGTTTCTTAATGTAGCAAAATTCATCAGCCACCCTGTACCATAAAATGCAAAAATATGCAAGGTGGTAACTAATTCTTCTTCTGAAACAAGCAAACTAAGCCCAAAGTCAAAAATTCAGTTAATGTTTAAACAGGCTTCAAATTCAAGTAATAAGTTGCGGAGGTGGTAACTATCACATAAATTTTATGTTAGCTCTCTAGCTCCCACACTCAGTAATCTACTTGTATGTATATCAGCTGACACTTTACGTTTTTAAGAAATTATATTTAGTAGTGAACGTAAGGAGAGATTTTTCAAAGTGAGGTTCGCTGGCCTAAAGAGTGTTAGATCGCCCAAACTATAGTCATTGATCAAGCAAAGCTGGTGACATTCCTGCACGTAAAACCCAGTGTAATGGGAAAATTCTGGATATTGGAGCAGATTAAACTCATGTCTATGTAGGGTTCTACATACCCATTTGCCCAAGATTGAATCCTACACCCCGCGACAAAATGATAGCGCATAAACATTTTGGCAGTTCTCAATTTTTTTGAATGTTCATTAACGTCTGTTTACATACATATATAAAGGGTCTTTCAAAAGTGGCGCCTAGATGTCAGTAGTGAATAATTCCTAGACGTTAAACTTAATAAATTTTTGACACTTGGATGTCAATGGTAACTTCAATAGCTTCTGATACATAAAAATTGAAAAACTATCCTTGCTATCTGGTCACCCTATACATACAATTTGCATTTTTTTATAACTATTAACTATCTGAATTATTTTCTTTGTCTTTATTTCTTTGAAATGAAGAAGGAGCTGCCGTTACGGTGAATGGCGAACGCTATCGAGCCATGCTGACTACATTTTTGTCTAACAAGACGGCGCAACTTGTCATACATCGAGCTTAACAATCGATTTATTGGACTGATCGCATGGACCATGTAACTCGTAGCCGTGACGGACATATACCGTATATCATATTCAAAAAATAAATGCCATGAAATTATCTGCCGGATTATAATAAAAAAATGCATTCCAACAATATTGCCGTCTTCTTTTATCACTTTAAGTTCTCAAGCCCTCAAACAAACACCCGCTGAATATCATTATTTGACGATCACCTGTTACAGACCTTGTTAGATATGAAAATAATGGATAATTGCACATTTCACTTTCTTTGATATAATTAAGTAGCCCGGAATTGGAAAGGTGGTGGGTAAATAGATTCGCTTTATTTCCACTAAGCACGCAACCGATTGCCCATGGAATATTTAATTATCATGTGTATACCCTTCTGTATGTGTGTATGTATGTGCGAGTAACACATTTTATTTGCTATTCTCTGCGCGAATCGCACGAATTTGTTGAGGGAATTAACTAAGCCGTCGGCGCCGTAAACACCACAGAAACACTTTAGATTGCACTGGATTTATTAATGTGTTTGTGATTATGGGTGTGTGTGTGTGTGATTAGCTTGCGTGTATGCGTGTATGATATTGTTGGAAGGCAATGAGGAATTGCAAGCGCAACGGTGAAAGTGACCCACAAATTACTTCCGTGTAACTAAAAACAGCAACAACAAACAAGCAAATACCCACAGTATCGAAAATCCATATACAATCTAATAACTATGGATTTGACGCATGCGTCGTAAGTTGCTTGCTAATTAAAGTGAGTTGATTTGTTTGACTTCTTTCCCTTTAATAAAATAATACTTCGTAATAAAAAATACATCCCTTTACATTTAAAAACTTAAATGTGGCCATTTGTTATTTGTTTAAATTAAAATTCCAAAATCACGTTTTACGCCGCTTTTTTGTTACATTTATCACAGAAGAGACAAGGCTATGTTCCAGTTTCTTTTCTAAATATAAAATGTCACAATTCGATCAATGTGCGCACTTTTCTCAAAAAATAAAAAGGCTCTGTTGAAGTAAAGAAAAAAAGGTAACTATCAAATTCTACATATTCATAGAACGTTATCGGATTGATCTCATATTTTGGCACATTTTCTCCCAAACTTGGCCATACACATAATTTTACCTTCGAAAGTTAAAACCGATGCTCGCATTACAAGTCGACATCATTATTCGTTTACTTTACATAAAATTACTATTATTCTATCTTTATACGCTGAAAAAATCCTATCAAGGTTATTTTATTGATAGATGAAGAAAGTTGCCTTGTATATTAAAAGCTTTTTTTATATTAAAATAAATATAGCAATAAATGTATTAAAAATTAAATGACTTATAGGTCGAGCAGCTACTAATCCTTTCGTATACAAGTTAGCTTTGTCTTTGTATTTTAAAGCTAATAAATAAATAATAATACATTATGTCGAATTGAACCGTGACCGTAAAAAATGTAAATGTGCATCAGCAGCAAATATCTCAATAAGTCAAAAACTGGGTGCAACGATATATTGAAGTTAAAAAAGTTGACGACTTCCCCAGACGAGTCGAAAAAATACCTCTCCAAAGCAGGATCAGAAGATTATTCGTTTGTTTGTAGCAAACCGAATTTATAATTGCATGAAACTGAAGCATTTTAAAGTAAAAATGGTGGTAACGTAGCCAAAGATACGATTCGAGAACGTTTACGTACAGAGAACCTCGAATTCAGGACCTGAATGTGATCTTCACAGTATGCCGATGCCAACCCTATTGAAAATGTTTGGGCAACAGTTATACAGATATTTTTATGAGGAGCTTTTCCATGGCAGAAATACCCTCGGAGGTTTGCCAATGTCTGCCGAGGGGCGACCGCTATTAGAAAAATGTTTTTCATAATTTTGATGTTTCACCGAGATTCCATTTTTTTATTATTTATTTTATAATTAACAGGTGGACTGAAAAGTCTTGGGCCTAACACATAGAAGGCACTAGTTTTATTGCATTCACCTTTTTCAATTAGTACTAACTTTAAAAAGGCAGCTGTTAAACTTCCATGGTACTCTATTCATTAGTTCGTGAGTTACTAAGAGTGACAAGAGTGACGCTATTTTAGTATTTTCAAAACAATTGATCAAAAAGAAGTTCGTGTTTTAATTTTACACTACTTATTGATAGGAAAAAATACTGTTTAAGCGAAGCAATGACTTGAGAAGTGTTATGGGGTCTCCGCTCCATCAGAAACAACACTAAAACGATGGTTTGCTAACTTCAAACATAGTCGTAGAGATACCGATGATGCACAATCGATTAAATGACGAAACACGACCCTTGACCAATTGCGCTTGGGCCTGCACCACCCACTTTTTATTCAATAGAAAATTCACTTTAAATTTCAATAGCAAATGGGTATCTGTATCGTAGACAATAGCCATGAATTTGAGTTGTTCAATTTAAAGTGGAAATACATACATACATATGTATGTAAACTTCGGAGGTTTAACTCGTAAGCTCCAAGGAAAATGTGAAGGTGTATTGTCTTGTCTGGTTTCATAAAGTGTGCGCAACAAAGACACGGATGGGATTAAACATATGTACATATATGTATGTATATGTATTTATGTAGCAATAAAGTGTGCGTAACAAACAAGTAACGTATGGGCCTATTTTTCACACTTTTTCTTGCTTATTTTATTATATAATTTTTGTTGCTTTGTTTATTAAGTAAGTTTGTTTATTAGTACTTTTACCTTATTTATATTGATATTTCACGGTTTTCGTCGCAGTGGTCCGTGCATGTTGCAACGAAACGGAAACACAAGGAATACCACAAATTAAGGAAGAGGAAGCTAAAGGTGTAAAAATTCCAAAATGAATGCGGTTAATTTTGCACTTTTCACATACAAAATAAACGGTTGGAATATTAAGCAACAAAAAAAAAAACGTATTACTAATCTACTTGAATGGTTGCAAATTTTCTGAGAAATTATTATTTCAGTTTTTACGATAATGTAAGTAATTATACTTAAAGTATTTTAACAGGCGGTTTTTAATTATTTGTTAATTTTTTCCGGCGGCTTAAATATTTATTGGACAATAAGAACTTCAGTCTATATAAATAGTGGTGGCGCGAAAAAAAGAGTTCAAAATGTTTCGTCGCGCATATATTTTTTACAAGTCCCATTCCCTACGTGAATTTCGTAGAATACGTAATATCATTCCGTAAATAATATCTTTGGGTAAATTATAACATCGTACCTCTGTTTACAAAAAATAAATATTTTATATTTTGAATTAAAATAAAATGTGTGTGTAATTCTTTCAATTTTTCTGTGATAAGTGAATTTAGATACTCAGTTCAATATGTTTGCCCGACGATGATTGTATGTAATCACACATTTCCTTACTCATTCTCTCCTTACCTCCCCCACCTATTTTCTTACAACTCTTCTTCATGTCTCTTAATTTGCTCCCTTACTAACTGATAATTTCTTTAATGACATTATCTAGATCACTTTGTTACATAACAACAACAAAAAAATTTATAAATTCTTAATTTCAGCCGGTAGAAAATTTATAAAAAAATGCCAATCATTAGAGCGGATCGGTCTTCATACAATAGCAAAAACTTTGCAATTACGTCCTCTAGTTTTAAAGCATACTTTGAGAGGATTTTAGGCCCATAAACATTTTCTACTTGGTGAGTCCTAAAAACAGCCACAATCGAGTTCTCTTCATAACTCTTTCATTTATTGCTGCGGCATTTCAAAAGTGACTTTATTATTATATAGGGTGGGCCATGTAAAATTTGCTTTTTGAATCGGCTATAAAAAAAAAAAACTAATCAATATTTTTCCAAACTTTTTTTTTATTTTGAAGATTGAACATTGTCATTTATGAATGAAAAATAATATCGTTCAAATGACTGCCTCGACTGGCTTTACAGTAGGCCATTCGATCATCCCAATTTTTAAGCACATTTTCGATTGTTTGGGCTCCAATTTCATGAATGGCAACTTCGAGTTCGTGTTTTAAAGTATCAATCGTCTCTGGATGGTTCGCATAGCATTTGTGGTTAACGACTCCCCACAAAAAATAGTCCAACGGGCTTAAATCACAGCTCCGAGGCGGCCAACTGATATCGGAATTCAAAAACGGTAGCCAAAAGTTCGAGTGTAACTTTGGCAGTGTGACAAGTTGCACCGTCCTGTTGAAACCAAATGTCGTCCATGTCATCCTCTTCAATTTTTGGAAACAACTCGTTGAGCATGTCACCGTAACGCTCGCCATTTACTGTAACCGCAGCTCCTCGCTCATTTTCGAAAAAAAAAAATGGCCCGATGATGCCACCAGACCAAAAACAGCACCAAACAGTGACTCGTTGTGGATGCATTTGCTTCTCTACAGTAACGTGTGGGTTTTCTGAGCCCCAAATCCGACAATTTTGCTTATTGACGTAGCCACCGATGTGAAAATCAGAAAAGAAGAAGAAGAAGACTCACCACTTTGGGTTTTCAATATTTCCCAATTTTGTTCAAGCGTATAACGTCCCATTTCGTAAATGTTAAACATTTAAGTAAATTATGAGCATATTTGACATGTCATTTGTGTTACCATTCTCAAAAAAATAGGTGGTTAAAAAAGCAAACGCTATATGGTCCACCCTGCATATACCATGTATATATCAGGTCAGTCCATAAGTTCGTGCGTATTTTACCCATAATTTCACTTTTGTACGATTTTTGCATACCACTGCTGCTGCAGAAATAAGCACTGTTCACGGAGAGAATATCGTGAGTGTAAGGACTGCTCAAAAGTGGTTTTCAAAATTCTTAAGTGGTAACTGCGACGTGGAGGATGCCCCGAGCGCTGGTCGTCCTGAAATCTTTAACTCCGACGCCTTGCTCGAACTCGTGGAAGCTGAGCCAAATTTGACAGTCGATATGACAGCTCAGAGGTTAAATTCATCGCATGGAGCAGTTCACAGGCACCTCGTTCAGTTGGAAAACGTTTCAAAGCTGGGAAAATGGGTTCCGCTTAGACTTTCCGTCGCCAACCTTCAGAAAAGAGTGAATATGTGTTCTCAGCTGCTGCAACGGCTTGAAAATGAAAGTTCTTTAAACCGTGTCGTTACTGATGATGAAAAATGGGTCCTTTACAATAATTCCGCAAACGCCAATGGTTAGATAAAGATGAAACACCAGAACCGACCCCTAGAGATGGTCTTCACCCCAAGAAGATTCTCATGTCTATTTGATGGGATATGGCCGGTATTGTTTATTATTAACTTCTGAAACCAAACCAGACGATAACTGCTGATTATTATTCTCATCAGCCATCAGCTATCAAACCTGAATAACGCACTTAACAAAAATCGACCGTCTTTACTGAATAGACGCAAAGTTTTGTTTCACCACGACAACGCAAGACCTTATACCGCAAGGCAAACATTAGGCAAGCTGAACGAGCTCGGATGAGAGCTAATGCCGCATCCACCATACTCTCCGGGTGTTTCACCCTGTGATTATCCTTTTCCATGGACTTCAATCCCATGTGAGTAATAAGAACTACTCCTCAAAAGAAGCTATAAAAGGGATATCGAAGCGAATTTTGGCTCCAAGGACAACAAATTTTTTGAGCAGGGAATTAAAAATTTGCCTAAACGTTGGGAAGACATTGTAAATAATGAGGGAAAATATATTATTGATTAATAAATACTAAAAAACATTTTTTTATTAATTTTAAAACCACCTTTAAAAACGCACGAACTTATGGACTGAACTTCATCAGTAGCAGGTAGCATCTCTTCTTTTTTATTGACGCAATAGCCGCTTAAGCGATTTTGGCCGAGTTAAACAAAGCGCGCTAGTCGTTTCTTTGTAATGCTAACCGACTCCAGTTGGACACACCAAGTGAAGCCAAGTTCTACTCCACCTGATTTGTCCAACTCAAAGGAGGCCTTCCTCTTCCACTGCTACAAAAGCTCGTACTTCATCGAATTCTTTCAGAGCCGAAGCGTTTGTATCCATTAGGACGACATGTCCTGGGGCGGTTAACATAACCATAAATCAACCATCGCTCGGTCGTCACCCATAACTCCTTTCTTATCCTCTGTGACCTGGCCTATTCTTTTCCCTCCTTTTTCCTTTGCAATGGTAGCACAAGCGACCAATTCGATTTTTTTGTCCAAGTAGACTCTCTTTCCAATAACCATTTAACTTAACCTAACCTAACCTTTCGCTATTAAAAATGGAACAAAATGTCCTTCAAATGGCTTCAAGGGCTGACTTTACAGTGGCCTAATTTTCAGTCGGTCCAGTTTTTCAGTACATTTTCGCGACCTTCGGCACTTATTTCACCAATAGCAACTTCAACCCAATTTTTCAAATATTAGTTTAATATTATATAATGTATGGTATTCAAATCGCAGCTTTCAGACCGCCAATTGGTATCACCGTTTCGGCTGATCACCATTTTCGGTTCACTGTGTAGCACTTATCGCCGTCCTATTGAAACCAAAAGTCGTCTATGTCATCCTCCTTAATTTTAGAAAATAAAACAATAAACCCGTTATGTAGAACAGTAGCACTCGTTATTGGCTGTAACAGCGGCTTCTGACTTATTTCCATAAAAATTATGCAATGAGGCAGCACCATAAAATAGATTCATCGGCTTCTTCATAATGACCCCTAAATGCGACGATTCTGCTTGCTAGCGTATGTGAAAATGGGCTCCATATGAAGACTATTTTTTTGTTTGATAAAAATCCTGATCTGTAGCCAAGCGCGTTTTAGTTCATTGAGCGAGCCGAAAACTAAACGAAAATTTACTCATTTTATGAATTTCTTGCCACAAACTAAATATTTCGTTGATTCAAATTTCAAGCGATAGGTTGACCACCCGATATAACCGGTGTTAAGAGCTTATGCAAAACAACGAACTACAAATTTTTGACAAATACACAATTATATTTTAAACATGTACATAAATAACGATCCCGAAATCTGTAGAAAACCTTTAGCTGTTCATGATCTGAATCTTGCTATTGAAACGATCGAATAAAAAAATTATTATCTACTTAACATGAAAATGGTATTTGATTTGCATTTAATGTTTCGTAACAACACCGACTGCTTCACGAAGAACATGTAATGAAGGAATCCGCAATCAAAAATGCTTGTATGTATGTAACGGGTGCTTTTCAAATAAAACTTTACAAAAAAATTACTGAAACTTTTTGTTTTTGCAGATATTTTTTGGATTTGTGCTACATGGTGGCGCAAAATTAATCCCTCTACCGAAAGATTTATAATCTTTGAAGATGGTCGTCGTACGTCAATCGTATTGACACTTGTGAACTAGACAGCTGCGGTATACAAACATATAAGCAGTCAGGCGCGTAAAGGTAAAAAAAAAAAGATTTTCACTACCTCAAAATTATTTAATTTTCATTTAGTAAAAAAGTTATTCAGAAACAAAATTGGATGATTAATTTTGCACCACCATTACATATGTAATGAAGTCTCGAGTCTAGTTAAACTAACGAGTGATTTTTTAGCTATTATCTTTTTAAACAGTTGTTTTAAACAGCTGACGCATGTTTCGTTTTTGTTTAACTGTCAAACATCTTCAGTTTGGTCTATAATTTAACCCTGAATCGTCTTACAAACGAACAACGCTTGCAAATCATTGAATTTTATTATAAAAATGCGTGTTCTGTTAATTATGTTCAGCAACGAAGCTCATTTTTGGATCAATGGGTACGTAAATAAGCAGAATTGTCGATTTTGGAGTGAAGAACAGCCAGAAGAATTGCAAGAGCAAAGTATCCAGAAAAGGTCACAGTTTGGTGCGGTTTATGGGCTGGAGGTATCATTGGACCGTACTTCTTCAAAGATGCTGCGAATCGCAACGTAACTGTGAATGGTGAGCGCTACCGTGAAATGATATCCAACTTTTTTTTGCCCAAACTGCAAGAGCTTGACTTGCATGACATGTGGTTTCAGCAAGACGGTGCCATATCTCACACAGCACGCGTCACAATGGACTTGTTGAGAGGCGAGTTCGGTGAACATTTTATTTCACGTTCGAGACGTGTCAATTGGCCACCCAGATCGTGCGATATAACGCCTTCAGATTATTTTTTGTGGGCTATGTTAAAGGCGGCCGCCGTAGCCGAATGGGTTGGTGCGTGATTACCATTCGTAATTCACAGAGAGGTCGTTAGTTCGAATCTCGGTGAAAGCAAAATTAATAAAAACATTTTTCTAATAGCGGTCGCCCCTCGGCAGGCAATGGCAAACCTCCGAGTGTATTTCTGCCATGAAAAAGCTCCTCATAAAAATATCTGCCGTTCGGAGTCGGCTTGAAACTGTAGGTCCCTCCATTTGTGGAACAACATCAAGACGCACACCACAAATAGGAGGAGGAGCTCGGCCAAACACCTAACAGAAGTGTACGCGCCAATTATTTATTTTTTTTATGTTAAAGCTCATGTCTATTCAGACAAGCCTGTATCGATTAACGCATTGGAAGACAACATTAAAGCATTTATATGTGAGATACCGGCCGAAACATTGGAAAGAGTATGCCAAAATTGGACTAAGCGGATGTACCATTTGAAGCGCAGTCGCGGTCAACATTTGCATGAAATAATCTTCAAACATTAAATTATATGGACTGTAGGTACTATCGATTTAAATAAAAATTTCATGCATTTTTCTGAATTTTATGTGTGTTTTTTTGAGAAACTTTCCTATAGCTCTTAAAAAATCACCCTTTAGAAGTGTGCCATATTGTAAGTTTTTCTTACAAAACGTGAACTTACACTTTAACGAAAATAAATTTCCACAATTCGTCAACATTGTTCAAAAATAATAGCAGAAGTCTTTACTTACTTGGTCAATTGGTTTATTGCGTCTAAAAAAAAACACCCATTACATATGTATGCATGTAACATGGCATTTGGATTAATAAAAATAAAAATTAATTACATCGTTTCAGGGTTATTTAAAAGCCATTAAAAAGTTTTTTTTTCCGATAATGACATGATTGAGACCCACCAGCTGAAGCCCAAGCAACATATCAACTTTACAACACAAACAAAAGCAAAAAGTCTATAGTCAAATCCGTTACTACTGGTTAATGAAAACTTAACAACAACTGCATACATTGACAAAACAAAAACAATAGGGGTATACAAAAGCGATGGCAAAGATTGCCACTGCGAAAAGGCCAACCACAAAGAGGGAGCTCAAATTAACTAAATTACAAATTCGTAAAAAGTGAAAGTTCTCCTCGCTGCCCGGCACCAAGCTAACATACTCATATACATATGAACAATAAACACATATAGAGGAAAATCCAATTGTAAACAGAAGTCATTGTTGCGTCGCGTCATCTTGGTGCAAATAAAAAACAAAAGGAAATAACAACAAAACGCAAAAACAGTGGTACAATTCTATTCAAAATTTGATAGAAGAAAAAGACTGCACATAGTGGAATTAATTTAAGACGATTTCGTTTCTCCCAAAATAAAAATGGTGCCTTTTCATCCCTCTTTTTTTTCATGTTCGATTCTAAAATAAGTGTGATTTGGCGAGGAAATTCGGTGCTCGATTCTCAGAATGCTACACATTTTACGAGACAAATTTTCTCCCTTTGTCAGGGCAGTTGGTTGACCTGAAAATCAGCTGACTACTTAAAACGTTAATTTTAAGAAATGCGTGTGCCATACAAAGATAGATACAAACTCGCACTGTTTTGTGCTCTTTTCTGAGTAGGAAAACAAACATGCCTGTCTACAGAATTGAATGCAACATTGAAAAACTTGTATACGGGTGAAGAGTAACCTTTTTTTATTAGAAACGAAAACCCAATAACTTTTTAAAGATGAGTGGATTTTATCTTCGTAACTCTGCCCTTTGTGCGAGACCACAATATTTGGATTTATTATTAGATATTATTCTGTACGTCACCTATTTTCATTGACACCAGGATAGAACAATTATTTAGCGGTATCGAGATAATTTTTTATATGGAGAGAATGCGTAGCACCGGCAAGTGAAAATTATAAAAAAAAAAATCAACGGACATTTTTAGCAACTAATTTTTCTAATTTTTGTTTAAGTTTGAAACTTGGATTCATATAGCTTTTGTTAGACACCGACCTTAAAAAAAAAAAAATGGAGAACAAATAAAAACTAAAAGAAAAGTCATAACCGGGTTAAAATGTTCATGTGCTACCGTTTGTCGCGGACTATATATCGTCCAACGCTCTTCTAGAAGATTCGTCGATTCAATGCTTTGAATGTTGTGCTTCGATTCACACAGGCCATGAAAAATTTACGTTTTCTTTATGTAATAGTTTTGAGAAAAGCGTGTATAAAAATTCCTAATTTTTGATTTATCGTTCGCCATCTCGGAGCCGCCATTTTGAATTTTGAAAAATTCATATCGAATTCGTAATCAACAACCCCAAAAACCCCGAGTAGGAATTTTTATGAACTTAGCTTAATATGATTTAATAATTTATTTATTTTCAATTATATTTTATAAAATTATAGTTCACACTACAACAAGATCAATATAAACAAAGTTTCGAACTTTGTATAAAATTAAAAAAAAAAATCCGGCAAATTTTCATTAAAATTTTAAACTTTTTGTTCAGATTTTTTAGAAAAACTTCGGGTATGCAATTTTATAGATCACTAAATTTTGATGTGCAAGTTTCAGGTAATTCAAAAATCACACTTTTCATCAATTTTTGAGAATTTATTTTATCGCGGTCTTATGCATTTTCTCAATTTAACGCCTAATCACACGTTTTTTTATTTTATTACTTATTTTATTTATTTAGATTAACTACAAATAAAATTATAATTAATTAAGCACTAGCTGCCAGCCACATTTTTTATATGTAAGAAACACCCCCGCACAATTAGCAGAAATTATTTTCAAAAATTAAAGCAATTTTAAAGCGAAAAAAATCATAAAGGGTTTTTCAATTGGCGCGGGTCGATTTTGGCGCCCTGTGGCAGCCATTTTGTTTTGGTGACATCTGTCAAATATTTTGTTTATTATTCAGTTGTTTATGCCAAATCATCATGGCAAGTTACACGATTGAACAGCACGTTCAAATGATAAAACTTTATTATCAAAATGAGTGTTCATTAACGCAAACGTTGCGCCCATTTTTCGGTAGACGTGGTGGCCCTTCCAATTTCTTATGGCCCATATTCAACCATATGGACCTAGACGACATGTGGTTCCAGCAGGACGGCGCTACGTGCCACACAGCAAACGCCATTTTATTCCATTTCAATATCTACCCGCCCTTATTGAAAAACCCTTTATAAACCTACATTATCTTCCGAATACTGATTTATATTATATATATGTATATATACATTATATATTTGCTAATAAGGGAATCAAAGTCACAAGCACATCGGAGTGTGCATTGGATTTTTTCAGTTACACTTAAAATTTGATTGGATACGCTGCATCGGCCCTGTTTACCAGATGATTGGTCAAATAAAGGTCAGGCTATAATAACATTTACCTGGCAGATAATTATACTTATACATAAGTGCCCAATAATTATTGCATCAGTTTCGTATTTTTGTAAAAATTACTCTTTCGGGTTTAAGTTTCTGTTATCAACAGGCAACCAAGTGTTTGCACTGAATTAAGCCGGCAAAGAGCAAAGTTATAATTGGCCAGGCATACATTGCTACATATTTACATACGCGTAATGGTTATACGTGCATGAGCCTACATAAAATGCTGACTAAGCAAACGAAAAGTGAAACACGCAACGACTCGTAAATAGAAGACAGAATCAGCTGACGAGCGATTGGTGGGTATCTCCTTGTAGACTTGTGTTTGTGTAACTGTGCTTCTTCCACTTCCACTTCGTTGACTCCTTCGCTCGATTGGGGTTTTAATCGAGTATGTTGTTGTATTGCGTTGGTTGAACACTGAATGATCGAAAAAGAAAGTGAAACTACTACTTCATTGGCTTCTCCTATAAACTACACAACTCTACAACCATATAAACAAGTGTATGCATGCATATTTTGCCTTGTTTGCATATGTTGTTGGCGGTTATGAGACTGTAAAAGTGGGAGCGTTTGTCTGTTAATTTGTTTGTTTGTGTGTTTGCTTGTGGACTTTAAAGTTATCTATTGTGTTGGCGTTTCTTTTTTCACGTCTTGCGCACAACAATGAGATAACTCTGACCATCCAAAATAATCAACAAATTAAATATACTTTTAAAATAAATGCCATTTCTACGTACATAAATACATTTATAACATGTCCATGGCATTGCCATGTCATGTTGCTCTGTCGATTGAACGATTTTGGTCAACAAGTCACCAATGAATCAAGGCGCCGCAACGAGAGGTGGGGTGAGGTACACGCTTACGGAACGCTGTTGCTACTGTTCCACCGTTTTACTATGAAACCAGTTAAACTGCATTTTTATGCACATTTTCATTTACACGCAAAACCGCTTACTTGCCAAAAGTTGAGATGCAGAATGTTGCACTTTGCAGAGCCATAACTGCATATGGCAGCGCCGGCGACAGCACCAACAACATATATAAATTCATATAAATGCAAAAAAACACCGGTTTGACTAGCGGGCAGGTTGGCGATACGCGCCTGCTTGCATAGTCGGGGGCAGCGATTGCAAACTGCACCACATCGCCATCACCGCTGACAGCATCATCACCATCACCATTACCATCAGCAACATCAACTGCCGCTCCAGCTACTCCGCCAACAGCTGCAAACACAGGCCAGCAGCATGGAGGCAACGTATCCAGCAAATACATGCGTATGTATGTGTATGTTAACATTTGAATAGCAATCGATGATTGTTTTTGCCATTTACTAGTTTATCGCTTTTCTTGTTAATTTATTTTTTTCACTTTTTTCTGTCGATAATTAAAACGAACAGGTTCTCAAGCATATACCATTTTACAATATCTTCCCAGTAGAATCTGAATAGTGAACACGCAAAACAAAGAATAGAAGAGTGTTCCTTTTGACATCCGTTATGGAACAGCTTTGATTGTATAAGTAGTTTATGGGGTCCCAAACCAATCATTGGATTACGAAATTTTATTGAAATTTCGCATGTTGAAATTTTAGTGAGTTATTGCGAGTACGTCTGGGAAGGATTATGAGCTTGTTTATACCCGCTTGGTGGCGCTGTGGTCGAGATATTACGAAGAATCTTATTCATGGTCTGATTTGGTTCATACTGGGGATATGTCTAGACTACTTAAAAATAAATGTTTTTGAAAAAATGGCTTGCGCTTCAGATTTGTATATTTAGACTGTAGACTATCGCAAAACTGCAAAGTGATATGAGAAGAGCAGTGTTAAGGATATGTTCCTAAGCGGCTGAATAAGGGGCCGTGATATTATCCGTGCGAGGACGTAGCAACTTCATAAAATTACTTTTTGCACATACTGAACTATAACGCCTATGAGGGTTGCCTTTTATATTTTGCGCCTTTGCAACACTACGTGTTATGAGCTGTAATTCGATATTTTTATCGAACAAATTGGTATTTTTTACGAGCTTTATTTGTTCTTTTTTCAGTGAGTTCAAAAAGTCAACTCGCCCAAAAGATGGAGGAGTGTATTGATTAAACTTACTTCGACATTTTGCATTGGCACTGTGCCATTGTGAAACTGATCCTTGAAGGAGGAATGTCGTGAAGGATGCCCCAAAACGGTTGTTGTGCCACGCATAGCATCGATTGATAACGCAAGATTGTTATGTGATATATCGCGAGATAGAAGCATTCTTAGGCAGTAGTGGAACTAACGTAAATTTGATATTGCATGAACATTTGGTGAAGAAGATTTTTTCTCGTTGCATACCGCATAATTTGACAATTACTCAAAAAGGACTCGTGTCGATTGGTGTAACGAAATTTTGAAGAAATTAAGTCACGGGGTCCATCGTAACAGGTGACGAATCTTTGATGTATGCATATGAGCATATGAGCATACATACACAAACAGCTATCGAAAGGTGGGAGTTTTAAGATGAGCTTAATACACCAAAAGTTGTTTGCGGAAGGAGCATCTCAAAGCACTTGTATTTCGGAAAATCTGATTATATCTTAACACAGTCAATTCTGAGTGATACACATCTCTTCCGCCGAAGAGGAATCATCTTTTACCAAGCTCTCTCCTTCACTCACGTATTGGCTCACACAAGAAAGTTTTTGAACACTCAAAAGTTCGATTTAATGAGTCATCCGCCTTGCAGCCCTGATTTGCCATATAATGATTTCTTTTTATTCCTGACAATCAAAAATAAAAGGCGAGGTCAACGTGTTTCAACGTCCCAAGAAGCTGTTGAAGCCTTTAAACAGCTCGTTTTAGAGGTATCCACTTCAGAGTAGCAAAAGTGCCTTAAAAATTGGTTCAAGCGAATGCAGAAGTGTATTAACTTCCAAGGAAAAATTTTGAAAAACAATAAAGCCATTTTCATTATTATTTTACTGGGTTTTCATTATTGGATGCAAAATATCAAGGGCAAACCTTGTCTAGATACAAAACTAAGCATTCCGTTTCGATTCTCGATAAAAGTGTCCAGTTCAAGCTAAAGAGAAAGTGTAATTAATTTTTCTTATCATGACATATAAAAAAAAGACTGCGGGGTATTGTTATGGAAATTTTGCTTTGGGTTATAATAAAGGGATTCATCTTTGTGCTAGTAGCACAAAAAGCGATAGAAATTAAAAACATTAAAACATTCCTGAAGTCGATTTGACCGTATATATTCATGTGTAAAAATATCTATAGGGCTATAAATTAAGAATTCACAAAAAATGATCGAAAAAGTGGAATACGACTTCTTTAAGAAAAAAAGTGGAGTTTTTATTCACTCGGCTTCCTGGATCCTGCCATCTAAAAGGGAATACACAAGTTAACAAATTTATACAAAGAAGTTTAATAAGCAATGATGGCCAAAACTCAGTAAAACAGGCAAAGGAGCACAATCAGCTTACTCAAATTATGATCCCAAGTTCCACTGGGTTGCTTGTGCTTACACATATCAACACATATATATGCGTATTTATGTGTTATAAGGAGCTATGCGATTTTGAACAAACAACATTTGCCGTTACCAGCGCCGACATACGCATGCACTGTCGCCCAGTCGCCCAGTCGGCAAGCAACACGCTGCAGAGTCAGAGTCACATTTCCGCTAAAACACAAGCCCTGTCACAGATCCGCCGCCCCCACCACCACACCAGTGCAATGCAATCTTACTCATAGCCATATTGTGCAGGTGTTGTAATCTTCAGTTCGCTAGTTGATTTTATTGCCTGACTTGTATTTGTATTTGACTCCGGTCGCCATGCAGCCAAACAAAGCAAGAAAGCTAAACTAAACTATTTATGTATGTAGTACCAAAAAGCAGCAACAGCAATATAATTTTATGTTGCTTTGTCTTTGGAGCTTTTTGATTTTTTCCCCTTATTGCGATGATTGTCGTAGGCGACACTTTCGGATGATCCACTTTTAAGTACTTTCACTAAGTCTCTACTCGCTTCAGTGGCAACTGGAATTGGTGTCGTTCGTTCCGTTTCGCGGCATGTTGTTGCTATTGTTGTTCAAGTTGCTATTTTGTGAATGCTTTGGTTGTTTGCAGTTACTTTTACAAACGCGTTTTTATTTTTTAAGTAAAACAATAAAATCAAATTGCCATGTAAATTGACGGAAGTATTGGCGAATACTTTTCGTTTTGTATGAATATTTATAAAGTTGTATATGAAAAGTTACTCTAACAAAAAAATAAATTGCATTTTAAATATGTGTGTACACCCTTAACATATCTGAATATTAAGAGAAGTCAAATAAAATGAAGAAACCAAGACTACCTTTCTGGAAACCCTGGATTTATCCATCGAAAAGCTTGTTTTTGCAAATGGCGGAGGATTGGCCTAAACAAAATCGCTGATTTGGCTTAAAATTTATCTCCTAAGAGAACACTCTACATTCTGTCAAAAAAATATCGGGCGTTTACACACATGTCT
Organism: Anastrepha fraterculus; assembly: GCA_037575425.1. NCBI lineage: Eukaryota > Metazoa > Arthropoda > Insecta > Diptera > Tephritidae > Anastrepha > Anastrepha fraterculus. The sequence continues at coordinate 494,187 of JAYXIM010010978.1, read as the reverse complement.
AAATTTTTTTTTTTGGCTGGAATGTTGGTACAACTGTCCTCTATAGTGTAGATTCGCCCCGATCTGGTCGCCCATCAACGTCTTCAACGGATGAAAACGTCGACAAAGTCAAGGAAATGGTGCTGGAAAACCATCAAGCCATCATTTAAGTTTGAAGGAGGTAGCTCACGACCTTAGCGTGTCTCACGAATCAATTCGCCACATTTAACACCACCAATTGGGCATGAGAGTTGAATTTCTTTAAAAAAATTCATCGGAAGAAGGTGGCTGAGGACATGCTTAAGCAAGTGAATTCGGACCCAACGTTTATCTAGCGCATAATAACAGGTGATGAGACGTGGGTATATGAGTTTGACATGCAAACCAGTCAACAGGTGGCTGAATGGCGCTATCCACATGAGTCGAAACCCAAAAACCCACTTCAAAGTCGGTCAAAAGTGAAAGTCATGCTACTCATTTTCTTTGATTATCACGATTATCGTTGTGCACTCAGAATTCGTCAAAAATGGCTCTACGGTAAATAAAGAATATTATTTGGAAGTTATGCGACGTTTGAGAGAGAATGTGTGTAGGAAATGGCCCAATTTGTGGAAAGAAAACTCATGGATCTTGAACCATGATAACGCAACGTCTCACAAGGCAGATATTGTGAACACTTTTTTACCCAAAACTTCGACAAATCGAACAACCACCGTATTCACCGGATTTAGCTCCTGTGACTTTTTCCTTTTCACAAAACTTAAATTGCCACTCCGTTGACGCCGCTTTGAGTCGATAGAGGCCATTAAGGAGAATTCGTTGAAGGAACAGAAGAAGATCTCTTCAAACACGTTTAAAGGTGCTTTGATGACTGGACTAATCGTTGGCATATGTGTATAGCTTCGAATGGAGCCTATTTTGAGGGCGACAAAATAAATTTTGATGATTAAACAATTCTTTTGCGTTTTATTGAACAATTCCCGGTACCTTTTTGACAGAATGTATTACAAATATTATACTGATAGACCACCTGAGCGATTCCATGTCACGTAATCGAATTATTTGAGGCATTATCGTCACACTTTTCTAAAAATTGCTTTATTTGCAGGCTTGAATACGGTAAAGAATATACAGAAAAATTGTTTGAAACAATTTTATCGTCAAATTCTTCTAAAAATTAGGTTATTTGAAGGGCTTGAGTATACAAAGAAATAAACTAAAAAAATGTAGATATTTTGAGATTTATTCAATGTTTAATATTTTTGGTAGAGTTTTTTGAAGAGAAATATCTTCCATTTTTTTAACATTTTTATATAGAGGGTTTGATTGAAAAGTAATGAGCCTTCCCGCGCGAAACGTTTGTCAAGCGATCAACCGAAATGGCTGGTGGGGGAAAATGATCGTTGGACCTTCCCCTTCCACTTGAAACCGGTCCCAGTTCGCTGGCAACAGCGGTGCAGTCAACATCGCTCCGCGCGTGAAAGCTGTTTTAAAAGTGTGTTAGGATTTTGCAGTGGCGAAAATGCAGCGATCGTTGAAGCAACGTTACTCGATTAAAATTTTGCGTAAAGCTAAACAAAACGAGTGCCGAAACCATTGGGCTACTCAAGGAGGCTTACGGGGACCAATCTCTGTCCAGTGCCCAGGTAAAACGGTGGCACAAGCCGTTCAAGGAAGGCCGGGAGGACGTCGAAGACGAACAGCGATCTGGAAGGCCTTCGACAATGCAAACAGACGAAGATGTGAACCGGGTTCGTGATTTTTTGAACATTGACCGTCGTGCTAGTCTACGTGAGATCAGTGAAGAGTTAAATTTAATTTAAAATCGCCTCGCCCGGGTTCGCCCGACCTCGTCAACAATTGGACCCTTCATCACGACAATGCGCCGACGCACACCGCCTTCCTCTCCACCTCTGCATTGGCCAAGATGGGGAATCCGGTGCTTCCCCACCCGCCCTACAGCTCAGACCTATCCCCTCCGGACTTCTTCTTGTTCCCGCGCCTGGAAAGGAAGGGAGGCGTTTCGACTCCATCGAGGCGATCCAAAAACTGTGACAGCCGAATTGAACGCGATGCCGGCGGATGAGTTTAAAAATGTTTCCTGCTGTGAAAGGACCGCTACCAGCGGTGTATTGACGCTCAAGGGTCCTACTTTGAAGAATATTAGTTGTATAAGCCAAAAGGTTTAATAAAACTGCTTAAAAAAAATAAGGCTCAATACTTTTCAATCAAACCCTGTACATATATTGCATGATTATTTTTTAGGATAAATATCATTAAAAAATAAATATTTTTTGGTTGAAAAATATGCAGTAATGTCTGCAAGTTTCATAATGACATTACCATAAGTTCTCAAGTTATATTCAAATACGTACAGCAAATCAGTGAAATAGTATCTCTACCAATAAACGATCGCAGTTCCCCAAAATTTGAAGTAAAAAGTTATCAATGTGTTTTCGTCTTAATTCGATGATCATATCGATCATTCTTGCTGGGAAATCCCTTGCCCTGCCTTAATGGCGCTTACATCTTTTATTGAATGCTTGGCCGAAATTCTCCTATTTGTAGTATGCGTCTTGCTGTTTTACCACAAGTGGAGGAACCTACAGTTTTATGACGCCTTCGGACAGCATATGCTTTTTTGTATGATACGCTTTTTCACCATTGCTTGGCAAACGGCCACTAATGGAGGGACCTACAGTTTTAAGCCGATTCAAAATGACAGATATTTTTTATGAGAAGCTTTTTCATGGCAGAAATGGACTCGGAGGTTTGCCATTGCTTGCCGCAGTTCAAATATAATGGTTTTATTCGGATTCAGCACGTGTCAATAGCTTTCAAAAACGAAACGAATGCCATGCAAAAGCCATGGAATACACCCGACTGAAAACAACTTCTAATTTCAAGGCAGTCATTGTTTGTTCGGCAAACAGCAGCCTTGAAGTCCAAGCTAGAACTTAGTTCTACAAACTTTGGAATTAGTAGTAGTAGAGTATTCTCTCTCGTCGAAAACGTCACACTTTGTATGTCCGACATTGGAAATTTGCGTTAGCGAGGGCAATGAACTGGTAACCTCTATGCGCTTTACCCCTTTGATTTAGTTTAGCTAATTAAGATCCAATACAAACGTTGCAGCACTGAAAGTATTCAAAGTTGCGCCTCTTTTGCGTTGGAAGTTCCCAAATAGAGTGTAACTGGGTGGAACTTAATATTTCTAATTGGCGCCAGTTTTTTTTTTGCACGGCGTCAGTAAAGAATAAGATTAACTACGAAACTTTTATGACACTCTATGTATGTTACCATTCTCATCTTAATGGTTTATTCTGCATGAATTCCAAATTTATTTAAATTCACAAGTGTTTTGTCTTAGACAAGCAACTTAACCTAAATTCAATGTACAAATGGTTATGTAATCAATATTTAGGGGCTATACGGGTTAGATCTAAAGAAACATAAAAAAATATACCAAATGTCGGGATATTCGCCTCACTATTTTTTTTTCTTAACTGCTATTCACACTAATACGACACAAGCTTTCTAATATCATATTTTCGGCGACACCATGACACTGAATATTAAGCGTTTAAAAAAGGTTTATATGGCCCTAAAATAAAATGTAGGCCAATTACGCGAATTGTCTAATAATAAAGTCTTCATCCCATCACAAAAAATAATAACAATAATAAACCTAAGTTGCGGAAGCAAAACGAAAAAAAAAACGAATAAATATAAGAAAACAGTAGAAACGGAACCACTAGCGCACTACACTGACGAAAAAAAAGAAAAATAAAACCAACTCGATCACGATGAAAGAAGAAAAAAGCAAAGTAACAGGCAGTTAAGTGTTTCGTAACCGAAGTAACAGTTACCATATATTATTCGGACTGAAACGCGGGCACCAAAAACAAAACAAAACCAACGAAAACAGTACATGTAAAGTCATTTATAACAGATTTACCTAAATATCTGCACTCACGTGTACATACATACTAACATGGATGTGCATGAACGGGTATGTCAGCTAAAGTGTTTGTACATACATATGTACACATGTGAACGATTGTATCTTTACGAGTATGACTAATTATGAAGTTGAAATGAAGAAGTGTATTTCTGCCTATTAAACAGCAACACAAAAAAAAACAGTAGTGGTAATAACTTTTAAACCCAACAAATACGAACTTTTAAATGTGCAAAGTGTCGGATACGTAATGGATTGTATGCAAATAGATTTGGCAAAACTACTTAAGGGCCGGCGTAAAAATAGTCGTAAAAATATTGTTATAAAATTGTATTTGCATTAAAGAAAAAATATGTATCTACTTATGTGTCGAATTGGCGATTTTGAATAGTATGAAATTTCTTTTTCCGTGTGAATTTGCTTACATTGCATAATTTTTATTAGGGTTGTCCAAAATGATAAGAAATTTTAAAATATCTAAGCAGGCGTAATTGAGTCCTAAAATAAAAATTTAACAATAAATTCATAAAAGTTAAAATATTTCATAGATCGAAAGTTCGAACGAAAATGTTATGTTACAAAGTCTATCCGAAAAGTTCCCGCAATGGTGAAAAACTTAGAAAACTAAAACAATATTTTATAATTTTATTAGGTGCGCAACTAAGTTCCCGCTGTTTGTCAATAGATGCCGCCAGCAGTGTGTGCTAGTCGATTCTCACATAACCTAAACGTCATAAACCAAGCCTAGACATATGGTAAACAAACTGCTTCAACACATTAGTGATTTTGTTTTGGTATCATATACTTTTGGTTTTGTGAAAATGTCTGATTTTGTGCCGAATAATCATCATTTGTGGGGAGTGTTGATTTTGCTCTTTCATTCGGAAAAATGCCGGCTGAAGCGCATCGAGAGCTACAAAAAGTTTATGGACATGCTGCTTTAAGTGAAACAACGTGCCGAGATTGGTTCCGTCGCTTCAAAGACGGTGATTTTAATGTTGACGACCGTCCGCGTGAAGGAAGGCCAAAAACCTTCGAAGACGCTGAATTGGAGGCATTACTCAATGAGGATCCGTGTCAAACGCAAGAAGAGCTTGCTTCAGTATTAAGAGTTGCCCGCCAATCCATTTCCAAGCGATTGCTTGCATTAGGAATAATTCAGAAACAGGGGACTTTGGTTCATTCAAAAAAGGAATGGATTTCTTCATCGCATCGTGACGGGTGATGAAAAATGGATTCATTACAGCAATCTAAAGAAAAAAAGTCTACGTCGTCGCCTCGGCCGAATATTTACGCTGCGAAGGTTATGCTATGTATTTGGTGGGACCAAGTAGGTGTTATTTATTATGAACTGTTAAAACCAAGCGAAACCATTACTGGTTTCGGTATCGATTTCAATTGATGCGATTGAGCCGAGCACTGCGCAAGTAGCGGCCGCAATACGCAGAGAGGCATGAAAAAGTGATTCTACAACATGACAACGCTCGGCCTCACGTTACCAAACCCGTTAAAACTTACCTGGAAACACTGAAATAGGAAATCCTACCCCACCCGCCATATTCTCCAGATATTGTGCTAACCAGCCTCAAAATATGAACAGTTTTACCGCGACGGTATACGAGATCTACTAGAAAGATGGGGGAAAAGTAGTAGCCAGCGATGGCTTTTCAGAATAAAGTTGTTTTTTCATAAAAAAAAAGCAGCGAGAACCTAATATTGAGTTGCGCACCTAATAATGAAAATATAGTGAGTGGCAAGTGATAAAGTCACCACAAGTTGATAAGGCTTGAAATATAATTTTTTTGTTTTCATATATTTTAATTATATATCGGGTGTTTTTTAAGAGCTTGAGAACTAAAAATGATAATACAAAACAGAAATATTGTTGGACTGATTTTTTTATTATAATCTGATAGATAAGTTAATGGCATTTATTTTTTTAATATAACAACCGGCATATACATATACAGTCCATTAAATCGATTATTAAGCGCGTTTAATGGCAAATGGAACTAAATTTCAGAAACAAAAATTCAGTAACTCTATAGCCTTTGGCATTCACCGTAACGGCAGCTCCCTTCGTCGATAGTCTATGAACTTTACGAACAGATTTATTTATTTATTTTTTTTTTTCAAAGTAAATTTCCACAATTTGGAAACATTGTTTTGGCGTTAAATGACTCATGATGACTTGTCAAACCATACTGAACAGAAATATTAAGAGAGTTTGGCTTTCTCAATTGTCAAACCATAGTTATCAATATCGATAGTTCTCATGCAACTAAAAAAAAACATTGTGCAAAATTTTTAGTTATTCATCCAATTTCCATCAAAACTGCACACCTTTTATTCTCACTTCGTGGAAAATTTTTGGATATGTAGTTTTATAGTCCAATGAATTCTGGTACAATAAAGTGCAAGTTTGAAGTAAGTAGCTGAATTGTTTTATAATTTTTTAACTAATGGACGATTTTTTTTATATAGAGCAAATTTTGATTAAAAGGTGTTAAAAATGTTGACGAAAATTTATCGGATATTTATGATATGGTATAAAATGAACTATATTATAAAAAAACAAAATAATTGAATTAAAAAAAATAAATAAATAGCCCATAGTCCACAGTGTCAATATGTCATTATAATTTTGCAATGGAGTATAGGACCCTATATATACTTAACTCGATTCTGGAAATCTTCGTCAGGATCTTTGATTGTCTTCGATACCTGCATGACGTTCTCTTGTCATAACCAAATGTAATGTTCCAAGCAGACAGAATTCAGACCGAGAGTAGTTGATAGTTGCTTCAAAAACAACATTAGTTGATAGACAGAATAACATTTTTGGCCAAAACTACAGAAAGCCAGTTTTTACTTTCGCGGCATTCTGATAGCGACAGCAAATGCATTATAACACCGAGCTGGATCACAATATTCAACTTTTCGCCCACTGGTATCAATTCTTTGTGAATTATCCCTTTGACTTTTTTCTAAGAGCGATTTTTTGAAATTTGGATCATCTGGCTACTTGTATTCAGCACTTTAATGATCGGTTTCAGAAACACTACAAGATAAACAGTCATCATCATAAGCTTCTTGAATCCCTTAACGTATTTCGAACCGGACGTCACTTTACAGAGATTAAAAGAAAATTTAATATTGGATCTTTGCTTAGAATTAATGTTTGCATGTTTCGACCAATGGTTCAAAAGTACTGTCACATTAGATTCAATAACTCAACATCTATTAAACCAAATGGCATTTAATTTTGAGACAACATACGCGAAAGAAGCCTGTACGCTTACTCGTATGTGCCCATCTAAGAGATGACGGTACTGGTTACGGCATTCCGAGAACTTTTGGGAAATACCTTTTATAAAGTATGTTAAACCCTTTTATGACCTATTTCCATCGAGCCTTAACCTCAGTTTACAATTAATTACAGTTAAACATATCATTCAAATGCGCAATTATTGTATCAAAGCTCGTAAACTCTTTTCAAAACGGAGTTAGCTCACCTTCGGCGGTTTAACAGAAAATTTTGCGTTAAAAGTGATAGGTGCATTAAAAAAGTAAAATTTTTTTACAATGCACTCTTAGGTGAAGCTAGGAAAGAGGCATCATTAATCATATTTTGTGCGGCAGAATTTTCGTACAGTAAAATAGCAATTATTTTATAATTATAATATTTATATTTAGCAATGATATATATTTTCTGTATTCAATGAAGTAAATAATCCCATTATTTCGAAATAACTAAAGTTAAAAAAGCAAAGCAAAAAACTATAGCTTGCAGATGGCCTTCTTTACACACAAAACAGAAACGCAGTTCAGGTAGCGACGTGTTGCCAGCAAGTCTCAAATGTAAGCAAAAATTAATTATTTGAGTTAACTTTATTTGTAGATATTTTTTTAAGAATAAGAGTTTAAATTTTAATAAACATTAAAAATAATCTGCCACTAATTTTTGGTATGAGGTTATGAGTTGCCTGAATATCCTTTGATTATAACGCCCCACTAAGGACTTCGCGTGGCATAGCCTTATACTTTGGAGCCAGTTAACGTTTCTTAGACTTAGCTCTTCACTTCTAAGCTTCCCTTGATTATGTGTTGTCTCATAGCAAAGAGTCTCGGGTGCTATTAATAATGACACCGTAGCCTCTCTCCACTACTTCGTTCCCAGTTATACCCCTGTGTCCTGGCACGCATATGAGCTGAATGCGATTGTGCCTTGCTTGCAAATTCAATTCCTCGATGCACTCAATGACTAATGAGGCCTTCACGTCAAAGGATGACAACGCGTTGAGTGCCGCCTGATTGTCACTCAGAATAGCAAATCGCTCATTCCGGAGGTTTCGGTGTAAGCTGATCTTTGTACATAGAGAAATGGCATACACTTCCACTAGGAAGATGCCGAACGAAACATGGATTTATCACAATATGCCAGAGACCAGGAAGTGCTCTTTTCGTGCTCAGCCTAAGCCGAAGAAGACTGACGTGCGTCGGCCGGCCACAAAGTTCATTACAACAGTTTTTTGGGAAATAGGCAACATTTAAATAATATTTTAAATATTTAAATAATCTCTGTGCAATGAAATGTATAAAAAAAGGCTAGAAGTGAATAAGCTTTAGGTATTATACAGTTTAAGTGGCCAATGAATTTGAAACGGTAACAAAAAATAGGATTTCATCAATGCTGGGTAAATCAAACTTAACAAAAAATAAGTGCAGAGCATTTCTTAAAATTAAGGATTATATCATTACGAATTTGCAGCAGTTTATTTAGATTTAGGCTCTGTGACTGTTTCCTCCTTATGAATGTGAATAAATGGCTAGACAGTAAGACGGTTAGGCAGAATTAAAAGTAATTTAATTTTCAGGGACTGAGTGTTTCAGCCTCGTACGTTCCCATTGAGACAAATGAAATTTTGACTATAGGGCTTTTGTTTACAAATTAATATTATAATTAATATATACATGAAGGGTATAAAAGCTAGACATTCACATCTCGAGTTCACCAGATGGATATTATTGTAGAAAGAAGAAAATTGTTGTAGATTCGATGTAATGTGTAACTAATAATAAAAGTCCATTAACTTTAAAGCAATAAGTGATGACGGAGAATAATAATAAAACGGTAAAATACACAGTAAAAAACTTTGAATCCTGTCAAATTAGTTAATTATATAATATTTCACTGAATAGGTAAATGCGGAGCAAATAGCTCATGACCTCAATTGGAGTAAAAATGATTGTAGTGCAATTTTCGTTTGCGCTATTTTAGGTGAAGTTAGTAGCTAAATTTATAATTATGTATTTATATGCATATGTATGTATAAATACATATAGATATGCATACATATATTAGATGTACAACTCTACTACCGCCTTTTCTTTTTTTAGATAGCCGTATTGGGAACGCTAGTCTAAATGTAATATTATGCAGTAAGATTGACCCCTAAAAATATACGTACATATATAACATTGATGAATTTGTGTTTCTTCATACACTTATTCTCGGCCAAAGATGTCAGTCTTTGTACCAAATTCTTGTCAACCGCGAGTAGTTTGGATTTTCCTCTTCCATTCGAAAAAAGCTCTGGCTAAAGCTCACCGAATGTTCTCAATATTTACGGTGAAATAGCAATTTGTGGAAGAACGTGTCGCAAAAAGAATTAAAGAATTGGAAGTCATTGGAAGTGACTCAGCAATCTAATTTGAAACGTCACAAAAGCCATGGGAATGATTCAAAAGCAACGAAAATGTGTACGAGTTGAGGACGAGAGATGTTGAAAGGCAGTTCTGTGTGTGTAGACAGTTGCTCCAAAGCCAAAATCGGAAAGGGTTTTTACATCGTATTATAATTGGTGAGGAAAAAGGAATTCACTACGATAATCCAAAGTGCGGAGAATCATGAAAAGCGCGCGAATATGCTTCCATATCGACAGCCAAACCGAATGTTCACGGCGCCAGTGATATGCTCTGCATTTGGTGCGACCAACTCGGTGTGTGAATATCGAGCCCAATTAATGGTTTTGAGCTAAGCACTGACTCAAAAATGAGGACTGGATACTGCGCGAGGCAAGATGTCTCTCACGATCATAGCGACATAGTCCTGTCGTTTCTGCGATCAGTCTCCTGATACACCAATCGAATGTGATGCTATAATACGAAGAAGGATAAGATACACATCTCGGCTTGATGCGCCCGGAAGAAAGGTACATATGCCCAGCCCAACTCAACTCTACCTTAGGTTTATTTAGAGAACTGAGTTTGAATGAGGTACTGTGATGAGTAGAGAGCATAAAAGACCGTGAGTTCGAAGTGGTAATTTCGTTTTCAATCATTCAATTATTTAACTTTACTGAAATTTTTCTAAGACCAGATATTACTTTTGGGGGGTAAGATTTACTTAGTCAGAGATTTTTCTCAAAAACTGAATTATTCGATCTTTTTAATTCAATAGTCGAAAAAAAAATATTATTACTTCGTTATAAGTTAAATCTAACACAATTTTTTGGACACCACTTAACGCACAATTTTATTTTATTTATTTTCACCGACTATTTGTAATAAATTTAAATAGAAAATCACGACAACTTCTATCTTAGTGTATCTGCCATTGAAACGGAAAAATATCATATCATATCATACGTATCGGGTGTTTTTTTAGCTGCATGAGAATTATAGATATAAATAATTGTGGCTTGACAGCTGAGAATGGCAAACTGTGTTGACATTTCTGTTCAGTAAAGTTTGGCAAATCATCATGAATTGTTTAACACCACAACAAGTTTTCCAAATTGTGGAAATTTACTTTGAAAAGAAAAAAAATCTGTTTGCAAAGTTCATAGACCGAGCTATTAAAGAAGACGCCGAAATGTCGAGTCAACGTCGTTCTGAACTTATTGGCTTTTTTCATTCACCTACGTGGAAGATTTTAAGTAAAAATCTTGCCTTACGTGCCTATAAATTACAGCTCATGCAAGAATTGAAGCCTAATGACCATTGTTTGCCTCGCACTTATGCTGATTGGGCCCATTTCGATTTATTATAAGTTGTTAAAAATTAAACTGATCGAATAGACCATGTAACTCCAAATCGCGGCGGACATATACCGGATATCATATAAAAAAAAAAATTCCATGAAATTATCTTCCAGATTATAATAAAAAAAATGCATTCCAACAATATTGCCGTCCTTTGTTATCACTTTAAGTTCTCAAGCTCTTCAAAAACACCCGTTATTAAAATAATGTTGAATGTGAACCACACCTAAACGTCAAGTTTTTTCTCCATTTCATTTGACATTTTTCAATTTCAGACTAACTCAATTTGAACCATGGAAAGATACACAATCGAGCAACGCGTTAAAGTTATTCAGGCTTATTATGAAAACTTCGTGATTTTTTCGGTCAATTTAATCGTCCAGATGTGCGTACAATCGGAAAAATTGTACAAAAGTTTGAGCAAACCGGGTCTATAGGAGATGTGAAAACACCAGTGCATGCTCGTACAGCTCGTACTGCAGAAAGTATTGCTGCTTTTCACGATAGTGTGATTGAAGAGCCGTCCACCTCAACTCGTCGTCGTGCCCAACAATTGCACCTCTCACGCTCGTCGTTGATGAACATTATGCATAAAGACTTGCATTTACACGCTTACAAGGTGCAATTGACTCAAGAACTAAAGCCTCTTGACCATTTCAAGCGTCGTCAATGGTCAGAATGGTGGCAGGAAATGGCAACAGTTTTTGAAGAAAATCATCTTCAGTGATGAGGCACATTTTCACCTCAGTGGATTCGTCAATAAGCAGAATTGCCGCATTTGGGCGAATGATAATCCAAGAGTGATTGCCGAAAAACCAATGCACCCACAAAGAGTGACTGTTTGATGCGGTTTATGGGCCAGCGGCATCATTGGGCCGTATTTTTTCCAAAATAAGGCCGGTCAGGCAGTTACTGTGAATAGTGTTTGCTATCGTGAGATGATAACGAACTTTTTATGGCCCGAATTGGCAGATATGGATGTGGACGATATGTGGTTTTAACAGGGCGGTGCCACTTGTCACACAGCTAACGAAATAATGGCTCTTTTGGGCGAAAATTTTGATGGCCGAATAATCTCACGTCGCGGCGATGTCAATTGGCCGCCAAGATCATGTGATTTGACGCCGTTGGACTTCTTTCTTTGGGGTTATTTGAAATAAAAGGTGTATGTCGATAAGCCAGCAACAATTCAAGAGCTAAAGGATGAGATAATTCAGCACATTAACGGCATAGAACCTCAATTATGCCTCAGCGTCATCGAAAATTCGGACCATCGGATGGAGGTGTGCCGCAGGCCGCGGCGGTCATTTGGCCGATATTTTGTTCCATACGTAATTGCGCCATACCAATATTATCATAATAAAGAGAAATGACAATAATTTCCTTAAAAAAATTTTATTTTATTCAAAATCAACACCGGCCTATTTAAACTTAACCACCCTTTATATTGTAGTAATACATATATAAAATACTTATAATTTGATCATGGCATCGAAATGTTAAACTTTTTTTGGGTTACGCACTAAAACATAGATATTGTCGGAAAACGAAATGTTGCCACAACTGCATGTGTGTCATTTATAAATATATACATAAATATATGCATATATGTATGCAGGCATATACAAAAGTATTGCGGAGGAAGCAATCATAAATGGTGGCAGTTAGTAACAATAGATTCCATAAAGTACAAGTACAATAAAATCTGGTCAAAAGGGTATTGTTGGTATTGTGTGATATGATGACCGTTAGATTCTTAACTGTCTGACATTTTACATAACCTTCTTCTCGATATTGTTTTGTTGTTGTTGCTTTACCCAGTGACTTGTAGTTTCTTCTCTATATAATATTTGTACATACTGACCGCCAAGAGCATACTTACATACATATAACTCTAAGACCGACTTTCGATGGCGAAATGTGTATGTATGTATGTACTTATATATATATATATATATAAGTATGTTTTTGTTGTCAGTGCAGCGTAGTCGTTTGATGGGCTGTTAAGTTGACCGTCCCGTCAGGCTATTTAAAGGTTTCCATTGTGTTGCAAGAGAGCCGCAAGAATACAATAAGAACTGCACACATACATAGAGATACGTTATAAACGGCGAGGCATGTTTATAGTTGTATTAAGGTACTTAAGTAAGTATGTAAGTTATAAACTCAGAGCCACTTAGCTTCTAAAAGTTTCGACACCTCTAATATTTTATTTTGCCAATTCATTCCACAACAATGTGGCACTAAAAGACTACCACACACATGTGCACACATTGTGCGTTGTTGTATGATGTATTCTAGCATGCAAGTTCAAAGTTAAGTTAAGCGGCCACTTAACCGGTACACCGTTGAGTCTCAATCGGTACAATGTGGAACATAAAAGCACCAGAATTGGGTCATTTTCTACTTTTACTGGTGTCCGGGAATATTTAATGGCTTTTTTTTGTAGCGTATTAAATTATATGACTATGATGTACAATTGAAAAACTGTCCACATGTCACAAATCTGTTCAAGTAAAATGTAGGGCAATTCCAACTGGCAAAGGTAAGGAGAACAAACTGCAGTTAAGAAACCCATTCACCTAAATTTATGAAATACTGACTAATAACGGGTTGCCGTTGCTAAGCTACAATAATTATTATTGTTTATTATTTTAAATATTTACAATTATTAGTTGAATTCTTAAGCCAAATCAATATTTTGATTAATTTTCATTGAAGGCTGGTGCAAAAGCAGAGTGATGACACTACTGGCGTGTATGGAGGTTAGGTTTAGTTAGCAGCCTCTCTTGGAAGAACCCACCAAGATTCATCCAGGTCGGTATATTTCTTTGTGTTTGGCATTCGTTTGAAACGAGAAAGTCGAGTGATTTTCCTTTCCCATCATAACAACGCACCAGCTCACACCTCAGCAGTTGTGGGCGCAAAATTAATGAAAATAGGATTCCAACTTGTTTCACATACCTCCTATTCTCCAGATTTGGCTCCCTAAGATACCTCGGACTAGTATTTGTTCACCAATTTGAAGAAATGGCTAGCAGGAAAATAATTTTATTCAAACGAGGACGTGATTGCAGAAATTAGTGGTTATTTTTCAGACTTGGACATATCCTATTATTCGGAAGGGATCAACAAACTAGAACAGTGTTGGACGAAGTATATAAGGTGAAGTCCAAAATAAACGAGACTGAGCTAAAATAGAAACGACAGGAGCTTTATTCTAACCACTTATAGTTTATTTATTCAAAATAGTCCGCTCTGGCCTCGATACACTGTTTTGCACCATCTAAAAGCTTTGCGAAAAAGTATTTCAGGTCATTGACCGGAATTACCTTCAGGATGTCGGTAAAAGTCATACAGGCTTCTACGGACGCAAAACGTTTTCCGCGTATACGGTGAGTGATTGATGGTTAAAATGCGATTTATAGTCAAAAAATCAGTCACAAAGTCACAAGAGTGGATGGATGAGATGGTGCATTATCATGTAAAAAGCGCCAGCTTCCTCCTTCACGGTATTCAGGGCGACGAATGCGATGCAACAAACGCTTTAAAACGCCAAGATAGAAAATTGCATTTGGCCCATTCGCACGAACTCCTTGTGGACAATTCCTTTGGAATCGTAAAAACAAATGGGCGCTGACTTGAATTTTGACTTCTCCAAACGCGATTTTTTGGGTGGTGGCTCGTCTAGGGCATTCCATTTGGCACTTTGACGCTTAGTTTCAGGTTCATGTTGAAAAGACCCCATTTCATCACCAGTTACAATGTTGTAAAGGAAGTTCTCGTCTTTTCTCGCCTCCTTAATGAGGTCTTTCGAATGTTGAATTCTGAGCAATTTTTGGTCCTCAGTTAACTTGTGCGGAAGGAAACGTGCACAGACCTTTCGTAAGCCCAAATGATCAGTTAAAATGCTATAAATCGATGTTTTGGAGATATTCAACTCGGATTCCGTGAATTTCAACGATGATATCGGTTCATTTTTGATAAATTTACGAACAATTTCGATGGAGTTTTCGGTGATTACGGATTTTGGGTGGCCCATATGTTCATTGACATTTATGTCATCAAAACCATCTCTGAAGCATGTAAACCACTCATGAACTCTGCACGAGATAGACAATCGTGGCCATAAACCTTTTTTGATCAATTCAAATGTTTCGATAAACGTTTTACTGATTTTAAAACAAAATTTGAAACTCATTTTTGTACCGATGACACAAATATACTGACACTTTAGACTCAATAACTTCGCTTCCACTAACCCGAATGTCACTAAGCTTTCATTTGAAGGCAGCCAGGGATGTAACTTCCAACGCACTAACTCATTAAAAAGATGGCGCCATCAAGAACATTGCTTGACATCATTGTTTATTTTGGACTTCACCTTGAATAAGCCTGAAAGGAGACTATGTCGAAAAATAAAAAAAAGGTTTACCCCAAACAATTAAGTAGTTTTTATTTTTGTACGTACTTTTCAAACGACCCTCTTATAATAGTAATTGAGTACATGGAAATATCTCTTAACAATTTTCTTGCGATCGCTCTGATACAAGTTCTGCGCCTTAGACCTCAAATGAAAAAGTCTCTATACACAGACGCAGTCAAGGGTGTGGAAGATTACCTACTCTATACTTATATTATATCTGGAAGGAGGATAACTTTGAAAGATACTAAATAGATATAGATGAATACATAAATATTTGCCTAAAGAAATAAAATCACTTTTTTAAGCAAATGCATTTTTATAACAAAAAATATAATATAAATTCTGATTTATGGTCACGATATAGCAATCAACTATTACGTTTATTTACACTCTGTTAATGTTTGATGAAGACAAATTTGAGAAAATTAACACATTTTCGAAAGTGTATATATGTATAGTATAGTAGGTAAGTATAGTATGTTTGCTTTCCTAAAGGTGCGTATTTTTCTGTGGATTGCGTGCCAATAAAAGTGAAAGAGGAAAACTGCGCTTAAACACGCAGAATTTTCGAAAATAAATTTTTAATTGTTTTGCTCTGGGGCTACTCCACACACTAGCATATATACCTACATATGTACTCATTTGTAAAATTAGTCGAAAAACGGACAGCCTCAATAGCTAGCCAATGTTGTCTCAAGCGTGTGTAAGCATTTTCGTTAGCAGCAAAATCAAAAACTTGTCAAATGCTAAGGGCAATTTTTTAATTCGAGTCTAGCACGAAGGTTTCCATAGGTCAGGTTTACACAAGATTTCAACAAGTTTAAGCGAAATTAGTATTGCCATGATAAATAGAATTTGCTTTCAAATCAATCATTAAATACTCTTGAAGCCTCACCCCAACTGCCTTTGAAGCCTATCTTGCTAATGAACGCTGTGAAGCGGCTAAAAAGCAAAGGCACTCATGTTCGCATCGTAGAAATGGCATATAACAGCAAATTAAAATAAAAAACCCCTTTCGCTCTTTGCAACCCTTGTTGTCTCTCGCAGCACCTTAAATGCCTATTTGATTATACTACGGGAAAAAAGTGAAAGCACTGAAACATAAATTGGGCTGAAGAACTTAGTATGCCCTTAGTGCGCAATATCTTACGATGCATACCAGAAAAAAATGGAATTTTTTACTTCACCTAATATAACGGGTGATTTTTTAGTTATTATCTTTTTAAACAGTTGGTTTAAACAGCTGACGCACGTTTCGTGCTTTGTTTCGCTGTCAAACATCTTCAGTTTGGTCTATAATTTAACCATGAATCGTCTTACAAACGAACAACGATTGCAAATCATTGAATTTTATTATAAAAATGCGTGTTCTGTTAAGAAAGTTTAAGATACAATTTTTTATCGAAAAATTGTGTTCAGCGACGAAGCTCATTTTTGGATCAATGGGTACGTAAATAAGCAGAATTGTCGATTTTGGAGTGAAGATCAGCCAGAAGAATTGCAAGAGCTACCAATGTATCCAGAAAAGGTCACAGTTTGGTGCGGTTTATGGGCTGGAGGTATCATTGGACCGTACTTTTTCAAAGATGCTGCGAATCGTAACGTAATCGAATCGTGAATGGTGAGCGCTACCGTGAAATGATATCCAACATTTTTTTGCCCAAAATGCATGAGAGGCGAGTTCGGTGAACATTTTATTTCACGTTCGGGACCTGTCAATTGGCCACCAAGATCGTGCGATATAACGCCTTCAGATTATTTTTTGTGGGGCTATGTTAAAGCTCATGTCTATTCAGACAAGCCTGCTTTAATTAACGCATTGGAAGACAACATTAAAGCATTTATATGTGAGATACCGGCCGAAACATTAGAAAGAGTATGCCAAAATTGGACTAAGCGGATGGACCATTTGAAGCGCAGTCGCAGTCAACATTTGCATGAAATAATCTCCAAACCTTAAATTATATGGACTGTACTATAGATTTAAATAACAATTTCATGCATTTTTCTAAATTGTACGTGTTTTTTTGAAAAACTTTCCTATAGCTCTTAAAAAATCACCCTTTAGTATAAGTATATTAGGAACGCTCTTAAGTAAGCAGGATCGTCTAAAAACAAGAAAAAAAGTTTTATTGTGAAAAAGTGTTTATTTTTGAGATTGACTATTTTGTATTTCAAAAATTTCAAAGAAAAGTTTAGCTGATCTTGAATGAACTCACGCCCAGTTTTAAATGAGCCTGGGATAATTTGAGCGATTTGGATTGGCCAATATTTTCCCAATTCTAAATTTTTCAAAAACTGATTCGATTAAATCGAAAACATTATTTATAAATTTTACAATCTTTATGTATTTTTCCACATCTTAGCGAAATACTCCCCTTTCGATAAAATATACTTATGCCAATGTTTTTCATATTTCTCGAAACATTTGTTGATATCACTGAAATGGTCTTTTTAGTTTAATAAATGACCAGAGCAAAATAACAAAAATTCCAACTTTTTATGCAGAGTTTTTTAATTGGAGAGTTAAGTATTTTTTTCACTACCGAGCAGGTTTTTATATGGAAGACAAGTCTCAATCGGATGGGAACAAATTGTCAAAAATCAACGCGATTTGTGGGCGACTGCAAATTTACCCTTTATTGTACTAAAATTTAAGAGACTATAAAACTGCATGCCTTAAAGTTTTCTAAAGATTCTGATTAAAAATTTTGAAATATTGATAAACACTTTTTTTTTAATTTGTTAATTTTTCCGAATTTTGTGCAAATTTTAGGGCTTTGAGTTATGGTCGGTTTTAAAAACAAAAAAAAAAAACACTAAATAAAAAAATTATTTGAAAAAAAACCAAAATACTTAAAACGTGGTAACTCGTCGCACTCCTACTATCTTGAAAACAGGTGCACATCATATGGATTATATACCTATCTAAAAAACCCAATATATGACGTGCAAGTAAGGGTCGAAGTACATGCTTTTTTAAATTTTTTATTTTATGTTTTCGGTAACCCCTTTTAACGACGCTTTCAAACGTTTCTGATGCTTTATTTAAGCTCTCTCAATGATATGGGCGGCCGTCGTAGCCGAATGTTCGATTCGCAACTTCTCTGCTCGCTTGACGAAAAAATTTCATGTAGAAGCCACAAAAAAGTTATCGAACAAGATTCACTGCTAGCTAGTATGGCTAAACCTCATAAAACTGGTATAACACTATTTTCAATGCTGCCAAATCTCTCTTTTCTGGTAATTGGCAAGTTTCATTAGACTGCGCTCATACATGTAAACTTTTGTTGCTTTCACTTTGCGAATTCTCTTTTAATGTTCCCATCGTGTTAACACACAAGAACAAGAGCTTCCAAACATATGTAATTTTTGACAACTCTTATCCAGTGCTGCCAAGATATGTTTGTTTATACAGTTGCTTCATCTATTCGTCATTTGCTAACGCTTGGCGAATCGGGCAGGCCTTTAATGTACCATTTATAGTCATCAAGCATGACAGATTACAAGATTTGGCCATCTGAAGCAAAATTGGAGACTAGCTTTAGTCTATTTGGTCTAGCTTTGGCTGCTATGTCATAGGAGACTTGACAGCACAATTGCGCCCGCTCATTTCACACGTATTCTTATTCAGACGGTAATGAAGTAACATAAATTGATTTTTTGCGTATATGACCAACTCATCTCAGTATTTGCCGACCTATGTGGTAAGCAAACCGCTGTTATTTCATTTATTACGTCAGCAAATCAGCTGATAGCTTCAAATTCGCTGAGAGCCGATCAGCGGATTCATGTTGACCACATTTTTGCATTTTCTACATCGTGTGGAGCTATAGATATTACGTACGAAATGCCTCTAGCCTACCATCTTGCGTGGGCAATGAAATGACTAAGATCACCTTTTTTGTATGATTTTTTGGTACGTTCCAGTTGTCTCCCTATCAAAAAGTGATAAACGTCCACATTTCAATTCCTTAAGCCAATATCTTATGGTTCCCAGAGATGACGATGGGTACCTAGACATCATGTAGAAGAGTATATTTGCTTTTATTTCTATGCACGTATTTCATTCACAAATTCAAAACCGAATTACGGTGTAGTATTGTTGTTTTTTTTTCTCGTTTTATTGAGTAACACGAAACTCATATTATAGAATTGATTGCGAAAAAAAGTAGCCTGTTATTCAGTCTGAATACGAGTGTAAACGTCAGATTTTTCCACTTAATTCAGCAGAGCCATTTGGGTCGTAAAGGGTTTGAAGCAACTACAAAAATACCATAAAGCTGCATTCATTACTGCTTTGTTAACCAATTTCGCTTCTTAAGCAGTCTTTGGCAAAAAACGTGCCTACAAAGCAATTAAATACAACTAATTTTAGAAATCTAGCATAAGCTATAAAATCGGGGTACGTAATTTCTTTATTCAAGCTGTGTGCCAAACATATTTACTTGACTACACTCCCACTTTCGTTTTCGCAGAGACTGTGGTTATCGGGAAATCTTTTACCACATTTGGAAAATAAAATGGCAAAAGCAAATAACAACAATTATAAAGCATAGATACCAGGTATTATTAAGGTGTAGCTTAAACGCTGAAATAGCTTAGCAAGAACCGATAATTGCGAGTTGTAAAAAATATTATAAATTCAAACGACAATAAGCATAAAAACATAGCAAGTAAAATAAACGAACAAGTTGATAGGGAATGCAATAAAAACTAACGAAGCAAAAATAATTGCACGCAAATTTCTATTTCATTAGCCAAGTTGGGAAAATCTTCATTGCAATGCAGCTCGCACCTCAATCAGCACGTGAAGCCAAAGTAAAGAAAACAAGCCAAACTACTTCATAGTGAAGCAACTCTAACAAGCCAAACTACCGGCATAACAAACAATGGACCGGAAAAAAGCAACCTACTGTTGCGCTACGAACATAGAACCACACATTCGTCTATTGAGCCGTGATCATGTGAAGGAAATGTGGAGAGCACATTGCTAAATACACCGAAGAACAATCGTTGCCGGTGGTTAGTAGCTGGTTTATGAGCGGACGCATAAACCAAAAACAAAAAAGTACCAGTGTAAAATCTATAGAAGTAACTAAACAGCAGACGTATACAAACAATTGTGGATATGTGTGTGATGAGTTGTACTGAAAACACTACCAATGCTCTACATGCACATACAAACATATGTACAATTTGTGTGTGCAAATGACCCAATTGTCTACTGACCCACTCTTCACTTCACTTACACAAGAGTCTAGATACCTACGCCAGTCATAACTTAAACCGCCAAAGAGAACATAAGTAAAACTTATGTGAGAATTTACGATGAATGTGTGTGTAGTGCAATATATGTATATGTATGTATTCACTTGGCGCTTTTGGTATACCCAGTTGGAATATATGAGAAAATGAGTCATAAATTGTACTTTTTATATGTAATTGGCGTTTACACCCGATTTTCGGGTGTTTGGCCGGTTTCCTCCTCCTATTTGTGGTGTGCGTCTTTTGTTGCTCCCAAAATGGATGAACCCGCAGTTTTAAGCTGAGCCCGAACGGCAGATGGTTTTTATGAGGAGCTTTTTAATGGCAGAAAGAACGACCCGAACATACTTAACATATATACACCGCACGATACTACTAACCACCTATTCTCATGCCTTCTCAAACCCACTCACCTAACACCTCTCTCTCTTTGAACCCAACCTGTCGAAACAGCAAGCTTCTTGAGCCTACCGTTAGATGAATTAGCCGATAACGATCGGTGACAACAACAACATACACCTATATTCCCCAATTCTCCAGAGTAATATTAGATGCTTTTCTTTGGAGCAACGTAAATTAAAGTTAAGACATCGAATTCGCTGGGTACGCTAAAATGCTTTCCAACAGAACGAAGTCCTACAGTCTGCCAAGAAGCGACCACTATTATTGTATATACTTACATACAAAACACGTTTCTTATGATTTTTATGTTTTTATCAGCAGTTATACCTGTACTCGGGATCTAGAAAATATTATATTAACCATCACAAGAAGTGTTTAGGTTATAGTTGTTGTCAATATGAGTCGGAGGCTCATAGGCTATTGTAATGCCGCATAGGGAACTTATCTTAATCTCCCTTAAACCAAAGAGAACTTTTCAAAAACTTTAGAAAATACCTGATTTGCACAGAGCTGGGATCTTCCAACGCTAGAAAGAATTGTCTACCTAAAGTGGCTCATTGTCATGTCAATAGAGCAGGACTGTGGCAAAGAAGGTGTCTCTGGGCTTGCCTGTCTATCAAAAAATGCGACGTTATAATAGTGTGTTAAGAAAATGCTTAGGAGGGATTGTAAGTTTTTAGGTGGATCCGTTAAGCCGTCTTTCGTTCGCTTTGCTTACAAATTTCTCAAAAATAAGTAACTTGCATGTTTGTAAAAATCATACTTTTTATCATTGTCCGTGCACTCATGTTACGTTTGGATGAAATAACTCTACCATTTCGTTAAGAGACAACATTAAAGGTTGGCGACTGCTTTGTGAGGGATTTTATCGCCACCAGGCTGTCAGGGAAAATCCAGATATCGTTTTCCGTTATCACATCACACTGTACCAGTGTCGCGGCCTTAATTATTGTTATCAATTGAGTTTGAAAAACACTGTAGTAGGAGATTCCCAGATAATAGGAATATTCTCCTAAACCCAACTTGCCTTCGAACATTGAGCCAACTATATAAAGGGTGGTTAAATTTCAAGGACCGATGTTGAATGTGAACCACACCTAAACGTCAAGTTTTTTTCTGCATTTCATTTGGCATTTTTCAATTTCAGACTAACTCAATTTGAACCATGGAAAGATACACAATCGAACAACGCGTTAAAGTTATCCAGGCTTATTATGAAAACGGGCGCTCAAATCAAAATTCATATCGCGCACTTCATCTTCAGTGATGAGGCACATTTTCACCTCAGTGGATTCATCAATAAGCAGATTGCCGCATTTAGGCGAATGATAATCCAAGAGTGATTGCCGAAAAACCAATGCACCCACAATGAGTGACTGTTTGGTGCGGTTTATGGGCCGGCGGCATCATTGGGTCGTATTTTTTCCAAAATGAGGCCGGTCAGGCAGTTACTGTGAAAAGTGTTCGCTATCGTGAGAGGATAACGAACTTTTTATGGCCCGAATTCGAAGATATAGATGTGGACGATATGTGGTTTCAACAGGACGGTGCCACTTGTCACTCAGCTAACGAAATAATGGCTCTTTTGCGCGAAAATTTGATGGCCGAATAATCTCACGCCGCGATGATGTCAAATTGGCCACCAAGATCATGTGATTTGGCACATTAACGGCATAGAACCTTAATTATGCCTCAGCGTCAATTATGCCGCGGCTTCGACGGCCATTTGGCCGATATTTTGTGCCATACCACGTAATTGAGCTATACCAATATTATCATAATAAGGAGAAATGACAATAATTTCCTAAAAAAATTGTATTTTATTCAAAATCAACACCGGCCCTTGAAACTTAACCACAACGCCTTGTTTTCACTATTCCCATAAAGGTACGAGGGTCGTGGTCGTTGTGATGGTGCTTGTAGGAGGGTTGTATAGTCCGCCATACCGTGAAGCTCCGCCAGTAGTTTTTAGTTACATCTAAAATACTCAAATTTGCATGTTCCTGCGAATACTGCTGATAATAGCAATACATTGTAAATGCTTTTGGGCTTTTAAATGGTCGGTGTCATTTATTTGTATTCCCTTTCTTTCTAATCAGTCGATTTTATGTGATGTGATGCTGGCAACTCTTGTTGTTTCCAGTCACATATTTAAAAAAATTTTTTTCTTTTAATTATATATTAATAATAATAATTATTAAAATAATATTAAATTTCATTATTTATATATATTCTTTATCTTTATATTTATTTCATAAATTGCTTGGACTGGGAAGTAAAAGTTTAAGAATGCTTTGTATAAATATTTATTCACGCACGAGTTCTAACAGAAGTCATTAGTTGCGATAGTAGCAAATAGTCATTAATGGTGACCAGTGACTGCGTATGACTGCCGCCTTTAGATTAGTTAAGCAAACAAAAGGTAACTTTCGTATGTTAAAATTATTTTATACCTAAAGAACTAAATTTCCTATGGGGTGCAACAACTGTTTGGTACGAATACGGGTAGATGTAGTATAGAATAGTACTACTAATAGCGGCAATGCTCTTCGCGTGGAAGACAAAGAAGGTGAAACAAATTGTTGACGCCGAATGCCATATGTTGTTGTCCGGTCATAAAAGGCCAAACGCAACAGAGTGTTGAAAACACTAATAGACGTTTAGCAGAGTATTTAAATAACAATGGTTTATAATAAAATGAGTTTGACTGTTAATCTACGGGAAAAGCATACACAAACATGCTTAAGAAATGACTAGCGGTAAAGGTAAGGTGGCATTAGGAAATTAGCTTGCTGATGGCTACAAAATTAGCACAAAATTTTGGTTGAAAGAGGAGATTGTTTGCGAGTTATTAAATGATGTTGGCCCACGGAACAGTTTTTTTTATTAAACATAAGAGCCCAGTTTGTCAGATGATGAACATGGGTGTATGTAAACACAATGTGGGTATGCAACTATATCAATTATCGCAATCTCTTAATTAAATGCGGAATTTTTGCAAAGTGTGCTACAAAATTAATTGACAGTCATGGTAAATTACTGTTTCCATAGTAGAGGTCGCTCTTACCGTAGCACTTTATAACTCTCAGCTCTCACCGGTGGATGGGGTGCATCAGTTGAAAGGTTTTTTTATTTATTAACATGTTAAATTTAAAACGATGTGAATGCTCCAAATCTCAAGCTAATTGTTGCTTTTAATTTAATATTGCAAAAAGTAAGACTTATTTAAATTTCTTGTAGCTTTAATTTACGTGTTTATGCTCCACTTCTTAAAAAAGTGAAATTATATGGGATTGTTGGTTATACGCCTTTATATGTAATTACTTTAATTAATTTGTGAAAATATTAAAAATATGTGCTTGTAAAAATTATTAAAAAAAAAAACTAATTAAAAACAAAAACATAAATAAAAATAAAATATAATTAAAAAAAAATAGGAAAAAGAATTTAAAAAAGAGTTAAAAAAAATTGACTAGAAACATTTTTTTTTTGTTTAACTTATAATTCTGACCCCAGAAGAAGCAGTCATATGCGCTTTCTGTACGATTAACACACTTTACCCCCGAATAAGATATTAAAATAATGAGAGTAAGCAAAACTGCTTTCTCAAAGCAATAAAAAATCTTGAAATAGGTTACTTAATTTTTTAACTTTTTAAAATCGCGATATTTGCCGAATTATGACTTTGTACTCGTCTTTTTACAGCAGGAAACTCCTCATATACCCATGGTCAAAAATAATATAATATTTTTTAATATAAATAGATAATAATAATATTTTCACTAGTTATGATGACCAAGTATGATAAATTATAAGGTTTGGCCATTCGCAACAAAATTGTGGGAGTAACTTGAGCAATTACGTCATAGGAGACTTGACAGCACAATTATGCTCGCTCATTTCACACCTATTCGCACACACGCTCGTCCAATCAGTCGTTTTTCAGACGGCAACAAAGTGGTATGAGCAATGATCGGTTTTCTTCTTATATCACCAACACAATCTCAGTTTTGTCGTAAACAAACCATCGTCACATCCCCTGATACGTTAGCAAATCAGCTGATTCCTTCAAAATCGCTGAGAGCCGGTTAACGGTCTGATGTCGGCCACACTTTCTAAATTCTCTTCACATGAGTTTTAACTAATTTTCTGTTTTTTTTATTTCCTTAAATTTGTAATAAAAATAAAGTTCATTGTTCAACATATATAGTATATATATATATACATAAATGGCGCGTACTCCCTTTTTGGGTGTTTGGCCGAGCTCCTCCTCCTTTTTGTGGCGTGCGTCTTGATGTTGTTCCACAAATGGAGAGACCTACAGTTTCAAGCCGACTCCGAACGGCAGATATTTTTTTTATGAGGAGCTTTTTCATGGCAGAAATACACTCGGAGGTTTGCCGTTGCCTGTCGAGTGGCGACCGCTATTAGAAAAAACTTCTTCTTGATTTTGGTCTTTTATAGAGATTCGAACCTACGTTCACGTTGGTAGTTACGCACCAACCCATTAGGCTACGGCGGTCGGCAAATATCATACATATAAATAACAAATTTCAATCTTTTTAATAAGCATTATAAAAAAATTTAGGTACGTAATTTTATAGCCCTCTAAATTCTAATATGCTACGCTTAATACAG
Organism: Anastrepha fraterculus; assembly: GCA_037575425.1. Taxonomy (NCBI): domain Eukaryota; kingdom Metazoa; phylum Arthropoda; class Insecta; order Diptera; family Tephritidae; genus Anastrepha; species Anastrepha fraterculus. Next base: position 468,467 of record JAYXIM010010978.1, on the reverse strand, counting down.
TGCAAGTTTGAAGTAGCTCAAAGTGATGGTATTATTGGGCCATTTTTTCTAGTTTGAAATGCTGCAGCAATGCTACAAATTTGCGGCACTAGCCATGAAGCACATCAAACATCGATCAATTTTGTTTGTGCCGAGTTCGATGATGATCATGCCCGTCTGGACGATGTTTCTGCGGTTTGGTCGCCTTAGACTTATTTAGACTTGTTTGAAAAAATTAATCAGAAAAAATTCAGGCGTTTAAGATGAATACCGCCATGAGTGCGGTATGAATGAAAACATTCGCTCTCAAATAGCAAAATATCCAAAAACTTGCAAGCTTTCATGGCACGTGGATCCAATGAGTTAAAAAATGGAAGCTATTGAACTATTATTATATTTTCCTTTGTTAATTCTATATGTTAAAAAATTTTACAGCAGATTTTTAAAATTTCAGCTCTTTACTATATGCAAGGTGGCGCAAAATTAATCATTCAATTTTGTTTTTCAATAACTTTTTCACTAAATATAAAAAAATTAATTTGAGTGATGGAAATCTTTATTTTGACCTTTACGGCTCCATTGCTTGTCTGTTTGTATAGGTAATGCTATCGTGAGGCTATCGAGGACATAGGGCAGCCACTTTGCAATTCGGTTATGGAAAATTTCATAAAAAAGATATTGTCCTGTAAGCGTGGTCGTGGTGGCATTTGCCTGATGTTATTTTGCACTATTAACGGAAGGTATGCCTCTTTATAATGAAATAAACATCCGATCATTTATATTAAAAAATAGCATTTTTCTTTGAATATCAAAATAACACCTTTTATTAAAAAATCCTTCATTTACAATTTATCCTCGTTGTCAAGATAACATTTTAAACTAAAAAAATTCGTTTGCTGCTTTTTGTTTATTTCATTCAGTTGTGAGTTACAGGATGTTAACAATTGAAGTCAATAAAGAGAAAATTCGGTGCATTTTACAGTTTTTCTGTGATAAAGGCAAAAAACAGGCCGCTGAAACTGTGGTGTTTATGGTGATGATACTGTAACAGCTAATTATGTGCAATTTTGGTTTCGTCGATTCAGTTCAGGCATTTTTGATATTAAAGAAAATGTCGATAATGTCGAAAAAAATAACAGAAATAATCGAAGTTGACCGGCTGTTAGTAGTCGTAGCATCGCCCAGGAGCTAAAGATCGACCATAAAAAAGTTTTAAACCAATTGCGCAAAAATTTTACGCAAAAAAAGGATTTCATTTTCCCCAAACTTGTATTTTGACACCTGGAGTTATTTGTAATCATAAATGCCGCTGAAACATAACGATTGGAAAGCACTTAGCTGCTGTCTGGTCACCCTACATCAGTTTGCTCTCTCAATTTAACCTTCCTTGCAAGTTTTTTAGATATGAAAACACCAAAACGTGATAATTGGAAAATACTCTTACATATTACCTTGTGTCAATAATTGTTTATAATTTGTGTTAGAGAAAGAGACTCTTCACATTCGCAAAAAAAAAAAATACCTTTTAACAATTTGTGCACTTAAGAGACCTAAAAAAATACTCATAACTGTACCTGAAAAATGAGGCAACCAAAATATTAAATATCAACACACAACGAGTTTTGTTAGCAACAATTGCTTATAACAATGCATTTTATTTGTTTTAATAAATATCGTATATCATATATTATTGCAAGATGGAACTAAAAATATTTTTAAGAATACTCGTATCAATATATGAGTTTGTACAATTGACAATTACTTCAACAAACGATATTTCATTCTTGAATCTGTTTTCAGACGAAGAAGCTTATAACGACAAAGAAAACTTAAACCTAAAAGCGAACAACTGTTTTAATTAATAAAGAAAAATAAATAGATATAAATGTGTGTATGTATGTAGGTATAGTATTTGATTTGTTATTTGTGCACAAACTCACAGAAATAGTCTTAAATACATATGAATTATTATTATTATTTATTTCTGGACAAAGTTATTGGCAATGAACGCCATTTCTAGGTACATATTTTTCTTTAAAAAAATTAAATGTATGTATGTTTTCATTAACTGCTTACATGCGTATTTATTGTATTTAAGTAGTAGGTATCAATAACAAAATCTTAAAAGAACGGCATCGGTTATTACAACTACATAAACATTCACCTTATCCTTATTTTTTTACATTCAAATATTTTTCTGTGCAAGTGAGCCCCGATTTTACCCGTTTTAATATACCATATGAACCTTTTGCCTGGGAGATCAATCTAATCATAGAATATATTCATATATGTATGGAGATAAAGCTACCATCGGGATAACTACAATTAGTAATTGGGTTTTTAACAGAGCTGCCATATCGACAGCCTCTTTTTATTTGCGCTTTTGACACCTGACATTTCAGCGTCTTCTATAACACATTGTTCTATGAACTTCGCGAACGGATGTATTTTTTTCAAAGTAAATTTCCACAACTTCGAAAAGTTGTTGTGGCGTTAACCGATTCATGGTGACTTGCCAAACCTTACTGAACAAATATGTCAACGCAGTTTGCCATTCTCAGCTATCAAACCATTGCTTAAGCAGCTTAAAAAAACACCCCATACATGCATCGCCGTAGATCCTTTTTTAGCTATACCATTGAAAAAACTGACCCTAAGTTTCAGCTGAACAATAAGAGTGAAGGTCAATTTTGCAAAAATATCATGGTGTTAGGTCTGACAGCCCAGGTTGAATTCATTAAACATCACAGTATAGTTTGAAAGATTTTGCGTCTGTCTTTTCATACGCAGTGGAATGTGCCACCAAACAAGATCGGTAAAATTTTGCTTCTCATATCAGAAATATACCTTATAAACAACGAGACGAACGCTTTCTCAAAAATGTGTGTACCTAAACATCAGCGACCGTCAGCTGTTTAGTGTGAATCCTTCTCTTTTGAAGGCAGCACCTCTCGCTTTTGCAAAGAAATCTGTTTGCTAAGAGATTAGATCATCAACTTTCGCTTATTTCGCTTCATGTTTGCTATGGTGAAACCTGAAACCAAATTAACAAGGCTTGAGAAGTGTAAAGCCGCATGGACCGTTGTAGGGTTAGATAAGGGTGTAAATATGTCTGATCAAAATAAAATTTTCTACAACTTTAGTCTCGTTATTTAATGCTTTTCCTTAAAATATCGTGTGGGAGACGATCCTATTGCCTTAAATGAGAACCTCGTATCAAACACGTGATGACTTTTCCTGGTCAGAAATGCAAAGCTCGCCTCAGACACGTAATGACTTTTTCTGGCTAAAAGTGAAAAGTTCATATCAAATACGAGATAGTTTTTACGCAAGGGGAAGCTTTCATCGAAAGTGGCACACGCAAGCGTCGCTCAATTCAAAAGGCAAGTGGTTAAGTAATAGTCAAAGGACACAAAAAACCAGCAGGTCGAAGTGCAAACCTCAATTTCTTTCATTCATTCAAGTATTAGTCAAATAAGTCAATAATACAGAAGAAGGTTGCGCTGCAACTACTCAGTTCTAAGTGAATTTAAAAGAATCAGCAGTTATCTTGACATCATTTTAAAACTTTGCTTTCATTTTTCATTGTTAACTATTTCATTTCTAGTTCTCTTCCATATATATTTATATATTAACCTAACCTAACCTAAGTTTAAGTTTTTTTACAATATTTTCTTCATCTCAGTTCTTTTGCATAGCTCACATCAAAATTGCTCTCAAAATTCTACTTCAATGTGCCTATCTTGCATTCCATCACTTTTTGAAAGCGAAATATCTCAAAGCTATCAAATGAATTTGTAAAAAAGACTTTATTTCTAAGTCGCGCACCGACCTTTACATTTAATTTATATGTACATTACTCGTAAATATCTTTTTAATATACGGATCACAAATTTCACACACCACATTATTATCTACATTAAATCACTGGTGCATGCCACATTCTTATCGGGCAACTCTAATAATGTTAACCAAACCGTGAATAGTTTAATGTCTTGATTTTTCTCTTCAAAAGTGGTTCATATATTTTTCTATTAATTAACCAATAAATTATGGTGATAATTTCTGCATGCTATGAAATAGCAAACTTTTAATTGAAAACTCTGAATGCTGGTGCTTTATTTAGTTAACGGTAAAAAAATAAAACAATTAATCAACAAAAAAGAAAACAACAATCGGCATTAACAAAGCCAATGTTTACAAATAATCAGTTTGCATAGAAAATATTGATTTATGCATGTATGTGTGAATGTAAAGGAATGTGTGTTTAAGCCACTACTATTCTTCGCGGATCTTCACCCAAGTGTGGGTTTGGGAATTCGACAGCAAAAGCGCATAGTTAGTGACACAAGTTTTAACTCTTTGAGTGACGCTGTTTGGAATATGATATGTATAAATTTGTGATACATTCTTCGAAGCCGGTACAAAATTTAAAGCAGAAATATTTTAAATTCTCACTCATTTAGTAGGGGTTTTACAAAATTACAATTTTTAAACCGTAGTAGTATCTTTTTAATTCATAAAATAACTTTTATTTTGTAATTTTTTTCTTTTTTTAATTTCTGTTTCTGCTTCTGTTTTCTATACTAAAGGGTTTTCCAATAACAGGTGTTATCTATCGCTATCGAGAGATGATTAAGGATTTTTTATGGCCGGAATTGGATGGTATTAATCTGGACAACGTTTATTTTCAACAAGAGGACGCTACGTGCCACACAAGCAACGAAACCATTGATCTTTTACGGGAAAAGTTTCCGGACCGTGTTATCTCTCGAAGAGGTGATCACAATTGACCACCGAGATCTTGTGATTTAATACCTTAATACCTAAGATCTTGTGACTTTTTTCATTTGGCCACGTGATAGAGAAGGTCTACGTCAACAGCCAAGGGTCGATTTAAGACCTCAAAGATGGAGTTCATAAGGCTATCGAGGACATAGGGCAGCCACTTTGTAATTCGGTTATGGAAAATTTCATGAAAGGATATTGTCCTGTAAGCGTGGTCGTGGTGGTCATTTGCCTGGTGTTATTTTCCACTATTAACGGCATACCTTCCTCTTTATACTGAGATAAACATCCGATCATTTATATTAAAAAATATCATTTTTCTTTGAATATCAAAATAACACCTCTTATTGGAAACCCCTTTATTTTAACTTCTTTTGACCTTTTTTCTCACTCATTTAGCAGGGGTTTTCAAAAAATCACAAAATCAAATCACCGGGATAAATTCTAATTCTTTAATTTTTTTTACATTTTTTACATTTTTTAATTCGTAAAATTTTTAAATATACATTTTTTCTTTCTTTTAGTTATATCTTCTTTTAATTGTCTTTTTCACTTATTAGGAGGATTTAAAAATAAACAAAAAGACATTATTTTCCTGATTTTTAATTTTATTTGTTAGAATTTTTTAAATTTCTAAAATAACCTCTTTTAATTTTTTTTTTTTTGTTAATATTTTTTTAATTTTTTGGTACCCCCACCATTGATATTATTTTTATTGTGTTTTCTGAACAAAACTTTCTGCAATAAGAGCTTTTCTCGTAAGAAACAAGAAAATTGTGATACATCCTTTGACACCGGTACAAAGATTAAAGCAGAAATATTTTAAATTCTCACTAATTTAGGAGTTTAAAAGACACAATTCAAGCCGATTGATATTCTCATTTTTTACCTTCTTTTTGGCATTTTTTATATTCGTAAAATTTTGTTTTTAGTTTTTTAAGATTGCTTTTTTTAATTACACTTGCTTTTATCTTTTTTAATTTTTCGCTACCGCATTTTTTATAAATACAGCAAAATTAAATTACATCTCCTTTTTATTGAGATCTCTGAATAAGAGTTTCTGAAATAAAAGCTTTTATTCATAAAAAAACATTAAATTTATTTTGCCAAATTCACATTTTGCAGCCAAACAAAGAGCTACCGTTACATGTAATTAGCCAATTTCACTAGTCCGCTGAATACGCTTGTGTTTTAGTCTATTGATATTGAATAAAATAGAAATCTCTGCTTTGTTTTATGCTATGATCGTCATAATCAAATGGAAAAAGGCGAAACTACTTAGTATCGTATCAGAGAGTGTATGTGTTAATGTGTGTTTTAATCATAAGCACAATGACTGTGCTCGGAGGAGATGGCGCAAATGCAGATTGGACCTGTTGGTGGTGTTCGTACATACGTACATACATACCCGTACATACATCTAAGTTGCAACAATAAACAACATTCATTTTCTCCGTACCAAAGCAGCGGATGCAGTATTTATGTACGTTGGAAAACTAGGCAGTTTCTCTAGCCGGCGATTGCTCTTATTATTTATTATTATTAAGTACTCAGCAAGCAGTCATTGTGAAAGGAAGGGAAAATAAAAGTTTTATATTTAAAAAGGCAAAGGAAAAAACAAAATAATAAATTGTGTGAAAACGTGTGAGAAAATTCGCTACATAGATTTGATAAAATGTTTAACGTTAATAATTAAGCGAAAAGGAATCTCTTTCAGATTTTAAGACAGGCAATAGGGAGCGAAATTAATTTGAGAAAACATTTTCAAACTCCCACTGTGTGTTATAGATAGTAATAGGAGCGACAGCTGTAACATTTTTAAAATTTTAATTTAATGGTACAAAAATGCAGAGAGTTGAGCATCGTTTTATTATGGAAAATATTGTTGTTTTTTTCAGACGAATGCAAAAATCCACCTCCTGTTGCTGAAAGAGTTGAGTGCAGAAAAGGTGAATACTATGGTTGTTGTAGCAGCATAAATCTTCCTACACATATAAGGCGAATGCCGCTGAAAAGATAGCCGGATATAAATCCGCGTCGTTTCGGTTACGTAGAACCGACTGTCATGGGATCGTGACATTGTGAATGCTATGGTGTGGTACAATGGTATATTATGGGAAAGCAGCCTCTGAACACCAATGAGGTAAATTTTTTTTCTCCTTGACGGATTTGCTAATTCAGCGGCACACAATAGCATAATGGACGACGAAGTAGTTTCGACAATTGAAGATCTTCCACAGCTCCATGTCACCGAGCTGTGGCTGATAATTTGATAAATTTATTTTTATTTTTAATAGTTTTAATTTAACCCTTTCAATACTGACGGGACATATACGTCCCAATGCACGTGCTAGGTCAGTAAGTAGAAAAACGACAATTATAGATCTATTGAGTGTTCATTACGGGTGGGACAATGTTTTCCCATGACATTTTCTCAATTCCTAGAAATAATTTCTTTATTTATACAAGAGGACATACACTAGTAATAACTTTTCATGGTTAAATATTTATTCCCCTTAAAAAAATCCAAAATTAAAGGAAAAAACGGTCCTGTTCTTAATCTTGTTGATCTTAGTAATTTTTTGTAAATTTAGAGCTTCACACAACGCTTGTACTCAAATACAAAATAAATTTTCTCTCAGCTTGCTTAACTTTTACCGACTATTGAAGGGTTTTTTTTTAATCTTTCATACTTAACTTGTCAAGATCTGTACAAATTGATTAATGCGAACAAGAACTAGGTAATCGGATTGTATATTTAACTTATCAAGTCGCAGACAGATCACGCAATCATTGTGTATTTAATGAATACTACACTTTATATTTCCTTGGTGGTGTGAGTGAATTTCGCAATCTAAATGTTAATAATCTCAAAACTTAGTACTCGTAGTAAAGCCACACGACATAAAGCCTCAAAAACTACATTTCACAAGGCTATCAACATTTCCGTTCTATTGCATGGACAGTGAGAATATACAATGAAATGACACTTGAAGTGTTCCAGAAGTAAAGATTTTGTGAAAGATTCGTAGACCTTTTCGAGTTAACGATTACGAATAAAGCTCCAGGTACTCTACTGGTTATGTCGTTTCGTACGAATGGATACGAACGTTTTAGCCCCAAAAACTATTCAACGCAATATCTGCAATATTGAATTTTTCAGTTGGAAGGGAAATATAAATATACAAATATTATTACAGGTAATGAATATTATATCAAGTATTTGTTGAAAAACATAGAACGTGTGAAAAGGTTTGCGTCTAGGGTATTTTATGCCAAGGAAAATATACCAAAAATGCCCATTCCCATTTTTTTAAAAGACTCCCTCAAACTTCAAATTGTATTTTTATTGGAAAAGGGGTCACCGATAATGTATGACCAAAGCGTTAATCTCTTGAGTGGATGAACAGCTAACATAAAATGAAAAAATTTAACTGAAATCTGAAAAAGCAAACACACTAAAAAACTGTAAATAAAAAATATTTGATACATTTTACAGGTGTTATTTAAACATAAAAAACACAAAACTTTCTTAATAAATGTCATGCAGGACATTTTTTGCCCGTCTATTGGAAAATGTTAAAAAAAAAACATGAATATCTTGACAGCACTTTTACGAAACTCGAATTTTCTTGTCATATACTCGACAGTGACGAGGTCTAAATATTAAATTATCAATGAAAATATATGTATTTTAATCGCTTGCCGATTAATACATGTCCAGAGCCAGTGACACGCTTGATTATTCGAAAACTTAACAGAGGTCCTAAATGTTGTTAAGCTCTCGCTAAATATAGGCATTACACTTTAATAAAATTTTCCCAATGTGTGACAAATGATTCAAACGGGTTTAACTTGACTTTGATAACTTTTTTTATTCTTATGTTATGTGCTAGTGAATAGCCTTTAGATACATTTTTGATACCCTTATAGCATTGGCAGACGGCGGCGTTAATGCCGATTATTGGAGAAGTTAATCTGATTAAAATTGCAGTGTGATGGACGGTTGTTACGCGGATTAGTGAACAGCTGATTTGCATTGCATGTAGTAAAAGATGGACCGTAGACAACAAATACGGGCATTCGTTGTCCTGATATTAAAACAAAAAGCTATTTATTAAAAATTATTATTTAAAAATCTGAAATAGCAATTTCTCATATTATTCCAGATTATCAAAACACATAATGTAATTTCGAACGTGTTAGTGCAAATTAGCATTGCATCCAGTCTTTCTTTTTTATGTCTAAAAAAATTTCATTTTTTTTCTTCACAATAAATATTAACTCTCGTTTTTCTTCAGTGTTGCCATCGAAAATTTCCCTAATTTACTTAGATTTTGGGAATTAAGTCTAGTAGTTGATCCGGATTACTTGCACTTAACTCCTGAGATAATTTCGAATTAAATCGTTAATTCCGATTAACGTCACTTTCCGTCTAAGCTTTTGAGAACAAGGAATTTTTTCTCGCACTGGCATCTATATAGTGCTTAATATTTAAGCATTAAATAAAATATTCTGTGAAGCGGCTGAACACGCATAATTAGTACAAACTTGGGAGTCGGACAGTATATTTTGAAGCGTATAAAGATAAAGAGTTCGTTAAGAGATTTCAGCTGAATATACTTTTTGTATACCTGAATTTGACAGTTTTCTTTACTTATAAGTCACTAAAATTCAATAAATATGCAACGAGCCGAGAAGAAATCGGCAATGGATTTGCCCTTTTCGTAATATTCACCTTAATGGATCATTGATTAAATGGTGCTAAATATTAAATTTTTGATTGTCCCTGTAATATTAATTATATCAGAGTTTTTGCCAAGCATTTACTACCAACGAAAATAAAGGGTATTTCAAAAGTGACGCCTAGATATCAATAGTAAATAATTCCTAGACGGTACCCTTTCTTATGTCATAGATGTACAATTTTACACGATAGAAGAACAATTATTGAAACTGATTATGGAAATGTCTTAAGAACAACATAAACAAAACAACGCAAAATTCGTAACTCGACAATGCAGAGGTTAGTCAACAAATTTCAAGAAACTTGTTCTGTCGAGAATAAAAAAAAGGACTTCTGGTAGCTCAAAACTGGACGTTCTGTTGAGAATAATGCTGCTGTAGCGCAAAGTGCTGCTGAACAACCTTCAACATCGACATCTTGACGTACTCAACAATTAGGCATTCATGAATCGACCCTTTGGCGGACGTAACCTGTAGACGTGCTCTTGGTGGACATTTAAATGATATAATTTTTAACATATAATTGTTAAGAACCGTATTTTAAATAAAAAATAGTGAAACCTGAAATAATCTAAATGTTTACATGTTTTATTATAAAACAATATGTGACGCGTATTTTTAATGGTCCTTTCTATAAAAGCAAATAATGCTAATTAAACAAAAAATTCTATTGACGCATACTAAATATTTCAAATTCACATTTTAACCTAAAACTATATTTCTGCATTTGAAAATTAAAGTATCTATAAATAAAAACCCGCAGTATCAAAATACGCACACAATGTGATAATAGCCATCCCATAATTTACATTCCTACAAAAATATTTAAAATAATAAATTGAACAGGGAATCCTACTCTTACATATAATTTGTCTAGGTATCTAATCCCCAACCGATTTCCTCGAACTTCTGTGTCACAGTTTATGCACAAATAACAGTTATGGAGAACACTACAGGCTAACGGTAAACATTCTACGAACTAAATGTTAAATAAATATGAAATAATACAGTTTGAAGAAAAATAATAAAATAAAAACATAATAATAATAGCTAATATATGTAAGTACATATTTGTAAAGAAATTAAAAATAATTTCGAAGTACATTTTGAGTGACTTATACAAGTGAAATTCACTGTGCTTATGAGTGCCACTGTCTCGCGAGCGAATCCATATGTTGATACGCCTTAATTTCAGCAGCACACCCAGTAGAAAGGCCGTACAACTATGCAAGTAACCGGCCAACAAATCCGTAGAAAGGTGCTCAAATATACAAATGAAGCACACACACAGATAAACAATAAATGTCTGTGGTGGCACTAATTACGCGACGTTCCCCAAGCACTCAGCCATCAGCGCGCTGCTGCTGCATGTCATGTCATTCCATGCCATGTAACTCCGTTCAATTCAGTGCCACTCAAGTTGGTGCTCGTAGTTTAGTTTGGCTTAGCTCATAAATTTGCATGTCGTGACGCCACGGTGTAATGGTTGGACAGACGGCCGTACTTTCATACGTTCGTTCGTTCGTTCGTTCAATCGCTTATTCGTTCGTGCGCGGCTGATCTGTGGTCTGTTGTGGTTTGGTGAGTGCAGAGAAAGTGAAAGTTTTGCTTAGCTTCTCTGTGAGACTGCTGCCTCTAGTCTGTCTGTCTGGCTTGGTTGTTGATTTGAATTGTTACTATTGTATTTTGGTTTTTGTTGCGTTTCTTTGTTTTTATTGGCTTTACTTTTGTTTCTGTTTTTGTTTTATTACGACTATGTATAGTTACGGTTGCGGCGCACTGTGCGCTGTTTGATCCCTCGGGTGCCTACACTTACATTTTTATATATGCTTTTGCTTTTTACGAGTGCAATTGTTTTTGCTGTCGGCATTGTTTTATTGTGTTGGTATTGGTGCATTGTATGATCGCTTTGTTAAGCTTTTAATATAGTTATTTTTGTTGTAATAGTTGCTTTATAATTTCGTATTTTAGCTATTATTTATTTATGCATATATTTTTTATTTTTATTTTTATCACCTCTTTTTTTTTTTTTTTTTTTTTTGTTTTGTTTTCTTGGCTTTTTCACTAATGCGCTGCACACTATTGTCTCAGCACATTAAGCAAGTTGCGGCAATTTTTACTAAAGCTTACTTTTGTTGGTGGTGATGTTTTGGTTTTATAACCGCCGCTTTTTGTTATTTGGTCAACACTAACAAACCGGAAACAGGAAAACGAGGAACGATGTCGCAATTGTAATAAAAATATGTAAAAGACAATCTACGGACCCACCAAACCAAAGGTAACGATTATAGTGCCATTTTTTTTGTTATTGTTAGGCGATTCGCTTTCATCTCATCTTTTGTTTTTGTTTCTTATTGCTTATTAGCAGGTTTTGTTGGTGTTTCGTATCGCTGACCATTGGCTAGCCCTTAAGACACTGAAGTCGTTTTCACTCAGTCGTTGCGTAATCGGTATTAAGTAACTGCTGCTGACGTGCATAGGTCAAAGTGGAAGGGAATCCAAAGTAAAATGTGTTGCAGAGACGAACTGAACAGCTGGCCATGTGAACGGTGCAAAATTTTCCAACCGCTGAAAGGGTGCTTGGAGCGCTCAGAATTGGACAGGATTTAAATGCAGCTGCAGTTAAGGTGTTTTAAGAATTGTTTAATAATAATTAGTAACTGTGTGATTCAGCTCTTGCATAAGATTAGACACTTTTTTTGTGCAATATTGTATTTTCTCCATATACAGTCCACATTCGTCATTGTTGGTTAACTTCGGCAATTTGTCTCTTATCTAAGCAATCTCTCTGTGTGTTAGTGCACCCAACTGTTTTTCCACGCCTATGCAATGATCAAATGTTGTTGGCCACACTAAATCAAAACAATTATTAATGAATTGTTGATCGTGTTGGCTTTTCTCGGCTAATGGTTGTCGCAGCTGTTCCCGTTCTAGCTCGCATTTGCCTTCATTCTCGTTTTCAATCTCAAAAATACTACCTTTATTATTATTATTCAAATCGAATAGCAGATTCATGTTTGGCTTATCGATGAAAAAATTTCCCTCGTTAGTGACGTTTGTTGTTGTAGTTCCAGTTGCAGTTCCAGGTAATTTAAGCAACTCGGAAAACGCGTTTAATGTCGTAGTTGTTGCTGCAATATCATCGACTGCTCTAGCCGAATTGTTGTTGTTTGAGCCTATAAAGTTATTGTTGTTGTGGTTGCTTTCGCTTGTCGTTTGTTTCGCAACATTATCAATCATAAAATTCAAATTGTCAAACTTAAACACCAACTCATCACAATTTACAATGGCAGCACTATCGATGCCACTGTCTGCGGAGAAATCGCTGCTGCAGCGTGAATAGGCGCTTATTGAACGCGTCGTTGTTCCTGTGAGTTCGTTAGGCAGCTCGCTGCCACAAGTTTCGATGAGTTTACGAGAAATCTCATTGATACTCTCAGTGAGCAATGCATCGGCGGTTGCAGGCAGCAAGGGTAGCAGCGTTTCGGGTACACTGCTGTATGATTGTGCATATTTCATTGATTGATCGATTGAAGATTGTCCCACATCTAGCACTAGGTCGTTGGATTCAAAAAGTGGTCTTAGCGCAGTCGACATATTGTAAGCGCTCTGACTGAAAAAGTCATCTCCAATTTTTATGCCACTTAGTATGTCGCCATAGCCCGAGTCATTCGAATCGCTGAGACAACCATTCGTAGGATGCCTTCCTCCTAACACTTCGCAGCCTGTGTCGGTGCGCTTCGCTGCGTCGCGATTGCAATCCTGCCCGTTACGATTGGAGCCAATAACGCCCACGCGATCAGCACGTGAAAGTGCAGTTGAAGGTGATAGTGCATCATCTGTCAGTGGCGCCGATGAACCAGAGGATGACGTTGTCTCAGAAGAGGAACCATGTGAGGAAGACGACGATGAGGAGGAGGACGAATGTGTGCGTATCGATGCGGCTGATGAATCAGAGAGAGAGCGCCTCAATGGGTAATCCCAAATTGAACGCAGCGGATCACAGTCTTGGCAGAAGCAAATTCCATGCTCATCTTGTGACATATCGCCTTGTTTGTGCTTGATTCCTCCGAGACAGCCGAAGGATTTTAAGCAGGGCGATTGAAGTAGACTTCTCGGTTTGTAATCTAGCAGTGGCTCATTTGAATTAAAAGCGCGCGTGCTGACAACATTTTCCGTTGGCTGATGCGTTCCAATATAAAAGTTGATAAATTTGTATAAGTTTTCGTTCGAGTTCTCATGTGGATATAAGTGCGTTAGGTGCTGCTGCTGTTGTCGCAATTGTTGGTGATATCTTGGCAATAGCTGTGATTGCTGCATGTCCGGCATATGCGCTTGCACAGGCTTTCTATCAGCTTCTGCCGCTATACCTGTACCTGCTAATGCATCCAATTTCAACAAAACGCCATTCGTTGTTGGCTTCCGATCCTTCTTTCGGCGTTTTCGTGGTTTAATTATGCGTGGCAGTGCCGTTTCTCCACCCTCGGCGTTATCTTTAGACGTCTCCGCAAACGCTGCGGTCTCTAATGTCGCCTGTGTTGCGTTCTCCTTGCCACGAGTGCTTAGCGCTGCCGGTGCTGAATGTTGGTAACGCAAAGTGGTGCGAGAAGGTTTTTCACTATGCGATTTACCACTCCCTGCTGCTAATGACGCTGAGGAATTCGATGATAGCTGTGGCGATACTGTGGATTGAAAAGCACTGGAACCGCTATTTGGCATTGGCCATTTCGGTGCAGAATTTTGTTGCTGCTGCTGCTTGTGCACCAGCAAGGGCGCCCCTTGCGCATGTGCAGCCAGTTGAGAAATATGCGAACAACTAGCAGCATTTGCATTACGCGCTATATAAAGACCGGCACATGGATGTTGCAATTTGTACGTTCCGATGCCACCAGTTGTTGACAGTTTTTGATGGGGTGCAGGTGAACGCGACAGTTTGCGTTGAACGCGCTGGCGCTGATTCGATGCCAAATGTGTGGTAGCATTTGAAATGAGCGGTATGCCAGCGCATTCGTTGACACGCTGTTGGTTAACCACAGATGCTGATGGTAATTTAGCGAAATTGGATGGATGTGATGGCGGCGCCACCGTTGGCATGGCGGTACTTAACTGATCTGGCGGTAGTGCTATACGAGGTGTATTCGCGGGGGTGTAACCATTGAAATGGTGGGCGACAGCAGCTGTAGGTGTGGACTGTGAGACGCATTGGGATTTTTGGGGGAAATGAGTGGACTGATGTTGCAGACTGTTGAGATACTGCTGGTATTGGTGCTGTGGATGTGAATGTGGCGGTGGAGGTGGCGCTGGCAACATTTGATGATGTTGCTGTTGGTGATTTTTGCTTTTAATCAACGGTGTTTGTGATTGTGCCACAAAAGGTAACGCCTGATGGCGTCCAACCACAACATTTTTACTCGTAGTCGATGGATGTGGCGTGGCATTGTACAGACCTTGTGGCGGCAACCACGGTGTTGGCGCTTGAGGCTTGAAATTCTGCGGTTGCAGGTGGTGCAGCTGCTGAGGATGAAAGTTGTGGTGATGATGATTTTGCTGTTGTTGTTGTTGCGCTTGTTGGTGAGGATGTGAGTGGAGATGCGAATGCAAATGAACCGTTGGGGGCAAAGTATATGTTGTATGTAAATTTCGTATGGTCGCAGGGTTTGCTGCGTTTTCTAGCGTACAACAGCCGCTTTGAGCATTGGGTCGCATAATCCTTTTAGTTCTACCACAAATGCTGAGAAGAGTTGCCTACTGAGATGTCAAACTTGCTTAAAGCGTCTAGCAACAGTAACGACATTACGTGCCAGAAGGAACGGTGTCTATTTTTTTTTAGGCAAATAATTCTTTTTTTTCAGGTTTTAAAGTTTCGAGATAGCATCAAGGGCAGTACAAATTTTTTTATTGTTTTAAGTGCGTGCCCACTTTCAAGGTCCACTAAGTGAGTCCACTGGCCAGCAAATGGTAATTAGCCGAATTTATAACGAGCAAATACACGCGCGATACGCACAAATTCACAGCAACAATGCACGTTGGTGCTGCTGCTTTGATTTCAGTTGGTTTGCTGATTTACTTATTTGTTGCTTTTTTATATGTAGGTTTTATTTTGTTTATTTTAATTATGTTTGGTATACACAATTGTTAGCATTTATTTCTCGCATTCAATTATTGCTGCTGTATTCAGAAAAACAAGACATGCCAAAAGCCAAAAATCAACCGCAGCTCTCAGCGCACTGGCACAATTTTCACAATTACGAACTAAACACGGCGCAGTCGCAACAGTGAATTCTATTTTTCCAAAAGCTTAAGTTCACCCAAAAGTCACTTATCGAAATGCACTGATTCATAAGTACCAAACAAGACAAAACAAAAAAAAATCAAAAAACAAAACGTTGACGGATGCGAAGTTTTCCCAAATCACAATTGAATACTCAAGCGAACTGCATTTCAATTGTATGCCAACTTCCTTCGAATATTTCACAATTCCACTTCTTGTTTCCACGCACACGGTAAACGACCGAAAGAGTCTTTCGTATTTCTTTAAAAACATATAGTATACGAAACAGATTGATTCCGCTAACGACAACCGCTTTCGAATCAAACTCGTCGAAGACTAAGCTATCAGTTTCGAATCTATGTTGCGACAAGCCATGGTCGCTGTTGCCGCTGCCGCTATCGCCGTTACCACCTCTATTTTGGTTTATGCGAGTATTACCAAACTGTGGCGCAACTCGAAGCGGCAAAAGCCAACAACAACCAGCAACAAACAGAAAACACAGCAAACCTGTAAAATCAAAGACTGGCTCGGCGCGCGATAGTTTTACCATGAGTTGGCCCAAAAGCTTTTCTTGTAATTTGCAAATGGTGAGAACGGTGGCGTAGAAAAGCGCTTTTATGCAAGCAAGCTTTATGAGAGTGAGCGCATACATACATACCCATCTACAGTTCATTTATGATGCACTAAGCCAGCCGCAAGCATGCCCCCTCCCTGTACACCATTTCATATCCATCTCAACACTCGTTCTACTCACGACGCTCAACGCTTAAAGCGATCAACTTATAGTCGGATTTTTCGTTGTTATGAGCATTGACTTTTTTTCAGCGCTAAGTTTCAACCAACTGTAATACAACCGCTTATATGCCTATGCACATATACAAGCATACATATAATACAATATATGTACGCACGCCGTGGTAATCTCTTTGCCACTATGCTAAAGTCCGTCAGAAGCTTTTCATGTCGAGGTCATGTACAATGGGTTTTAATATAAGTCTTGTCTCACAGTTTAACAACTCACGAGTACAAAATAATGCGAGCACATACATGGTGTGGCTATTGAATAACGAGACTGACTGCTTTAGAAGAAGTACGCATGTACTAAACGCCAGCGACCGTCAGCTGTTTAGCGTGAAGCCTTCTCTTTCGAATGCAATGAATGCTCTCGCTTCTGTAAAGAAATCCAGTGTATCATAGCATAGAGTTGTTTTTCTACAGAAAAATGTTAAGTGTAAGAATAGTACTCTAGACAATATACCGGTCAATCCACTTTGTTCGTCAAAAGATTTCTAACCAAATACGCCAGACAAGTGTTAGAGACCATCTGTCTTATTCGACGTATTTCGAAATTTGTATTAAAAGGGACAAGAGAGTTACGCACATTCTGAAGGTACCGACGGAATAAGAATACGCACTATCTCGAACAATGGACGGTTCGCATGGAGCATTGTAGGAATAAAGAAGGGTGGTATATTGAAGGTTAGTTGGTTGGTTGAAGTGGTTGAAGTGGTGATTCATCCAGAACCCAACTAGCGCAACCGCATTTTCTTGCCACATCCTTGCTACCAACTCGTTTAACGGTTATTTACAGCAAAACTATATCGAGTCTGGGCGGTTTAAGAACCTTATTAGGTTGTTGACGTCTAAGCCAGACAGTTGTTCGAGATTCTCGAACAGTGGTTTGCTCAGAGTTGATATTGAAGCTAATAAGCAAATATATTTGAAATACAATTGAAATATTTGGCTTGTCAGTCTCGTTATTTAACAGCCACACCTCGTATGCCTGTATGTACATATGTGGTTCTTATTACCAATGTTTCATTGCACTGATCTTCTCTGCGCTGCTAATAAATTGGAGCTAAGTGCGTAGCTATGTATGAATGGATATGCACCATAAGCTGCATTGCTCCGGTTTATTTGAACTCGCAGCTGAAGGTTCTGATCCGCCGCCATGTGATGTTGTAGGCCTTGTTGCTGTTAGATGATGATGACCTTACGCGCTAGGCAACGCATGGGCATAATATGAAATTTTGTAGATATTGTGGATTTTTGAAATATTTTTTAGTATGTAGTTTTATGTAAGCTTATGTCTAGTGATTTTCCAGTAAAAACAAAATTAAAAGAATAATCTAATTTCATGTATAGTTGGTTTGTTATTTGCAGCACTGAAGTGGCTAATCATGTAGAGATTTCCTACCAGCAGAAATACTGTAACGAGACTATTGTCATAAACAGTGAGAGCCTTCGAACTCCTATCTTTATATGAAATAAGGTTATTATAGGGTCTTAACTATGTAGAAATTCTTAGTAACATAATTGTCTACTCAAACAAGCTTAAAGGAAAATGAATGAGCAAATGGGCTAGCCATAGGAACAGCAACAACAACACTAAAAGAACCTGAATCCTCGTATGCACTAGGTTGTTCAATAAGTTTCGCGGTTCGATAAGAGAGCGTTGCTACTAGCCTACATTTTTTTTTGTTATGTTGGTACACTCTTCGTTTGAACGTATGTGACGTTTCATTTCAATATGTCTATTCATTCTTTGTTTACGAGCCATTGTATCGACTTGTCACAGGATTTTCTACAATGGAAAAAAGCAAGTATTGTGCAGTGATGAAATTTTTATTTACGGAAGGTTTAAAAGCAAAGGAAATGAACGAATGTTGAAAGTGTATAAGGACTTTTCGCCATCAATTAGTACGGTATAAAGATGGATTGCTCAATTTAAATGTGATCGTACAAGAATTGAAGCCGATCCACGTCAAGAAAGTCAAAAAACAGAAACAACACCAGAAATCGTAGAAAAAATACAGGATATGGTATTGGAAAATCGTCGAGTGACTGAAAGCGATTTAGTGGAAGCCGTGTAAACAAAATTTTTACTACAGTATTGGGTTTCAGAAAGCTGTGTGCACAAACACTGTGAACAAAAACACAGTCGAATGTGACTTTCTCAGCAACCTTTAGAGCGTTTTCAAAAGGATAAGTGGGTTTTCTGCATCGATTCATCACTATGTATGAGACTTGGGTCTATCACCATGATCCTAAATCAAAACAAGAGGTGGTGAGAAAGCTGCTATCATCAGTTTTTTGAGAAGCGAAAGGAATTTTGTTTGTGGATTTCATGCAAACTGGTAAAACAATAAATTCTGAATATTATTGTAACCTTTTAAACCAGCTGAAGGAAAAAACTCGTGAAAAAACCCCCGTTTGCAAAAGGAAAAGGATCTTTTTCATCAAGACAATACACCGTGTCACAAGAGCATTTGGACCAAGCATCGTATTCACCAGACTTGTCCCCTAGCGACTTTCATCTGCTTCCAGACCTAAAAAAAATCGTACGTGGAAAGCGTTTTCATCAAATGATGAGCTCATAAGAGCAGTGGAACCGTATTTTATCAAATCGTTCCAAATTCTCACTTCAAGGATGAAATTCATAAATTGAAATCTCTTTGGAGCAAATGTATTGATGTTCAGCGACACTGTACTGAATAATAAAGTGTATTTCAAACCATAAAATTGTGTTTTTCTTATCGAATCGCAAAACTTATTGAACAACTTGATATATTGAAATTATTTTGTCATCAGGTACGAAGAATTGTAATTTAGCTTTTTTGTTTAATACATTTTTGTAGTAAGCCCCCAGTAAGAAAAATTATTTATTGAATGCATAATAAATAAATGACTCCGAAACAGCTGGCTATCAGACAACAGAAACTTAATTTTAAAATGAAGATTTGCGTTAAAATGAGTGTTTTTACTTCTTCTGCTTATTTAATACGAGGTTTGTTAACACAATAAGTGAATTTTCAAATTTCACGGGCTGTGTACATTTGACTCTCCATAAATTTTTTTTATGTTGGGACACTCGTCTCGAAGGTATGTTCACGGTTTTAGCAATATGTATATTGTAGCATGTTTAGTTTGTTTGTGAGAGACAAGTGTTTGCGTGTTCGGCGATTTTCTGCTATCGACTCTTGGCTCTCCTGGACTCTTCCTTTGGAACGATTGGGCTTTGGTTTCGATGTCATAAAAGCAAGCAAATCTGGATCATCGTTGACTTCAGAAAATCGCCGAACACGCAAATATATTTATATCTCTAACAAACAAACTAAACATGCTACAATATATTATATTACTAAAACCGTGAGCATATCTTCGAGACGAGTGTACCAACATAAAAAATAATAATAGTAATCGAAAGTCGAATTTACGTAGCCCGCGAAATTCACCTTACTTTTTTAATAAACCTCGTACAGCAAAACAACCTGAAAAGTCATGAGAGGGTTGAGCAATTCTTTGGATATTCCAGAGCCTGTATAGTCCAGTCAAAAGAGACAAAAAAAATAGCCAACTAAGTAACTTTAGGAGTATGCGAGTTTATGGTTTTATTATGTAAAACCCATCACTGTGAACTTAAATTTGAGTTTTCGGGGTCGGGGGTTGTGTCCCGCGGCCGCCATCTTGGAAATAAGGGTGCAACTGGTTTTTTGCGATTATCTCGTGAATTTCGAAAGTTACGAAAATTTTGTAAAATACTTTTTTGTAGATAATAATATTATCTACAACTTTCATTCAAAACTTTTTATGGTAAAATTAATCATAAAGAAGTTATAAACAAAATTACGCGAAAAATTAAGGGATGAATTTTTTTCAAGCGTAATAACTTTTTTTTTTATTGATTTTATGGAAAATATACATCAGAGCTTTTTTATAGAGCATTCTTTTGTGAACATTTTTGTCCATAAGTTTTTTTCGCTATCTTTATTTAGTCTTATGATTTTGAGCTGCTAAGCGGAGCAACCATTACATTAGCGAAGCGCGTACATGATTACACAGGCCGACAAAATTTAACCAATATTCAGACCCAGAAACCAGAATATATATTTCCGAAGGTTTATGATGCGCTGAATCCAAATCTGGCCTCAGAATTGCTCTATCAGCTCTGGTTTTCGAGATATCCTAACCTAAAAGTGCAAAAAACACCGTTTTTGCCCATATTTGAGGTTATGTAGCCTTGCAGATGTTTTCTTTCACCAAAATTAAAGGATGGCATCTTTAAATACAAGCCTTCTTTTTTCAAATGGCGTTGAGTTTGCTCAAATATCATTTTTTTTCGCTGAGATATCGCATTTTGAAATCATGTTTCTAAATTTTCCTACACCTGAAAATCGATTGAGATAACATAGACATGATATAGTCGATTACTTATTTTCTTGAATTGAGTCTTATTTTTCTTAAAATTTTGTCTCTCACCATAAGTGTGCTGACTCACTACACCCCTACACCCTTGTTTATAACTTCTTTATGATTAATTTTACAATAAAAAGTTTTGAATGAAAGTTGTAGATAATATTATTATCTACAAAAAAGTATTTTACAAAATTTTCGTAACTTTCGAAATTCACGAGATAATCGCAAAAAACCAGTTGCACCCTTATTTCCAAGATGGCGGCCGCGGGACACAACCCCCGACCCCGAAAACTCAAACTTAAGTTCACAGTGATGGGCTTTACATAATAAAACCATAAACTCGCATACTCCTAAAATTACTAAGTTAAATCTTCTTTTGACTGGACTAGTATAAATGTATATACAAAGATGTACTCTCAACATTATCATCAACAACTACATCTTTTTGAAGGATAAAATGGCCTTGCAAAGTATTATGACCGACACTAAGCTTTTAATAAAGCCGTCGCCTATGCCTACTAAGCTGAAATTAGCAGCCGCTTTGAGATTTCATGCGCGAGGAAGGTTCCAACGATCCTTAACCTACGGAAAACAATAACAGTTTTCAAACTGAAGCAGCAAGTCTCAGGGACGATAACATTACGTATTCTGAATTTTTTTAGTAATTTCGCGTAACAGCTACTTTGCGATTTCAAAATGGTCATTTCGATTTCCGACACATGTCGAAATGTAATACATGTCCGATAAATATTAATTTCGGGGAAAAAAAATTCATTATTTTTGCGTAAATTTTGTTTAGCGTGAAATGTCACTTTGACAACGAGAATAAACTTTAAATTGTTTGATCGATACTTTACGATATATCGATCACTGCAGCCATCTAACGAGAAAATAATGAATTTCTTTTTTCTCAAACTAATATTTGTTTTTACTTTTATACTTCAAAACGTTAGTAGTAAACATAGTGAAATCGAGAGCCTGCCAGATAGTGTTTATGGCAAACATTTCCCTGTCAAACATTTATGCAAACATTTCATATTATCGACCAAGGAGCGACCGTTTAAAAAAGAAGTTTTTATCGAAATAAACAATTATAGAAAATATACAATTTATGTGCCGAAATAAAAGATCTTACCTCAATTATAAATATCATATTATAATAAAAGTTCAATTCTTTTTATGATTTTTCTTTGTTTAGCTAAAGTTTTTGGTTATGCCTCTGAATAATATTTATGACCATAATAAGAAGGTGCAAGTTACAAAATTATGGTATATAATAAATGTGTATGTACAATACAATACATATATATATGCAGTTGATTAACGGATTGTAAAAGTCGGTTTCGAAAGCAACCACAATAACATTGAAAATGCTGTTAATTGTTATTTTTGGTTAGGAAAAATGGCATAGGAGGCGAGTTAGGCAATTTGCTTTCCGAATATGAAATTATTCGTTTTTGGTCATTCATAATATAATATTTAAGTTGCGTGGCATCCTAATGAACTGCTCTCTGCACACAAGATTAATGAGTTCAAAATAACATTTCCGAAGGAAATTTGTTTAAAAAAAAGTACCAAGCAGGTGGGATGTGTGCGCGGAAGCCCTATGTAGTCTGCTGAATTAATAAAAAAATGGGAAAATTACACAGGTCGACAAAATTTTTTTTTTCTGGTTTGTTGTTTCAATTCATAAATTCTGATTATCCATTCTTAGCCTTTAAAGTTTGCTTTTTTCTGCGAGATTACATAGTTTAATGGGAGAATATCCTTATAATATAACAGGTGGCGCTAAAGTAATCCTCCTATCAGAAAATGCTATAAATTTTGCGATTGGCCCCTAATGTCAGTTCTGTTTTGACATTTGTGTAGTAAACACATGCGAAATACACGTTAATAAACAATGTTACGCTACACTGCTCCAGAACGCGGAATATTGCTGACTATTTATTTGACCAATAATCGGTCGGTAACTTTGGCACAACGTGAATTTCGTCGCAGATTTCCTCGCCGTCCAACGCCTACTGGTGAAACACTGCGACTTTTAGCCGCTCGCCTCGAAGAGACTGGCACAACACGAGATGCTGCCAGGCGTGGCAGACCCCGGAGTAGCCGTTCTGCAGAGAATATTGCTGCTGTAGCCGAGGATGTCATGGAAGCGCCGTCGACATCGACCAGACAACGTGCCACGCAAATGGGTATCAGTCGACGGTCTTTACAGCGAATTTTGGTACAAGATTTGAAGATGTTTCCGTACAAAGTCCAGACGGTGCATCAGCTGTTAGCTGCTGACCGCCAATCGCGTCTAACATACGCTCAAGCCATCCTTAATCAGCACCAAGAGGAAGATGATTTTTCATCAAGAATAATCATGAGTGATGAGGCCCATTTCCATCTTAGCGGGTACGTAAATAAGCAAAATTTACGCTTCTGGGGCACTGAAAATCCGCGTGTAACCCACGAAGAGCCATTACACCCGCTCAAAGTCACTGTATGGTGTGCTGTTTTCGCTGGAGGAGTCATCGGACCTTGGGTTTATGTCAACAAGCCTCAGACTCTTGCAGCTCTTAAAGACAATATCCGTCAAGAATGTGAGGACCTATCGCCGGAAGTTGATGGAAAATGCCATAAAAAGGGCTTAAATGGCAATCAACTGTGACGGCGGCCATTTACATGAAATTAAAAGACCAAATAAAAATAATCCACAAGAAGAATCAAAGTTTCTCTTTTTTTTTAAATTACAGCCAAAAAACATCGCAAGGTTACTTTTGCGCCACCATGTATAAATAATTGGCACATACACCCATTTTGGGTGTTTGGCCGAGCTCCTCCTCCTATTTGTGGTGTGCGTCTTGATGTTGTTCCACAAATGGACCATCAGTTTCAAGCCGACTCCGAACGGCAGATATTTTTTATGATAAGCTTTTTCATGGCAGAACTACACTCGGAGGCTTTTTCTTTATTTTGGTGTGTCACGGAGATCAAACCTACGTTCTCTCCGAATTCTGAATGGTAGTCACGCACCAACCCATTCGGCTACAGCGGCCGCCATAAAATCCATATAAACGTAAAAAAAACCACTAAGAATATTCACCTTTGAACTTGATATTTTATTATTTTACATTTTCAAGCTTTTATTATTGAATTAAAAATACTCAGACGTTCAGAAAACACGTTTCTAATTATAATTTATGAAAAAAAATTAATTAATACATATTTAGAATATACTCAGGTTTCTACAAAAGCAAAATTTGATTACAAAAATTTTTTTTCTCTCCATTAGTAAGTTAATAAAATTTGATATTTAGAAGCCAGACTCAAAAATCATGTCGACCGGTGTTACCAATGGGAAACCGTTGATGATACCATTTGGGTCTAAATCAGACTTCTGCGCGATATTATATTCTATTCGCCTTATGAAAAGCATTTCGATCGAGTTGCATGACCAAATCTTGATATGTTGATGAGGTCGACGTCATGTAGTAAATTAGTATAATTTTTATTAGTATCACCCTAACAGCCAGATGCTGTGTATATATATCTATGTGTACGTGTGAATGTGGACAAGTTTGTCTCTTGTTACAGCGGCTTGCGCCACTCTAGCTGTGATTGAAATGTTTCGCAAGGAAACTTTCTCTTTTCGCTGTTCCTACGCAACCAGTCAGGCTAATACGGCACCCAAAGAAAAATGAATGGCCAAAAGTGCAACGTAAAGCAAAACAAAGCAAAGCAAAACAAACCTGCCCCGCAGCTAACAAATGCTACTGACCAGCCGATCCGGCAGCAAGTGCGTCACAGTATATGTGTGAACATTTTCCAACCGGCTGACGATGGTGGCACCTTTCTACGCTGATGACTGGAATAGCGAACGCAAACGGTAATTGCACTATACAATTGATGTTGTTGTGCTGCACATTAAAGAAAAGTGATCATGAAATAATGTTGCAATTTGCAACAAGTGTGCATAGTAGTGATTGCACAAAAGCAATAATAAGAATAACCATCCGAAAAAAACATTAAGAGCAGCGTCATATGGTTTCGTTTTCATTTATTTGGTAAATCTTTAGATACTGAGACTTTGTTTCCTCTACTTTTATTCCCTTCCCCCACATTCACGGATATGACAATGTCTAGAGATGACGAAGCTATACTCGGTTTACAATTTATTTCAAAGATTTAAGATATAACTGAGAAGGATTCAATATACACATGGAGAAATCACAGTTAAGGTACTGTCATTGACTTTCCAGAGGAAATTGCGGAGGAAAGAGATGCGATATTTCGAAATTGGTTTTTCCCGAAGCTGATGTGCTGCTCCTCAGTTATTTTAAATGGTAACACCTTCAAGGGAATGAAACTTAAAAAAAAATGTCATTGAATGCTCAAGGCGGCATATTTATTGTCAATAGACGGATACTTAGACGGACCCAACAGGTGCATATCACTACTATTTTTACGAAACTATGACGAAAAAAACTGTTTAAACAAAAAAGTCCTAAAAATATTGTGGCATGCTGTAATAAGTCAGTGCATAATTTTATCGCAACTCAAAGCAGCCCGGATTTTGCTAATATTTCTTGAAAGTATCCCTATCCGTTTAATGATACACCTAAACCTATGCGGCTGCCGTAACCGAATGGTTTGGTAGTGCCCAGGTTCGAATCTTCGGACATGAAACACCAAATGAAAGAAAACGTTTTTTATAACAGTGGTCACCCCTTGGCAGGCAATAGCAAGCCTCCGAGTGTATTTCTGCCATGAAAAGGCTCCTCTAAAAAATATTGACCGTTCGGATGCGGTATAAAATTGTTGACGCGCAATTGGCGTTTTTTAAATTGTGTTGGATCCAACGTGAATACATCTTTTTTACCACAGGGTGATCATGAAAAATCTTATTGATGCTCTTCATACAAATGCCCAAGGATCTCAATCTCACGGGATATAATGACAGCACAGCATTGATATTTTCTGGCATAACTAGTGATTTTGGGAGACCTCACCACAATTCGTAGGTGAGCGAACAGCGACCACGAGAAAATCCATTGCACCAGTTTTATCGGGTGCTAAAGGATGCAGCCGTGTAATTATTTTAGTATATCTATGCATTCTTATCTTATTAATTCACGTTGAAAATTGTGCAAAATAATCACACGAAATTGTTCGCAGTTTAATTCCACTTTTTCCGAGATTTTTTAATAACTAATACAACACTAATAGGACTGACACATCAAAATGTGCTGAGAGTTTCCAGTAGAAATGTCAAATGGTGTCTGACAATACTAAATAGAATTACCAAAGGTCAGAAACAAAAGTAGCAGCCCTCCTGTAACAAAAACTAAATTTCAAACTTAAGAAAAAATCAAAAAAGCTTCATCAAAATTCTAAGCTGTTCAATTAGATTTCTAGACAATTTTTTTATGCAATTTTATAACCTATTATAGCCGTCAGCAAAACATATATTATATATAGATTTGATTTGAGGTCGGCACTTGAACCTCATAGTCTTTTCTGCCCTCTACTCATTACAGTATCTCATCCAAACCCAGTTCCCTTATTAAACTTTAGATCGAGCTGGGTTGGGCTGAGCGTATATGTCTTTCTTCCGGTTGTAATTGACCGAGATGTCTCAACCTTCTCCACACTATAGCACTGCATTCAAGGAGAAGGTGTATTGGAGCCTCCGGGGATTTGTCGTTGATTTGTGTTGTTTGAAACTTTAAGACACAGTGGACCCTAGCTCTTCACTCCTAAGCTTATACTTGATGGTGTGTTGTCCCATATCAAGGAAGAGCTCGGGGCCTGTTAGTAACGGGACCGCAGCCTCTCTTGCCAATGCATCCGTTACTTCGTTCCCAGTTATTCTCCGTATATTAGGACCCTGATCGGCGATGCTTGCGTTGCACTTCATTTAATTTACAACAACGTTAAAAAAAATACCAGTGCATTTTTGGGGAATAACCAAGTTTCAGTACTGATCTCAATCTACTTGAATTTCCCAATTCAAGAATAATTGGAGCGCTGAGAAACAAATTAATGACTTCGGTGCAATTTTCGGTCGATGGTCATAGGTCTCCAAAATTGCGTAAGCGGTTATCGCGCCAAACAAGAAGAAAAAGAAGCACAGGTCGTTGGAATGTGTTGGAGAAAGAGACTGCAATTTTATCTCTTGCTGCGTGGAACCCGTAGAGGCCCTATAGTGGCTACCACGTAGAAAATATGGCGCGTTTTAAACAATTTTATATCGCTGAAACAATAGTACTCGGTTGAGGAAACACCGAATCATTCCAGTAAATAGCCTCTTTAAAATACTTCACTTCTTTTTTTACATAGAAAATCATTAATGAAGTATTGTTATTGTTGTAAATTCCCCGTACATGTTCGGGGAATTCTGCTCAAGAGACAGTATAACCGTCAAATTTAGTTTCTTAAAAAAAAATTTACTATAATTTATTAAAATGTCTATCAGTTGACTACCAAAATTTTCCCCAGCTAAGACCACCTGCTTTCAAACACAGATTTCCGCCTTTGAAAAGCAAAAGCGGCAAATTCAATAAACTTTCAAACAGGCAATAAATGTTTAAAAGAATAAATGAAAATTCAAAAAATTATTCATTTGAATCGAACTGCAAAATATGAAATTATCGTTTATTTATCTATTTGAGATTTTTTTCTTTATTCACTTTAAATGAAATTTTTTTTTTTTTATTTAGTCACCGCACCATGTTTTTTATCCCATCAAAAATATGACTCGTGGCTTGTTCGAGATTCATGTATGCATCTCACCATACCCTTTATACAATAATATTAAATTAAATTCAAACACTTACCTGATAAATTGTCTAGCATATATGTTAAGAGTTTCTGAGTGCCATTTGGTTCGTTATAGATGGATAGAAATTCTTTTTGCAATGGGTTTCCCATTAATCCCAGGATGTGCAAATGAAAAAGTTTGCCGATTTCATAGGGAAGAACTCTCAAGTAATTGTTGTTCAACAAAAGTTCTCTGAAAGTTGAATGGTAAATATTTTAGTAATTAGTAATAATAAAAAATACATCTAAATTAGTATATTTGAATACATATTTAATTTCAACGCAAAAGCAGTTTTGGTTTTAGAACTATTTGTGATTATGCTAAGAACGAAACTGTTTGTCAAATTTATAATATTGGTTTTCAACGTTGTTCTAAATGGAAAGTTAAACATTGACAACAATGACGTTTTCTGTTAGAGAGTAAATTATTTTTCTCTGAGCCAGAATCAGTTAAGACTCAAGCTCAAATTAAATGTTATTTATTCTTCTATTGGTTTGAAGTACAGAGTATACCCGTCCCAGATGGTATTGTTTAAACTTTAAATATGATAAAAAAAATTTACAAATGCTATAAAAAAATTATAAATATAACAAAAAAAAATTATAAATATAATAAAATAAAAAAAAGGGGGTGGTTAAGTTTCAAGGGCCGCTGTTGATTTTGAATAAAATACAATTTTTTAAGAAATTATTGTCATTTCTCCTTATTATGATAATATTGGTATGGCTCAATTACGTATGGAACAAAATATCGGCCAAATGGCTGTCGCGGCCTCGGCGGCACACCTCTATTCGATGGTCCAAATTTTCGATGACGCTGAGGCATAATTGAGGTTCTATGCCGTTAATGTGCCGAATTATCTCATCCTTTAGCCTTGAATTGTTGCTGGCTTATCGACGTATACCTTTTCTTTCAAATAACCCCAAAGAAAGAAGTCCAACGGTGTCAAATCACATGATCTTGACGGCCAATTGACATCGCCGCGTCATTGAGATTATTCGGTCATCAAATTTTTCGCGCAAAAGAGCCATTGTTTCGTTAGCTGTGTGACAAGTGGCACCGTCCTGTCGAAACCACATATCGTCCACATCCATATCTTCCAATTCGGGCCATAAAAAGTTCGTTATCATACGATAGCGAACACTATTCACAGTAACTGCCTGACCGGCCTCATTTTGGAAAAAATACGACCCAATGACGCCGCTGGCCCATAAACTGCACCAAACAGTCACTCTTCGTGGGTGCATTGGTTTTTCAGCAATCACTCTTGGATTATCATTCGCCTAAATGCGGCAATCTGCTTATTGATGAATCCACTGAGGTGAAAATGTGCCTCATCACTGAAGATGAAGTGCGCGATATGCATTTTGATTTGAACACCCGTTTTCATAATAAGCCTGCATAACTTTAACACGTTGCTCGATTGTGTATCTTTCCATGGTTCAAATTGAGTTAGTCTGAAATTGAAAAATGTCAAATAAAATGCAGAAAAAAACTTGACGTTTAGGTGTGGTTCACATTCAACATTGGCCCTTGAAATTTAACCACCCGTTATATAAAAATAATTGTTGATTATTTTCTATTTTTGTGGTTGAAAAATATTACTTTTCAGTAAATTTTTATTTTAGTTTCAAAAAATGTTCAGCCATATATGTGATTTTGTTTTTTAAATAAACAAAATTATTTAAAGAAAGCTATTATTTGTATTAAATACTTTTGTTACCTAAGAACAATTATTATTTTTCCGCTTTTTGTCGAAGGTCGTTTTAGGATTATTTTTCAACAAAGAAAAAGCATCATAAAAAAGCAAAATAAAAAACATTATTAAAAGTTGATTATTACCAAGACAAAAAAAGAATTATTCTGAAGAAATAAATATTGGAAGTTAATATATTTATAATCAAGAACTTGAAAATCATTGTTCTTGCGTGAAACAATAAAAATCAAATTACAAGGTGGCGCAGAATTAATCACCCTAACGAAAGACTTATAACCTTTGCAAATGGCGTCGTACATAAAGCAGTATACAAACAGACAAGCTCCAATGCAGGTGCAAAGTAAAGGTCAAAATAAAGATTTCCATAACTCAAAATCATTTTCTTTTATTTAGTAAAACAAGTTAAAGCTATTTAAAAAAAAAAAGTGTTTTTTTTTGTATGGTATGTGTATAAAAATTTGAAAAACAAGAAAACATTAAAAAAAGACTGTTTGGTAAAAAATAAATAAAATGCCATAGACTTATGTTACATATCGTCCCCTTAGTATAACAATAGCCTATGTGCTCATAGACTATTATTTTTTTATTGAATTTTTGGATTCTCCATCGTCGATTTTATATGTGGTCAAACTTTTGTCAAATTCTAGTTCCACAAAGTGGGTCAAAACGTCAGTCAAAAAATAATAAATATTTACAGACATAACGAGATTTGAGTGAGAGCTACTTTCGACAAAAAGTTTGAAGTTCATTTTCTCAAAACATCAAAAATTTTATAGGCTATTTTAATACTAAGGGGACGATATAAAGGCTGTTCCATAATTAAAGGTCACATATTTGCACGTTTTGACATTTCATTATCTATTAATTTAATGTTAGTTAATTTTTAATAAAAAAAAGTTATGTTTTTAGAAAAATGTTTATAGAAAAATAGCAAATTTTACAACTTTTTAATAAGAATTATTAGAAAACTTCTGAGTATGCAATTTTATAGTTTTATACGGACAAAACATGTATCGCGGTTATGGACACCTAATATAAACGTAAAAATAATTGATGATTTCTACTCACTGATTTCAGTGTTGCCACTATGTAGCTACCCGATTTATACAGAATTGCAGGAACTCCAAACATGAGTTGATCAATTTCTTTGTTCTACCATTTTTGAAAATGATTATAACAGGGCCCACATACCTTGCTGGATATCCAGCCTATCACCTTTACAACTACACTGATTTTTAAAAACGCGCTCAAGAAGTTGTTTAAAATATAAAGTTTTCAGTCGAAGATCACATTTTTGACCCCTAATAGCACCCGTAATATAATTTTGAACAAACAATGTGATATACTATTTAAATACGCGGAATAAGCGGATCCCGACCATATTTTTACTTTTTACGTTATTTACAGACATTAATTTAAATAACTTTTTACTAAAGCCCCTATTTCGAACTTAGAATATCTGGACTTTGGAGGTTAACTTTGAAAACCGGAGAAATTAATTTTTTACTTATAACCCAATCTCTTAAAAAATTTGGTTTGGTCCAATACCCAGAAAAAATTAATTTTGAAAAGTTGATCGATTTCATTATTATTAGGAAAAACTTCAATATTCTTGAAGAAAAATATTGAAAGATTATTATATTATAAAGGATGATTTTTTAAGAGCTGTAGGAAATTTTTCAAAAAAACACACATAAAATTCAGAAAAAAACATGAAATTTTTATTTAAATCGATAGTACAGTCCATATAATTAAATGTTTGAAGATTATTTCATGCAAATGTTGACCGCGACTGCGCTTCAAATGCTTGGTCCAATTTTGGCATACTCTTTCCAATGTTTCGGCCGGTATCTCACATATAAATGCTTTAATGGTGTCTTCCAATGCGTTAATTGAAGCAGGCTTGGCTTTAACATAGCATCACAAAAAATAATCTAAAGTCGTTCTATCGCACGATTTGGGTGGCCAATTGACAGATCCCGAACGTGAAATAAAATGTTAACCGAATTCGTCTCTCTACAAGTCCATTGTTACGCGTGCTGTGTGGCATGTGGCACCGTCTTTGCTGAAACCACTTGTCAAGCAAGTCAAGCTGTTGCATTTTGGGCAAAAAAATGTTGGATGTCATTTCACGGTAGCGCTCATCATTCACAGTTACGTTACGATTCGCAGCATCTTTGAAGAAGTACGGTCCAATGATACCTCCAGCCCATAAACCGCACCAAACTGTCACCTTTTCTGGATACATTGTTCTTGCAATTCTTCTGGATGATCTTCACTCCAAAATCGACAATTCTACGTACCCATTGATCAAAAAATGAGCTTCGTCGCTGAACACAATTTTTCGATAAAAAAGTGGATCTTCGGCCAACTTTCCAAGAGTCCATTTACCAAAAATTCTGCGTTGCGTTAGGTCGTTCGGCTTCAATTCTTGCACCAGCTGTATTTTGAAATGCTTCACACCTAAATCTTTTCGCAAAATTTTCCACGTTGTTGAGTAACAGAGGCCCAATTGCTGCGAACGGCGACGAATCGATAATTGATGGTCATCATTAACACTGGCCGATATAGCTGCGATATTTGTTTCAGTTCGCACTCTACGTAAGCGTGTTGGTGGTTTGATGTCCAATAATGTAAATTTTGTTCTAAATTTAGTCACAATAGCTCGAATAGCCGCTTAGGTGGGTCGATTAAACTGGCCATAAAATGGAAAAAGCGCGCGATAAACTTTCTTAACAGAACACGCATTTTTATAATAAAATTCAATGATTTGCAAGCGTTGTTCGTTTGTAAGACGATTCATGGTTAAATTATAGACCAAACTGAAGATGTTTGACAGCGAAACAAAACACGAAACGTGAGTCAGCTGTTTAAATCAACTGTTTAAAAAGATAATAGCTAAAAAATCGCTATTAACTTGTATGAGGAAAGCTAAAAAAATGCAATTCCTTGAAAATGGAAAGAAAATATAAAGTTTGTGTTTTGTGATATTAAGAACATGTTGATTTTTTTTCAATTGTATTTAAACAACTTAGCATTATTATCCATCCCTACACTGTATAATTTTTAATTTATATGTCAATAAAACTCAATGAATTTTTCGATATTTGTTGATGTTACTCTTGAACGCAAAGTACCAAAATAATGCAATCCATGAATGTGATAATTCAATCCACTGAATTATAGGGTCCGGCACTCAAAGTGTAACCACTCGCGCAGCTGATGCACAGGCATGAACGCGAAAAAAGAAAATCAGTAATGGATTTCAAACGCAGTAGTGTGATTGTATTATATATGGCTGGAAAATCAAAACCAGCGATGGTTCGAGAGCTCGAGATTACAGTAAATAAAATTTTTGTTTATCACACCATTACTCGTTACAATAATACTGGTAGCATCGTGAACCTAATGGAGGTGGTCATCTAAAGACTGCAACGTCACGAGAAATGGTTCAAAAATTGAAGCAGCGATTTGAGCGAAATCCCCGATGAAGTGCCAATCAAATGGTGAAAGAACTGAAAATATCTTTCCGTAGCATCCGCCGTACACTGAAAAATGATCTCAAAGCAGCAACAAGTCAGACTTGAGAGAACGATGGAGTTGCTTCGCTTGGCCGGAAGCAGTCAATTTCCGAACATTGTGTTTTCTGACAAGAAAATTTTTCAAATTGAGCAATTCGTAAACTCGAAACGATAAGATTGATTTGAGCGACCGTTCATACCAGAATTTGAGTCATCGATTGGGCTCCAGGAGGCAGTATCCGCCACAGGCAATGATTTGGACTGCTGTAACCACAGATGGGTGCTCTCCAATCGTTTTCATCAAGCCTGGAGTCAAAGTAAATGCGAAATATTATCGGGAAAGTATTCTGGAGGGTGCTTTGAAGCCGTGGGCAGACAAACATTTCGGTAGCAGACCATGGACGTTTCAACAGGACTCGGCACCGATACCACAACAACAACCATCTCACAAAGCTCGAGCGAACCAATAATGGCTAAAAAAAAACCTTCCGAACTTCATAACGCCCACACAATGGGCCATTTTGAAGAGCAAGGTCCGAACTGAAAGATTCACCAGTCTCAAGGAGCCGAAAAAAACCATTGACCGCGAGGGGGCCAAAATACCTGTAAATCATATTCGGGCTGCTTTCGATTCGTTTCTGGACCGTCTCAAGGCCATAGCCAAAAGGCAAAAGGTGGTCATATCGAGCAAAAGTAAATTGATTCTTAATCTCGTATTATTTTCACACATTTTTTACTTTGAATTGAATGAAAGTAATTTTCCAAACAAAATTTATTGCCTTCTTAATTGGTTACACTTCGAGTGCCGGACCCTGTAGATGTAGAAAATAATTAAGATTTTTATGTGCAGTACATATTATATTTATTTATTGTGTAGATGAAAATTTAGCATGATGAGTTGCTGAGTTTTTGTAACCTCTTTTTATATGTTATTGTTGTAACAAGCTAACGTGAGAAACTTGAAACAATCGCCAAATCCCTAGAAATATTAAATTATAGACTTATATCATTTACTTACCTCAGTTGTATTAGCTCGCCTAGTTCAGCAGGCAAGCTGCGCAACTTATTGCTTGATAAATCCAATGTACGCAAATTAGATAGCAAACCAATATCGGCAGGCAAACGCAACAGCTGATTGTCGTTAAGGTACAAAGCTGTTAGGTGTTCGAATTCCCATAACGATGGACTGATGTTGCGCACGCATCCTATACAAAAATATATTAAAATTTTAATTAATTTTCGGCGAGTGCAAATTACATTAAAACAAGCTAAGAAATGCTAAATCCGGTCCATACCGAACTTTATACACCCGCGCACATTTTAGTATAATTTAATAGCAGCTGGGCTGTTAATTTTTGAAATCAAAAAAATTCATAGACAAGCGAGCTATAATTTATAGCATGATATAAAAAGTATGTGTGGTTTTCTCCGATCTCAACAATATTTATGCCGGATTTAAAAAAATATTGGAGTAACACGTGTACCAAGATTAAGGGGTACCGGTGGTCTAGAATTAAAAAAAATATATATTTTATTTTATATACCGAAAGTATAGACTTTTAAGAATATGCTAATTGTCTAATTTTTGGAAGGATATTCACAGTATTTTCGATTCTACAGCCGTTTAGCAGGTAGAGTCAGATTCGTAACGGGGCCACTCTCAAAACTTTAAACTCAATTATCTAAAAACTACTTTTTTCGGCAAGGTGTTGTCAACAAAAAAAAAAAACTATTCAAACGAATCGTCTGAAATTTGAATATGTTGTTCACAACAGCAATGCCCGTACTAGAGCCATATTATTATTTCAATTATTTCGTTTTTGTTTTTTTATTAAAAAACTAAAAAAAAACCCGATTCATATTCAAAACCTCGCCATTTTGTCAATTTTTTTTTTTCTAGTACGAGACATAGCTACAGTCATACTGATTAATAATTTTTTGTGTTTCAGATAAATATAAGAGCCAAACTCATTTTTGTATGTCAAACAAGTTAAATAAAAAGCCTAAAAAAGTGAGAAGTATGCTCTATTGGCTGCTTGTATTCTTTTGTCGATAGTGATGCCCATTGAGTTTTCATAGCTTAGTTTAAATACCAAATATGTAAAAGTTTTCACTGCCTCAAATTCATATGTTCCGATTTTGATTGTGCTCATTAATTTTCAATCCTATTTTACCGGAAGCCCTTTTCAGTGTATCATCTTGTGTTAGGTTAGGTTAAATGGCTGCCCTTACAAGAGGCCCACTTGGACAAACATTTAAAATTCGTCCGTTGTGATACCATACAGGGGGAGGGGAGGGGAACAGGAGAGGGGGAGGAGCCAGACAGAATCCAGGGCTTGGATTACCGGATGACGACTAACAGTGGCGATTTACGTTTGTGGGCAGCTGAGAAGAATTTGCTGAAATGTTTCCACCTCGTCCTCTAAACAGCTTCTGCAGAAAGGGCTTGAAGCAATCCCAAGCCTCACCGCATGAACACCTAACGGACAGTGTCCAGAGAGGATACCTACCAAATTCGGTAGCTGTGGCTTTGTTAGCCTTAGAAGTTCTGGCCGTGGCCAGAAGGATCTCGCGACTTTGCACGTTTGCGCTCGCTGAGTTGACGCGAGACCCATCTTTCCAGTAGCAGAACACAGGTTCTTAAGGGAACTCCAATCCTCCCATATTGCTATGAAGCCGTCTGAAGGGTCCCCTGCCTAGCCAACTCATCGGCCCAGCAGTTTCCCTCTATGCCGTTGTGACTGGGTCCCAAATGAGCCTAAAATCGAAGTATTCCGATGCAATCGAGTGGAAAAACATTCCCCTACTAATTTCAAACGTACCAACAACGAGCCCAAGACCCTAATTGCCGCTTGACTGTCGGAGTAGATATTTACCTCCTTTACTGTAACTACAGAAGCGAGCAACCAATCAACAGCTTCCTTAACACGTTGGCTGCCAAAGCCCTTTTAGAATTTTGATCGTTCAGTAGCAGTGTCATTTAACAATTTTGGTCACCTGAGGCCAACAACTTATTTATGTTCTTTTTTGTTTCTTAGTGCCTAAAAATAAGTTTTGACTACTAGCGACTTTATTTTGGTCGCTAATTTTGCAGTTATAATGGTTTTTTTGTGTGGCACATTTTCATGCGACATGGCCTGGGAGATCATAAAACATGTTGTGGGGCCACGTCGCACGAAAATGTGCGACAGTAATTTTTTGTAGTTTTTGAGTTGTATTTGATATTTTTGGTTTATTTTACTTAGTTTTCCACCAGGAAGCGAAGGCAACGAGCTTTTGAAAAACCTCTTGCTGTTATTGATTACAACAAAGCCAATTTAGGTGTTGATATATCCGATCAAGTGACCGCCTACGCCACCACTCTCAGAAGAGGCGTTAAGTGGTACCGCAAAGTGGCTTTTGAACTGTTACTAGGAATGTCTGTCATAAATGCCTTTATAATATATAAAAAGGCTACAAACAAACAAAATTCAATAACCAAGTTCCGGCAGGAGACTTCAAATGCTTTGTTGGACTTCATGTCTTCAGAACCCATAACAAAAGGAAAACATTTTATACAAAAAAGAAAGGACGACAACGGGAAAAACAATAAGGCGTGCTTGTGCATTGTGTTAAGCCATGTCAAAAAAATCTGCTTATAGAGTAACAGTCAGAAAGAGCTTGAAAAGGACCACCACCTACTGCCCAATAAACCGCAACTATGTGTAGAATGTTTTCCTAAATATTGTTTTTCTACTGATTTCCATTTGAATTTACATACATATATATTTTTATATTTGTTTTGTTCATAAATGAATTAATTTTTAAAAGAATTAATAAAAAGACACATTTTAATTTACAACTTTTTTATTATCCAAAAAAATACCATTCAAAATACACAACGGCCATGGGAAATACACCAAAATGTTCACCACAGGCCAGAGAATCCAAATTCTATGTAAAATTCCATATTAAAATGTTCAAAAATGTGTGACGTGGCCTCAGGGTAACATTTAGGTGTCGCATGAAAACGTGCGACGTGGCAGCCAACGTGTTAATTACGGCTACTTCTGCTTGGAAAACACTACAGTGATCCGGAAAACTAAATTTGAGCATGGTGGAGAGCTCCTCGCAGAATACTCTCATCTTGTGATATGCTTTTACTAGACAGGGCTAGTTTACTGGGGCGGCAGCCCTTGGTCGGTAAAACCCCGAGTCATTCCGGTAATGTTGAACCGGCTGCCATGGGAGTGACTCTCATCTTGTGTAAGCCCGGTCTGTATTATGAACGCCTCTGAAAACTTGTTTTGTATCAATACTTTTGATTTTGTATTGCGTGGTGTCAGTGTCATCATTACCATGCGAGCTAATTTTTGTGAAACTTCGCATCGCTCAAATATTGTGGGTATAGTCATTCTGGTTATGCTGTCAAATATTTGTTTAAAGTCTATCTGTTCTATTCTGTTACATAGAACCGTTGTGCACAAATGCGCGTGGGAATAACTAACTTATTTCTAGTCAATGCTAGAACATGCATAGGCATATGTTTGCACATACCTTCTGCTCAAATATGAACGAGATGTTATCAATAAAACGGTCCGCGGATGACATATGGCAAAAATAAATTCTTTGTTTTTTGGTAGGACTGTTATAAGCTTACATGGCAAATTTCAGCGGGATATGTCACATAGTTTGTTTTATGTGCTACTGTAAACATGTCAAGCTCGAGTGTGTTCTGCGAATTTAACGATGGAAATTCAATTCCAATTATTTTACATTGGGCAAATTTTATTTGTAATAATCAGCTAACATCAAAGACTTTAGCTAAACTTAGGTTGAATTTAAGCTTTTCTTAACAAATAGCCGTTGAAATTCAAAATGCTAACTGTTGCATAAGTACATAGGTGTGTATGAATATATTCGTTGCAATACATGTACACATCGAAAAAGCTTGAAAAAAAAAAAACTTTTAAAAAATAGATTTGCGAGACACTCACTTGCTCGCAGCTCTGTGAACTCGCGCGGAACTATTAATCATAAAGGAATATATTAGACATACCTGTTATCTCAATACCAGTCCAAGATGATTTTTTGCCAGCAGCCACATCTTCTGCTGACATAAAAATCTGTTGTCGTCTGTTTGCACTCTCGTATTTCTCCTTATTACGAGACATTTTGTACAAATTTCCTGCACGATAATAACACATAAACAATTCATTAATATACTGCTTCTTTTTTGTTTTCGAGTGTATTTTAAAAACAAAATAAAATTGAGTGACAACAAAATTGCAAATCGATTAGGCACGCGAAGTTAAAATTTGTGTCTTGGCACTAAATTATTTACTTTTTTAGGCAAATACAAAATAAATAAAATTTTATAAAATGTGGGTAAGTATTAATAAAAACGTAAAAAATGGACAAATAACTATGCATTGGAAACGTTTGCAATCGATTTGAAAATTTCGAAGTTATTTTTCGCATAAGAACAAATTTAATGATAAATATTTTTTTTAATTTGTAAATGTGGAAAAATGATAACCTTTCATAATAACCGCCTGATGATAAGCGTCTCTGCAAAATATTAATAAAGTTCGATTAATATTATTTTCATTGTTATGATTTATGTGATAGTTGTTAGCAAATAAACAAGCAACATACGCAAATGCAAACAAATTAAATCATAAAGGATTTCAACAACGCTACAAGAGCATGCACAACTTAAGAAAGAAATTAATATTTTTTTCTGGAAGTTTTAAAAATTGTATAAAACATATACATATAATCTACAATTATTTTGTGAATTGTGAAGTTTTGAAGATAGCAATATAATAATACCATGGATACAAAGATTTTTTCTTCTCCCAACATGTGATATTAGCTACAGTTCTTTTTATAAACTGTGCTCCAAAGATAGTGGGAGCAAACGACAGGTAAAGTAACTCTACAATTGGGCCGGCCTAGACAGAGGCAACCAGCTGTTTCCTCTTTTATAACCGGGAACAATTGAGTGGCTGGAGCAGTTACCGCTCAGAGTTTTACCTTTTGTGGTACTCGTTGTCATCCCGTAGCAAAGGCCTATAAATCATTTGAGGAATTTTAGAATATTCAATGTATAAAATAGCAGCATAAAACATGCCCAGCTCTTACTAATGTTGCTTTCCCCGCCCCAGCATTGCAACTTTCAATTTTGTCAATTTGTGTATTTCTACGAAAGCTGAACCACATATTTTAATGTTTCTCCACTCAACAAATAGCTTTATGGTAATTTTTAATGACAGAAACCCTGGTAAAATGTTGGTATTACCTACCGACCAAGCTTCTGCGAATTCTGCTACAGTGACTGCTTTTAGCCGGATCAAAATCCGGGTTGACCCAAGAAGGTAGTCCTGACTGTTGTTTATATATATTTTTGTCCAAATTGATGACTATCAAGAGCTCAGAACTAGAAAAACGGGAGGCTTGCTCTTCGACCTAAATACCCTTTGTGCCCTCTGCTCATCACAATATCATCCAAACAAAGTTTTCATTTCAGTATACCTAAGATGGAGCTGAACGTATGACAAACTCCTTAAACTCCGATGGTACGTAATCTTTGAAAGTACCTAAATACATGCATCAAGTTATCGATACGCGCAATGCGACAACGCAAACCGCTCATAACAGAACTTTATG
The DNA here is from genome assembly GCA_037575425.1 of Anastrepha fraterculus. NCBI lineage: Eukaryota > Metazoa > Arthropoda > Insecta > Diptera > Tephritidae > Anastrepha > Anastrepha fraterculus. Next base: position 428,790 of record JAYXIM010010978.1, on the reverse strand, counting down.
ATGCAAAGCATCGCAGTATTTTTAAAAAATTGCATTGAAGTTATAAATTGCAAAGCGAGATTAGGGAATCCGCCTATAGCTTTTCTTCTAGCCCTACCAGGCCATTATCTCAGCAGTAGGTGTGCCATATCCCCGAAGCTGTGAGAATTCCAGTGCGCATTCTCAGTTAGTACTTAAGAAGGCTTATCAGCTGCTTAAATTTATTTCGGCTATAGCATCCCAACAAGGACTTGCTACAGCTTATCCCCACAGTTGGTTCTAGCATGTATCTCGTAGTCTTATATATATATTCCTTTTTTTAGTTCTTCCTTGATGGTATGTTGCACCAAGGCAAGGAAAGGAGCGGGTCTGATTAGTAACGAGGCCGCAGCTTAATATCCAGTAATTTATACAATTACCCCAGTGCTATTGGTTCTACCTTTTTGCATACATATAATCTTGGATGCATAATTCTTAAATTGCAATGGAAACATCTAATCAGAAACTTCGTATATCCATTTCGCCCTGTACACGCAGTAGGTACTTGAATGTTTGACAAATGCTTTTTACTAATCTTATTTTTTAAACAAATAATGAATAAATAATTAAAATTGAACGGAAACAGACAAAATGTGTGGGTCTACCAGTTTTCATAATAGTTCACGAATGTACTACCTGCTCGTCTAGTACAAATCCTGTGGTCAACCAATTTATCCGTGGAATCAAAGCGGGCTCTTCAAAATAATGGGGGTCATAATAATGTGCTAATATTTTTCTGCCATATTTCTCTACCATATGTACATAGAAAGTTAAAATAATGGCACCTCTGCGCCTTGAAGGTAAGTGTAATAAATGACGGCGTAAAAACGCAATAGAGATATAAAAAACAGCAAATTATGACAACGTAGACAAAACTCAATCAAAGTTAATAGGGAATTCAAACAAAATATCACATAAACCTGCCTGCATTTACTTTTACCCAATGTTTCTGTACTTCCGAGCCAGCCACCGCGTACGATCAAGACCTGGTTGCAATCACTGCTGCCGTTACAGCTATTGCCAATTTTGATGTTATTGCTGCTGTGGGTATTTGCCGTTTCCACTGCTGCTTGAGCCAGATAGCTAGTACACTTTCCTTTGTACAACAGTAATGTTTCCACTTTTTCGTTAACTATTTTTTTTAGCGGAGTTGCTACAAATGCAATGCCGCTGGCCACTGCAGACGTCAAACAGCTAAAAAAAAAAAATACAGAGCCTGATATAGATGAAACTGGGGCGCCCTTTTTCGTTTCGCTGAATTGCTTTCGCACTGCTTTTATCCTGTTTTTTGTTGTTTTCTTTTAATTTTTATTTCTTAGAGTTGTATTTTACATTTCCTCGAAAGCTTGAACGTAAAACTGTTGGTTTATTACTTTTTTATGCAAAAATGTTTGCGTTTAGCTAAATAACCACACTTCTTCCTTACTTCTCTTCTTCGTTCTCCGACTTTCGTTGTTCAATTTCGTTCACGGCTTTTTTGCATTCCCACAAATTCGTTGTTGTGTTGTTGAGAAAATTGTTTTGTATACATTGGTGAATTTCGTAGTTGACCAGTGCTGCCAGTAAGAAGATATACGACTGAATAACTATAGTAAGAAATGCGTGTGACTAAGTAGTATGCAATGAATTATGATTTGCTTTCATACAAACTGAAATGAGTAAAGCGTATTGTGTACCGGTTATAATGAATGTAAAGGTAAGAGGAAATGGTGTAACGGAAGAGAGAAAATCAATTACAGTTAAAATATTAATTAATTCATTAAATTCTTTTATACAATGTGAACACTATATTACACCCCCGACGATCGGCTCTATTTTATCAGAGTGGCACGCATTGGTGCTGGTGTAGCAGCATAAGCATTCCTTATACTTACATACGGGGAATGCTGCGGAGTGACAGTCCTTGGCCGGATATAAATCCGGGTCGTTTCGGTAACGTAGAACCGACTGTTGTGGAAACGACTTAAATCCGTATGGTCGCTGGGTTATTTTAATAGCACTCTCTGAAAATTTCTGGGGAAAGTTTTATGATGTTACAACAAAAACAACCCACGTCCTCTTAAGATATCTATAAAATGATTGATTGCTCACTTCGAATATTTTTAAATAAATAAACACTTTAGACTTAAATTCTCCACCAATTTTAAAAAAATTGTCCACATTAGTTACGAAAATATGAAATTTTGAAAGTTACCGTTATATGTGTATACGAGTACATACATAGAAGCTGTACGTGTTCAATAGGCAATCAATAGCCTTCATCTACCTTAACTGGCAACCTATGCGTATGAGTAAAAATTTCATGAAGATATGTAACTTTTTGCTCGAAATGCCGTTGCTTTAGCTGAAGTTAGTTGCATGCGGTCCGATTACATTAGTTTTCATACTAGGATTAGTAACAGCAAAGCAATGAGTGTGCAATGTTTGATTAAACGATTTTGGTGATACACAAATACTGTGCTTTCATTACATTAAGAATTGTTGCGTCGTTTTAAATTACTCGAAAACACTATTTTTCCTTTTTATTTATTTGAGAAATGGAAAAAATATTTTATTATTTTGGAACTTCAACTAACATCCTTTTAAAACTAGGACCCAATGATCTCAGTGAACAAACACAGAACAGATTTTATTAAAAATTTAAACAGGTACATTTCCTCGGTACTTAATAAAGAAATCACAACTAATCATCAGTAAAACTTGGGCAAAATTAATTATTTCCGTTTTGTTGCTTGCCTTCATTGCAATGCTGAATTTTGAAAAAAAAACAAAAAACGTGTGCGGTAAGAATAGGTACACCGGTACGGTTAGTGTTAACGTACACCCGATCATCATGGACACAACTATAGTGATTACCGCCGTCGCTTTTGAAAAACGAAAAACAATACTTGTACAAAGTTTTAGATTAAAAGTTGTTTATTGCGTTAGTAACTAAATTTATTTCTCTTTATATTCTGCCTGGCGTTCTCGTATATTACAATAAACTCGATATTTTTGAATTTGAAATTCTATAAGTAATATATGTGTGATATAAAACGATTAGATTAATGTAAACATGTTTATTTTACATTGTGTTTAAATACAAATTACAAAAAAATAATAATTTATTAGCCACAAGTAAATATAACGCAAATATATAAAATTGTACCTATTTTAAGTAAATATTTACACCTAACTCAAATTATTTATTATTTATCAAATTATGTATTAAATGTACTTACATTACATATTATATGATAATTTAAAACACTACACTAACACATAAAACTAACATTTTTATACCATATTTACATTAAATACGAAACCGCAATTAGAATTGATTAAATCCGAACTGTTCCATGAACAGTACCTCCGTATGTTAATTAGAATTTTCACCAATTTCACTAACGGTAATTGTCATCTTCTCTTCATCGCCAGTACTGTCATTGTCTTCATCCATCTCGTCATCATCATCAAGCTCTTCATCACCGTAGCTATCGCTAGTACCATCTTCATCGTCATCGTCTCCCGATTGCACCATCAAATTGTTTCCTGCCGTCAATTGTGTTATATCGCCTGATCCATTTACCCCAGCATTATTGGTAACACTCGAGCCAGCGAGCGCGGTAGCTGCACTAGACACCGCAGAGTTTGGTAGCTCAATTGTTAAAATTCCATTGGCTGTTCTAATACTTTTCGGTATATTTGACGCTTCGCTGCCATCCTGAATGCTATTACCATTATCCCCAATTCGTTGTGTAGCCATTTTATCCTCCGGCTTCATATTAAGTTCGATTATATCAAGTGGTGAACGCGCTTTGAAGTGCGTCTTTATATGTTTTGATAGATGATCGCTGCGCATGAATTTTTTATTGCATTCTCGACACTGAAAACGCTTTTCCCCAGTATGGGTACGTCTATGACGCTGCAATTCATCGGAACGTGTAAAGCGCTTTCCGCAGAATAACCAGGAACAGACAAAAGGCCGCTCGCCGGTATGCCAACGTAAATGAGCACGCAAATGTGACGTCTTACCGTAAACTTTATTGCAGCCCGGTATGTGACAGATATGTTGGCGTTTGCGATCAGCATGCTTTTCACCTTCCGTGCAGTTTGGGCAGGTGCAAGCAACACGCTTAAGGCGTGGCTTTGTTTCAATACCGCCTACATTATTAGCACCGGTATTGGAGTTAATAGTACCCACGTTACCCATGCCGGTGCTAGTGCCCCCACCGGTACTAACTTCGTTGACGTTGATGTTCACATTAACAGATGTTGTTGCTGCTGCTGGCGCTGTTGTTGCTGGAGTATTTGCAGAATTTATTTGCGTTTGTATTGCCTGAAGTTGTAACTGCTGCTGCTGCTGTTGCATCTGTTGAGTTAGTGTTGCCGGCGCGGTTGCTATTGTGATTTGGGTTCCACCGCCGCTAGAGGTTACGGTTGTGTTGGGCGACATAACTGGGTTAGTTTGCGATGTCAAACCACTTACCGTTGTCATAGTTGTTGGCTGCGTCTTTAGCATGGTGGCGCGCGCTTGATTGGCAGGTGTGATGGTAAAACTGTGTGCTTGCGGGACGGCTGTAATTTGTATAGATGTGGGCAATGACGAAGGTATTGTTGCATTCTCGTTGGATGATTGATGTGACTGATCGGCTTGCTGCTGTTGCTGAGATTGCAGTTGCTGTAGATTTACGGTCATGTTCTGTGGCACTACCCATTTAATTTGTTGAGGAGTTTGGCTGGGATCTGGGGGCTCTTGCTTTATGTTCGTTATAAGCGTGTGTTGGGCTTGGGAAGGGCTTTGGGGTTCTTGCTTCGGATGCACCAAGTTTGCACTTGTCGTTGACGTAGTTGTGCCTGTTTGAGGAAGAGATGTTTGTGCTGGATTAAGCACCGCGCCTGGATTAGAATGCATTTGAACCTGTTGTTGCTGCTGAAGTTGATGCTGTTGTTGGAGTTGCTGCGGCAAAATTACATGTTGGAAGCTCCCTTGCAGTTGAGGTGGCAGATGGTTCGCTTGAATTATTTGGACTTGTCCTATTCCTGGGATATTTTGGATGGGTAACGCTTGTAGGCCAGGTAATTGTTGAAGTTGTATAAGATTAGAAGTGTTGCCTGGAGCAGACGACGCCGATGTAGTTCGAAGTTGCTGCAGTTGTTGCGCGGGTATAACGGTTAGCTGCTGGCCCTGTGCATTGGTTATTGTGATTGACTGATTCGTTGGCAATTGGATACCAGATTCTGATGCTGCATTCAGTGCGTTCAATATCTGTTGCTGTTGTTGCTGCTGCTGCTGCTGTTGTTGCTGTTGTTGCTGGGCGGCCTGTGGATGAATTAGATTTTCTTAAATAATGTATAAATGGTTTCATAACAGTGGGTTTACCTGTTGCTGTTGCTGGTGTTGCTGAACAGTGACAGCAGCTTGAGCAGCGGCCGCAGCAGCAGCTGCTTGCTGCTGTTGTTGATTGTTTGACGTGGGCTGCTGTTGAGGATGTTGAATGTGTATAATATTTGCATTCGGGGGTAGCTGCGGATATGGCATCGCATTCAATGGTGCCAGCTGCACCTGCTGTATTTGTCCACTGGGTGTAACAATTTGCGCAATTTGTGCGAATTGTGGTATTATTTGCATTTGGGTGGGAGGTAGTGCAGCCGACATAGGCAGTGCTTGAGCGGGCAATAAATTAGGCAGACCGGCTGCATTTAGTTGATGCACGGGCACGTGCACTGTTTGGTATATAGTTTGGCCACCACCAGTCTGAATTGGAATTTGCACGGCAACGGTTTGTTGCAAAGCTGGAGCAGCCTGTTGTTGCAGTGCATGCGGAAACTGTATAAATTGCGGCATTGCACTTGTCGCTGGGTTCGCGTTAGTTGCCGTTCCCGCCGGTCTTATTTGAACGTTTTGCAAAGTCTGGCCGTTTTCTAGCTTTATTGAGCCATTCCCCAAAAGATTATTCAAATTTCCAAGCAAACCATTTGATGCTGCCACCGATGTTGGTATTTGAATGTTAGTTCCTGGTATTGTGATGGTACTTGGCAACGTTGTAGCTTGAGAATTTGGCGGTACCTGTGTTGAACTAGTCGTTGGCTGTGAAGAAGCGCATGAGCTACCACTGCTAGAACCACTTGCATTCCCAGAATTATTTGTAGATTGTGTCTGGCCCTGCTGTTGTTGCAATATTTGGTGTTGCTGCTGTTGCTGAACAGTAGCATTTACAACAGGTACCTGTATGTTAGTTCCAGGAATAGTAAACAACGCTTGCTCTGCTGCACCAACACCTGGCGGCAATTGCATTGCTTGTCCTAAACCATGTATGAATTGTGTTGCAGGCTGCAACTGCATTGCAGTAGGCGCGGGGCCGGCAGTCGGTGCACGTACTATCTGTCCATTGGGTGTTATGAACGCTTGTTGCCCATTAAAATTTATGGGTTGCGCGGATGACGCCAATTGAGCAGCATTCAAGTTTGGTATAAAGATGGCTTCCTGTCCGTCAATGGTTACCGTTTGCATTGGCTGGACAATTTGAAACATATTTTGAGTTGGTATAGCTTGAGTATGCTGAGGCGTCGAAGCTGAGGCCTGCACAAATTGCTGAGGCAGGTGCTGCAAGTTGATGATTTGTTGCAGTGGTACATTGTTGCTGCTATTCGTAGCTATTCCCTGTGCTGTAGGTGTAGCATTAACAAAAGTTGCCTTTACCTGTGCGTTGGGGGCAGCCGATGGTTGTTGTAGCGTCTGTGTGGGAGCCGTACCAGCAGCTTGGGCTGTGCTAGTGTTCGCGTTAGTATTAACGGTCGTGCCGCCAAGAGCACTATTTTTATATTGTATCATTTGGGGAATTGAACCTTAAATTGACCAATCTTAAGTTTCTTGTGTATTCACAATTGGCTTTGAGAGTGCATGTTTTTTTATATTCAAAACTTCTTGTTTGACCACTTTTTCACGATGCACTCTAAACAACTTTACTCCATTTTTATATAAATTTTTGGTAAAAAGGAGTTTTTATCAATCAGCTGGTATTACGAACTAATACATATTCAATTTTAACACTTTTTTGCTAACATTGAATAGTTTTCATGTAAAAAATGAAATTTTTCACCAATTTTGTTTATTTTACTAGACGTACTCAGGCGGCCATTATAGAAAAATCACTTTTTCAGTGCTTCCAATAATAATGTGTCAATTCAATCAGTAGTGCCAATATTATAAAAGTGCAGTACACTCTCGTATACAAATACTTTAATGAAATTGGATTTTTGTAACTTACGAAATGAGTGCGCTTACATTGTTCTGCTTCTAAGTGGCAAAGTATAAAGTTGTAACTGTTCTTCCTTCACAAAATGTTTATTTTACGCAAATTATTTTAAGAATTTTCACTAAATAAAGGACTTTTGATTGTTATCAATGCCAACAGTGATGTTATAAATTTTGTAAAAGTTCCCTTCTTTAAAATTTGGTGAACCAGTATTCTCAAATTAAGCCTTTATTTTATTTATAAAATCGTCAGTAGTGTAATTGATTGTCCATATTTGTTAGCACAAATAAAATTTGATGGCCCCCTACGTGCAACTTACGATAGAACCAACGATATAAGAAGGGCTAATTATTTATCTAATTATCTTATTTACTCTGGATTTTTATATTTCAAGAGCAGATATTTTGAATCTTTTGAGTTCCGTTATTTAGTTTTTGAAATTGTTACTTGTAATTAGTTGTAAGTTACTTTGTGCTTTTGGTAGTAATTGTTAAGGCTAAAGAAATAATTAAATAAATAAATTTGGCATACTATATTCATAAAGCGTAAAAAAGAACGCAAAGGAAAAGAATTTATAGCAAAGAGCGATATACGCAACGGGCAATAGTATGGCAAACAATGTTGTTGAAAGAATTCAAATGCAAGTATCTGAAAACGATTTTGAAAATAATTTTCAAATGAGAGAGGCCATATTTGAAAAATTGTTAGGCAAAATGTTACCAAACCAATGTTATAACCAAACGAGATACAACAAACGTGGCATCCACACCGTACGAACATTTTGTTACGACAGTGACAAATTTACCATACACACATAAATGAAACCCAATGTGGAATTGGTGTTTTGTTTGACAAGCCACTTGGCTGGTGTATTTCGCACTGCAGCTTACATAACATAAAAACCAGTTGTAGATATGAACAACGTAAAGATGCATCGATATTTTTATTACAAATAATGAATAGTTTTATTAAATATTGGCAACTTTAATCATAATATTATTAAAAATAAAAAACGTTAGCTTTAACAATAATATTTATAATAGTTTCCAATATAATTTTTATTTTCAATGAGTACCTTTTCAACAGAACATGGTTAAATTTTCGTTTTAGTTTAGTCCAATGTTTATTGATAGAAAGCTGTTAATTAAACAAAAAATTTTTAACAAGCCTATAGTTTGCATGAAAATTTAAATACTTTACTTATTCTTACATTTGCATGTATGTTTCTTAGAGATTTTATTGCACGAAGTACTCGTATCTGAAGTGTTAAAGGAATAGCAAACCTTAGCTATAATTTTTTGGCGAATTCTGTTCTGTCATGTCAATCGACTTCATATTCTCTTTTTGCGTATTGTCTTCTTTCATCCCGTAGAATATTTAAAAGTAGTTACGACTTAATTGCGGTTTTTAGGTTGGTATTTCGCAAGATAAGCCGAAACTAAGCCAACTATGAATAACTTTAGTAGTAAAGCATTTGTAGCGGTGCCCCTTTTTTGTACAGTTAAATGAACGTTAAATTCAATTAGAACTTTTATATACATCACCGAAAACAAATCCCGAGAATATTTTCGTTAACTGAAATTTTGTTCGATTACGTTCTTAACTACACAAATATGGCAAAACCAACGGATTGTATCCCAAAGCTAATATAACCTGAAGAAAAATTATCTGTAGTTTTGAGGTAGCTAACAAGTTGATATAGGAAACTATCAGAAAATTCAATTAAGAAAATTTTATTCGTGTATTATTTATTTATTATTATTAAAAATGGGGCTGCTTTTCATACAAGGCAAACTTAAAACTTCTTGAATGCATAGTTCTATCAAATCTATCAAATAGTTCTATCTAATATCTATCAAATATTTTTTTAGAATTATGTCTACAAACCTGTTTCTATTTTATTTAGATTTTACTTCGACGTTTTTCTTTACACTCGTGATTATAATCTAGGATTATTTTATAATCTCAGATTTTTGGAAAGAAATTTTGTGCTTATTGCTTATTATTTACGGATTATATAATTACGGATTGCGAGTTAAGCACGAAAAAGTAGATCATCTACTTATATGTGAACGTATTATTAGGTTCTATTCTAATTAGGGAGGTTCATATTTCCCCTACGTACTAACTGATACATAACAGGTTTCTTTGGCCAAAAGGTTGCTACCATAGTCATTGAAAGAAAACTTGAAAGAAAAAATGTATACAACTTGATGGCAAATTTACAATTAGAAATTTGGGAATAGTTTGCCTTTTTGTCACCCTGCGTCTAGCCTCAACTCCGATCATTTAGCATTAATACCTTTTGTAACAACTTTTTTCAGCTGTGTTGTCAATTCGTGAAAATGTTAAGAGGTTTAATGTAAATTATAATTACTGAACTTGTAAATTAGACGTCGGCAAGGAGTATTTTCAAGGTAGGCTTTGAAACAGCAGAAGCTTGTTGATGCACAATGTTTCGCTTACGCCGACGGTATACCCTGATTTTATGCGGCATTTGTACGGTTGTGTTGTTGCTTCTTTATCTATTAATAATTTTCTCGGCACCCGCGCAAGATAAAAAGGTAATTTTCTAACAATATTTGCCTACTAATTACTTTTTGATTACTTTAATTTATTTTATACGTCAGCCAAATTATGTAGCAATCGTTTCTAAATTGCAATCTTTGGAGGATGGACTACACCGGCATGGGCAGGAAATGAGACATTTGAAAAATCGTTTGGATCGCCAATGGCAGCAAAGTAATGAACAGCGCCGAGAACAAAATCAGTTAGAACATCAACAGGATCGTGAAATTTTGGAAAAACCTGTACTATCAGAACCGGACCAATGTAGTTTTGACTTTCAGCAAGTTCCACAGCCAGATGTGCAGGTACATGAAATAAATAATACCAATAAAAGGCACTTGGATGACTATTTAATTTTTAGATGTTAGACATGTATAATGAGTGGACGTTTGCTGATGTTGATGGCGGTGTTTGGAAGCAGGGCTGGAACGTTAAATACGATCCATTACGTTTTAATGAGCATAACAAATTAAAAGTGTTTGTAGTGCCGCACTCTCACAATGATCCAGGTAAAAAAACATATTTAATTAATTTTATAACGAGTGTAACAATCGAAATTTTAATTTATTTTCCTAGGTTGGGTTAAAACATTTGATGACTACTATGAACACGACACCAAACACATATTGTCCAATGCATTGCGGCATTTGCGCGAGAATCCGGACATGACGTTTATCTGGGCAGAGATATCGTATTTTTCACGTTTCTACGAAGATCTTGGAGAGCATAATAAGCTTGAAATGAAAAAGTACGCACACGTTTTTAAACTAAACAAAATTTAATGAAACTTGTTTTTAGGATTGTGCAAAATCGTCAACTCGAATTTGTTACCGGTGGTTGGGTCATGCCAGATGAAGCAAACTCTCATTGGTTAAGTGTTTTATTGCAACTCACCGAAGGACAAACATGGCTTAAGCAACATTTTAACATTACACCAACGTCGTCGTGGTCCATTGATCCCTTTGGTCACAGCCCTACTTTGCCTTATATATTAAAAAAGTCTGGTTTTCAGAATCTTCTCATACAACGCACGCATTACTCAGTTAAAAAGGAGTTAGCGCTCAAAAGGCAGTTGGAATTCTACTGGCGACAACTTTGGGGTATTTGTTCCATACCTTAAATGCTGTTTTTGGCTTTCATAGTTTATTTCTTTATATTTTGTAGATACTTCAGGCAGCACAAGTCTTTTCACTCATATGATGCCATTCTATTCGTATGATATTCCCCATACGTGTGGGCCAGATCCGAAAATTTGCTGTCAATTCGATTTTAAACGCATGCACGAGTTTGGGCTTTCTTGTCCTTGGCGGGTACCACCACAACCGATCACTGAACACAACGTGGCGCAACGGTAAAACCTGCTCTAGTTTTGTAACATTAAATACTAATTATTCTTAAATTGAACATTTTTAGTGCGGAAATGCTGGTAGACCAGTGGAAGAAAAAGGCTGAGTTATATCGCACTAACGCGCTGCTGATACCCTTAGGTGATGACTTTCGTTTCAGCCAAAGCACTGAATGGGATGTGCAGCGGGTCAACTATGAAGCACTCTTCGATCACATCAATTCGGAGCATCGGCATTTCGTGGAGGCCAAGTTCGGTACATTGCAGCAATACTTCGATGCTGTGCATCAGGAACAGCGTGAACTTATGCGTGAATTCCCTGTACTAAGTGGTGATTTTTTCACCTATGCGGATCGCGTTGACAACTACTGGTCAGGCTACTACACATCACGTCCGTACTACAAGCGGCTTGATCGTGTTTTGCTGCATTATGTGCGCGCTGCAGAGATGTTACACGCATGGCGTCCATGGGACCCTTCAGCAAAATTTGATGTAATGCTTCAAAATGCACGGCGCGAACTATCGCTGTTTCAACATCACGACGGTATAACAGGTACAGCCAAGACTCATGTGGTGACAGACTATGCGCGCCGTATGCTGGACGCTGTGACAACATGCCAATTCGTAATGCAACAGGCGGTTTACAGACTGCTTACCAAACCTTCAGTATGTAATAAAAAATGTTTGTTAGTTCCATGTACGACCATTTAATAATTTGTTTATACTTTCTAAGATCTATATACCAGACTACAAATTTCATTACTTTTATCTGGATGACTCCCGCTGGCCCGGACCTAGTGACAGTCGTAGCACGATTATTTTGGGCGAGGAATTGCCGCTTAAACACATTGTTTTACATAATTCTCTGGCGAGATGGCGCGAAGAGTTAGTTGATTTTTATGTTTCAAGTCCTTATATGAGTGTAACGGACTTCCATGGTAATCCTGTAGAAGTGCAAATCACACCCGTTTGGACGTGGCATCGTCACATACCTTCGAATAGTATCACACCGCAAGCATCCACTACGAAGTATCGATTGTTATTCAAGGCGAATGTCCCACCCTTAGGCCTGGTCACATACATTATACAAACGCAAACAAGTCAACAGAAGTATGCCAACAACAAATGCCAATAAATGTGAACTGCTATAACTTTTTGTACTTTCAGACATACCTCATATGCGACGAATCTCATTTTGACTACAAACCCAATATCGATTAGCTTAGGAAATTACCCACATGAAGTGAAATTTGGAGAGCATCGCCCGATTTCGCTGCATGTGGCCGGAGGCCCAACTGTCGCTTTTAGTGGCGACGGTCTTTTAAAGTCCATCCAAATCGACGCCCATGCACCACATATACCCATAAAATTGAAATTTTATAAATACAGTGGTGATAAATCTGGTGCCTATTTGTTTTTGCCACATGGACCGGCGACACCATTGGTCGATATGGGACCTCCTACTGTGCTTGTAAGCGAAGGTCCTTTGGAAGCGAGTGTAACTGTCGGGTTGCCATTTGTAGTACATCAGACGTTACTACGTGGTGGTGCACCTGAAATACAAAACCTAGTGGATATTGGGCGTATGGACAACACTGAGATTGCCATGCGTTTTCTGACTCGAATCAAGAGTGCCGACCTATTTTATACCGATCTCAATGGTTTACAGGTACATATTACCCCCAAGTGTCTTTTGTTTTTTGAATGCTTATAAAAATTGTAACTCAATTGCAGATTATTAAGCGCCGACGTTTGGCCAAACTGCCGCTGCAAGCAAACTACTATCCCATACCATCATCTGCGTACATCGAAGACGACGCATTGCGTCTGACATTGCTGACGGGACAACCTTTAGGTGGGTCGTCGTTAAATTCAGGCGAACTAGAAATAATGCAAGATCGTCGATTAACGCATGACGACGAGCGAGGTCTTGGCCAAGGAGTGCTGGACAATCAGCCAGTGATGCATATATTCCGAGTTGTTGTAGAGCGTATAGACACCTGCCTATTGCTTTCTGAAACCCATCCGTCAGGGGCTTTAACTCCAATGGCGCACTTGGCTTCGCAAACGTTACTTCATCCATTGGATAAATTTATTTTTATTGAAAATAATTGGTTGGGCGTAGAGGCGGCTTTTGGCGAAAAACGAGGTGGTGTCGCTGAGGATACATCCATTGCCGTTTTAAGAAGTCTACCGCCGACTTTAGCGAAGTTGCCTGTGGCGCGTGATCGCAAATCGAAGGACTCGTTAATGAATACTGGAGTGGTAGTACATCGCACACTGCTATTGCAGTGCCGAGCGGGCGATCAGCAAACAGGCTTTGTAAGTGGCAGTAATGTTTAAGAAACACTAATTTACATTGTGTGAATAAATATATTGTTTGAATTCCAGATTAACTTGACCAAATTGCTAACGTTTGATACAATCACTGGTGTTTACAACACAAGTCTAACATTCCTACAATCCCCTCAAAGGTCGGATAGTGTTGAAGCAATTAGTCTTTGTCCATTGGATACGCAAGCATATATATTACAACATCATGGCTGATTTAAGAATCGCGATTAATTTACCTGTCCTGTATGTTTAGTTTTAGTTTTGAAACACGTGAATCTCACATCAATGGAACGTTTCGAACAATTTTAAACCTTTCTGGATAAATAGTTTGTAATAGTTTTTTGACTGCAAACGTTATGCTAGTAGATATATATATGTATATATATGTGACACGTTTTCTTTTATCATGAAATTATATTGCTTTAATATTTTAATTTATTCACATTTTTGTGTGTGTTTGTGATAAAAGTAACATTTAACTCACGTTTTACTTTATGATATTTCCTGTAATTTATGATATTCCCAACCAAAAAGGTTGATATTAATCCATATATGTAAGTCTTTCGTTGGCTAGCTATTTGAAGTAATAACAGATTTTGAATAAAAGACAAAAACTATTATTTAAGTTTTTAATTGATATTGGAAGCATTTTCATTTATTATTATATTTTATTAAAACAATTTTAATAATTTGAAATAAATGTTTTATGTAGAGTGGAGTGGCTTGTGCGAGGGTTGCCTTTTAAAAGGGTCGCCTCCGAAACACTACGTGTGATGAGCTGTAATTGGATATTTTTATCAAAAAGTTTGGTATTTTTAGCTCAAAATTACACATTACGTTTTTACTTACGAGCTTTAACTGTTCTTATTTCAGTGAGTTGAAAAACTCATCTCGCCCAATATATGGAATTTAACTCGTGAAAATCTTCGAGCGATGATTTATTACGATTTTTGACGTGGATTATCGAGCCAAGAGTGCATTGGTTTTACTTTGACTTTTGGCGTTAGTCACACTTAGCCACTATGAAACGCAGATATAAAGAGTTCCAACGTGGCCGTCGACCCTTGAAGGATAAATGTCGTGAAGGTCGTCCAAAAGTGGTTGTAGTGCCAGAAGGCGCGTCATTGTTAACGCAATAACGTATTGTGAGGCATCCTTGGGTGTTATTGGGAGCAGCTTGAATGCTCAATATTGGCACTCAAGCACTGACCACTTGCTGAGGATTTTATTGTGCACCGGGAGCATGGAAGGCTTATTGGGAAGCTGTTGCAGGCAATACATAAGGAGGTATCCCGAGGCTCTTCTGTTAGCAGTATTTTGATAGGTCTGGATCCTTGACCCCTGCGAATCACTGGTACCAGGCGAAAAGACGGTCGCCAGCAACACTTCTTTGGTTCCAAAGGCTGCCGACTGCTGTGAAGATGGAGAGAAAACTATCGATTTTCACCTTTCATTGATTTTCACCTTTACCCGTAGTTTGGCCTCCTTCGTCCAGGTGGTAAAGAGGGTCGCCGTAAACTCCCATCCTCATGGCAACCGGTTTTACGTATCGGAGTGATTCGGGGTTTTCTTGACCAAGGGCTGCCACCTCGGTAAAGTAACCCCGTCTAGTGCGCTGCACCTCACCCAAAAAAGAACTCGTGCCGACTAGTGTAAAGAAACGTTGAAGAAACTTAGTCGCGGTGGCTCAAAGCATGTCGATAACATATCGCAATAGGTGATGAATCTTGGATTTATGCATATGAACCGGACACAAATCAGCAATCTTGGGTGCTCCAAGGCAATCTTAATCTAACAAAAGTTGTTCGTGGATGTAGCACCTCAAAGAAATGGTTGCCTGTCTTTTCGTTTAAGCTGGAAAATCTGGTCATGTTGCAACTGTACAACTAGAGAAACTTAAAAAGTCAATTCTGAGCGGTATACAGCCATTTGCTTGCCAGAAGTTTTGGAGAATTAAGGGAAACCAATCGCCGAAGACGAATCATGTTTCACCAAAACAATGCGAACTCTCACGTATCGCCTCACGTAATAGAGTTTTTGAGTAAACTAAAGATCGAATTAATGATCGATCATCCAACGCTTTTCAACACCTGAAGAAGTTGAAGAACAGCTCGTTTAGTAGTATCCACTTCCGAGTGGCAAAATTGCTTTGAAAATTTGTTCAAGCGAATGCAGAAGTGGATTGACTTCAAAGGAGACTATTTTGAAAAACAATAAACCCATTTTCATTATTATTTTACTCTGTTTTCATTCCACCTAATAGGGCGGTTCGATAGTTGTCTTCGTTTCCATTTTCTGAGAACGATAAACCGTACAACGTCAATTGGGTTTGTACAGTGCATATCCGGTGACAGGATGATCGAATAGGAAAGGTATGTGTTATTGTTGTAGAAGCTTACAGTTAATCATACAGTTAATTTATGATCCATTGCTCAGCCTGACATGTGAGGGCTGAGCCCAGCATGTCGTCGAACAGAGTCGCTATATTGGCAGTGTGAAGTACTCTTGATTAGTTAAACGCGACTATCAAAGGATCGACTTCAGTTCAGACCATCGTTTATCCGTGTGATGGTCGGATTCAGTGTTACGCTATTGATTTTTTATTTCACTGGGCTCATCTTATTTCCTGGTTTAAAAAGCACTTTGAATGACCCAGAGTTATTGTAAGTCTCGGTAGCATTAGCCTAAGACGACTGAACAATACAGACATGTTGGTTGCCTGTGGTTGCGGAATTTGTGTATATGGCCCACTTCTAACACATCTGACTTAAAAATTACTCTCCTTAGTTCAGTAAAAACGAACAAGCTCTGTATTCTCTTTTTTCTACACACTGGAAACACACATTGGGCTGTTGATTATATTATATTATATATATGCGGATTGAAGGGATCCCCTTCTGGGTTCTGGCCTTTTCAAGAAGCAATTGGTTGTCCTTTGAGTGTTCACAGTACATTAACGATCTTTGGGACTTGTGTTCCATAGATTCACATAATAGTCTTTGTTAAACCGTGTGTGCCACTGTAGCCGAATGCGTTGAAGCGTGATTACCATTCGGTAGTGCGCAGGTTCAAAACATCGGGTATGATAGAAAACTTTTTTTTTAATAGCGGTCACCCCTCGGAAGGCAATGGCAAACCTATGAGGGTATTTCTACTATGAAAAGGCTCCTCATAAAAGGATCACCCTCCATGTGAAGACGGCATAAAACTTTAGGTCCCACCATTTGTGGAAAAATATCAAGACGCGCACTACAAATAGGAGGAGGAGCTCGGCCAAATACTCAATTAAGGGTATAAGCGCCAATTATATATACATAAACTTTGGTTTATAATTTGTTTTTGTCTGATTTGGTAACTCGCAAAATCAGCATTTTGCCATGAGCTTCAGCCAGTTCTTTTTCCACCTACACCCCAGTGTCCGTGCTATGTTGACAGTTCAAGCCACAGATTATTGCTGACAGAATTCAGTCTAAACTTCTTCTTCTTCTTAATTGGCGCGATAACCGCTTACGCGATTTTGGCCGAGATTAACAAAGCGCGCCAGTCGTTTCTTTCTCGTGCTAACCGGCGCCAATTGGACACACCAAGTGAAGCCAAGTCCTTCTCCGCCTGATCTTTCCAACGCAGAGGAGGCCTTCCTCTTCCTCTGCTACCACCAGCTGGTACCGCATCGAATACTTTCAAAGCCGGAGCGTTTGTATCCATTCGGACGACATGACCCAGCCAACGAAGCCGCTGGATCTTTATTCTCTGCGCTATGTCTATGTCGTCGTAAAGCTCATACAGCTCATCGTTCCATCGTCTGCGATATTCGCCGTTGCCAACGTGCAAAGGTCCAAAAATCTTACGCAGAATCTTTCTCTCGAACACTCCAGCGTCGCTTCATCGGATGCTGTCATCGTCCAAGCTTCTGCGCCTTACGTTAGGACGGGCATGATGAGAGTCTAAACTTACAATGACAGAATTCTGCTTAAACTTACAGGGCAGTTTCCGTAGAGGCTTGAACTGCAGATTCTAATCCAAAATGTGCGCCATAATGCTGTGCCCTAGTTCTATGCACATTTAAGGCGAATTCATATTTATTTATTTTTATTCGGCTTTTAGTGATTCTGAATTTTATTTTCGACAATTCAAATTTTGTTTCGATATTCTGTAGTATTTTATATTTTAAAATTCCTTCGATTCTGCAAATACAAATATCAAATTTCAGCTGAAGGAAGAAGAGAGAAAGAAGCTACAAATTCTCTCACTTTGACAATCAGCCCCAATCAGCTGATAAAACAACATCACCTTGTATAGATTCGCCTTGTTTTATATGCGCAAGGTGGCGCAAAATTAATCATCCCATATTGTCTTGGATAACTTTTTTACTAAATAAAAAACATGATTTTGACCTTCACGTGCTCCAATGCTTGTCTGTTTGTATACTGCAGCTGTCTAGTCCACAAGTATCAAATATGATTGGCGTCCGACGCCAGTTGCAAAAATTATAAACCTTTCGGTAGGGTTATTAATTTTGCGCCACCTTATATAAATTTGCACTGCTTGCTTATATCTTGTATACTGCGTAGTTATAAAAATTGAAAGTGTTGTTTTCGCTCACTCATTTTGTTAATATTTGTTGCAGCCCACTTAAGTTGATGTTGGGTTGGCGGCTGGCGTTGGAGGCGCACATGTGGCGACGTCGTATATGCTTTCAGCTGTAAAGTGGTTGTTACGCTCTTGACATGCAAAACACAAATTACAAAATGAACGCTCCCGACCGGTTATGAAAACTTTTGACGTTCGCGCACACACCAAGCCGAAATTGGCTCTGGCGAGAGTATACATAATATTGGCGCTTTGAGATATTGAAGGCATATGAGAGCTAATACTCTTAGAAACAAGCCCATTTGTAAGCGTTTATGTGTAAGTCTGAGCAGAGCGTGCTTGCTATACCAGCTGAAAGCCATGTGCCCATATTTCGTAACATTTGCAATTGAGAGCGCAGCAGATTTTTACTGACGTCTACACAACATATCATATGAAAGAGTATATCAACGGAAGAGTGTAAAAAGCAAATATGCATACATACACATACACTGGTACCTGTGGGTATGTTAAGAGCAAGCTGAGTGAGAGGGATTGCATGCCTTTGAATAGCGTGTGAGTGCTTCTAGTGATTTGAGCTTGTGGAATCATAAACGGCTGCTTTCCGTTGAGAAGTTGACTCGCCATCATCACTTTCGATTTAATCGCATTCGTAAGCGTACGTTTCTGTCTCAATCTGGTTGCTAGTATATATTTCAATCGTATTTTCCTATTATTACCAGAATACACAATTTTCATTTAACAAGTAGAAGTATATAACTAGTTTATATTTGTGTATAAGTACATACGTGCATACTTACATATTTATATACGTATGAACATATTTTTGTTCTGTAATAAATTGTGCGTTGATGTGGTGCATAAAGCATTTCATTAGTGACAATTAACCATGATTTTATTTTTCTATCAACGACTATGCTAACGGTTACCAATAAAGCAAAGTGAAGTGGTTTTGAGAATTCTAGTTAAAAGTTAATTGAAAATTAATGAATGCAAAGAAAATACAAATAAAAAACAACAAGAGAAAATAGTTAAAAGAAATCTGTGATTTACGGAGTGGTGACACAAAAGTGCGTTTTTTTCTTTAAATAAATTGTTTTTTGAAAAAAATTGGCTCGAGACAAGACAAACAGCTGTGATGCTGTAACATTCAGTGTCAAAAAGAGAGTAAAAATAATTAATATGTGTTGTTCATATATATATATCCACATATGAAACGTTTGAAAACAATTTAAAAAGTTAAACTTATATACTCACCATGCAGAAAAAACCGATAACAATATTTAAAACTATACTAACTTCATATGCACATATACATTCGTAAGAAGTATGTGTGCAGTTTAACTTTTAAAATATTGCTTTTAACGAGAATGCGCTCAATTTAAATGCATTTGCCTGTGAACTCCGCTGGGGCAATTTATTTATTTGTCAGTGGGTCGGCTGGTCGGTTGGCCTGTTGGCTTATTGAGCGATCAATGAATGATTTGTTAGTATGTTCATGCATGCATACATACATATACATATGCGTTCAAATGTGTTGCGTATGCCTAAGAGCGCTTTGGCTCAGTTGAAAGACTACACACTCGTAGCTTGTACCTGACTAAGCCGATAGCTTGGACCAAATTAGGTGCATGGTTGATCGCTTGTAGGTCGCCTTAAAGGTAGACAAAAAGAGATGGGGAAGGGTGCGAGAGCGAACTTTGGGTCAGTCAGTTATTAGTCAGTTGGGAAGTTGGGCCTCACTTGTATTAGCTGGCGCGCTACGTTGCATGCATATGAGTGACAAATAAGCAAACCCATATGCAAATTGGTGTGCGTGTACTTGCGTGTGTGGGGCATACATGTGCCTATGAAATTTATAATAAAAAATATATACGTCCATATGTATTTATGCAATTCAAATTGACGACACCGAGCCAAACGGTAGCCGGTTGGTCGAGCACTCTGGGCAACCTGCTGTATTGTAAAGAAGGTGGCGGCAGCAGCGACAGTGAACGAGAGAGCATATACTCAAGCACATGCTGCCAACAAATACATATGCACAGACACACACTTGCGTACAAATTTACTGCCTTGCTCGCAGCACAAACTTTCGTTTCAATGCCAAACGTTTAAATATGCCCACGAAAGCACATTTTATAATTACATGCGCTTGTGTGTGTTTGGTTGTATGCGCAAGTGTTGGGCAAAGCACGCTTTGTTGCTGTTGATGTTTTGCTCTTTAAAACTATTGCCCGTCAAGTTATACTTACACACATACGCATGTTATTTGTTGCTGTGTTATCATTATTATTATTGCTTTTTTTTGTTGCAGCTGAGCAAATCATTCGCGTAGCGTCAAGATGGTTACATAAAACGCACAGATACATACATTAAACGAAAAATTTACATACCTAGTACATATGTATACATATGCACATTTGTAGAAATATTTATCTACTGTGCATATTTGCATATCTATTGGTTTTAGAAATATTAAAAAATCGATGTTAACAAAGATAGCAAAAAACAAAAAAGTTAAAAAGTTTCTTAGCGGTACATAACACGTAAGCAATATAAATTTTCATCTCAAACAAATTTTTGTCCGTAGTTTACACCTCCTAAACACTTGTAAACTATATTTATATTTTATATAATTGGCGCGCAGATCCTTAGGTGTTTAGCCAAACTCCTCCTCCAATTTATGACGTGCATCTTGATGTTTTCTTACAAAGAAGTAAATAATCAATTTTATGCCGCCCCCGAATGAACGCTGGTTTTTATGACAAAAATGCATTTGAGGCTTGCCATTTCCTGCCGAGGGCCGGTGATTCTTAAAATAATTTTTTTCTGTAATTTGGTAATTGTTTACAGTGGGCTTCGAGCTCGAACCTATCGCATGTAGTCATGCATAAACCTGTTCGAATTCAGCGGTCACTATTTTGAGTCTAGTTTTTCTATAATTAAACATTTTTTCGAGTCTCATATACAAGATGGCACAAAATTAATCACCCTATCGGAAGAATTCTAATTTTCGCAAATGGCATCGTGCATTAATTATATTTGACACTTGTGAACTAGACAGCTGCAGTATGCAAACAGACAAACAATGGAACACGTAAAGGTCCAATCAAAACTTTCAAGACTTAAGATCATTTTTTTATTTAGTAGAAAAGTTATTCAAAAACAATATGGGATGATTAATTTTGCGCCATGTTGTATATGTAGTCTAATTTATATATGCATATGTATATATGGAGAAAGTGTGTAACACTTCAGTGAAAAAAATATTATTAAAAATCAATTTTGAGCCATTTAAAACTTACACTTTATTATACTAAAATTTAATGGACTATGAAACTGCATACCCAAAAAATTTGTTTAATTCTTTTTAGAAAGTGTTTAAATTTGCAGAATTTTTATAATTTTTGTACAAAGTTTGAAACTTTGCGTTACATGGGTTTTGTTGTAGTATAAAATATATTTGCACAAAAAAATTAGAAGAATAATAAAAAAAGATAATTAAATAGTCAAAACTTGCGAATGTGTGGTGTACAATTTCTTCTGACGCAGAGGAAATATACATGTATGCATGTACGAGGTGGCGCAATATTAATCGTCAATTTTGCTTTTGAATATTTTGTACTTACGCGTTCCATTGCTTGTTTGTTTGTATACTACAGCTGCCTAGTCCACAAGTGTCAAATATGATTGACGTACGACACAATTTGCAAAAATTATAAATCTTCCGATAGGTTGAATAATTTTGCGTAGCGACTGGTTTGGCGACCGCTCTCCTTCAAAAGTGATTTGAGGCGTTCTTCATCGAATTCAGAAGGCCTTCGACTGCCGGACGTGTCATCGACGTCAAAGTCGCCATTTTTGAACTTTGCAAACTATTTCGCTGCTGTAGACTCGCCTACGACATCTTCTCCATACACGTCGCAAATTTTCCGTGCTGCTTCGGCAGCTTTTTGACCTCGATGAAAAGCAAAGAAGAGCAGGTGTCGAAATTGTTGATTTTTGCCTCCTGGGTATTCCATTTCTAAACCTCAAAACTAATAAAAAATTAATTAACTCAAAAATACAATTAACATAATTTTATAGAGTAGAAAGTGTTGTATCGATTGAATACTTACTCTTTGCCAAATAGCGCAAAAACCGTTGTAAAATAAAAGAAAATATAAAAACGCTAAGAACTTATTCTCCAACCCAATAAAAATGCCTTTATCTTAATCGCACAATTGGAAACAAAGCTTAGTATACTTCGTTTAACATCGATAGTTTTAGTGCAAAAATCAAAAGGTAATTCTTGATTTTTCGGTCATATAGTCAAGTTGTTATGAAGTTGTAAGCAATTTATTGAATTTACCAAAATCGCAATACATAAAAAAAAATATTTGAAAATATGGTATGAAGTTTTTTTTTCTGATTTTGTTGCTTAGTGTGATTGATACAAAAAAATTAAAAATAAAACACGTAGCCATTGGCGGCAAACCAATACCAGCGAATGCTTTAAGTGCTGCATTTAACGTTTATCAATACCAAATGCAATGCCAACAACAAAACTGCCCCTTTCTCACATAAAAAGTATTATATATACATATATTGCAAATAAAAACCATCAAGCTTGCTGCGCTTTTCCAAGTAACTAACGCAAATAAAACAATAACGTAGCAAGAAAGAAAAACAAAATTGCCGTTAATTGATTTAAAGCTGCAGCATGAAATCAATTTTCATCAGTCAAGCGAGTAGGAAATTTCAATAAAGGCATAACATTTTTTTTGGCTTCCCACACTAGGGTCGTTTCCATAGCTTCACAGACTCATAGTAATGTACATATATGAAACACACACATACATACATATGTACATTTAATTGAAAAATATCAGTAGCTTCCTAAATGCCGTCACATCGCTACCAAAGCAAATATGTATATGTACACACACACATACATAAATACTTATTTCATCCAAGCATAAACTGACAGTGGAGTAGTGGCTTGGCTAGGATGGTTCTTTTCTAGTTGGGTCAGTGGAAACCAACGTGACGATAGGCGCTCTGCCTGAGTTGACTTTTTGCGCGGCGCATGCGTGGAACAGCATTGCAAGGGAAAAATTCCAATGGTCAAATGTCATGCTGAGAGATGAAAGGATGTGCGATGGGTTTTTATACATATCTATATGTGTATCCGTATGCACATACATTTACATTTATATTAATGAATCTTTTCAAGTACATACAAGCTTTCACATATTTATAATCGCAGCTTTTTACACTCAATGGAATTTGAGGATTGAAGGAAATTCTAGGCTTGGGAAATCACTATTTTAATAAATACATAGGAACTTTATATACAAATTTTCAATGCAATATTTCGCCTGTAAAGTTTTTAAATAAAATATATGTATGTATGTACTTACAGGATTTACACATACATATACGCCCACGCTACTTCAGAACTCAACTTCATGCAATTTTTTTTTAACCAACAAAAACATATATCTAATGTAGTAAATGAAAACAACTAGAAAATTTGAATTCGTCAATAAAGAAAAACTTCTTTGCAAATTCCAAATTTGGGGTTAGGGTTTGCCTAAAATATTTCTTTTCTGAAATTACAATGAACGCGACTTTTTTCAATGCTGTGTTTATTTAGTTAAGTAGAATTAAATTGCACTGAATCAAAAAGAAAAAAAAAAATTGATTTTTCAACCTCCGAATTTTCGATTCTCTGAATCGGAAGATTCTTCTTCCATTCATGAAGAAGAGCCTTCTTCGGCAAATGTGATATTACACTGTGATATTACCTTGTGTTGACTTTCAAAGCGGGTTCAAAACTCACGATGTACAAAATGCAGTGGTGTGGCCAACATTAGCTCGTTAACTGGCTCTCAGTAATTTTGAAAAAATCAGCTGATTTACTGACGTAACGGTGGCCATCTAGCAATTGCATCTAGCAAATGACGTGTGACACATTGCCTCTCATCCATTATACATAGTTCGGACCGAGCTTTTTTCAAACGTCAACTCACTCCTAGAAATGTTGGGCTGTACATGAGTCCAAAGACGCCTTTCAAAACTTTTTCACGTAGCCATTAACATTCATTTCGGTGCTACTGCCTCTCAGAAATGGCGTTGTTTGGTTTCGTGAGGCCACTCGAATATGGATAGCAACTTTGCTTTATCGAGCAAAGATGTTTTTTAAACATCGCTGAGTTCTTATCCTTGCATTTGTCGTGCAAAATATGTAGCTCCAGCTATAACTAATTTGGGGATCGCTTGCATACAAATATGTGGTTAAATAAAAGATAGTTTAAAACCTCGGTGTAAAGAGTACAGAAGGTGACGATATACGCCAACCGCTATCTTGCTCTCAGAAAATTTCCCAGAATTAGCTGATTTTTTTCTTACGCCGTTTTAACGCCATTCTCTTTCTAGTTTATTTGATTGTAAAATCTCAACCAGAAATACTTTCACGATGTCGCGATGTGGTAATCAATAATTTTTGGTACTATCGCAAAATGTTGCACTCGTATAGCGTTTTGTTTTACAAAATACTTCTATTCTTACTTCAATTCACAGCAATCTCAAAGCGAACAAATATGTACATATGTAGATGAATTTGCATAAATGAGAATTGGGAGAGCTTTCAGTGAATCGGCAGTTCACTTTCACCTCGTTTGAGGACCAAGTTGAGGTGCTCTATCTTAAGGAGTCCTTATTGCTATCACTAATGAATGCACAAGTGGCAGGACTGGCAAAGAAATTTATTTTATCGAATTTTCTCTCCAGAGCAGCTGGATCCGACAAGTGATCGCACTGCCAAACATAAGGGTGAATGTTTCTTAACGATGGGAAATAAGGAACACAGTTACACATTTCGAAATGACTTGTCTTAAGTAATTTGTCTAAATTTGTAGTAAATCGAAGTGATTTAATAACTTTGAATCATAGTGGGCCATTATTAGTGCACGATTGGAAAAAGTGATGGTATAATTTCTTATAATTTTTGTTAAAGTTACATAGCGACCGCAGTAGCTGGTTCGGTTGGTGCGTGACTGCTATTCTGTAGTGCTCGGGTTCGAAATAGTGTGTGGGCAAGAAATACCACACTGATAGAAAAGTTTTCCTAATAGGAGTCACCGTTCGGCAGTCAATGTCAAACCTCTAAGTGTATTTCTGCCATGAAAAAGCTCCTCATAGATATGTGTTGTCAGGAGGGGTCCAATTTAATCTTACCGCCATTCAAAGCATTTTTTTCTTTTCAAAACAGTATCTGCCTTCATATATGTATATATATATTTTTTATACCTTGATAAATTATACATTTAGATGGCATTTCCAATTGAAAATAAACAAACTATATAAGAAAAACATCATAATAATATGCATTATCCTAGTCGGAACATTGAGCGAAAACAAAAGTTCTCCACCGATTTTTGTCAGCCGCTATATGTCTGATTTGGTTCCAGGTGGGGGTTGAAGGTTTGGGTAGTCAGCTGGTAAAAATAAAAAAAGAGCCGAATTAAATATACATATGTATGTACATATAAATGCTATGAAAATAATTGATTTATAAAAAACAAACTTTATCATTGTTTTATCGGTTTCTGCCAATGCTGTGAATTATCGATATCAAACATACATTCAAAAATAAATAACTTTAATACACATTGCGCCAACTTGAGAATAAACGCACACATGTACATATGTATGTAAATACATACACGCACACCTACATGTAGGCGCTGGAGTGTTGTGTACGCATTGCCTTCACCCTGCCCCACTGTTCCACTGCACAACCTTCCGACGATGCGCAACTGCGTCATCGAAAAGTGTGTCAAAGCAGCGAGACTTGGTGCTCGGTGGTTGCAGCAGCAGCCAAACATAGCAACAATATAAAGTCATATTTGTATCGAATTGTATATAAACGCATATCTGTGTACATACACATACATATGTAGATACGTACATTTGTCGATGAATGCATGCACGCTACACATGTGTGTAGCACGTATGCGAGTACAAGCACAGTAAAATTGTTAGAGAGAGCCACCAATGCGAAGCTTGCTTAGAGAGATACTCTGCTGTTTCGTGTGCCCCAATGAAGTGTCAGTTTGGTTATATGAGAATTTACATTTTCTTACAGTTAAATAACACCTCCAATCAACGAGGCGCCTAATAGTCAATTGAAGCAAACAATAATAACAAAAATTGCTCTTTGCATTTCATTCCACTAATTAGTATATTCTTAGATGTACATATGTAAATATGTATGCCTGCAAAGATTTTTTTAAGATACTGATTTGGAAAAGTATAACTGACTAAGAAACCTATAATAATAGCTTTGACAAAAATCTTGGTAATCTTCTAATAAAAGCTCCTTCGTTTAACAGACACATACACACCTGCATACATACAAATTTACTTACAAAAATATTGATGTTTGTTATATAAAAAAAATATAGCCAATGTGTGTGTTCTCTTCAGCTCTCTGCATAATCTCTTACAGACGCTAGGTGACTCTCTTGAGTGTGGAATCTTTAATTTTCTAAATGTTTGTAAAATTTTTCGTTAGGCTCCAATATTTAATTGTATTGATAGTTTCTCTTTTTTAAATGTATTGCTCGAAAGCATTGAAAATCAATATTGGCCCCTCACGAATATAATTATATTGAGTTGTTATATTGTGTTGTTTTCAAATCCAGTATGCGCTCTTAATTGTTATCTCTTCAGTCAAATCTTTCTATGCTCGGAATTCTACATACACACATGAATACTGTGGGTATCTCATGTTTTAATCTTGAGGCATCTAGCTTTTGAGTTTCTTTACTTAACTTCTCTAGTTCGAGAGTTCCAACGTTTCGCAAGCATTTCCACACATACTCAAACACATCTATACGAATATTAATCTCTTAAAAGCTTCAGCATTCAAACATTCTGCGTTTAGCCATACCTCTTACGTACTTACATATATTTGTACAAACAGTCTTTCATACGCGTAATATAATCCAATTGTTGTTGTTTAAATTATGTCATGTGTCTGTTGGTTACTATATAGAATACTTGTTCGTATACGCTAAACATATGAACGCTTGTATGAGATTATAATTATTTATTAATTTATTTCATTTAGTCTACAGAAACAAATATTTTTACAGACTTTAATTGAGACTTGATGCTACAGATGACAATCCCCGGACGCCGGTATTTTTCAGGTCCCAGAATTTGCGAGACTGATCTATATTAATCCCAGTAAAAACTTGTTTCTTATAAAATTTGACTACAATCAAAGTTCCTCAATTTCTATGAAAATTGTTTTTATTTTGCACCTACATATATTTTTGTTAAATTTTTTTTTCTTGGTTGTGATGTATATACATAAGAGCTCTTTTAAAAAAGTTTAAAAATTGTATTTCCTTGAGATTTATTTGTATTAACAGCTATAAAAACAGCTACGTTTGAGGACATAAAAAAAATTTTTCGCTGAGACTCGGTATGAGTTGCAAAGAGATTGCAGAGCATGTGCTCTACCTTTCTACCAGTTTATTGAAAGATTTTTCAAGGGTGAAAATTTTTCGTAAAAAGAATTTGTCAGTGATTGTTCTACATGTACTGTAATCGAAAATGTGCATTTAAATGCATCTATTTCCCGCTTATGAGTACTAGAAAAACTATAAGAAAATTTTACCTACTATATTTACTTATAAATAGACAAAAAATCACGATTTAATTCAGCATTTCCCGCTTACAATCACTGAAAATTCGTCATCTTCCCGCCTATGGTATTTAAAAGAAATTTCCTGCGTTTTAGACGGTGATTATATCTGGATAATTCTGCAGTTATTTCTTAAAAATTCCAACCCAACTTTAATCTTTTTAGTCAGAATTTTTTTTCTTCAAATTTATACGAAGTTTTATTATATGTTTTTATTGTTGTAGGATGAAAGGGCAAGTATAAAGTGTCAGTTTTAAGTGGCTCAGAAATCGTAATGATTTGTATCAAGTTGCCGACCATCAAGTGCGGGGTTTTCGATTTCCAAATGTGCTAATTTAGTTTGTGAAAATACCAGCTGAGATGAAAATGAGTCTCTTCCGAAAATATAATTTTTCGGCAAAATTCGACATAAAATTAGAGTTGCTGGCAGAGTGGATGTTTGTTTGGCTCGAAGTAATTGATCAAATGGGTCTTGTAACCGAATATTCTGAGGTATTCGTGCAAAATTGTTGAATTGTTCAGATCTTTGGCGAGTTTGTGTCATGTTTGAGTCAGTACGCATCGTATGATAACTTCTGCTATGATTACACTAGTTTACAGCAAATAAAAAAACCAAATACCAAATAATATTTTTCCTGCCCATATCATTTTCGAAACATTGCCAAATAACGGTTTTGGATTTAAGAAAAAAGAGATAGTTCATAAAAGTTTTTATTATCTGGAGAATTCGTTAACCGATCATAAGAAGCGATATATACATATATACAAGGTGGCACAAAATTAATCATACTACCGGAATATTAATAATTTTGGCAAATGGCGTCATACGTCA
This sequence comes from Anastrepha fraterculus, assembly GCA_037575425.1. Lineage (NCBI taxonomy): Eukaryota > Metazoa > Arthropoda > Insecta > Diptera > Tephritidae > Anastrepha > Anastrepha fraterculus. The sequence goes on along the minus strand of JAYXIM010010978.1, from coordinate 400,165 downwards.
GTTTATTTAACACTTGGGAACTAGACAGCTACTCTTATGAACTATACAAACAGACAAACAATTGAGCGCATAAAGGTCAAAATAAAGATTTCCATAGGTTAGGTTAGGTTAGATTAAGTTAAGTTAAAAAAATGGTGGCCCAAAGAGTGCGCACTTTTGGACTAAGACATCAAATTCATGCCTTGTGCTAAGATTTCCATCACTCAAAATCGAGTTTAGTTAATTTAATAAAAAAGTTATTCATAATAAAACTGAGTAATTAATTTTGGGCCACCTTACATATTATATGAAAATTAAAGGTAATTAAATTTTTAATTTTTGGTTCATGCTTCATTTTTCATTAAAATTAAAAGATTTAAAGATATTAACAAATTAAAAAAAATGTTTTTTCTACAAAAATGTTCTCGATTGATATTATAAGAAAATATAAGAAAACGATTTTCAAGGGATATTGTTAGTTGGTGTTTCAGGTTTGATACATTGCTTTTTTGAACATTTTTTGTAAAGATGTTATTAATCGTAGTTTTATAATTCAAATTTATTACACTAAATAATTTCTTACTAGGAAAACCAAATAATGAGATCACAAAAATAGCGCTCCTACGACAGTCGGTTTTACGTAATCGGAACGACTCGGATTTATTTCCGGCCAAGGACTGTCATTTCAGCAGCATTCCCAGTATATGTATGGGGATTGTTTATGCTGCTATAACAACAATGACAACATCACAAAAATAGAGTCAGTTTTGGTAGCCTATCAAATTTTACTTAAATAATCAAAAATGAGTATTTTTATTTTCGTGCGAATACATTTCATATCTATTGTAGGTTTTATTTTCATTTATTTCTTAAATTTTTTTCTACATTTTTTAGGTTTATAAATTAGTAAAAAAATTCGAATTTCGTTTTCTTTTTTATTTCATATGTGAATTTTGAGACTCAGTGATAGATTTTTCATAGGTAAACAAAATTATTAATTATTTGTAAACCAGTGCCATTGGTCATTAGCAAGCCGTTACTCGTAACAGTCCGACAATTCTTTTCATAAAAAGATCACTCGCCTTGATCGCTCACTTCGTTTAAGCGCAAAGCCACTTATTTTGTTGTTCTAGTTAGGTACGAGACTAAGAGTCAATATTTTTATCACAAGAAATCTATAGACGCTAAAATTACATATGATTTAAAAATACATTTGCCTTTGGTTCACCCTCTGTATATGCATTTATACTGTTTTTTCTCATATACATTTGATATTCCTCCTGATTTCCGCAACAAACGCTTTCCTAATTTTAAATATATTTTACACTACTAACATACATGTATATTATATACTTATAAACACAAATATTTATGTACATATGTACTAGAGTACACACACACTAAAGTTTGTCTTATTTACATAAATAGTCAACATAAACGTATACATCATATTCATTATATTAACTTCACCATTTCTATCTTCACCAGATTTCCAAGCTTAAATCGCATTTGCCTACCATCAACCAACATCAACCAAATCAGTTTTGAAAGCTTTTCATTTGTGATCGCTTGGCATCTACATTGATATCTTGCGGAAGCATATGTATGTATTGCATATAAATAATATAATTTATCACATTAAACACAGCACACATATACAAGTATGTAGAGAGAGAGAGAGAGAGAGACAGAAAGGGTAAACACGAATGAGCGCTTACTCGTAAGTTATTATTTTGTAATTTGCAGAACCTTGCTTTAAGGAAAAATATCCTCTGTATGAACATAATCCTTGATTTTGGAGAGCTAAGTCGGGTGGCGCCGTAGCCGAATGGGTAGGTGCGTGATTACCATTCGGAATTCACCGAGAGGTCGTTGGTTCGAATCTCGGTGAAAGCAAAATTAATAAAAACATTTTTCTAATAGCGGTCGCCCCTCGGCAGGCAATGGCAAACCTCCGAGTGTATTTCTGCCATGAAAAAGCTCCTCATAAAAATATCTGCCGTTCGGAGTCGGCTTGAAACTGTAGGTCCCTCCATTTGTGGAACAACATCAAGACGCACACCACAAATAGGAGGAGGAGCTCGGCCAAACACCTAACAGAAGTGTACGCGCCAATTATTTATTTTTTTTTTATTTAAGTCGGGTGTATATGTATGTTTGTATTATAATTGGGAGTACTTATTCAATTTCAAATCTACTTAAAATACTGCAGCGTACTAAAAACCATCCTGCCAATAAATCAAATGAGAATTATCATCAAGTTCAAAATTTTATTTTTACTTTTATTTTATTTTTATTTTAAAAAGCTCACATGATAATAAATTATTAGGTAAACTGAAGCAGACGCAGCGTTAGCAGCAGAGGCTTTCGGCTAGTTCAAAATTTATTTTGTCGCCTTCAAACCACTTTCCCTTTGGATGCAGTATAAGCTTGTCAATATGTATGCCTGAAGTAATTCTGAAACATTTTTTTAATGCGCTCTCCGATATTGCCTGTCAGTTGTTGGAAACGAAATAACTCCTACTATAAGTGGCCAAATCTAGTGAATGCGATGCTCGATCGGGGATATTTTTGACATTTCTTGCTTTGCATTTATTTAAAATGTTTGCTTGATGCGAATGTTTGTTGTCGCCATGCAGAATGCAAGAACGTTTTTTCTACAATCATAGCAGGTGGCGTCACCACCTTCTTAAGCTCCTGTCCTGTGAATGCCGTAATCGGAGTCCAACCACAACCTATTGCAGATGAGGAGCTCCAGTTTCCGCGTGAGACACGCGTAACATTGGCACAATTACATTCTGGATACTGTAGCAGGTTAAACTCCTACTTATCCAGAATTGGCCCCCAAAATACCAAACATATGTCCGGCATGTGAAGGTACCCTGTACGACACTAACCACCTTTTCACATGCCCTTTAAAACCTACTCATCTAACACGCCTCTCCCTCTGGACCCCACCCGTCGAAACACCATGTTTCCTGGGCCTACCTTTAGATTAGCCCGACGCAGACGACCGGTGATATATCCTACACATGGTGGCATAAAATTAATAATTTTTGTCAATCATTTTTGACACATGTGAACTGCAGACACCATAGACAAATGCGAACACAAGACAGCTGCAGTATACAAACAGCCAAGCGCAATGGAGCACGTACAGGTCAAAATAAAGATTTCCATCAGTCAAAATATTTTTTGCTTTATTAAGTAAAAAAAGTATTCAATAATAAAATTGGGTGATTAATTTTGTGCCATCACTCAAAATCAATTTTTTTTATTTAGTAAAAATGTATTCAATAACAATATTGAATTATTAATTTTACGACAATTTTCATTGACTGTTTTAGTCTCTCTTCAACCAATGTAAGATGCATCATGTGCCAAATATCGATTACCAAAATTCTGGCTGAATGAGCGAGTAAATCTTGAAATATGCGAATATGAATTGATGCGAGCGTTAATTAAATCAACGAAGCAATTACGAAGTGAAATAGTTCTCTTCTTAAAAAAAAATTAATAACACTGTAAAACATAATAAAACACGGTTCCCGCCGTAGATTGTGATGGAGGGACAAGAAACATTTACGTGCATCGGCAATGTGAATGTTTGTGTCTGAATTTTATCTTAGGGGTATATTTTGTTTTGCACCTATCTATTGATGGCAGAGCCTTATTATTTTGGAAAAAGTTTGATTTTATCGTACAGTGTAATTCTTAATTGGTTATGTGTGAGACAATTGTTCGTTCAAACAAAGTGCATGGGCAAGTAACAGCTACATTCCTCACTATTAAGAAGCTACAGGAGGATAAAAGGGCTCGTGAAGTTCAGACATATATTCTTTAGAGCTTCTAGGACTCATACTTGTATGAAGCTCCTAGAAGTGCTTTTAGGTTTGAGCAAAATCATCTTATCTCATATGATTTTTTTCACTCAAGCCAAAATTATTGGTCATTAGTTATCTAATAAATTACTGTCATATACAAATTATTATTTTAGTTGCTGCTTAAAATATGTAAATATGGAGACAGAATAGCGATGAAATGTTTTCAAAAAGATATAGTTTCTCCACTTAAAGCACGCGAAAATTTATCCGCTTTCATAATATTTTATGGATTATATATTAGGTGCTTAGGTCCGAACCTATCCATACCCACCTTTATAAAGTGTTCCTACGCTAATCCAACCTAACCTAACCCAACCCAGTCTAATTTAACATAACCTACATAATTAACTATATACTACTATTCGATTTTTATAAAAAACACAATAGAACTGATTCTATTACGAATCGATCAACCTGTACAACGTACCTAAGTATTTTAGAATTTTCGTTATTGTTAATGTTTATTATTGATTCGTTTCAGTTTTAGTTCTGCTATAATGGCTAACCTAATTACGAAGCATTAGGTTTATTTCCTATTCCCACATAAAAATATGCACAAATACTGCATACGCATTGTATCAAGTAAACTGAAAAAAAAAAACAATTCTTTGAGCCATAAGGTATTCCTTGCAATGCGCATTGAAAGAGCTTTGACTCTTAACATGCAACACAAACTCTTGGTGTCTGCTCTTTCCAATAGTTATACTCAACTGAAGAACTCGCACAAAATTTTGATACTAAATATGGCAAAAATAAAACAAAAATATTCAAAACATCAACGTAATTTTGTACTTGTGAGTACAAGGGCTGATTGTAATGAACGGCACATGGTGCTTTTTCCAACCTACGCTGCGTATGCGGAACCAAGAGCATTATGTGGATGTTAAAAAGCATGAGAGCGAGAGAATTGCATTGTATAGGGAGATGTGTCAAGCTGTTGTTGCTTAGCGTAGGATCGAATTGGCGGGTGCTCTTGCATAGATGTATATATATATATATATATATGTAGGTATATGTAAGAACCTACTGCCCTAATAAAAAACAGCAAAACAACAAAATCAAACGATGCAAAGTAGGCAAAGGCAGGCACACCAACATATAATATATACATTAATATAAATGCACATACATACATATATATGTTTTTGTTTCATTGTGGGCACTTGTGCGAAGAAAAAATGAACTATGGGCATTTACTATGGGCTCTTCTGCTGAGCACTTCTGTAGAGGATAACATGGGAGGGCGAAGCAAATTTTTAGGAATAAAAAAAATGAAAAAAAAAAAAAAATATTAAAAAACGTGAGCCGAAAAAAGGCTATTGTCAAGAACGAGTGTGTAGGGAGGAACGGAAATGGACGGACGAAAAGTAGATGTGTGAGCATGAGAGTACAACGGTGAATACATACATATATACATACATACTATGTAGCTGCATATGTGTACATAATGCATTTGCTTGTCATATGTGCGCATGGATGTTTGGGAAACATGCGCACCTAGGAAACTCGAACGCCGAATATTGTCTATTGGAGCGAGTTGGGTTAGCACACGAGCGACTTTTCGTGTTCAGTGTGAAAATAAAATCAATGCTAGTTTGTATGTAAAACGTCAAGCACGAATGTGTATTGTCGTTAAACGAAAGGAAAATTGGTTGATAGGCGCGCTGTGAAGACTGTGTGGAATAAAAAAGCGGGCATAACGGTAGCAGCAACGAGCGACAAACGACGGTGATAACGGCAAATGCAGCGTGAATTTTGATGCAAAATCAAAAGTAAAAAGTGCGATTTAGCAGCAAAAAATTAAAAAAATATATAAATAATTGAGAAAGAGGGAACAAATTTCTATATAAAAACAAAATAAAATAATATATTATTTAAATACATGAATGTATTAGTATCTATGAGAGATCGCTGTTTGTAAAAAAGCGAAATTCGGCACCGAAAACAGCGAAACCTTTTCAAGTTTATTTTTGGTGAGCAGTGATTTTTGAAGGTTCTGAATTTTAAATCAAAAGCTATTTGCTTACTAAGGAAAAGTAACTGCAAACTTGGAAAGCAAAAAAAAAAGCAAAAAAGAAAAAATCAATCAATTTCCAAAAAGTTCAAAGTTAGGCTACCACGTGATTTTGCTTTCAAAACCCGGAAAAAAGAAATCTCTTAGACAAGTATGTATCAAATTTGCTAAATGCAGTGTTTTCTCCCAATAAATTTAGTGAGCTAGTAACTGTTCAGAAAAAATACATACATAAATATTTTATGTTTTAAAATATATATGAAAAAAACTTTAATAAAATAATGGAATTTGCAAAAGACATGTTTTGAAATAAAAAAAAAATACTGCAAGAGCAATCAATATATTAATGCGAATAACGTTGCATTAAATTAGAAAGCTCAGCTATGTGTACGGCAGTGTAATTGCAACAACAATAAGTGAGAAAGAAAGAAATATTTATAACAAAACAGCAGCAGCAGCAACACACAGCCAACAAATTGCAACGAATTTCAATATTTTGAAACTAGAAAAGAAAAACGGAAATAACAAATTTATTACTTAAATACCAACAGATAAAGCGACATCAGCAAGAACAACTACAACAACAACAACTACAACGTCAATTTTATATATGTATGTAGTATGCGCAGAGAAATCAGAAGCTGCAAATTTTTTGAATTGCCCTAACAAATCATTGTTTATTAAACTACAGTAAAAACGTCAGCAACAACAACAAGTACAGCAATAACAACCACAACAACTTAGTTGACTGCAAAAAAGCGCAGCAAGATCAACCACAATAACAACAGAAAAAAAAACAAACAAAAAAAACATTTCTATACTCATACTCCTATAACTAGAAGCAAGCAAAAAGTTCAAGATTACATATTCGCATACAAATGCCTTCAATTCTATATATACATACTACGTTTTATATATAGAAGTCTTAAAGGCACTAACAGCAAAGGTGAATATATTTATATATAAATATATATATATATTTATGTATGTGTAGTATTTATTTACATATGTATATGTATTTTTATTGTAGTTAATTTAAATTCATTATGCGGTGACGAGTAAGCAAATCGCTGATTGCCTGCAGTCAGTGAGTGAAATAGCTTAAATTGAAATGAATAAAAATTGCATAGTGATTCAATGGCTCGTAGATAGGGCAGCAGGTTGAAGTACTAGTGCTTATGTGTGTTCATGTGCAAGGTAGGTGGCTACAAATGCAAAGGATGTCGCTCTTTTTGTCTGATAGTTGAAAATGGAAATGGGACAGGGATTGTTATAAAAAAATTAATAGAGGTACTGGGTAAAAATGACAAATTGTGCGATGTTTTTATTTAATTTCTAAGAATAAATTGTAAAAAATGTTGGATTACTCACCTGTATGTGAGCGAGCGATTATGATCTTAAACCAGAAGATCATATGATTTTTTCGCATAGAAAAGTCAGTTCAGTCAGACTTTCTAAAATTAGATAGACGACTTCTAGCTGCTTTAAAAATGAAACTGTAGCTTATTTAGATACAGCTTCCATAAACATTTAATTAGCTCATGTCCTCGAATAGGATTTCTCTCAAATTTTCACTTAAATGCAGCTCTTGCTTCCTTTCGATCTAGAACTCGTAGCACCGTTGATGAACTTTACCTGAAAATTATTTTGTATTGATATTTTTTGTTTGTTTTTTCTTCAAAATATAAATGGCGAAACCACAGTTTCTTTCCTACTAAATTTCAAAACTAAACTATTAACTCAACCATTCTTGCACATTTAATGAAGATATTACAAATTAATGTGGCAACACTTTTACGATTTAAAAAGAGTGGAAAAAATCATCTTATACAGATAAGATTAGTAAGCTTTTTTAGATTTTAGGACGACTCTCTTTGATTCTATCTAAGAGTTGTCAGCAGTCTGATAAAACTATACGCTTTGAAGCTAACATTTTGACAGTAATTCATTTGAAGCAACTTACAACTTACTATGAAGCTTTCAAAGAGAGCCTACAATTTATATTAACTGCCATTTTTGAAATTAAATTTTGTAATATACATTCTCACCACCGTAATTTTTTCATAAAAATATTAAATAGTCAATAAAAGGGCAACTGCAGGAGAAATAGATCTAAAGAAGTCGTAGTGTGTTTTTTGGTCAACAATTTTTTTTATTATTAATTTTAATTGATAAGATCGTGAGGCAGTCCAAGTTATTCAGGAATAATTTCATGTGCACGTGAAACTACAGATTTTATATAGTAATGTTGCATACTCAGTTTTCCATTTCCTTATCACAGTTGGTACAGTAGCGACAAAAGCGATGACCGACCTACCGCATTCGGTTTTACGTTAACGGAACGATCCGGAATTATGTTCGGCCAAGAACTGCCACTCCAGCAGCATTACATTTTATTTTAAGCAATTAAGTCATATTTTAAGTATGAACTAAATCGCATCTCAAATAGGCTTTTTCATAATATATCGATTCTAGCGCCATCTTAAGACGCGATGGGAAAGTGTTGACACTTGCAGGAATGCAAAGATTATGTGTAAACAAGACGACCACAGTCGTACTCCATTTATACTATCACTAACACAAAGAGATTCTAAAACTATGATAGACGTGCTGACGGTGCATAGGCCAGTAGCAGCGTGTGATGATAAGATAGGACTCTCGGACAGCGAGGAATGCAGTAAATGTAGAGGGAGGGCTCAAGGGAAACTGTAGATCATCTCTTTTGCAGATGTCCTGCGTTATTCAAAACACCCTTAAAATATTTGGGGTACCACAGTTTGATGGATTGGAAGTCATCTCAGCTGCAGGTTGGAAATGTCTCCTTAAATTCACAATAGAAATTTTCACCATGCGGGTGGACTATTTCAAAACACATAAGTAATGTACGAGTACACCATCAGGTATAGCTTTGGATCGAACCGGTCTTTTTCTGACTGCAAGTTAACCAGTTCAACCGAACCCAACGTAACTTAGCGCCACCAAACGGGTACTAAGGTTTTATTTGAGTAGTTAAAATATATACCGAGTATTTACCAAATCTGACATCAGTTTTTTCAGAATATTTTAACAAGTGCGCCACCCACTCTATCACGGTACCGCATAATAATAAGATAATAATTACATAGAGGGACAACTATGCAAATGCATAATGCAAAAAAAATATATACATATATTTAATTTCAATTCACGCTATTTCACGATAATCCTCTCATAAGATATATAAAATATAATTACACATAACGTTTGAAGTTGAAAAACTAGGAAAAAAGTTGTATGGATAGAAACTTATTTAATTATATAAGGTGGCACCAATTTAGTCATCTAATTTTATTTTTGGATAACTTAAAAAAAAATATTTGAGTGATGGAAGCTTTTACGCAATCCGTTGCTTGCCTGTTTGTACACTGCAGTTTTCTAGTTCACAAGTTTCAAAATTACTAATTCTTCTGACAGGTTGATTAATTTTGTGTCACCTTGTTTATAGCGCAATTGTAATAATATCTAAATAGATCCGATAAAACAACTTAAATCGGCTTAGCACATTTTCAGTAAGACACTGAGTTTATTGCTCTTCGCGAAATATATAATCTCTTAGTAATTCGTAGCCGTTGAGTAAAGATCTTAACAAAAGTTTAATAAAATATTAAACTTTTCTATAATAACTCCAAATTTATTGATTTCAAGCAAAACGTCTTTCTCTCTGTGACTTTACATAAATTGTTTTGTCAAAAGCCCACAGATATCATTGAAAGTGGCGTAAGAAGATCCGGTGTTCTGTGAAGACCCGACGGAATTCAGTGGCACAAAAGTTGTTTGAAATGGCGATACAAAGAAGAATGAATAATAATTATATGCAAAATTGATGAGTATGCACTTATATATGCATGCATATATATATAAAATTGCGTGTATTTTCAAGTACTTATGTACTCATTTAAGGACAAGTATTTGTTAGGTTTGTATTAGAAAGCGCGTGACTCGTTACATGATGCGGTATTGTCATGAGCCAACCCATCTGCTTGAAGCGTACTTGCATATGTGTAAATACGAGATGTGTTCAAAAAGTATCGCGAATTTTGTGTTTTTTCAAAATTTATTTATTTATTCATTAAAATCTATTCTGCCCCCTTCAAAATAATACCCATGAGATATTATGCACTTGTGCCAACGTTTTTTCCAATCTTCGAAGCACTTAAAAAAATAATTTTTTTATCTTGTTCAGCTCCTCCTTCGATGCCGTCTTTATCTCGTCAATCGTAGCGCAGCGGGAACAAGAAAAAGTTACAGTGGGCCAGATCTGGGGAATATGGTAGCTGTGGCATCATTAGTGTGTTGTTTTTGGCCAAAAAGTCGCGCGCAAGCAACGTTGTATGAGCAGGGGCGTTATCGTGATGCAAGAGCCAATTTTTGTTCTTCCACAAATCCAGGCGTTTCTGGCAGATTGCTCCGCGCAAATTGCGCATAACTTGTAGGTAATATGCTTTATTGACCGTATCACCCTGGGGCAAGAACTCATGATGCACATCGCCCCATCGCGCTTTCTTCGGTCTTGGTTCGTGCGGAGCACATTTGGGTCGTCGCGGACAGAGTGCAACATCTCATCAGCTATGTTCATGCGATGCTGCTTTTGGTCGAAATTGAGCAGTTTTGGTACGAATTTTGCGGTGACCCGTCTCATGCCCAAATCATTAAAAAAATCGAATGGCACGAGCCAATCGATGTGCTTAGGTCCTCAGCAACTTCTTTAACGGTGATTCGACGATTGACCAAAACCAATTTCTTCACTTCATCAATTTCTTCACTTCATCAATTTCATTTGTTGAAATGCTCGGGCGTCCGGCACGCTTTTCGTCGTTCACATCTTCTCGCCTTCTGAGAACATTTTGTACCACCGATAAACGTTGCTTTGGTCCAAAGTAGTTTCTCCGTATGACACAGTCAACATTCGGAATGCATCCGCGCACTTAATTTCGTTTTTCATACAAAATTTGTTAAAGGTTCTTTGATCCATCTTTTTGAATAGGTAAAAATCGAAGACGAGCCGAAACGCGTGCAAGCAGAACAGCTGTCAACAATTAACTGAATTTTCAAAATGGCCGAACTCGTCGGCATGAGCGAGAGAAATGAGTACCAACTTATCGCCACAAAATAATCGAAATTCGAATATACGTAACCTGCGAAAACTCAAAATTCGCGATACTTTTTGAACACACCTCGTATATATATTCACATATATGTAAATATGAGTATATTCAAATATAAACCCACCATGATAATTACCTAGCAACATGAAAATAGTGGCTAGTATTTATTCAGAAACCGCTCAGTAGGCACTCAGTTATATGAAATTATGTACCGTTGAAAATACTTTGAATGATGCCCACTTCTCTCCATTTGATACTTTTTTCAATAAAATCACATAAATATTTTGCGTATAAAGTTATATTTTATAAATTTAAAATGTTTTCAATCAGTCTTTTCATCTAAGAAAAACAATTTTTTTTACTTCATGTGCAAAAGATAATAAAATGCGGAAATCCTTCGAGAAAAATACTTAAAAACGATGCAGAGTAATAGACAAATCAGAAAAAATGAAGGCGAAAGGGATAAGTATGCGTTAATATCACTGGTTTACAGCGAAAATGCACCAGAGACGCCGTTATGAAATTCCTATGTAAAATCACCGTCTGATTTCGAAAATCAAGGTTATTTTTTATTCTATGGTAACGTTTTTGAGATATTTACGAAAAAAATCGGCCCACTTAATCATATATATCTCGAAAACGAATTGAGCGATTCCAAAACCGTTTAAAGCTTTTGAATAAAATTTGCTATAAACTGTGTGCAAAACACTTTTTGCTAGGCCCTGCAGATTCAAAGATAACGAACTATCATAACGGATTTTTTAAATTTTTTCGTAGAAATATAAAAAAATTTGTACTTTGAGAGAAAGGATCTCGAAAAATTTTTACTTTTTCGTGTATTTTTTGATTTCACTCTAAGCTCTGTTTTATTACAAAAAAAAAAACGTTGATTCAACAAAAGCGATGAACTAATACAAGAGTTACAAGCATTCAAGTAAATGTGTATTTTGCCTTATTTCTGCTACACAGCGTCTTGCATTGACATTATTAAACCCCTACAACGTTCAATAGGAAGGGATTCCCATGCTGCCTCGGCCTCTTCAAATAACAGATCCAAATTTGTGATATCCTGCTTACTGAGTGCATATTTTACGTCATTCTAAGTCGGCTCTCGTAGATACCCAATCCAGAACAATGACCAAATTGTCTTCGAAAAGCTTTTTTGTTACACGAGAATGTGCTTCGGCTCATTGCCTCATTCCAAATCACCTGTAAATTCTATTCCGCATAAGGAGGCATTATATTTTGAAGTATCTGAACGTACTGACCGCATCGGTATTATGCCCTATAGTTTTATGTCGGTTCTGAACGGCAGATAGTATTTTAAGATAACCTTTTTCTTGACAGGAAATCGTTTGAAACGTGTAAAATTAAACACCAATTTTATTTTTTAAAACTCTTTTACTTGATAAAAAAACTATTTTGAGTGATGGTAATCTTTATTGTACGCTTTTCATTTGTTTGTAAACCGCAGCATTCAAGTTCACGAGTATCAATAATGAATGACGTACAATTTCGCTATTTGTAAAAAATACAAATCTTCTATAGAGTGATTAATTTTGCGCCGCTCTGTATAATATATAAATACAAAATTTGTGTTTTATTGTTACAATAGTAGAGCGGGTAAATACTTTTTATAAAATTTCAAAGTTTACGCCACTCTTTTAAACTATTTGTGGTAAGCAACTGAATTTCCATTATAAATGAAAAGCCGTGCCCGATTAGAGTGGGCTTTTGTTAGCGGCTTTTTCAGGAGAGAAATACGCTCTGTGGCGTGCCATTGCTTGCCGGCGTGCGATTGTTATTTATACAAGCTTTTTTTATTATCTGATCTGGCGAATAAAGCGAATAGTCTACCACTGACACGGTGTATTTGGCTAGAAATGTCTTGAGAGACTATGCAAAATGAGTTGACGTATTACGGGGAGGATAAAAATGTCAGAAACATTTTGATTGATGCCATCACTCTAACGATATGTGGGGCATGCAAACCTCTCCTTCTTCAAACCTAGGACCGCATTTGCACTACGTCTAGGGTGGAGCCGTGATTGTGTCTATCAACCACAAAAGAAACCTGCGTCGCTATAGTCTCCATTACTTTCGTTATGAAGCAGGTGGAACTGCGAAAGGTAGTGATAATGTCATGTGCAATAACATCTTGTCAGCGTATGATATGGTCGTGAGTCGTTAACTATCTCAACTCTCCCCACTGAGTTCTGCAAGAAAGAGAAAATTGTAATGCTGACTAATATGATAGTTTGATACTCCAGAACTCGTTGAAGGTACGAAATCCCCTTCCGACACTAAATTGTAACGTTACATTAATTTTTTTTGTATTCAATTTATTGCCAAGGAAATTAAAAAATCCTCTGAGTAGCGCAAAACTCATCATTATTGCTTTGAATTTTGATTTGCTCACTCAATGCATGTACTGACGCTTTGGTTCAAGATAAGGAGTGGAAACCCCTTTATTCATCACATACTAAAGGGTTATCCAATAAGAGGTGTTTTTTTGATATTCAAAGAAGAATGCTATTTTTTAATATAAATGATCGAATGTTTATTTCATTATAAAGAGGAAAGTATGCCGCTAATAGTGGAAAATAACATCAGGCGAATGACCACCACGACCACGCTTACAGGACAATATCCTTTTCATGAGATTTTTCATAACCGAATTGCAAAGCTGGCTGCTCTTGTCATCGATAGCCACACGGATTCCATCTTTGAGGTCTTGAATCGACCCTGGGCTGTTGGCGTAGACCTTCTCTTTGATGTGGCCCCAAAGAAAAAAGTCACAAGGTGTTAAATCACAAGATCTCGGTGGACAATTGTGGTCACCTCTTCGAGAGATAACACGGTCCGGAAAGTTTTCCAGATTAATACCATCCAATTCCGGCCATAAAAAATCGTGAATCATCTCTCGATAGCGATAGATCACAGCTGTTATTGGAAAACCCTTTATTATACTTTTGAGAAAGTTTGAATAATTTTCATTGCCATTCAATTTATTCAGTGTGTCAGTAAAAAAATTTTTTGCAACTCGTATGCGAGCGAAGACTATTGCTATACTGATTTATTAAAAGCGGCGACATCTGCTGAATTCGAAAGAGCAGGCTTCATGCTAAACAGTTGGCAATCGCTGGCGTACTTTTTCAATAGCCCAGTGTCACTATTTATTAGCCACACCTCGTATACACACAGGTAGTTAGCATTTTTCACAAGTATAATTTTTTCTATAGTGCAATGCATTCATATGTACATAAGTATGTATGCATGATTATGCGTTTTTACGTGCTACACCGACGTTACGACATCATTGCCTATAAGTCTCGACTTAGCTTAGAATTCTAGTACATTTTCTAATCTGTTTTTAAGGTCTGTACAAGTGGGCACCTTCCACCACCCGCTTAACAGGTGCTCTCTGAATTCACAAGTACTCGTACGTGCATACTAAGCTACCCGCTGTGAGCGCGCTGTACAAAGCTAATTTGCGTGCAATGCCAATTTAGAAACAAATGCATATACATAAATGTATACATATATATAATATTATATATTCTATATGTGTATATATACATGCATATGAACATACATACATACATATGTAGGTAAGTAAGCATGTGTGTTTCCCAATCCTCCCGCACGCTCTTCCCTCTGCTCAGTAAATTTCTTCGATTGCGCGCTAAATTCAGTGCATTCGCGGTTTAGCTTCTAAGCAATCTATAGGAATTGTTGTATGTATGTAAAGAAGTATAGAAACTTGAAAAGTACAAAAACGACAATAACAAAAATTGTGATACTGTAGCAACTGATAGCGAATGATTTCGACAATTTTGCGGTACAAGTGCACCACTTTTATATATGTATGTATGAATGTACATATGTAAATATCACATTCTAGTCAGTTGGCGAATTTCAAACTTTAGTAGAAACCCAGTGCACTTGTTTGCAGCTATAATCGCACACTCACACACTTGCATGCATAGACATGCACCGACATGATATGCATCTATCAATAAGCCCACTCTGGCTGAATATGCATGTACATACCTACACACGTACATACTATGTACGTGAATGTGTTTGTACAAGCATCGCTGCATTGCTTTGCGCATTACTATGCAGTTCGACTTAGTTGATTACATTGTTAAATAGTTTCGTTTTGTTGTTCGCAGCAATACATTTTATTGGAATTCATTGTTGGCACTTATGTAGTATGCTGTGTATGCACTTGCGTACTTACGTACTTACAAGCATGTACAACAATTTTGAATTTTTTTGTTTTTACTTTGGCTTTCTGCTGACTCGTGCACATTTCATACGATTCCCTTGGAATTAAAAAATGTTGACCATGACCCAGTTAATTGTATGGTTATTCAAAATGGCCTTAACTTTGGTTTCTACTCGCACTCATTAGTTTGGTAAGTGCCGTACGCGATATTATAAGATAATTAGCACAAGTGGTAGCTGGTAATTTTTTGGAAGCGTTTTTGAAATGAATTAGATGAGATTACCTAAAGGAAAGTAAGTTGAAGTGGAATATTACTTTCTAAACGAATTAATTTCAAGCTCAAATTGCATTATTTCCTTTCCATTCTTGTAATACCCGAAAGCGCGTACCTGAAGAGCTTAGATGTGATGCTGTTTTAGACTATTACAAGTTTAACGCTGTTGTTATTGCAACAGCAGAAACGTTCTACATACATACATACATAAATGTTAAGAGCATGCTGCTGAAGGGGCAGTGTTTGCAGGAATATGAGCGTACCGGCAATATAGAACTGACTGTGGTGAGAATGAGTTTAGCACTGTAAAATTAGTTGCTTATGCAAGGTGGTGCAAAATTAATCATTTAATTTTGTGTTTGTATAACTATTTTTCTAAACAAAAAAATTAAAATTATTTTGAGTGGTTGAAACCTTTACTTGACCTTAACGCGCTCCATTCAGACATGCAATACTCTACACACATATGTATGTATGTACATGCAATTAGCAATTTGTAAACTGCAGCTGTCTAGTTCACAAGTGTCAAATATGACTGACGTAAGGCGCCATTGCTATAATTACAAATATTCCGATAGCGTGATTAGTTTTGCGCCACCTTGTCCTTACGTTAGCTGATAAACTGGTTTCAACATGCACGAAATATTGGCCCTAAAATAAGTTTCTATATTGAAGCAGTACGGAAAAGAAATTTTAAACAGCCTAAATGTAATATACTCCAATCACTTGGGCCTCTAGTCATAGGCATTAAGAGAGCAATCACAGGGCAGAGAAACCAGCAAGCCAAGGTAATATCACTCATACACTTTCTCGAAAAGAACAGCTGGATATGTCCCATGCCAACTGCATACTGCTACTGAGGGTATTTACCTTTTGGCAAGTTAGCAAAAAAATGGTACCAATATACATATATCCTGTTGTATCTCAAGGCAAACATCGCTGAAAAGTGTCATTTCTATCTGATAAGGAAAGGCCTAGCGCTGTCATTGGAGTGCTCTGCCTAGTAAGGAAACATGCAGAAAAGTTTCGCATGCCCTTTCATAGTTGCTGTTGAAGGGGTTTTATACAGTTAGAAGGCCGAAAAAAAGCGCATTTTCCAGCATTTTTTTTGAGAAAACTTTTACATTTATTGATCTAAAAATTTTGACACATATTATGCTATCTTTTAACTGTATTTAAGACTATAAAAATATTTATTTCGAAAGGAGCTACCGCTGATCTCCGGGACCTCCTCTCAAAAAAAAGATTTTGCGGTAACCACTATATCTCTGAACTGTATCCTCTGAAATTAAAAAACCAAACAGATTTCGTTGAAGTCCTGTTAAATATAGTATTTAATCGAAGGAATAAGCAAAATAATTTTTTTGACAAAATGGCGGTTTCTCAAAAAAAAAAAAAATCGAATTTTGACCAAAATTTCTGCCTTAAATTGTTTATAAAAAATATATATATCTATCGGTAAGAATACATCTTCATCTAGTTACTCAAAAATATATTTAAGAAGCTCGTGTTAAAATTTGAGACTAATTGGTTCAGCCGTTTTCTAGAAATGTTGGTCACCGACAAAGTTTGAAAAGCACTTTCAAGCACTCTGAAACGCCTTTTCAAATTTGCGTGTAACTTCGAAAATATTCACCGGAACGATATTAAATGTATTCTTAAATATATGAACATTAAGAAAAAAAATCTATTTTTTGAAAATTCTAATTGTATATAACCCCTGAAGTCCCAAAACGATGTGGATGATGAAGAAGATGACACATTTTTCGTATTGTGTAGAAACAGCTTTCGGCATATATATGAGAACAGATTTTGCTAGAAGCGACAAAAGACATAACTACGTGTAACGTGTAAAAGATAATAGGAAACAAAGTGATCGGACAACGGATTCTAATAGAGAGTAGCAAAAAAAAAAACATTGTCTTGTATTGGCTATGTGAAAAATAATATATACATATATACGTATGTTTGCATAGGATGTGTCGATGGACCTAAAATTTCTCGAAATTAATTTACAGTAAATTCAAAAATGGAAATATAATGGAGTAAGGCTACTGATAGGGTAGTTGATTGGATATTATTCCAAAGAAACAAGAAATCAAATATATCAAAACCTGAAACAACATTTGTATATTACCTGAGTGTATGTCACTCTTTACAAAATATATAAATAAATATGTTTCTAAACAATGCGCCTACAATTAAAAAAAAAAAACTATTAAAAATAAGTGGGGCGCTTACCGTTAAATGCAAAATTTAAGAAAAGCACAGAAGTCTGTACGTAGGAAAATACATACAAACATATATCCATTTATTCATAAACATTGTGGTTGCATGCCAAGCGAACATTTACTATCCGGACCATTAGTCATTTTGAGAGCTGTAATGCACTAGGCATTAAAGGAAAAATTGCTTTTCGCTAACACGAATTTTTGACACAATCTGATTTATAGTATATGGACTTCGCATTGTAGATTTTGTACTTACTCGCTGATGGCTTGTTAATTAAACAAGGAGTTGGAACAAGTCATTTTCGGCCCTCCTACCTGATGAATCTTTTCTTTTTTTGTTTTTGCTACCTTTCATGTTGTGGTAACAGCATAAACATTCCCTATAATTGATTGGAGAATGCTGTTGGAGTGACCGTCCTTGGCCGGATATAAATCTTGGTCCTTGCGATAACCTAGAACGGACTGTCGTGGGAACGTACTAAAGGTCATCGACTTCAACGTTTGATTTTTAGATAAGCTTCTGAACGATATAACCTCAAAGTCGGGTTTTTCAGATCATTCAGTATGCTGTTTTCCTGAATTTCTCCTAATAAAAAAAGCTCCTGGGAACTGATTTTT
This sequence comes from Anastrepha fraterculus, assembly GCA_037575425.1. Lineage (NCBI taxonomy): Eukaryota > Metazoa > Arthropoda > Insecta > Diptera > Tephritidae > Anastrepha > Anastrepha fraterculus. The sequence continues at coordinate 381,787 of JAYXIM010010978.1, read as the reverse complement.
GCAATAAACCTTACATTAAATTTTGATTTCAAATAATCTGTCTTTTATGATTTGATATTTTTGAAAAGCTTTGCCATCACATTTTATATGTATTAAAATTGAGGAACTTTTTCACTGCAAAAATAATTTCGGAGGTTTGCCATTGCCTGCAGAGGGGAGACCGCTATTAGAAAAAACTTTTTCATTTTGCTGTATCATACACGGAGATTCGAACCTACGCCTTCCCCAATGGTAGTCATGCACCAACCCATTCTCCTACGGCCGCCGAATTTTATTATAGGATATACTCAGAGACAATACCTGCTTTTGTTTGTATTTTAACATTTTTAGAATTTATTAAAAAAAATTGAAAAGCAGGTGGCAACTCTATTCGAAAATATTTTTGAATTGAACAATAAAAAATGCTTCTCATACGCTATCAAAAAAAAAAGTTATTGTAAATCAGGTGCCACCTGATATAACATTTTTGATATTTATTAAAAAACAATTTTACAATTAACAAAATTAGGTGGCAACTCAATTTAAAACTATTTACGTTGAAGCTGTGAAAAATTCTTCTCATATATATGAATTACCGGAATTTAAAAAAGTGGTCACTCCATACGAAAAATTTTAAGTATAACACCCAACCAAGTAAACTTAGAAATTAAAATATTAACTTAAAACAAAATTTCGTACAAATGGTTTTATAGATAGGTAAATATATAGGTACCTTAAGAATTTTTGTGCACTCTACTCTTCATAATACCTCATCCAGACCCAGTTCTTTAAATGAATCGATTATGGTGCTGGGCTAGGCTGAGCGTATGTGCCCTCCGGCCGTATCAGACCAAGATAATTACTTTTTCTTCTCGATATGACAACGCATTCGAAAAGCAAGTGGGGGCGGATGGCAGAATTAACAGGTCTAAAATGATAAGTAAGAATGTTTGTGAGCATTCTTAGTTTCTTCTTATGGAGTTTTATGATATGTTTGAATCCCTTCTGATTGAACTCGTCCAGTAAGTACTTCGCTTGGCGTAGCCTCACCGAATGGTGCCAACTGGAGTTCTGTTGCGATTCCTAGATATATGCCCAATGGATATACATATGTACATATGTATGTATGGTATATTTATAAGCAAGAATTTCTCGTTTGAAGTAAAGATTCGAGAATCACAAAAAATATGTTTTTGCTAAACACACACATACTTATAAACTTTTTATTTATTTATGAATGTCTGCCAAAAAAGTTTGTCGTATTCTGAATTAAACCAGTGCTTGTTTTTCACATATGTAGCTATAAAATATCAAGTGCTGCTCTGCATGTACGTGACCCATCGCTTGAAATAAGTGAATAAGCCGGAATAATTTTTGATACTTAAAATCTCTGTTTTATGGGATCTAACCGTCACTTTATAAAATATCTATGCATGTAAATATGGTATGTATGTATATACATATACACAGATCCATTTTATGCTCCTACAAACAATTATGACTTTAGTCATTGGGCTATAAAAAAATTGCGCAGGCCTCCAACAGTGGACATTGCGGCGAGCAAAAGTGGCGAATAGATAGAGAGCGTGAGGCAGCGTCAAGTAAGAAGTGAAAGAGTAATCGCAATGCCAACAAATTGCGTGCTTCAGCGACTTTTTCTTATTGTACTTTGTATTTGTTTTTCTATTTAAATCAAGCAAATGAAATGCAGTGGCCAAGCAAAGAAGCCAAATGAAAGATGGGCAGACAAGCAAAGGGTAGAATGAAATAAGAATAAAAGCGATGTTACAATTTTAGAATAAGCATAGTGAGACACTCGACCAAATGTGTATATGCGCGGGTAAGGGCATGATGGAAGATATTGCAAGAGTGAAATAAAATAGTGTCACAAGGTTCTCCACTTGACCAAGTTTATTTATGAGTGAGTGTTGTTGTTGTTGCTGGCTTGCTTTCTGTTATACGGCATTGTTATGCGCTTCAAGTGCTTCAAGCGCTTTTTGTTGTTCTTGTTGTCATTCTTTTGCCATTGCTGTGTGCTGCTGCAGTATCTTGCGTGGCGTTTAGCAACAATGCAAGGCATGTGCGACGATTTGTATGGGGTGCGTTGCAATGTGTTGCATAATATATTGATGACGTTGTGTGTTAACATGCAAACACACTTACATATGTGCAGTTGTAAGCTTTTTAGTGTTGTTATTTGTGAATACTGTGAATACTTTTATGTTGCTGTTGTTGATGCAGCTGTGGTTGAAGTGTGCGCGCGAGCCAGAGTATGAGTAGTAATAAATGTCAAGCGCTGTCAATTTTTGAGGACAGCATAGACCATATTTTCCGACCCTAGAAGAGATTTTAATAAAAAATGAATACAAAAAACAAAAAAAAAATCGGAATTAACAGAGAGACAAAAAAGAATTTATGATACAATTTTAACCAATTTTTGAAGCGTTTTTATCAGTATATTGGAGGTGGCTACCTTACTTTGACGTACGGATTTGAACAGTTGACGGTTACCACTGCAGGAAAACAAATAATAAACCATAACAGGAAATACCTACATAAGTACATAACTGAAAAAACAACAGCAACAAAATTAAAAACATACACGCACACATCTACACATATATACATAAAACAATGTTGAAGCAACCTAGCAGGCATATCTATTGGTTCAAAGATAAAGCTGAGTAACTAGAAACGGCCAAAAAGTGCTGGCGGCATCCTCTCCTTGACACTAATACTAATACAGTAGCACAACACCACTGCTCCAACTACATCCCTTTCCTCTTTTTGTTAAATTAGTTTTTCTATAAACTCGTAATAACTAATCATCGCTCTTTTACATTTTACTTGTAACAGAAAACATATTCTAAAAATTTACACAGGTGGTTAGCAACATATGCAGCGAAAGGTGGAGAAAGCTCGATTAGAGATAGGGTCCAATTGAAATATTATTTATTTCATTTTTTTTTTGTATTTAACCAACCAAAGTATTTAGACGGGTGGAAAAAAAATTATAAAAAAAAAATTCTTCCGAATTTGTATTTATTTAAAAGTGATGAATATTGCATTACTAAAAAGAGTTGCTTCCCCCACTGCATTCCCTTTTAAATTAATTCCAAGGCATTATAAGCCAGGTTCATGTCTTACAAATCTCATCTCCGAACTTCTTTTTTCTGTGCTGAGGCTTCGACCATCTAGTGGCTGTTGAGCAGCTATTGGTTCACCCTTTGAATAAGAGTATTGAGTACTGCTTGTCGAATATCCGAATATACTCGTGTCGAAAATGATCAAGAAGTTACTTACTGAACTTACTTACAATCACCCGGGCTGTAATAACGGGCACCATGACAGCCACTTCTATGTTAAGTTTCCCGAACGACTCGGATTTATATTCGACCAAAGACTGTGACTTCAGCAGCGTTCCCCGTACATGCAGGGGGCATGTTTATGCTGCTACAACTACAACGACGACGATAACAACACCAAAAACAACAACAATAAAAACACCAAGTTTTTTCAATAGGATTATAAGAAAAATGGAGGTGTGTCTTGCAGTAGATGCCTAGTGAGTTATACCAGTTTTCTAACTTTGTTGTTGCTCTCACATACAAGCAGAGTAGGGAGATAGCGAGCAGGGAAGTAGCGAATAGAAGAGGCCTTATATCGCACTGTTAATATAAGATAGGATTATGACCATTTGCGAATCGATAGAGGCATAGCTATGTACACACAGTTGTATATAGCTGTATTCTGTACTGATTTACTGAACGAATTTGAATATAATTCCTAAAGTTATGAAACTTACACGCGTAGTTTCAGTTATTAACCAAAAAAAAATATATATATATATATACATATATATAACCTGAGGATGGGTGTTTTCCAAAAATTACAGAAAATAATTTTCTCAAAAATTCTTAAAAATAAGTACTATTTTTTCCCCATGATTTTTAAGCCCTATTTTATCTCATAAAATTAAAAAAAAAATTAAAGATATTTCACTTGAAAAACTTATCTCAAGATCTTCAACATTAACTAAATCTCAAAATTATAAAGTTGTTATCAAACCTTTTTCAGTTCACTTCTTATAATATTCAGACCCATAAATACACAAGTTCTTAGAATAATTGACGACAATATCCAAAAGAGCTACAATATCCAACTCGGATCTGCTAACATAAAAAAGCTAACAAGCTTTAACGAGCCGACTTAAATTCGAAAAAGGATCTTTACTATTTGTATTCGAATTAACTTTGGTTTTTGGCTTTAGTAAATATATTTGTATATAAATTAGCATTTTTACCCTTTGGTTTGCGTGTTTGGCCTACAGTTTCATGCCGCCTCTGAATGGCGTATAGTCTTTTATGAAGAGCTTTTTTATATGGCAGAAATATTATATACGTGGAGGTTTGTCATTGTCAGCTGAGGGGCGACAGCTTTTAGAAAAAATATTTGGCTGCAGCCGGGTAGATATCAAAGTAAGGTTGTACAAAAAACGTTTGAGCACTAAAACACAGAAAAAAATTAATAGCAAGGATAAGAGAAAGCTCAAAATGTCTATTATTTAGTTTAATAGAACTGTAGTACATACTCTAACTACAAATTGTAGAGCAAGTATTTAACTATAACTAAATTGATTAGAATTTACTAGTTGTGTAGTGGATATTTGCCTTGCTTTCCCTACGGGGTAATAATCACTCCCATTCACAGCCACATTCACGTTCCCATTCCCAATCCCATTCACTCTCTTTCACTTGTGCCAACAGAAAGACAGACAGACAGACAGCCGACACAATTGCCCACCGCGTACCACCACCTTGTGTGGAATGCCAATCGCAAACACTTTGCCTCGACATAGCCCCCGAAATTGGGTCACTTGCCCACTGATATAAATTTTGTTGCAGTTGGAGCTTTGTCGCTTCAATGGTTTTATATGTACGTACGTAAGTGTGTATGTATGTAGTTGTTAGTGCAGGCAAAAATAAACTTCAACTGCGATAATGTTCACTAAAGACCATACAAACATACATATGTACCTGTATATGCATATGCACATATGCACCAAAACGTATTTACATACATACATACATATAAATAAAGTGTCTAAGAGCAAACACCAACGCTGTGCAACATCAATGAACAGCGTCAGTGTGTAGTCAAGCACTGCACCAACAAGCAACAAGGGGAAATATTGTACGCAACTCGTTTGTGCATCAACATCTGTCGAAATGCGTATGCAACAAGAAGTTGGTCTTCCAGTTGATGTATATTAGGTGTTTCTGTTTTTATTTTGTTGTGCCGAATATTGTTGCATATTTTTCATTACTTTGATTGGTGGGTTTGTTTTGCAAATTGTTGTTGTTGAGTTTTCGACAAGCCGAACATATTTGCTTATGGTGTTGGCTGTGGATGTTTGAAGCGATTTTGTTTTTATTTTAAGAAATTATTCGTACATATTAGAATTGTTTACTAGCAGGCTCGAGTGAAGCTATTGACATGAGATGAAATTACATCTGAATAAAATTGTGTAAAAACTTGCGTACCATTCGAACATTTTACTTTTATTAAAATAGCGTATGTACCATCAAAGGTCGCAATAAAGCACAAAAAACAAAAAAGCAATTATTTCTGTTAAGCATAATACTCTTCTGTTCCCATTTCACGTGAAATAGTTGCCAAAATAAATATAAAATTCTTGGCCATGAAATATGCATGAAATTTCACAATAATTTCACCCTAAGGTGAAAAAGATCTCAACATATTACCAACAGTGATGCTAGCTAAATATTTTCACCACTGTTTAAATTGCATTTGCTATTTAAAATTTCGTAAAAAGTGATACTTCGAAAAAATTTAAAAAATCTACCTAAAAAGTAAGCTTGCTCGAAGTGGGGTAAATAAATAAAATAAAAATAAATAACTAACGCGTACACTTCTGTTAGGAGTTTGACCGGGCTCCTCCTTTTATTAGTGGCGTGCGACTTGATGTTGGGATCTACAGTTTTAAGTAGTCTTCGAACGGTAAATGGTTTTTATGAGGATCTTTTTCATGGCAGAAATACACTCGGAGGTTTGCCATTACCTGCCGAGGGGTTACCGCTATAAAAAAAGTAGTTTTAAGTAAAATTACACATACTAAGAATTTATGACCATAGCTTTTTGAATTGTTCAACTTACCCGAACTGTTCACTCAAAAATAATACCGAATACCGAACTACATATTTGTGTGGGGCAAGCCACATGCAGGATCTGCGCGTTTGGAATGAAATAAATATGTTAAAAAAGGAAATAGTCTCAGACGTTTTCTTAAATATTTGTTCGTTTGTCGATTGATTAATAAGGGATTTAACCACTTTCTCCTTTGCATGGAAAAACTTTTTTTAATTTTCTTATATACTTTTTGAAGAGAGTCTTTGTTTATATTCGAGCAGTAGAAACACTTGTGACTCACGAACAAAATGCAGAGGTGTGGCCAACATCAAACCATTAACCGGCTTTCAGCGATTTTGAAGGAATCATCTGATTTCCTTACGCCAAGCGGGTTGTGACAGCGGTTTGTTTACTAAACAACTGAGATTGTGCCTGTTATACGAATATATATACGACAAAAATAAACATAACCTGCAATAAAGTTTCTATGTTGCCGTTTAAAGAACGACTGATTGGATGAGTGAGTGAATGCTTGTGAAATTGGTGCACGGAATTTTGCATCCGAGTTCCCATTTTGTCCATTTTCAAATTCGGTGACGTCGCTGCTCACAATTTTGCTTTGGATGGCATAATCTGGTAATCTATCATCCTTGACCTGTGATTGACATTTAAAAATGCTAATAAAATACTAGAAAGTTTTAACATCGTTCCCACGTCAGTCAGTTCTACGTAGCCGATACGACGGCGGATTTATATCCGGCCAATCCACTTCAGCAGAATTTCCCGTATATGTATAGGGAATGTTTATGCTGCAACAAACAACAACAACAAAGTGTTAACATAAATAGAGATACACTATAAAATATTTAATTTTTAAGTTGAAATATTGAAAACATTTACCTGCCAAGTGATGCCGGATTTTTCATTTAATTGAAACACAGCTCAAAAAGTCTTATTATTTTTTGATTCCCTATTGGTAATCCCCAGTGCCGTCATAAACACCACACTGTCGCTGTCTCCTTGTCTAATGCTCCTATTAAGGACTTGGCCTAATAATGCAACTTTGTTGGTTTCTAGGCTATGAGTTGCTCCTATTTATCGTCAGCAACTATTTTTCTCTACTTCTTCCTTTCTTCCTCATTCAACCATCTCTGCATGTATTTATATGAAAAAAGTCGCTTTGTACCATCCATGCGTTTTTCACGAACTATGTACATAACTAACGTTTCTTTTCAAAATTTGCCACATCACAAATACAGCTGCGGTCAATATAATAGCACCACGCACAAATTTATACCGACTCCGTTTACATCTGTTTAACTGTATCGGCCCGATTCAACTCAAAACAATGTTTTATTATCATAAGAAAAGTATTTTTTTCTACAGTTTATAATACGCTAATTAATTTAAACAAAAGACTTAAAAACTTCTCAGTCAAAATAATAGCACTTCGGTTAATTTTTAACAAAAGTTAGTGGTCTTTGTTAAAATAAATAAAAATTTTCACTCAGATATCTTGTAGATAAATTAATTGTATGGTTTCAATACTTTGTCGTGTGCACTAAATGCTGGCATCTTTCAACTTTGATGGAACTCCAAATTTTCTACACAGTCCCCCAGAGCCCTTCAAAGCTTGTTGGTTTTATTGTAGATACACCCTTCTTAGGGTCCGTCCACAAATTTTCGATAGGGTTCAAATCTGGGGACTGTGCAGGCCACTCCATTACATTGATGGAGTTATCGTTGCACCATTTTTTTGCCATTTTGCTGGTGTATTTGGAGTCACTGTCTTGCTGGAAGACCCACACCAGCGGCATTTCCTAGGGAGCATACGGCGGCATAATTTCATCAAGGATTTTTACATAAACCGGTGAATCCATAACGGTTTTGATGCAATATATAGGACTCACACCTTGAAACGAGAAGCAACCCCATACCATAATACTATGACCTCCATGTTTGATAGTTTTTGCTGTGAATTGTGGCTTGTATTTGCTGTTAGGTGGCCTACGGACAAAACATCTGGAACTCTTTCCACCAAAAAGAAAAATTTTGGATTCGTCAGTCCATATCACATTTCTCCACTTTCCTTTGGCCAATTTAGATGTGCTTTAGCAAAAGATTTCCGTTTAGCTACATGCTTAGAGGAAAGGAGCGGCACTTTTCGAGGACTACATTCATTGAGGCTGTTGTCTCGAAGTCTGCGGCGAATAGTTTCCACGCTTGCCGACACATCCAATATTTTTCTGAGCTCTGTAGCCGTCATTAAGAAGTTTGCTTTAGTCGTCCTTACTAACCATTTTACTATTAAGGGTGACAAAACTCGCTTCCTACCACGGGATTCAACTTTTTGCTCATATCTTAGAGCATTTATTATCATTTTATTGGAACAGCCCAACAATTCCCTTATTTGGGAATACGATTTACCCTCGGACACAAATTTGTTTATTAGTTCACGTTTCAGGGGAACAATGCTTTCCGCGACCCATAACTATACAATTTTTATAATATTATTACACGGTTTTATAGAAAGTATTTTAAAAAAATTTTATTGCCTTCCGTTTTCACTTTTTTTCACAAAATTTTGCAAAACAAAATTAAAAAAGCCTACTGGTGCTATTTTATTGATTGCACAAAACGATAAGTGTTGACAAAAAATCTTTTATAACTGATTAACAGTTACGAAATTTGACAACAAATGCACGCACTCTGAGATAGCATAAAAAATGTAACTGTTTTTTGCACTCCAAAAATAATAGGTGCAACTGGTGCTATTATTGCTATTATATTGACCGGCACTGTATATATGTAGGTATTTCTATGCCATTTCCTAAATATTGTCGCTTAATGCGCATTCCTCATTTTTCCTTTTTCATTTCCTTTTACATTTTTTTTTAATTCCAAATTTTCTGCATAACTTCAGAGAATTGCTAAAGTCAAATTCATCGTGTTTTCTTGTTGTTTTCATTGCGACATGAGTATTAAACATTTTTCTATTAGCGCTGAAAGTGTCTGGAAAATTTGCTGCTTTATCAGCACCAAAGTGTAATTAATGTGCAGAAGAAAAACAAAATCTGAAAAAGGAATTAGGCTTAGCTACGGCCAAGGAGCGTTGTGCATGTGGAATGACAGCAAAATTAATTGCTTGAGCTTTGAAGCTTATGCTGACAATGTTATTAGCGTATTTTTAGTAGCAGGCTCAGGAAATTGGTTCATAGTTTATGGGTCCTTTGAGAATGTTTTGCAAGTCACTGAGGATGAAAGAGAAATCGAGTCAACGAAAACGAGGACTTAGCAAGAACAAAGCAGTGATTAAACATTATTATTAAATAGTAATGATAATGTGGAGATCAAAGTTGGAGCTTTAATAGATTTTTTTCTGCACTTTAATTTTCCTTCTTTCAGTAATTAAAAAAATTGGTGTGTGAAAAGGTAAAACAAAAAACATTTTATTACATAATTCCATTAAAATACATAGAGTCTGCGACAAATGGTAGCGTATCCACATTTTGAGCAGTATTGACTGTTTCTAATTTTTTTTTCTTCATATCTTCTTCTTTATATATAAAAACGAATGTTTGTCTGTATGTCTTCGATGAATTAAAAAAACTACTAGACCGATTATTTTAAAAATTGGTAATATATGTATTTTTCCACGGAGAAGGTTTGTAGAATATGCTCACTGCTGCCACTCGCCACCAGGTGGCGCTGCAGAGTAGCAACTTCTGCCCTTTTTTCGAAATAAACAAAATCAATAAAATGGTTTAGAATGAATTGAAAATTTGTGTACTGATTTTTCTTTGAAGTTATTTTTATTAAATTTATTTTAGTTGTTGGCGTAGCAAGGCGCGCCGGGTACAGCTAGTTGTTTTATAAAAATATAGCTCATTTTCTTAATGATCACGAAATATGTATATAGTTTTCGAATTTTAAAATTTTATAAAAAAATTTTATAATACAGTACGAATGTATGCATATATAGAATATGGTATACATAGGTAGTTTAAAGTTGCCAAAAAATACCGTTAATTTTTCAAAACTTTTTCCCGTGCGTGCCATCTGTTTTTTTATATGGAGAAAATGAGCAACATCGTCAAAGAAAAAAATATAAAAAAACCGGATTTTTCAGCAACTTCAAACTTGCCTTTCTTATACTCAAATTTAATAAACTATAAAACTGCATACAAAAAATCCTTCTGGAAGCCCCACTTAGAAACTGGAAACTGTAGAAGTGGCTTGAAAAGTTTGTGGTATTTTTCTAATTTATTTTTATAAAATTTTAAAACTTAATTTATATCACACTGTACAGAAGGTGTGGCCAACATTAATCTGTTAATTAGCTCTCAACAAGTTTAAAGGAATCACCTGATTTGCTGTCATAATAAAGAATATTTTAGCGATTTGTTTACAACAGAGATCGGCAAAAATTGAAATTGTGTTGGCTATGAACAAAAAAAAAAGTCAACGTAGCCCCTACCCATGTTACTGTGTTACCGTCTGAACCATTAGATGACTAGTTGCAAAACTCTCATTTTATATGAGAGCGCACCTAGGTACTTGTTCGAATACTTGGCAGCACTGCCAATCATTCGGCTCATTAACAGCCTGATAAACTGTTGAAAACAGTTCGTTTTTACGCTAATGCCGCGTTATTAAATATAATTTGCGAGAATTTATATTCAAATAGTAGTGAAAAATAAAATTAAAGAAGGTAAATATTAAAGTTTTGGCAAGTTTGATGTTTTAAGCTAAGAAAAAATATTGTAATACTATTTTTTCTTCATATGGTCGAAACTGCAAAATTCCCAATTTGTGTTTAAAAAATACCCAATTATATTTCTTCCGTGCACATTTTGCACGTCCAAAAGAGTTTCGCATCATGATGGAGGGAATAATAAGGTGGTGCCGATCGTGGTACCGCTACTTTGTTCTCGGCGAATTTAACATAATGTTGATTTACTATGGTTAGTCGCATGAGTATCAAACTACATATGTAGATATATTGTAGATACCAATTCAAATTATGCAAAGTATATAAATAAAATAGCACGAGTTATTGATTGTAATGAAATGCTAATGGCAACTTTTCCTCTACCCTGGCCTTCTTTTATGCGCTTTGCGGCAATGGTGACTTAACATTTCTATTTCTTTCTCTTCTATTGCCATTTTGAATGATAACAAAAGCGCCTTTCATTTTTGCAACAAACAACAATGTAATTTTCCATCAGCGTCTTCATGTAATTTTTATAACTCCTTGCAGGAAACAATGCCGGAAATAAAATATATTGGCCGTCAAGGTTGAAATTCGTAGAAAAAAGAAAACATGGTAAACAAAATATTAGAGCAAAGTGTATTGTGATTTCTTTATTACCAAATACCAAAAATAATTCAAGGCACTTCAAAGGTCACCGACATTAGTCACCTTTGATTTAGGCCAAACGCGTGGTTTATTTTTGAGGTCAAAATTACTTATACGAAATTTGGCAAACCAATTTGTTAGGGGTACGCGCTGATTGAGATGACGTAGTTCTACGTGAAAACTCATGCTCTATTATAGTGCTGAATCTATTTTCAGCCAGTAATGATTACTTTACACATGCATGATGGCGCATTTTCCAACTAAAATAAAAAAAAAGTGCGTGTAGCGTAGTACACATAACAGAAGTGAAACTTTCAAAGCAGACAAAGAAAGAGGGAGACACCAGAGAGAGAATAAGAGAGAGAGAGAGAGAAAGAATATATATCTTAATAAAATCACAACATTTGCAAAGAAAACATAAAAACAAAATTTACAAAAAACAGAAACAAACCGTGGGCGACAACGCGCACTACTCCGAGCGTTTATCACCCGCATAAACGCAGCGATTCCAGGACCGCAGCAAGGCACAAATTACCGCAAGGCAACACCAATAAATCCGACGCCGGAATAGGCAGCACTTTATAGTACGCACAAGCACCAGCCAGGAAACGGAAATAAGTGTCAAAAAGTAGGCACTAAAAAAAAAAACGCCAAAAAAATTGGGACCAAAAACGCCGCAAACAGTAGACACCAAGGAAATATAACGCACTTTTTGGCACCAAAATAAAATTTCCTATAAGTTTGCACCAACAAACAAGCGCCAAAAAGTAGGCAGTGCTATTTCTCATTAGAAATTAGCAATCACAAGGAAAAACGTAGGAAAAATAGCCTAAAGTGTATCTAAGATATATATAAGGTATAGCTCTCTCTCTCCTTTTCTTCTACGTTATATCTTTTTTCTCTCTCGCGGAACGAAAATGCAGAAAAAGGTTGCATGGCCTTGAAATTTTACTCTCCATTCTCGCTCGTCCATCAACGCCTAAGAAGTTTCACTTCAAAAAATATAATAAATTATCTAAAAAAGTTTATTTTATTTTTTATTTTACGAAGCATACATAATAATACATTTTTAAATAAACTAAAGAAAATGCAGCGCTACAGCAGAGGCTTTCGGCTGATCTGAAAAAGTTATTAATTTTATTTACGATAAATTTAAATTTTGATGACGTAATAATACAGATTTCCGGATTGGCGTAAGAAAAAGTAACGTTTATCTTTCGAAACAAACAAAAACAAAAAAAAATTACTAATCATCCAATTTTGTTTTTAAATAACCTTTTACTAAATACAATAAAAATAACTATTTTTAGTGATTTATGTTTAGCTTTGCGCGCTCCATTAGATGATTAATATTGTGCTCTATTGAGAGCAGAGTTTTTTGTTTACACTTCGTTCAACTCTTAAACGATTCACGATGACTTAAAAAACCTTACTGGACAGAAATATCAACACAGTTTGCCTTTCTCAGCTGTCAAACCATAGATATCGATATCGACAGTTCCCATGCAGCTAAACAGCCGATACTACTAAACTTCAAGGGACTAAAAGATTGCGTACCCAGAAATAGTCTAAAAATTCTGATAAAAAATTTAAAGTTTTATGAAGTTTAGAAATATCAAATTGATCAAATGATAAATTATATTTTCATATAAAAAATAGTCGCGTATTTATAATTTTGCAATGTGCTGTGTATATGAGAAGAAATCGTAGAGGTACAAATTAATAGGGGTTAGGGAAAGTATTACGGCGCTTTCAATACAAGAAAGGGGGTACTGTTCTTTGATCGGAATTAAAAAATGTATCATATTTAATTACTCTCACCTAAATATTTCTTAAAAATAATAAGAAAAATTAAAAAAAATAGCAACAGAATCAAAATTGTGATATTTGCGAAAAACCATCAAAATTTCAGACGTGAATGAGTTAACTTAAAAGTGATACGAGCGGAATATGAAAATACCAATGATATCTTAGGGAGCTAAATCGGTTGAGATTTCACTGAAATATTCAAGTTTTTCCCAAAGCTATCTTTCAAAAAAAAAAAAAAAAAAGGCGTAAAAATATCAAACATTTCTTTAAAGCGAGGCACATACATACATATGTATATAACATACTCTTATAGATTCATATGTTTTACATTCCCTTGTATACTGCCGATACAATTCTTATGAAGATCTCCCAGGAAATGATTCTGTATGCTACCTCAACCTTATTCGATAATCTTCAATAAAATCCAAAGCTCTTTTTCTAAGCCGGTTCAAAAAATTGTTTGCATTTTTCGGATCTTTCTGTAATAACTACTAGCCCATACTTATATTTACATACTAGCACCAACATATTATACTCATACATCATGCCCTCTATGACTACACTTTTTTTTAAGCGATTCCACACATAAAGTTTATCTTCAGATAATACATACTATTTTTGGCATTCTTCTTTGACAGACTTCTGCTTTCTTTATTTAATGACACTTTTACATCTGCTGCTGTAACAAATTTCCACTTCTGTTTTTTATTACGATTTAAAGTACTCGTACCACTTTGCATATATATGCTCAAATCCATCAGATTCAATATTGCAAAAAACGCCTAAATACACACCACACAAATAGTTAATATTGTACAAGTGCACGCACACATGTATGTACATATATGGGTTACTGTTTCAGTGTTTGCATATCTGCTTGTTTTGATGTAATATTCTCAAATATTGAAGCAAGCAGCGGCAGCAGTAATGCAAACATTTTAGTCACATAACAGTCACGAACCTGTGTGCGTAGGCATGTATGAGTATGTGAGTGGGAATTTGGCATATGAATATGTTAATGAGTGAAGTAAAGAGCCGTAAAAAATGTGTTCGCTTTATTTCGATACTATGTAAAATTAATATAATTAGGATTATTCGATTCAGATAAAAAATAGTAATTTTCTGGATAATTTTTAGTAACTGCGATATGAAATATGAGTTCTGAATCCACGATTTCCATAATTTTCAACAAAAATTCCAACATTTTCGGCGATTCGCCTACCAGAGCGTACTTCTGCTTCAATTTTCATAGTACAGAAACCGAATTGTTAAAGCCAGCGGTTTGCGTTCGCGCGGCAGTCGGTTCTGCGTAACCGGAACGAACCGAATTTATGTCCGGCCAAGGACTGCCACTTTGGCAGTATTCCCCGTACAAGTATGGGGAAAGTTTTTGCTGCAACAACAACAACAACCACCGCCTTGCTGTTCCATTCAAAAGTGAATGCTGCGCTGAAGTGACAGTCTTTGGTCGGATAGAAATTCGGGTTCTTCCGGTAATGTAGAACCGGCTGTAGACAAAAGGTTTTATGGTCGCCTGCTCTCATTTTATACTTTAATATTCGTGGTACTGAAGAATGTAATAAGAATTTGCACATATTTTACCTCCATTTGTAGTGCAGTAACACACAAATGCCAGAGAATTTCGTTTTGAAGCGTAATATCACCTTTAGATCACCCTATGTACAGTAAGACCCATTGCAGTGTATACATCGTAAGATATGCCTCATTAAAGACACCTGGTGACAAACATTCAGAACTTTTTAACTTCTCCAATAATAATTCTGACGTCGTTCAGTTATATTTTACACCCATCCAACAATATTTTTTCTTTCACTTCTCAGCCGCCAGATTAGTATGCCCAGTAACCTGGCATAGAAATCCCAGTCGGTAAGTCATATATTCGTGGTACACACGTTGCCTATCGCGATGCCTGTGCACATATTTATAAATATATAAGTACATACATACATAGATTTTCTTAACTCGTTGCGTGCTCTTGATTTTTCCCCCAGCTGTTTTATTTGAAAATTCGCGTTACGCTGATACAAGACTGACGCCATGTGACTCTTGTGCATTCCAACACTCATCCGCTTGCCTGGCACGTGTGCCACGGTATTTTGAGGCAAATTTGAGTATTACGAAACACAAGGGCTCACGTGAGTTAAGCGCATACGAGCACAGTAAAACACAAGGAAAATATAAATTCCGATATTTGAAAAATGTAAGGCCATTTAGGGGTGCTAAAAAACAATCAAAGAATTTGTGGGAAAAAAGTGAGCAAATGAAGTGCTCAATACGAGCGCTCCGCTCCATGCGCTTAGTTGCTCTTAAATCATCCTGAAAGCTTTGCGGGAGAGTAGAGTTCAACAGGAAAAAGGAGAAAAGAGAGCACGTGCACAGTCGCAGAGTGTGTGTGTGTGTGTTTGTATATGCTAAAGTCGAGGCTTTATTTCCACTTCAGCATCTCTTCCGCTTCCTTCTTGCTAACGTTTTTCCGTGAATGTGCGCATGAAAACGAAAATGCCAAATGCACACATACACGCGAGCTACACACAAGTGCACAATAGGTATATAATTTTCCATACTAAAGCTCTTCTTATATACATCCATATATAATAATCCTCTACTTGTATTTGCTGTTTGCATTACCAGTATATAGGTTACGGCACATCTTCACCGTTACTTGTGTAATACTTATAAATACTTACTGCCGGGTTTCATTATCAAGTGCCAGCTGTTGTTGTTGTTTTTGTTGTTACTTTTGCTGCACCTACAGACAATTTCTGCAAGTGTGCTTATTACGCTTGAGGAGTATTGGCGGCAACGGGCGTTGAAGCGGCTAGCCTCAGAAAATGATTGCATACTTTTTTGAGGTTAACTTGTGCTTAACTGTGTTGGGTGGTACTTTGATGAACTTTTTTGTGAATAGACACAATTTACATTTAATATGTTGCTTGCTTGATCACGATTTTAGTAACTAAAATGCTGGTGGTTGGTTGTTACTTAGTTTTGGCATTTCCGGCCTAGTTTATGCGAAAATAAGTAGTTTTTATTCGTTCTGTGTGATTGTGTTTTTTTTTGTTTTGTTTCTGCAAGTTGCTGATTAGCTTTCACTCTTTTGAACAAGTTTGCGGGAGCAGGTTTTGTAATACCGTTCATAATTTCAAATTTTTTCGCAACTTTTTAAATTTTTTTCTATTACTATTGAAATAATTTGGACCGATACTACGAGTTTGAGCTCATCTCTTTGGCGACTGATTAATACACATCCTTGCTTAGTCCGTGCGGAACATTCTCATTCACATTTCTTCAAGGGAAGAGTGGGCGGGGTGCAGTATTTGGAGGAAATGCCTGGTGAATGTTCACGGATGGCTCGAAGTTGAATGGGAGGGTTAGCGGAGGAGTATTCTACGAGCAGCAGTGTATTTCAAGCACAGTTAGCGGCAGTTAAAGAAGCAGCTGATCATTTGTATATTAACTGTCACGGAAGTTAATATCTACTCATTTAGGATAGCCAAGCGGCAATTAGGGCCCTGGGCTCGATAATGGTGCACTCGAAATTGGTTGAGGAATATCTGATTTCACTTTCGATCGCATCTAAATCTTTCGATATAAGGCTCATCTGGGTATCTGGTCACAGCGACGTTGCAGAAAACTGCGAGTTGGATGAGCTGGCTAGACAAGGGATTTGTGAGGTAGTTACACCACAAACTCGTAAGGCTTCTGGCCACCAGTAGATCGGAGGTGTTCGAGGAATCTTCTGAGGTTAACAAAATTTCAGCTTTTATGCTGTGCGACTCGTCAATACTTCGAGTCCTTTTTGCGTCAGTTGTATGGAGAACGCATTGATATTAAAAATCTGATGAACTTCAACAGCAGTACGAAGCGGCTAACACCACCGTAAATCAGTCATCGCTCGGCCTTTTTATTAACAGATACACATCCCACTCCCCCCTACGAAGTGCTTCTTCCGACAGCGTAAAAGCAAAATATTATAAGGGGTCTTTCAAAAGTGACGCCTAGATTTCAGTAGTTAATAAATCCAAGACGGTATTTCTTATTTGTCAATTAGCAGCTGTACAATTTTACACCATATAACAATGCATTAAAATTATTGAAATTTATTATGAAAATGAGCGAACTTTAAGAACAACATTTCGAAAAATTCGTTATTTTTTTTATGGAAATATTCGTCCGAATGCGCTGAAAATTCAAAGGTTGGTGAAAAAATTTCAAGAAACTGGTCGAAGATTGAAAAATGTGCGGCAGACCAAGCTGGGGTTTTATGAAAAGTAAAGTCTATGTGAATAAGCAACAACGATTCCAGAGCTGAAATACAACATTCAGATCGAGATTGCTGAGCCCAATGCGTTAATCTGTGAGTGAATCCTTCAAAATTTCAATGCTCGTATGAGAGCTTATAGATCTGCACATGGTGAATAGCTAAATTATGTAATTTTTTACATATGGTATAAGTTTTAAGAGACGTAATTTGAATAAAATAAAAAAAGCGAAAACTGAAAGAAACTAAATTTTTACATATTGTATTTTAAAACAACATCTAAGCGCATCTTTTGATTGAAATATGGATTTTAAAAGAAATTTATCTAGCATAGTTTGCATTTAGCAATAATTCTGAATATATTTTGTAAAATAATTTTTAATATGAAATATTGAACTACTTACTTTGTGTCATCGAATGAAGCTGTCATGCATTTTATGTTTTTTCAAAGGTTAATAGACACAAACAAATAAATAAACCACAATACCATTCAAACACTTTTGTGAAATATACTTGACCTTTTGAATTTACAAACTAAGAGAATTGCAACAGTTTACCGTGAAAATGCTTTAATTTATATGACGATATGACCCATATAAAAGCAACAGTTTCCAAACCACACCCTTATTATATAGCAGAGAGCCTATCCATTTACTTATTAAGCCTTCTACACATTTCTACATACCTTTAGCAAAAAATGCTTTAGGTAACTAAAATTTAAGTGCCTCAATGCTTTTGATTTCAGTATCCGGTTATCGAATCTCATGTCACCCTATGTTTTCGGCATTTCTTGAGGTCGTACGAATTGTGTCAGATATGACCTTGTTGGACATGGTATCGTTTAATATCATTACATCTTTCACCCCGCAGCTGTTTTCTTCCTTTAAATTAAAGTTACTTAAAAAAATTAATATTCTTGATTAGCTCGTACGATGAATTTAGTTATGTACCTGATATCTTAGGTGGATAGCATAGCTTCGCATTCCATTAGTTAGCGCACTAAATTCGGCATTAATTTTTGTACACGTACAAACATACAAAAATTTATAAATTTTACATAATTCTCTTGCTATACGCACTAAACTTCACTTTTGTCGCATGCTTTCGTTTTCATTTTCATCAATATTCTCTGCCGTCTTCAATAAAAATTCCACTTCCCCTCACCTTTGAAGTATAAAGTAAGCCGTAGCGCTATTTTGAATTTCAAATTTGTATTTAAAATAAATTAATTAGCACGAAACTTGCGGCAATCCACTCAGAAGCGGTTCTAAATGGGCGGAGTGCGGGTATTTTTACATACACCTGAAGGTCAGACAGGCGAGAATTTGAATTCTTATAGCAGGTTTTATTTAG
The DNA here is from genome assembly GCA_037575425.1 of Anastrepha fraterculus. Taxonomy (NCBI): domain Eukaryota; kingdom Metazoa; phylum Arthropoda; class Insecta; order Diptera; family Tephritidae; genus Anastrepha; species Anastrepha fraterculus. The sequence continues at coordinate 362,855 of JAYXIM010010978.1, read as the reverse complement.
TGAATCGTTTTATTGCATGTATGTATGCAATAAAACTGGTTTTACTAAATATATGCGATGCTAAGACACAAAAAAAAAATCTTACTAAAACATAAAATATTTATCAATTTTGAAGCATTAGGGGGTGTTTCGTTTTTTTTTTGTGAACAAATTTTTTGTGGAAAAAAGTGTTTTTTCCTAAGCATACTCACTTTAGCGTGTAACATATTTTCCAAACTTGTAATACCACACATATTGAGCATTAAGTAATCACCTTTGAGGTTAGTAGTAATGTGTAAACATTCATATATAAATATGTATTATAAAAATTATATAAATATATACATACATGCATACTGTGTTCAATATGATAGGAGTGTTGTGAATTATAAAGTTTACAAAATTTTTTTATGAATATTTAGTGCATTCTACAAGTGCAATATAAGTCTAAGCTGCAAACTTTGTATAAAATTCACAAAACTTTAACAAACTTAAAAAAATATCATACCAATTTTAAACTTTTTAATCAGAATCTTCAGAAAACTTTAAAAGTATGCAGTTTTAAAATATAGTTCATGAACATTTTCTTCCATATAAACACATGTTCGAAAGTCTTTTATGTGGAGGAAAATATTCAGCATCTCATGAAACTTTGAAATTTGAAATTTGCATTTTACTATAATTGAATGAGTTATAATGTTTTTTTTTTCTGAAAAAAAGTTTAAAATTGTGGTGTATTTTTCAGATTTTTTTTAATTTTGCACGAAGTTTGGAGCTTAGAGTTATATGGTGTTTGTTGTAGAATGCATTAAACTTTTATAAAAATATAAAAAATTTAATTACAAAAAAAAAAAAAAAAAAAATCGTCTAAATTTCTTAATTCTTCGAAACCTATGTATATTGTCAACCTAGCTGTACAGAGGGCAAATTAATTTTAGACATCTAACTGTATGTGAATACATAAACTTGTATGTATTAAAGACGTGCTCATATCGATAGTATCTACTTACGATAGTGATGTATAGTTTTTGATAAATTATCGATTAATTATCGATATACAGGCAAATGACCAAAGACGACATTCGTTTGGGCGCTAATTTATGCTTAGAATATCATTACCATTAAAATAACATTACCAATCCCTTTAGATTCCACTGACGTTCTTCATATGCATACATATTTATTACATCATAATAAGGTTTCAGCTTAAATTTCAATACAAATATAATTTTATTTCAACAAAAAGAAGTTTTCCCAGATAGGTAGCAGAGTTTGGCACCAAAATTACATTAAATACCGCCAGATACACACACAACTATCGAAAAATATGCATCCTATTGCGAACTAGTCATCACAGTGTCATCAGTGAAGTTGTGTACACCTACGATTTATAGAACATCAATCTTAACAGTAGTAATAATGAAGCGCTACTACCACGTAGGAGGAGCAATAATTAAGGTTTTTAGTCGTTTTGCTTCGGTTACAATTCGTATGCGCTAATAAATTAGAATGTGGAATGCGAATTTAGGAATTCGTTAGCAGTTTTGTGTCGAGTATACTAGTATACCCAAGTCCATATACATATATGAATGCAATTGAAATTGTTCCAAAGCATTATAGATTGTATTGTACATCATTTGGGTTTTTATTAAAAGATTTTATGATTTCATAGATGCTTGTTTCCTAAAGTAATATAAATTGTAACGCTACAGTTTTAAAAAAAGAGTGTGATCTTCGGCTCGTTAAAATGTAACTATGTATATTATGTTATAAAGTCTTCAAACAATTGCGACCTATTTCTGAACGAACTGTTTCGATATACAGTAGGGTGCAGACCTTTCCATACAAACAAACAAAAAGGAGAGAGAGCTATACCTTATATACATATATCTTAGATACACTTTAGGCTATTTTTCCTGAGTTTTTCCTTGTGGTTTGCTAATTTCTAGTGAGAAATAACACTGCCTACTTTTTGGCGCGTGTAGGAAGTATATTTTTGGTGCCTACTTTTCGGCGTTATATTTCCTTGGTGCCTACTGTTTGGGGCGTTTTTGGTCCCAATTTTTTTGGCGTTTTTTTGGTGCCTATTTTTTGGCGCTTATTTCCATTTCCTGGCTAGTGCTTGTGCGTACTATAAAGTGCTATCTATTCCGGAGTCGGATTTATTGGTATTGCGTTGCGGTAATTTGTGCCGTTGCTACGGTCCTGGAATCGCTGCGTTTGTGCGGGTGATAAACGCTCGGAGTAGTGCTCGTTGTTGCCACGGTTTGTGTCCGGCGTTTACTTACACCGGTTGACCCTTCTCCGTTTTTTGTAAATTTTATCTACTTATATTCTCTGCAAATGTTGTGAATTTATTTAGATATATATTCTTTCTCTCTCTCTCTCTCATTCTCTCTCGGGTCTCTCCCTCTTTCTTTGACTGCCTTGAAATTTTCACTTCTGTTATGTGTACTACGCTACACGCACTTTTTTTTAAGATACTGTTTTTTATTGAAAAAAACCTACAGTTTTCATGACAATTTAGTTAAAAAAAGGTGAATTTTTAAGACGAGCTCATAGCAAAGTTGGTTTAAAATAAAAATGATTTAAAAATAATAATTTTTTTTTGACTATTTTCTAAATATTCAAAGCACACAGGGTTCAAATAATGATCGATTGCCATGCATTTATATAGACAACTGGTTTTCTATTGTCGATCGAAATATATGGTATTTTCTTTTAATATGAATTAATTGCTCTTTTATTCATTTGTAAGACACAGTTTGCGGAAGGCAAATATTTCAGTTTCTGTGAGCTAATATCTTTCATTTAACAATCATTACTTTTCAGGTGTATGTAATTTTCAAAAGTAGATGAATTGCTATGCATTTTTTCAAAATGTAAAACAAAGGACTTTTGGTAAACAAGATCTTAATTTAGAAAAAAAAATACTTATGTATTATCAATGTGCCGGGCCAAAGTGTTGAAACCATTCTCGTTTTATTAATCAATATATGATTGAGTATATGTATATGGGGACACTCGCGCATACTTGGAATGTTTCCAGGTATTCCTAATACCACCGACTTTTGTGACTCGGTGAATACATACCTAGACAGGCCTTATACAGTCCATTTTCCATCCAGAGAGGACTGGGTGAATGGGTTAACAAACAATGAAAACGGGGTTAGTATATATACGGACGGCTCAAAACTCAATGATCAAGTGGGAGGTGGTGTTTATTCGGAAACTATTTTCGCCAATTTATCCTTTCGCTTGCCTGATCATTGTAGCGTATTCCAGGCCGAAATCCTGGCAATCTCAGAAAGCCTTTTAATGCTAAATAAAAGCGTAGTCACTGTTAGAGATATCTTCATTTATTCCGATAGTCAGGCAGCCCTGAAATCGCTTCTATCAAGCAAACACTCGTCTAAGACAGTAAAGGAGTGTTACAAATTATTAACAACACTTGCACAGTACTTTTCTATTAATCTACTCTGGGTGCCAGGACACAGTAACATTATAGGTAACTGTAAGGCAGATGAGTTAGCTAGATTAGGCTCCTCGCTCCAAATTAGTCAGGACAGGCATGACATACCTATGCCCCTGGCAACATGTAAACTTTTGATAGACAGATACACCATTAGTGCTGCTAACTCCAACTGGAGGCAGTTAAACACCTGCGCTATAAGTAGGCTAGCGTGGCCCGAATGGAACATGGGTCGAACTAAGAGTCTACTTAAGTTAGGCAGGAGGGATCTAAGGATTGTCGTAGGTGTCCTATCTGGGCACTGTCTAATAGGAAGACATGCCAGTAGATTAGGGGCACCATCTAATGACTATTGTAGAAGCTGTCAAGATATAGAGGAGGTAGAGACAATCGAACACCTTCTATGCGGGTGCATGGCTCTGTGTAGAAGGCGGTGGAGATTGCTCGGTTTCGCTTATCTGGACAGCATTGCAGATGTTGCAAATCTCAAACTATCTAGTATAGCTAGCTTTTTAAAGGCCACACAATGGTTTAGAGAGGACCAAGTTGAGTAGGATAGGACAGTTCCGGTGGTATCACAAGGGGCCTCTAACTGGCCTAGGTGCGTCGTAGGACAGCCACTTCACCTAACCTAACCTAACCTATATGTATATGTATGTATGTACATATCTAGCTGAATGTGGCGATTCACAACACAGTATTGACAGAAATGATAGAGAAAATTTGAAAAATTAAGTAACAACAAAAGTAGCAGTAATTCAATACCACAGTAGGGGCATACATACACACATATGTATGCATGTATGTAGTGTATTGCTTGAGGTAAGTTGTGGCAACGCAAAGGTCATCATACGACTTTCGGGAATAACTTGGGAGAATTGTTTGTTTTTTTCTGCCTTTTTTTGTTCTTTTTCTTCGTCTTCGTCTTTATTTCATTTTTTGTTTATTCATCCTATTTCCCCTTCATCTAAACGAGCGAACAAAGTGCACAAACAAGCGACAAGAGTTTGTTTTTATATACATACATACATATGTACATTGTATTTGCTTTTATAGCGGAGTAAATTGCATTTGTACGTGATATGAGCCCATGCTTATATGTATGTATGTATGTTTGTAGGCGCTGCAGATTCATACTGTTCGTAAATACTTACATATGTGTATGTGGACGTGGATATGCCTGCAGTAATAGGCGCAGGCGTAGCTATCAGCTATGGGCATGTCAAGCACCCTGTTTTACTGCGTTCTGACTTAGATGAAGTGTTGATAGTTGAGCCCTTTCTTGATTATTCGTTTGACCGTCCTCTGACTTCCAGCTGTGTCAACGCTTATGAGAGTTGTTCACTATTAGATATCTGTTGGTGTGTGATTATATTATATGTACATATGTATGTATGTATGTGATGAGTATCTGCGCGCCTTTTCTTGTTTGTTTAAAAGGTATTAAGTGTGATATATTCGCTTGTTATCAGTATAAAATTTAGAAGTACTGTTTTATTTCACGACTTGAGAACTGTATAATGACTTGAATGAGATGATATAAAATCAACAAGTACAACTACGAGTACTTTTGCGCATAAGCATACCTACATTCATGTACTACATACATAGATATACGCGTCCATACGAACAAATTAATAAAACGAGAATTCATACGAGTATATTCGTTTTTTAATTTTTGTCTTTATAGTGCTACCGCGTATTTGCCCTTTTTTCTACACTTCAATGTGTTCATACATATGTACATTCATGCACGCTTTATCAGTTAAACTACAACAACGCACGCTAATAATCAACCGCACAAAGTAACAAAAATAGCAGTAAAGTTGTTGTGTAGTTTAATGCAAGAACAGCCATTAAGGCAAACTATTAAACTGATAAGAAGTGGACAAAAATAGGAATACGGAATACGGCATGAGAAGAAGTCGAGTACAAGAGTTGATGATTGGAGAAAAACGGGAAATGAGAGAGTTAACAAGAGTAAGAGAATTAGCTGATGAGTTGAAGAACATCTGCGTGTGTATGTAAGTGTTAGTGAGCACATGTGGCAGTAGAAAAGTATAAAGTGGGGAATTGGGGGGCGGGTATGGAAAATGAAAGAGATGACGACATTGCGGCTGTGTAAATAGCAAACATATGAGGTACCAATAGCGTACCAAACAGAGTTGGGCAAAACACGTGATTTTTACGTGACACGCCGTGAAACCTTTTTTAAGCGTGAACATGAGCAATTTAAGAGGAAATCACGTAACCTCCGTTATCGTTTGTGACACAAATTTTTGCAAACGTTGGTGTGCGTGAGTGGGATTTTTTGGCAATCACGTAATTTCCACATACACAAGTGAGAGAGCACAAAAAAAAAAAAATTGAAGTGAATATACATATCTGATGCCGAAGTTTGAATTTTTTTTTTTCTTTTTTATCTCAAAACCACTATAATGCAACTTTTGACGAATCCAAAGATACAACAGATATGCATATCTGTAGAACGATTTGTAGAGATCATTAACACGAAAATACAGATTTAGTTAAAATTATCAGAAGCTTAAATTTTTCAGGCCCTATGTTCCATATAGGAATAAAAGGATCAAATATAAAATTGTCATGCATCAATACATATTTTAAAATTTCTAAGAGGTTTTTGAGGGCAAACTGAAAACAAATCAGTTACTTCTGGAACTAGAGAAAATGATTTTCTGAGTCAGGCAGAATTCGAGAAGAATGAAACTTAGAAAAAAATCATAAAAGTAACTTTTGACGAATTCAAAGACATATCTCTGGAATCATTTGTGGAGCTTATTAACAAGCAAACAGATTTAGTTGAAATAATCAGAACATTAAAATTGTCTTTCACGGCGAGTTGAAAACTAACAAGCTTGTTCTGCAACTAGTCAAAGTATTTTCTGCGCCAGGTAGTATTCCAAAAAAGTAAAATTAAAGAATTAAAGAAAAAAAAATTTGTAAGAAAAATATGGTCAATATATAATATATGTATGTACATATACATACATTTATATATAATTGGCGCATACACCTTGTTTGTGTGTTTGGCCGAGCTCCTCCTCCTATTTGTGGAGTGCATCTTGATGGTGCTTCACAAATGGAGGGACCATCAGTTTTAAGCCGATTCCGAACGGCAGATATTTTTTATGAGGAGCTTTTTCATAGCAGAAATACACTCGGTGGTTTGCCATTGCCTACCGAGGGGCGACCGCTATTAGAAAAAACTTTTTCTTAATTTTGGTGTTTCACCGAGATTTGAACCTACGTTCTCTCTGAATTCCGAATGGTAGTAACGCACCAGTCCAGTCGCCTACGGCGGTCGATTCAATAAATTCTTTTTCTATGTATGCAAATAAAATTTCAATATTAAAAAACGTTCTGTCTAAAATCGCACGCGAACTTGCGTGATTTTTAAAACCATCTTCGTGAGCTTGCGCGAATGTAAGCCAATATGACTCACGCCTCCATCTCTAAAGTGTAGTAATTCATATAAATATGTTATATTGTTTGTGTTTAGGAACACAAGTATGCATTTGTGATTGTCTCTCCAATAAAGAGAGCTCCGTTTAAAGCGCGCTTCTGACACTTGTTTGACTCCGCAATTGAAAATCAAAAATTTAGGCTTTGGTTCGCACACATGTACACATATCGATACAAGGCACCATGTGTGCTACACACGTACGCACATGCTTTTGCTCACTCTCCATTTATTAGTCAAGATAAGCGCTTAAAACACGTTCTCCACTTACAAATATTCACATTCTTTATGTATAGGTATTAGTACACATATGTGTTTGTATTTACCATACCCATACACCAATATCATACCATACCAAACATATGATATCTCTTGCAATTTGATAGTGGGCTGGGGTAAAGAACTAGTTTGAAAACCATTACTTGGGGGCTGCTAGTACGTTTTAAGGTAGTTACTGCCTATTGTCAACTTCTATATACATACATTGTATGCAAGTAAATTAACCTGCAAGTTGCTATTGAATTTCTGCAATCTTTTATAGTAGAAGACTCTGTATTTATTCGCTTCCTGATTAAAATTGTATACCTGTAACTTGCACTCTAGAAAGCAAGAAAAGTATTCGAATTACGAGTGTTAGCTTACGTTAATTATAATGCTAAGAGCATCAGGCAGATAGAAAAAAGAATCTACTTACCAGGCGACCACACAAATCCAGTCACGGGTTGATGGAAAAATATCTAAGTCACTAAAATATCTTGATTGTTTGCCCACCAAAGTAGCGGTCAACACAATAACAAGACATTATCCAGAATTGTAGTGCACTGAACTTCCTCACTCTCAGTGGCTACTTCTTTTAATTTTTAATATTTCTGCAATTTCTTAGCAGACCTAGACTAAGCTTTTCATAAAGCGATTTAACTTTAAGCGAAAGTAAAGGAACTAGTTTGCTATTCTAAAAGTTTTTCATTGCACATCATTTTTACATCCTACAAATTATTCAATATTGCACTAAACCCTGTAAATAAAATTTTTACCTACTCAGAAAATAGCACATAACATTGCAAGTAGTTTCTTTATCTTTGTATTACAACGCATTTCTTATTATAATATTTACGCTTCAAGCAGTCAGCTGATATTCAGGGCAACCAATTTTCCTGACGAAACTTCTCACTTTTCTGCTACAGTCGGTTCTATGTGACCGGAACGACCCGGATTTATATCCGGCCAAGGACTGTCACTAGAGCAGCATTCCCCGTAGATGTATGGGTAATGTTTATGCTGCTACAACAAAAACTGAAGGAAAAAAATTCCTCTACCTTGCCTTCGCTGAGTGTGGCATTTTAGAATCGAACAAATAATTTACTCGTCGATTTATACTTACATTGTATTTATATTCGAAAACGAAAAAAGTTGGAGGCAATGACAAGGCAACATTTTTTTCGGAGAAACGAAATACCGATAAATGTTATTGTAATAGGCCAGTTGTACTAAATGCAATTCTGTTTACTCCGTTCTGAGTGGTGGCCACTACAACTGAACTAAATAGAACCTAACGGTGAATATGAAAAAAGGGGAAAACAAAGAATTTTACATGTATATTTCTTTTCTGCAGAGCGTTGAGACTCTTCAAATTTGATTGAAAAATGTGTTAATTATATTAACTAAACTGAAATTGTCAAAATAAAAAAAATAAAAATTTAGCAAAGAAACGTCATATTCGTCACTAGTTTGTAACTAATGTGGGAATCATTAAAGTATGGACTTCTATTTGCTTCGGAATTTCTTCACATTCAAACTTTACTGTTTCTCCTCACACACGCAATTAGTCATGGTATGAGTGTGTACGCACTCTCCGCATTATACTAACCTAGCGATGAGAGCGCTTGGAGTGCATGAGCGCCTGAGAGCTACGTTCAATATTTCTACTTAATTTCTGAGTGTTATTTGTTTAATGCTTTCTGCCTCACCATTTTCGCTTAATTTAATTTCATTCCATTGCAACTCATTTTGTAAGTCAGACATTTCACGTTTTTTCCCCATATTTTTGTTTAACGTTATATTCGATTGTGTACGTTTTTGTGTGTGTTTGTCAAAAAAAAAATAAAATACTAAAAAAATATCGAAATAATAATTACGTGCTAATATTGTTTAATCATTTTAATAAGTAAATATATATTTAAATAATAAAAAATACCAAGAGTGAATAATCAATTTGTATCTTGTGGAACAGCAGTAATTCATAGTTTGTGTGCTCGAAAATTGTTAATTCGTTGCAGATGGGGGAAGTTCGAAGTTTTCATTGTGGGTGTAAGATACATGAATGCGTATGCATGTTTGTATGAAGATTCCTCTTCGAATACCTATACTAATGAACATATTTTGATTCGTACGAGAAAGTATGCAATCTATGATTTTATTGCAAATAGTTATGACATTTATGGCATCGTAAATAATTTTGAAAGAAATTCTGTTTCTCAAATAAAAAAATAAAAAAAAAACGAATTTGTAAAACATTTTCGTAGAGTGCAAATTTAATTATAAGTTTTCCAATTAAAAGCGACTACATTGAAATTTTAGCAAAAAATGGTAGTGCTTTTGAATTGTTTATTAAAGTAAAGGGTGCAGAAATGGACGTAAGGTGTATAAATAAACACCGTGATTCAGCTGGAACATAAACGAAAACCGCGTCATAGGCATAACCGACCTTGTTTACATTTGGATGTGATTTTTTGCACTTTGCTAGTGATTTGTTTGGTTGTTTTGACACCAAAAAAAGAAATTTAAAATTGTACTACACCTTGACAGTTAGTACTTCTTGTTTGTATTTAGATATACGCAAGTTTGACATATCTAATAAATAATATTAATAATAAATGAATTTGAAATATAATTACTTGCAAAAAACAAAAAAAAAAAAAAAAAAAAAAAAATTACAAAAAGGAATCTGCCGTGCATTTTTTCACTTTTTCCTACATTTGTCAGCCAGAGCATAATATTGGCCTATAAACTGGCGGAAGGCTATTAAGTTTGTTAATGAAAGAATATCCGTTAAAAGACCACCTCTTGACAGAGACCCTTTTGCTGAAATTGGTTCTTTTTTCGTTCCAATGAAAGTCGGTTCTCCATTATATCCGGCCAAGGACTGTCACTTCAACAGCATTCCCCGTACATGTATGGGTGATGTTTATGGTGCTACAACAACAATGAAGTTAGTTTTCCTAAACATTTTGACTGGCATGATGTGGAATTTCGTTTTTCTTCAAATACATATTTCTTCTTCAGAAAATCTCAAGGAAAGAATTCAAATCGTTTAATTTAAGTGGGCATTTCACGTCGCCTTGGGACATTTTCCTACAAAAACCGCTTATCATTTTGGTAATAAATTAAAAAAAAAATTAGGTTGATAAAAAATTAAAAAAAAATCCTTCTTCTTTTCAATGTTCAACTGGTAAAAAAGCAGTGCTGCACGCTCACCTTATATAGTGAACGGCGCTAAATTTTAAAACAGATGCTCTTAATGGACACCCAATACTTTAAGTTCATAATAGTTAAATGCAGGCACCTAAATTTGTGTGCATGTATGCCAAGTATAGCTGCATGTTAATCAAGTAATCAAGTGGGTGTATTGAATGTGGCATTGATTTAGTTGAGCATTTTTGTTGGATATTTGAAAGTGGGTTTTGGAATCAATGAAAAATATGTGCAATTACATCTGTGGTGATAAACTGAACAATCTCGGAAGCGTAAATTTAGTGAAAAAAAAAATTAAATTTATTGAAGAAAAAAAATGTAATAATATTAAACAAAAAAATGGTCATCTCAGCTGATTTTATTTACAAAACAAAAAAATTATATCAGTTATCCCTACATAGGTATTTGGTGTGACAGTCCTTGGCTTATTATAAATTGCTGTAATGTGAAACCGACTGTCGTGGTAGCGTTTCAAAGTGTCTTACACAAGACTGTTTTTTCCCAATGTTTCGAAAAAATTGAAGTACTACTTGCATATGACTTACTTTTTGACAAAGTCTTATCCTTGTGACAGCTATCATTCGTTTAAAAATACCCTCATATTTAGAAACAGAATTCTACATCAACCTTGAAATAAAATATGTTTTTCTTTTTTTATAAACAATAAAACATTCCTGTTAGTTACGCCTTAGTGCCTTCTAATATAAATATTTCATAACAAAATTTCAGTAAACAATATTTCAATACTGCCTTGATAAATAATCAGAAGTTTCTTTAGTCCGCTTAATTAATTTCCATTGAAAAAAAAATATATGTACATATAAACAATAGCAATCGATTTTTACTTTTATTAAAAGCACTTAAATACCTACTTATTCATTTAGTTTGCATTTTCTATTTGCGACTTCCGTCAATTGAAAATATTTGAGTTTATAAAATTTCCAATAGTTGAAGTGCCCTTCTTCAAAACGCGAATCCTCCCCTATTTTCTTACTCCCCTCTCAAACACTTACACATTTAACAGTTAATTAAAAAAATTGAAGATAAAAAGGGGAAATCTGTGTGACTCGAATGGAACGCACTACGATTTTATTACGGCAACACTACAAAGTAACAACTAGAGGAAAAAAGACACACATACATACATCCATAGCACCAAATGTGGTAGACTTATCAATTCCGAATGTGCTGAAATACTTTGAACACTCGCATAAAAAAATCTTGCAATTGTACGTACTGTCTTTCTAAAGTGTGTGTGTGGTGTGATACCAACTGAAGTAGCATCAATAGGCTGTCACCAAGAAGGTTTGAGGGCATATCGTGGAAGTTAAAAAAAAGTAAATAGAATGGAATATTTGGCACTCGCAGCAATGCACTGGAAGTATTTAATTGGTGAATTGAGGTCAAACCTAATGAATGTTGCAGATGGCGACCGTGGAGAGAAATAATATACAAATATACCGTTCATCTCCTTTTAAAGCGGTTTACAGAGACAGATAAGCATCTGCGATAAAAAAAACAACTCTTATATTAACCTCACACTCCTCTCCCTTTAGGCCACTCTGTCGAAGCAGTATGCTTCCTGCGCAAAAATAAAATCATTGCAAAAATATTCAAGAACCGTACAAACTCCTAACTGGGGTAGAGGGGAAATTTATTTATTTAGTAATTTCAAATTATGTTTATTTATTGAGTCTGTACCAGCTTACAGGCAAAAATATATATATAAAAAAAAAACAATATATATATATATATTGATATAAAAATAAAAGATAAAAATTAAAATAAAAAAACAGAAATAAAATATAAATTGAAACGAAAAAATAATAATAATGAAAGAATATTAAAAATACAAACAATATAAAAAAATAAACAAAAAAAAAATAAAGTAAAAAAAAATATAAGAAAATATAAAAAAATAAAAATAAAACATATAAAAAAATAACAATTAAAAAATATAAAAAAATATAAAAAGTAAAAATAAAAATTAAAATTAAAAAGAAGAAAAAAATAAATAAAAATAAAAAATAAAATAAAAAAAAAACAAGAAAAAAATTAAAAAAATATAAAAATAAAAAAAAAATATAAAAAATTAAAAAAATATAAAAAATTAAAAAAAATATAAAAAAAATATTAAAAAAATAAAAAAAAAACAAAAAATTAAAAAAGAAAATAAAAAAAATTAAAAAAACAAATAAAAAAAGTAAAAAAATATGAAATAAAACAAATAAAATTTAAAAAACGAATAAAAAAGTAAAAAATATATAAAATAAAAAAAATATATACAACAAATAACATTTAAAAAATATAAAACAAATAAAATTAAAAAAATAAAAAAATTTATAAAAAAGTATTAAAAAAATAACAAAAAAAAAGAAATATATAAAAAAAGAAGTAAAAAAAAATTAAAGAAAAAGACAAATTTTAAATTGTATGCCGTATACCCCCGATTCCAAAGTGTTTTTACAAGGCAATTTCGAAACTTTTTGCATTTTTTTCCCTGCCAACGGTATTTCCTGAAGAATCTTAAAGTATGATATTTCGATGTCTTTTGTGTAGAAGAAAACATTTTTTATTCCCAAGTTCTTTCGCCCACCATATATCAGTTCATATTATCCAAAAGTACCACCCTAATGTCAGTAAATTAAAGCTCACCAAAAGTTATTAAATTTTTGTAAAGAAATTACTTCGATTATTCCGGCAGAGAAATTGAAAAACAAAGTACATATATTACCAAATGTTTGTGTCGCCGCTCAAAATGTTTTGCTTTATCTTTGGTATTTCGTGTTGGAAGGCATAACATACTAAAATGATATCTAATCGACTGAATTGTTTCACTATTTGCTATTCGTTCTACCTGTGAAATAAATTTTAAGACCGTCATCGCGCAAGGAGATTGAGCCTAGTCACGCCACGTTCCCACGTTAGGAATTCAAAGCAAACCTGTAGAAAGTGCTGATTTGATTCGATCACTTCCACATCTCTACAGCTACTGCAGACATTTTCATGCGTTAGGATGAACGGCTCTTTATTTGTTTTTGAGAGCCTCAGTATGCCAAAAGACAGCTCTATACACTGCAAGCATACGACTTACTTCTCAACTTTCGTCGTCGTATGATAACAAAGGAACTCCCTTTGGTGTTTGAGAACGTTTCGAAATAGAGAAGTTGAAAAGCAATGGGGAAAAAGACACCACTATGCAACACCCCTTGCTTTATCCTCCTAATAAACGGCGAATAATAATAAAAATGAAAAACAATACAACAATAAAATTAATACAAATATTATATTATTATTGTGCCAAATTGATTGATAGCAGGATATCGGTTCGCGGTTGTCGCCACCTCCGTATTCATTCTGCCGTAGAACCGCCTGCCATGGGAATGGTAATATGTTCGCGACAAACGACAGCACATCAGCAGCATTTTGAGCAGTTTTGATACATGTTTTTTTGTGGGAATGTTCACCATTTTTTTAATAAAACTATAGCTCATTCCACTTCTCAGATTTTATTACAAATTAGAAAACTTTCACACAATTTTTCGCCAATTCTACAGTAGGTCTGTTCATGAAGCAAATATCTAGTTTGTAACAATTGTTGATAATTTGACGTTTTGGTGTTCATGTCCCCAAAAAACTTGCAAAATAGGGGAAAGTGAGAGAGCAAAATGACATTTCATTTTGAGGGGCAGTTGTAAGTTTTTACTAGATATATTTTTACTTGTAAGAGTTTGAAAGAGAGAACAGGTGATCGCAAATTAAAAATAAAAATGAATTAAAATTTGCGAGTTATGTTTTTCATCTGACAGCGATGATGAAATGGAACAAAATATTGCGGATAATATAAAATCATGAGATGCCGAAGCTCGTTACTTTGCATTTTATTTGCTTTATTTTTTAAAATTTAATATGAGGTGGCTCAAGTAAAAAAATTTTGAATTTTTGTAATTTTTCCTGCCAACAATTTAATCAGCTGCTCGTAAAACTTGCAAATTGTTACTGGCCTTGCGTACATGTATTTGTTTTGATATTTTTCTCTCTCTATGAGAGAGAATTCTCGGAAATTAAGTTTCTGGCAAGTAACTGGATAATTTTTACATGAACATACATATCTAGTTTCTGATTAGAATTACTTGAAAATTTTTTGATATGCGTTTGATACGTTAAATTTTAATACAACAAATTTGATTTTTACAATGTTTTTCCTGCACAATTGGGATTTTTCGAACAAGTTTGTTCAAAAATCCTGGAGAAGGCAACTTTGGATCGATTTTGATATATATTTTTTAATGTTTGTAAATAATTTTGCAAGATATTGTCTAGGCCCAAATTTCAATTTTATTTTTTATTACATATATCAAAACACACCGCGGTGTTAAGCATTTGCTCCATATAAAGGAATCAAATTTCGCGCGTGTTTGTGGAATTTTTTCAATTTTTGTATAAAATTTATTTATAATTTTATATGGGTTGTATTATATATATAGTAAATTATACTTTTGTGAACTCTCAAAAAAAAAACAAAAAAAGCAGGAAAATAGTGGTGTTGTGGTGCTATTGCTTGTCGCGGTCTGTATGCTTTTTATCACTTTGGAAGCCTTTTGGTTTCGTTTTGCCCTTTTTCCTTTTCTAATTCGTATAAAGTAAATATTCATATTACAGTTAGGTTGCTGTGCTAGTATTTCGCTATTGCCTATTCAAACAAGGTCATTATCATGGTTTATTATTAGTGAAAAAACTTTGATTATCTTATATAACCCGACTGTGAAATGGCGAACCTCATACACTCAAAACATTTGTTACAGATGCATATACATACATATACATACGAGTACATATTTAATGCATTTGCATCAAATTATCTCTGGGGTGACAGTTGCTGAAAATTAGCATAATCATAGAGAAAAGCGAGACAAGCAAAGTGAAGGTATTAAAAACAATGACATTTTGCAATCCGACTGTCAGGTGAGCTAGTTGGCATCTCTGTGTTAATCAATCTCGCCATGTGCCGTCAACACAAAGTATGTGCTTACAGGAAAACATATATCTATGTAAATAAATACGTACAAGCATATATATGTAAGTATATGCCAGCTATTTTGAAGTGGTGCGATTTTTTTTGGTTTCAAATTAAATTCAAACTTATAGAAATTTTCTGCATCAGATATTTTGAAAATGAGAAAAATTTGCAACCATTATTTGGCAGTGGCCATACCAGAGCGCAGCGTAGCATAGACCGACAAATATTTATTTGGCTGAGCTGTGGCTTCAAGGACAATAACGGTGCTGGCAACCGAATGAAATGAGCGCCAACACCCAGCATTTTCACATTGCAACTGAACGAAAAAAAATGCTTACTTACATATATGTGCACATATACATACATATGTATATGCACATACATATGTATATATGTAAAAATAAAAATACATAAAAATCTGTGCCACTGCAACACACACACACATTTACATACGTATATAAATGAACATTGTACATATGTACATACATATCTGCGTTACGGAAGTTTAGCTGCTAAGGCAGCCATGGAATTTCTTGACAACTTGCAGCAGTTTTGCGTGCTTTTGCAGCACACCGCCGCGCCGATAACAATTCTTAACGTTGCTAAGTTGAAATAACGGTTTGCCGAAAAAATATTGTATTGCCCTCGCTTGTGCGCGTTTTTTATGTCGAAATCTCATTTTGGCTCAGGCCGGCGCATTTTGTCAATTTGCCAAAATGCTGAGTGTCATATGGTGTTCGTTCTTTGCACTTATTGTTCTCGTATGTATGTATGTATGTATTACAAATGCTGCAAGAAATTGCTTCGCTATTAATTTATCTAAGTAGAAATACTTACAAAGGTGAGAGTAGGGGCGTACGGCATACAAATGTAAATGCCAAAAGTTACAATATATTTGACTGAATCAACTTACATACATCCGCATCTACCATATATACATATGTATGTATAAATATACACGAAATTTTAACGCAAAATTATTATCTAAAGGCATTTATGTATGTGTTCAAATACATATACATACATTAGAGCTGGCCAATTTGCATGGAACTATTTTTTCGAAGTGTTCCTAGCTGGTTCGGATTTTGCATAAAATTATAAGAAAAGAAGTATAGGAAAAGAAGAAGTTTTAAAGAAGTTACATATGTTCTTACATATATTGGGACTATTTTTCATCCTAAATTTTTTTTATTAATTTTTGATAAAAATATCGTTCGCTAGAAAATTTTTTTAAAATTTCAAAAAATCCCCATCAAAATTTTAAATTTTTGTTTTTATTTATTCTGAGACCAATAAACAATTGTTTTTACTGACTACTTACGAGAAAGATATATGTACATATTTAACAAAAACAAAAAAAAAAATAAGTAAAACTACAATTTTTCACACTGGCTACTTACTACAAAAATACTACAAAAATCAAATTACAATACACAATTTAATTGAACAGAAAACGATAGTTTTGATAATTCAATAGAGTTCGAGATCTCATTGAGTTCGTGAAGAGTGCGAGCGATAACAGCATTGCAGGGATAATTGGTTCTGAACCTATTCAAATAGAAAGGATATTTGTTACGTAAAGACCTGGTAGCGACCGAGAAGTTAATCATTTCTAAAAGAAAGGAACAGTCAATTTCTCCCTCGATAATATTAAACAAAAAAGATAGCGACACAATCGATCTTCTACCCTCTAATTGTGCGGGATTAATTAGATGTAGGTGGGATTTATACGGTGGCACAGAATCAGTGAAATTCAGGGAAGAGAGCGCATACTTAGAAAGACTTTTTGTACTCGTCTATTGTTGGTGGTAATGTTGCCAAATAAAAACGGCATATTCCAATGTAGATCGAACAAATGAAGTAAATAGCAACTTAGTCAAACTTTTTGGAAAACTTTTAGGTAAGCAGAATAATAAAGTGGAAATATTTGGACGAAAATACGTAAAAAGGTATACACAAAAAAAATATTATTTTTGATATCTAATTTTTATTTAAAGAGTAGAAAGATGGCATTAAAAAGCAAATGACAAGTAATATTTTAATAATGTCATAGGAAAAGTGACCGCATGTAATGCTTTTTATTCGTAAATCGAGCTAAAACTTCCAAAAAAAAAATGTTTATATATTTTTTTATATTCTGTATATAAAAATAGATATATTCCTCATACCAAAAAAATCCCGAAGTACATGTTTATTATAAAAAAATAACATTCATAGTACTTAAAAATTCATTCCATATTGACTTCGTATTAAATAAAGATGGCTTCTTTTAAAACTAACGTTAAAGCTATACTCTAGTGGACGTTTTTTCTTATAATTTCATGTATAATCCGATGTGCAAAAAATGTATGCGCCTTAATTTAACACATATTTTTATATATAGAAGTATTTTTGTTGAAACAGTGTTCAAATAACCAACAGTATGAAAGTGACCTAATAAGTTACGCATACGTATGGAATAATACTTAAGGATAATCGGTTGTTGTTGTGGGTGTTGTAGCAGCAAAAACATTCCTCATACATGTACGGGGAGTGCTGCTGGAGTGACAGTCCTTGGCCGAATATATAGTAAATCCGGGTCGATCCGGTAACGTAGAACCGACTGTCGGGGGAACGAAGGATAATCGATGGTGCCGATTCGCACTCGCATTCGACTTCGCGTTCCAAAAAAATTAAATATGTCAAAACTTAGTAAAAATTTAAAAAAATGTTAAATTTTCTTTTTTAATTTGTACTTTCCGTTTAATTTATTTTCTCTTAGACAGCCAAGTATTTGACTTTCAGTTCAAAGAAAAAACCTTAATTCTTTTTTTAATATTGAATCCTCCTCCACACCAATAAAGTGGCAAATGAGACCAGCGTTTGAAATTGTGTTCAGTTTTTTATTTCATTGGCTTTGGAAAATTGAAGCTGCAACAGCGAAATCAAAGCAATGCTAAAAAACCGAAGCTGTACCTTTGGCTATTGCTGTCGTATTATTAAGAGAACAAAGCTTGAATGTTAAAATGTACATTTTCATGCATGCAAGTGATTTTAAAAGGCATATAATGTAGTAGGTTGGGCTGATGATGATATTTCATAGGCTACAATTAGACGCCAAAAGACCTTCCTAACAAAGCTTATCGTGCACAGCTGCAGTTCCTTATTGAGCGCTGCTATGTTAGTGATCGGTTATCCAAAAATCTTCTAGTCTAGTGTACCCCTACGCCGCCAAATTTCCGATACTTCAACTACATTAATTAGTTCTTGATTAGTTTTCGACAGCAAGCTTTTCTTGGGTTTTCGCGAATACCCTTAAAATAATAATAAATATTTCCATTTTACTTATACTTTTTGAATGCAAAATTAAACAGCTTTATTTATATATTTCCCCTTTTTTATTTTGACTTGTCAGTTAAAGTGCTTACTTGGTAAGTGCTCAGCGTCTAAGTACCTCCTACTAT
Source organism: Anastrepha fraterculus (assembly GCA_037575425.1). Lineage (NCBI taxonomy): Eukaryota > Metazoa > Arthropoda > Insecta > Diptera > Tephritidae > Anastrepha > Anastrepha fraterculus. The sequence goes on along the minus strand of JAYXIM010010978.1, from coordinate 343,989 downwards.
TGCAGTTCATAGCGCATCTTCTTTGGCTTTGGTATTTGCTTTACTGAAAAGTCGACGACAGTTTCAAGTTTTGCCGATATGGCAGCACAATTCTAACTGCTAATTAGCTGCTTACAATTCTCGAAGGTTTTATTAATTTTTTATTATTTTTCGATACTTCTTTTTTTTTGTGTTTTAAAAAACCTGAAATGCTAATTAGAAGCTTTGTATTTTCTGAGCAAGTGCACACGACAATATTTCTATACTTCGTTTTTTATAATACTTTCGTCTTTTATTAATATTTGTTGTGTTGGAGCATCAAACAGGTTGCCATTTTTGTGTTGAAATTAATGATCAGCCTGATTTAATGATCGCATGCTGTATTGCGACTTTGAGAATGAAGGTTACGGTGCATAGTGTTTAGTAGCATCATTAACAGGGGCGTATATTCAAAGTTTATTAGTGGGAGGGTAAGGACAAAGAAGAAGAAAAATATGTGAGAAAAAACATCTGTAAATAAATTTTCATCTATAAATAGTAGGTGGTTAATATGCTAAGAGAAGAAAATGGGATTTTAATTCCATAAAAAAATATAGTGTAGCATTGTTTTTTCAATTAAATAAATAGAGCGTAAAAACTTTTTGACAAGTTTTGACAGTTTATTTGTTTCTCTTTTAATTTTAATGATTATTTTTGTTTATATAAATATAGTTCATTCTCCTAAAAAACCTTACATATCCAAATTTCAAGGTTTGTGCAATTAAGAAAATAAACAAATTTTTATCAAAACTTTACACTTTTTAAGTAAAAGAATTAAAAATAAAAATTCGATTACGCAGTTTTATAGTTCATTTCATTTTGATATGAAGAGGTGCATGTTTCAAAGCCTCAAAATTAGCGTTGATTTTTGACAATTTCTTCGCTGACCGTGCTGGCCATTTTATTCCATAAAAAATTCGAACGAGCTTTGTATGGTAAGAAAAAAATCTTAAAAAATCAACGGTACTTTGTAGCCACTTGCAACTTATACTTTATTGCACTGAAATTGATTGAGATATAAAACTGCATACCAAAAATTATTGTAAAAACTCTGAATTTGAAATTTTTGAAAATTAATAGACTCTAAATAAGAAAACGTAGAATAGCCAAAATAAGCTAAAATATCGGATGAGTTATTATATTGTTCATGAGTTTGGGTATGTATGGCACTAAAGGAGTATATTTAATTTTCTTTTAAAATTTTCACGTTATATTAAATAAGTTTTTTTGACATTAGCAACAACAGATACATGCAGTTTTTTTTTGTCTAGTCCTATTCAATATGCCTTTTTTCAGGCTGTGTGAAGTTTGTGCCTCAATGGCTTCCAGGTTGACTTAGTAGTAATTTTGGTACAGTTCTAGCTAATTCTAACCTCATCTGCTTTCTTTAATTTTGCTTAATAATGCAGTGTCAGTAGCTTTAGAAAGTTTATTTTTATACATCTTATTTTGTTACTTACAAGTTTGAGAAACTATTTTTATATCTGATTTTTTTCTGAGAAAATCCATTGATCAGCTCTTTTGTTGAATATCGAAAATAACCCAGTAACGACCATTCAACCAAAACTCAACTCAAAGCAAAGCATTTCAGCTGCCAAAATCGTCTGGTCACGCCAATGTTTAAACTCCAAAAATACTATGCTAAATTTAAAAAACTTATAGAGTTTAAAAAATACTCAGAAATCAATCTCATCGATATTTAAAAATAAATAAACTTATAATAACAAAAACTCATACTAAATAAATAAAAAATTTAATAGCTCTCTAAACAGCTATAATACAATCTATAGTCACCTTGTATAATTCCTGAGATTTGTCTCACCGTCGTTGCTAAACGCTTTAGGTATTGAAGCTGTGCGCTCACTTTTTTCCGCTATTGCCACTGTTATTGTTATAAATTTGCTTCTGCAATGGTCAAGGCTATTTGACAAGCCAGATTGAAGATGATCAAAAATGGAGGAAAAAATGCATAAAAAGACTTCTCAAAATCAAGCGAATTGCGGAATCGCAAAAAAGTGTGTAGACAAGCTAACAAAGTGGAAGGGGTAGTACCCATTTGTCATATTTACAGCTGCGGAATAAGCAAAACTAGCAGCGGCAGCAGAATTAACTCAAACAAATTTAATAACAACAAAAAACCTGTTTAAATATAAAATTCACAATTAAGAAGAATATAATTTTGTAAATTTTAATTTAAAAGCGATTGTCTCATCGCCCTCCAATTTCTGTACACTTCACTGAAGTGCCTATTTGTTTGTTAATGAATCTCATTTATTTGATTTATTTTTCATTACTAGCACAATCACATATGTACGTACATATGTGTGTAACATAAAAATCAATTGACAGCTACATATTTTTATTATTTGAAAAACCTGTTCCTCCAACATCGCTGTATTAGTTAAGTATTTGCATACGAGAATTCAAATTGAAAAAAAAAATCGAAAAAAGTGATGTAAAATGTAAAATATAAAAATATTAAGTCATGGCGTATGCATAGTTCTTCCAAGCAAGTTCAATCGAAATCTATTCATATGTATGTATGTACATGTGAGTGCAAACAAACCTAAACTACTTCACATACGCCCACTGTTACTTGCGCATTTGCTTGTAATTTGCTTTTTGACAGAAATTTGTTGCTTTATGCACGAAAACTCTTACAGAGCCGGAAATGCTCGTACTGAAGTAATGAGATTGGCGACACGACAAAAAGATGCTTCAAGGTCCAAATGATTTCAATGACTTTATAAAAATAAATAAAGTATACTTTCGGATGCATTTGCTCAAGCAGTCCTACAGAAACGAAAAATTGTATTAATTGCTTCCTACGTGTACTTTGGTTTGCATTTGGGTATTTTTTTACATACTTTTTAAAAAACTCCGATCGTTTTTGTTTTTTATAAAAGTGCCGAAATATAGATATACGACTATACTGATATGCAGAAAAACAGTTGATAAAAATTAAGGTTGGACGATAAATTGAGTTTAATTTAAAAGATAAAATATTTTTTTTCTTAAATTATATTGTAGCATTCTCACTAAAAGGGAATCTCCTCTACTCTAACGTAATTGCCAAAAAGTGCCTAAATACAGAATTATAAATATGAAGGCTTGATGTTAACTTGAGTTTAAATTAAGAGCTACGAATTGTAGCATTTTCAAAAACAGAGAGGTTCTAAGTACATGAATTAAGTACACTGATATGCAGAATCGAATCCGGCCGCCGTAATTGTTGTTACTTACATACGGGGAATGCTGTTGGAGTGACAGTCTTTGGCCGGGTCAAAATACGGGTCGTTTCGGCAACGTAGAAGCGACTGTTTGTTGGTGCGTGACTACCATTCGAAATTCAGAGAGAACGTAGGTTCGAATCTCGGTGAAACACTAAACTGAAGAAGAAGTTTTTGCTAATAGCGGTCGCCCTTCGGCAGGCAATGGCAAACCTCCGAGTGTATTTCTGTCATGAAAAAGCTCCTCATAAAAAATATCTGACTTTGGGAATCATTTTGAAACTGTGGAACAACATAAAGACTCACGCCACAAATATATTTAATACGAGTATTAACTTGTGGTTAAATTAAGATCTATGTTATTTCTATTTGAATTAAGAATTGCAACTTACTCAACAAAAAATAAATTTATTTATTTTCTTGTCCCTTCACTATGTGCCAAAGTATGTAGATAAAAAAAGTTCCATTGATACGTAGAAAATCATCAAATTAAAATTTAGATTGAGGCTAATTTTAGGTTAAATTGACGCGTAAATTACTTCTACTTCAATTAAGGATCATATCATTCTGAAGAAAATATAGTTTTACCAACCATCTCGTAACTGTTAAGAAAGGCCTAAATACAGAAATACATACAACTTACCTTCTCAAAAAAATGGTCTTCTATAGATTAAAATAATATCTTTGGATGTGTTGAATATAAGCTTTATAAAAGAGGTTGAGATAAGAGGAGAACATTAAGATCAAACAATCATTTAAACATTTTTTTGCGAGCTTGATCAAAGTGTGCATTTACGGCCAAATTTTCAAAAATCGAACTTGTGTGAAAAAAATAATAATAATAACGAAAAATAAAACTTTGTTCGCATTATCGCGCATTTATTTACTTATATGTTACCAAATACAGGTACTGTTACTGATCTTTCTGTGATAACTACATCTGAGACAATTTTCTAGAGGAAATTTCATAACTTAAAACGAACATTTTATTTCTTGTTTAATTTTTTAACTAACGCACTTGTCAGTTTGAGGAAAAAAATACAACTTATTCACGCTAGCCGATTTCTATTTTATATTTAATATGTTCAGAAATGAGATAATAAGAGTGCATTAATACTTTTTGTTCTTGATTGCTTGCAATCGTCCATTACGGCTAATTAAAAAACAATAAAAATTTCCCTATTAAGCCATTTAAATACCCATTTTGGTTGAAGTTCCTGTTCACCACACAAGTTTTCAACATTCATCAATGCTTTTTTTGACATTTTTCGCTTCGACGTTTAAGATCGCAGAATGAAAATAATCGGAGTTTAACTAAAAAAAAAAGTTAAAACAATTTGAGATCAACTTTTAGTATTTGAAATACATCATTCTTGCAAATATTCTCCATTATCAAGTGTCAAAACTTAATGTAATTGTATCAACTCTTCCTCTTTCTCGCTTTCTCTCTCTCTCTCTTCTTAACTGTTCGTGTGTTGTGTATTTATTTAATCAGCTTTGTTCATCAAGTCATTAATCGATAATCGATAAATCAATCGACCAGCTGCTCAGTGATCGGCTTTTTACTTACAGTCTCTTCAGCTCATTTGTAAATTTTTATTCGAATAATGAATGTGTTTACCATTAATCGTATTATATTACATAATTACATACTTACATATTTGAATATTATCGTGAAAGTGTTGATAAATCGCTAAAGATTTATTACTACATATTAAATGTTGTCTTTATACTTAATTGTTATTCTTATTATTGTTATTATTATTATGCTGCATTTATTCATAAATATTTTTTTCTTTTTTTCTTTTTTCATACAAACAAAAAACAAAAATCAAAATAATCGATTCGCACATTCAAATCCACCACAAAACCACCACTACCACAACCACCACCACAACCACTACTACTACTACTACCACTACTACTACTACTACTACTACTATGTACTACTATTACTACTACTACCACCACCACCAACTACCACAACCATCCAAATTAAAGGATCAATTAAAAGCATCCCATAAATGTATTGCATATTGCATTTGCTTTGAGTGACGATTTCACCAAAAGATCAAAAGTAGCAAACAGACCTCAGTGAACAGTACAGCCACCAAACAAATCTACCATCAAAACAAAGCCATCAGATCAGGCAAAACTATGCAAGCATAGCAAACCCTAAACAGAGCATCTAACACCTTAGCGCTGTTAAAAAACATAAATAAAACGACCTCAGTGTCGGCATCGCAGATCGGAATAACGGTGCGAGATACAGTCAAAAAAACGTTACAGCCTATTCTAAATTGCCAGTAGCCAAAGTGCGAAGCAGAGCAAAGCAAATATAACAAAAACCAAAAAGCTGTTAAGCTCGATAAACAAGCTGTAACTTGAAAAAGTATCCGAAGCCGATCTGATCGATCTGTATGAAAATTAACCACATCGACTGCATTACATCGTCTCGCATCGAGTTGAATTCAAAAACAAAAAAACAAGCAAAAATTCACATCGTCTCGCATTTGCATCTCTCTGCATCCACAAATCTGCTTTAAGTAGCCAGTAATCATCATTGTGACAACACATTGGGCACGCAAAAGGGCTATTAATTTGAAAACGAAAAACAAACAAAAAACTCACACACAACCAGCTCATATGCGTTCACGAAGCGAAAGCGAGTTTTAAACGCGCGCATAGGAGGGAGAGAGAGCAAGCTGTCAAAAAGCTGCAAATTCAAACATAGAAACAATTCAAGCAGTCAAGCAAGAGTCCGATCGTGAAAGGAGCTTGTAGAAGCAAAGTCAAAGTCAGTCAAAGCAGATCGTCTATAGCAAGAACGATCGCAACAGCAGAATTGTATATTTGAGCAGTAAATAGAAAAGTTTGAAAAGACAAGGAAATAAAAAAAAAAAAAAACTACAATAAACAATCACAACAAACACCTCAATTCTATCATTACAAATCAACCAAATCCAAAAAGAAAAGCAAAAAAGAAAAAATTAGCACGTGCAGATAAATACCAAAAAGCTTAACAAAATCAGCAAGTACGCATCTAATTCAAAACTAAAACTAAATAGGCGAACATCAAAGCCAAATCACTAAATCAGAGCTAACAAACAGTAATCAAATCACACTCACATACTTCACAAGTTATTCAAGAACAGTTAGTAGCGCGAGTAGTAAAAATTCAGGTTAAAATGGCCGAAGACGCAACTATGGAAACATGCCCAAGCCCCGAAATCGGCGATTCTAGAAAAAGGCCACTAGATTCCGATCCGGAAAATGAACAAACCAAACGCTCACATTTCAGTTCCGGTAAGTCTGTTATAAATTGCCTTTATCATTTACAAATCACAAAAAACAAAAACTTAAACGAAAAATGTAAAGGTACCCCATAAACGAACTTCCCTCTTTTATCGGTATTTCTATACATATATTGTATCTTTTTTTATTCTCTTGCTCTCGTTCGCTCCTTGTTTTCACATGTAAATTCATCTTCTTTCTCGCTTTTACTGACTATCTTTTTCTATCAACATTTTTATATGTTTTCGTCAAACAAAATGCTCAGTCTCTCTATCGCTGTGCATCATTTGATGCTGGAGCAAATCAGTCAAGTAATTACGTATTAGTATTTTTCCCCCCTTTCACGGCATACATACTCGTACATATATGTATATGTAGGTATTATATCCATGTGTATTTGGTATGTGATGCATTCACACTTTTCATTGCAGTGCACCCATAACTGCGCGCGCTCTTCAATAACCATTCATTGTGGCATACACACAATTCGATTTGCAATGAAGAACATACTCATAAAAAATAAAAAAACAACAAATATTGTAAAACATTAATTTGATCGAAAATATGCGTATTTGAAGGATTTTCGCTGATTTGATGTCTTATTTGAATAATCTTAAGACCGTGAAGCATGTTTCCACGCCAAATAGAATTACGTGATTCGTTTTGTAAATGAAATTGGGTTAAACACGATACAAGTGCTCTTCATTTGTTTTTGTTATAACTGAAGTTGTTGCTGTTTAGCAGCATAAATATTCCCCATACATATACAGAGAATGCTGCTGAAGTGACGGTCCTTGGACGAATATAAATCCGGATCATTCTGAGGAGGCATAAAGGGGTAGGTCCCGCCATTTGTGGAAAGTATCAAGAGGCGTGCCATGAATAGGAGGAGAAGCTCGGCCAAATACCCGAAAAGGGTGTTAGCCTCATCATATAATAGTATTCAGATTGCAAATTCTATATAACGACCTATCCAATTCAGGGTGTAATTCAAGCGTTAGTTATGAGGACCAGCTGACTCACGTAATTCACAGTGACGTGGAAACATGCTAATAAGAGTTTTGAAATTATTCGAGCATTTTACAAATTTCGTAGTTCATCGTTGCGAATAACTATAATTAGTGGCGACATATAAACATTTATAGAAATTTACATGCGGATGTTCCGAAATCTTTTCCAACAGAACTTTTTAGGTTTTTAAGGTATTCAAGTGTGTGTGCTTGTGCTAACATACCTACGAATATACGCTTATATATGTATATATTTACGTACATAATCGATTAAGTTTTTGCTTTGTAAATAAATTTCTAAACACTTTAATTAAAAAAAAAACATTTTTTAATGTGATCAGAATACATACCTCAAACCGATTTGTGTTTCGCATCCACTGTATGCCACCATTTAAACATTTCTTCATAATTTTTTTTTGGAAAATAATGCATTTTTCAAACCTCTGGGCGCTCGCTTTCGTTCTTCTGATTTTAAACAATGTTGCCCTTTTGCTCCAAATTTTTTGCTGCTTGCTGAACTGAACTGTATTTAGTGCTGCAATAAAAGTTTGTGGTATATCCACAGCACATACAAGCATACTGTACATGCATGCACTTACTTAGGTATTTAAGCAAGCCGTTTACCCGACTATGCCCCATTTAGCGTCATGCAGGCTTGGGTGGTCATGCAGACTATACATAAACATATTCACACGTACATCAACTAAGGGAGCCTTCGGAATCGTAAAAAGTTAGCCGAATTTAGGAATATTTATTTGAAATCCCAAAATGATGTCTAGCTAAGCCGCATATAGTAAAATTAGTAGGCTTGCATACATTGCGTCTTAAGCTCAGCGTGTTCTTGTTTATGTCTCTTATAATCTTTAAAGGGTGTCCATTATAATCTCTTTCATTCACAAAATCATTAAAATATGGAGAAATTGTTGTAGTTTTTCTGCTGTTGTGGAATTGACGAGCTTTAACCGAAAACGAGTGTACCATTTCGAAATCTCGGTTAATATTTAATTCTTCAAGTTTGGCAATCGGCCATGAAAAAAGCAATTAGGCAATAAATTCAAAATTTTTAGATCGATAAATTTTGAGCTAAGCGAAAAATTGTCAACTTCCATATCAAGTTGTCCATGAAATGTGCCGAGTAGGCCAAATTTTAAGGTAAAATGTTTTAAAATAAAAATTGTAAATAAATTTAAAAAATGTTGATATTTCTAAAGCTTGATATAGTGGTGAGCACTTGGCCAGATATAAATCCGTGGCGTTCCGGTAACGCAGAACCAGTAATATTAAGTAATACATAGTCTTCCCTCTATGTAAGGCGTGTATTGAGGCTTGTTCTATATCTTAAAATCACCTCCGAAACGCGAAATTTACAGTGCAACCTCTCCTAACGGATACCTTTTCCGTTGATCGGACATTTTTTTCTATACCAAATCTTATGTATCGGGAAAAGTTATCCTCTTTTGAGTGGACATCTCTCTTGGACAGGCAAAAGCTGACTGACGGTGAATGTTCGCACAAGAGATGTTTCAATGTATTTCAATCACTTGAGGTTTCAAAGCCACACTGCACATCACCTTTTGGGGAACTTGTTCTTCGAAAATGTTTAATATGCCTTCTGAATTGAGAAGGGACCAGTACCGTCTCCGTATGAGCTAGTCTTGAAGAGATAGCGGGGTGCTTTGAAAAACACATTCATACACACATATAGACATGCACTTATGTATGCAAACCACTTTTTGTTATTGATTGCTGACAATCGGCGTTGTTCAAAGCTAATAATAACAACAACAACAACATGCTCGCTAGCAACGACATTCTGATGTTGGCATGTCGTTAATAACTAAAAGTGAGCAATTAAAAACAATAAATATTTGAAGCCATCATCACATCAGCAATTGAAAATAAAGACAACAGAATAATAAAATAAGTAGTGTAACGATGAAAGGCGAAGATACGAGAGAGAGAGAGAGAGAGCGAGAAATAGAGTGAGAGACGTACTGAAAAAGGGGCTTATTTAGATAGAAAATATGGAGTAGCTATTAATGTTAGAATTTATGATATTATTATTTATGATATACAAGAAAAAAAGAAGATATCTTTAAATGATAATTAACTCACTATTATTTGAAAATACATAAGAGGAACCAGAAAACTTGAAAAAAGCAAAACAAATAGTATGATGTAGTAGATAATTTTTAAACGTAATTATCTAATTGTCGGAATTTCAAAATTTTATATTATACAAGACGGCACAAAATTAATCACGCTATGGGAAGATTTATCATTTTTGTTTATAGCGTCGTATGTCAGACAAGCAATGGAGCGCGTAAAGGTTAAAATAAAGATTCATCAAATCATTTATTTTATTTAGTAAAAAATGTATTAGGTGCGCACTAAGTTCCCACACCTGTTTGACAATAGATGCCATCAGCAGTGTTTGTTAGCCCATTCTAACATAACCTAAACGTCATAAACCAAGCCTAGACATATGGTAAACAAACTGCTTCGACACATTAGTGGTTTTATTTTGGTATCTTATACTTTTGCTTTTGTGAAAATGTCTGTGCCGAATAATCGTGCGGGAAGTGTTGATTTTCCTCTTTCATTCGGAAAAAACGCCGGCTGAAGCGCATCGAGAGCTACAAAAAGTTTATGGAGATGCTGTTTTAAGTGAAACAACGTACCGAGATTGGTTCCGTCGCTTCAAAGACGATGATTTTAATGTTGTCGACCGTCCGCGTGAAGGAAAACCAAAAACTGTCGCAGACGCTGAATTGGAAGCATTGCTCAATGAGGATCCGTGTCAAATGCAAGAAGAGCTTGCTTCAGTATTAGGAGTTACCCAGCGATTGCTTGCTTTAGGAATTAATCAGAAACAGGGGACTTGGGTTCCTTATGAGTTAAAACCAAGGGATGTTGAACGTAATTTTTGCGCCTGTGAACAACTGCTCCAGAGGCAAAAAAGGAAGGGTTTTCTTCATCGCATCGTGACGGTTGATGAAAAATGGATTCATTACAGCAATCCAAACAAAAGAAAGTCATGAGGATGGCCCGGTCATGCTTCTACGTCGTCGCCTCGGTCGAATATTCACGCTGCGAAGGTTATGCTATGTATTTGGTGGGACCAAGTTGGTGTTATTTAGTATGAACTGTTAAAACCAAGCGAAACCATCACTGGGGATCGGTGTCATCTTCAATTGATGCGATTGAGCCGAGCACTGTGCGAGAAGCGGCCGCAATATGCGGAGAGGCATGAAAAAGTGATTCTATACCATGACAACGCTCGGCTTCACGTCTCCAAACCCGTTAAAACCTACCTGGAAACACTGAAATGGGAAATCCTACCCCACCCGCCATATTCTTTTTCTATTATTGCGCCGTCCGATTATCACCTGTTCCGATCGATGGCACATGGTCTAGCTGACCAGCAGTTCCATTCATATGAAGACATCAAAAAATGGCTTGATAGCCTCAAAAGATGAACAGCTTTACCGCGACGGTATACGAGATCTACCAGAAAAAGTAGTAGCCAGCGTTGGGCAATACTTTCAATGATTTACCTGTAAACATTTTTCAGAATAAAGTTGTATTTTCATCAAAAAACAACGAGAACTTAGTTGCGCACCTTTAAAAACTAAATTGGATGATTAATTTTGCGCCACCTATAATAATACTCGCATACTTCATTTACGCTACCATTAAGTAGCTGCAACGTATTATATTCATATGGTCACAATATACGAGTAGAACATTTATAGTATCATTAAAAATTAATATTTTCGCAAGAGTATGAATGTGTGCATACATATGTATACATATGCGTGAAATGCATTAGTTATGTAAATTTACTCGTGACATGACTTGGCATGTTGATTGTGCTGCCACAAGCGCTTTCGTGCATGCCACAAACCTACTTGTAAACAAACACCAAAGTATGCGTACCTATACTTACATTTATCCACATGTATATATATTCGTATATAGTGTACTCATATAATATGAACACATATTGGCTTAGTTTTGAATCTGTACTTGCCAGTTTTCGTATGACCCAGACACATGTCACCCTCCATTTCACGTGTCACAGTTTCTGTTCGGCTGTTTTTTTGTCGCCAAAAGTGCTTGCTTACTTAGCCAAGCACTTAACACATTCTATTCCATTCTTTTCTATTTTATTCTGGGTATTTTTACATCATAAAAGGCTTCTGCCACCGAAGCTCAAGTTGCTCTGTTGCCACAGAAAAAAGTATTAAGTGGACGCTCTTAACTGTAGTTGCAGCTATTTAGCTATTGGGTGAAGATGAATACTAGAAGTGATGAAATTTGTAAGCATGCAAATTTCTAAAAAGATATGTGTATTTGTGAATTTAGGATTTTCCAATAGTGCCACTGTATAAAAAAATACACTTGTTCGGCTTTCTTGTCAGGATAAAAAAAAATCTATAGTCCCTTGCGCACGGCCTAAAATGAGTGAGTTTCATACCACATTACCTTTGAATGGGTTGGCGGCAGGTTGAATTCTATCAAAGATGACAAATTACAAGGTTTGGCTGCCACGTTATCGGGGTTTCGTATCCAAACACTGCGTTTCGTATCCACTAAATGAACAGAATGCTATGCTGGCTTTGCACTGTGTGAATGCCCAATTTTATTAGGTAATGATTGAAATATTTGATATATTTTATAGGCGAAATGCTAAACTTTAAGCATACGTCCATCAAAGACTTTCTTGCATTCATTTGGAAGGCTGAATGTGCGCGGGAAAGCAAGGCGTACAAAAAAATTTGTGTCATTGTGCTCTTTTCCTATGCTACATTATTATCCATCTATCAATCTAACTGCGTATCTATTTATTTATCCATCTCTCTACCATGCAATATTTCTTATGCTTACTATTTGGATTTGTTGTTGGTTTTGTAGTTGTAGTAGTCCATTGAGCCAGTGCGGTGTAGTCACCGATAGTCATCGTCTAACTCATCTAACTGTAGGCCCAGGAAACATGCTATTACTACGGGTTGGGTCTACGCTTCCACGACAGTCGGTTCTACGTTACCGAAACGACCCGGATTTATAGTCGGCCAAGGACTGTCACTCCAGCAGCATTCTCCGTGTGTAAGTATGGGGAATGTTTATGCTGCTACAACAACAACAACGGGTTGGGTCTAGGGAGGGAGAAAGCTGTTAGGTGAGTAGGGAGATTCATCTGTTTTGCTTAACGGTTCACATACAAGTTTTCCTTCGCGCCAATTTGAACGAACTTAGTTGACCGTTGTTGTTGTTGTAGCAGCATAAACACTCTATAAAATGCCACTTGAGTGACATTCCTTAGCCAGATATAAATCCGCGTCGTTCCGGTAACACAGAACAGACTGTCATGGAACGGGTTTTAGCTCTGCCCGATATCTGATAATCTTTCTTTTGATTTCCCGTTTATCTTGTGAAGGATTTAGCACTCGCCTTGCTTTGCTCTAAAGGATGCTTCTCTTATCAGTTCAATTCCTTTCAATTCAATGCAGATAACTTGATTGTCGCGCTTATTCAGTTACTGATAAGTGTATGCTGGGACTATTTTTGAGTCAGCAACAAAACGATTTTCGCCACTGGTGGTTATTGGGACTGAGTGAAAATTTGAAATGCAAAGATGTTGAGACATTTAGGGAAAGACAGGTTTCTTATTTTTCACATTTTGCGGATGATGGGAAAGAAAAAGGTCATCGAGGGCTGATATATGTATTACATTTAGGATTTCTGCTCATAGGAGATATAAAAAAAACTATATTGTTGTTGTAGCAGCACAAACATTACCCTTAGAGGTACAGATAATGCTGCTGGAGTGTCAGTACTTGGCCGAATATAAGTCGGGGTCGTTCAGGTAACGCAGAACCGACTATAGTGGGAGTGACAAAGTGTCTTTGGTCATTCAAGGTCACTTTGCGGGTATTAAAAGATACAAAATAAATAAAAAAAAGACATAGGTAATATAAAATTAAAAGGCTCAAGATTTATTTAAGAGTTTAATTAATATATTTTTTTCTAATTGCGTATCTTTTACTAATAAATTCCGGTTTCATAGGTATATATCCGCTAGCTTAAAGCTTTACAAGAATTGTACAATATAAAATATTTATCTTTTGCCAGGTGAAATACTTTTAACGATTAAGTTTGGTTATAAATTGGAAATATATGAGGTTTTGGATGTTGTAATGGCAACAAAAATAATCAGGTTTCATTGGTTTAGAACTGGAAACTGAAAGCTATGCGAAAAATTTAACAAAAATAGATTAAAACTGGACAAAATACAATATAAACTACTACTAGATAAATTTTAAAATTCCTCTAATAGCCAGTTGCCATAATTTCCAACGACTCGGACATTTTTTGTTATCAAATTTTACCTGTATATTTAAATGACAGCCTTTATGACACCTTTAGGTACAGTATTTCTGTCCTCAATCGCTCTTCTATGATTTTTGGCGAACTTAGTGTCACACATTGGGTTATACGAAAATACTTTCGTGCTGATTTAACATTGAAATATAAGAGAATATACGTATATGGATATGTATGTATGTGCATGTTCTAATATGTATAGATATATTTATGTTATCTACACATGTTTTCAATGCCGGTTTTAATTAATAATTATTGACAATACTCAAAACAATAATAAAAATAATCGAGTCTTTAACAAGGTAAACGAGGCGTCAATTCGCTCCTCTCAATATTTTTCTATTGTTTTCTTACTTGTTGAGTATTTGAAAACGGCTAATTGCATCTAGGTCTACATGCTCACCCATTAGTATGTAAAAACTCAAACCTATTCACACACACACACACACACACACACACACATACTTAATGCATAGGCTGTCTTACACCTGACATGTAAAACCAATTACGCGACCGCGTGATCGACTGACCACCCGGCTGACTAACAGACCAAGCGCCACGCAGTCACACTATTTACCTATCGTCTGTATAGGTTGCTATTGCATATTTAAGTGAGTTTTGTTAAAATAATCTCATTTGTGTCTGCCTCTAACAGCAGCCGTTGGTACGTTTAGCAGTTTTGCGTTGGATTATCAATGTTTTGTGGCTATTTTTAAGACAGATTTAGTTCGTCATACAATATGTATATATATATATATTATATGCATTTATATACAATATATATATACGTATGTAGGTATGTAGGTAAATTAGCATGTAGTTATAAGTATGCATATCGTATACCCTGTAGAAAATAAGCCAGTCATTTCGTTCTTTTGTTCATCTGGTGAATTTCGTACCATATCTGGTGTGCCTGCCTGCCTTATCATGTCAACGACAATTTGCTAGCAAAGATAAGATGATATGGAACTCTCTCACTCTACTGAAGAGAGCGTATTTCGATTACGTTTTTTTTAGTTGACAATGACTGAGCTTTCAGCGTAGCTACACGAAATTCAGCGCTGTTCTCAAGTGTTCTCAAAAGTGCATTTCGTTCACAACAAAAAAAAAAAAGAAAAAAAAATGCAAACAAAAAATAAAAAATTCAAGCTTAAACCTAAGGTTGGCAACTGTGAGTGCATAGGTAAAATTGAAGAGCATAAGATAAGACCGATATAAATTCTGAGAAAAATTGTAAAAATTTATAAATTGTGTATGATTTACGAATTCCACTTCATCATAAAGTTATCTAATATTCCCGACTGCATATCATGTTTTTAACAAATCTTTTCAGTGTTCTAATGGAAGTTTAGGCGTAATTTTGTTATACACATGGTTCTAGTGCTTAGAAGTTAAATAAGTAATTTTATCAAACAGTAAGTTTGTAAAAAACAAAAAATTATTAAACTGCATAAAAGTAATTAATTGGTAATTTCTTGAATGTTAAATATTTTCTCAATAAACTTATTTTCTTGCTTTTAAAATGTTTTCCACTGAGTTTTTGATTAGTTTTATTTTGATTTTGAAATTTAAGAAAAATATCATACGGATAAGATATAACATTGTTTTATTAAACAAAAAATATCATAGTATGAATAGAATTATTTTATTGAACTGTATGAAAGTAAATGTTTGGTAATTTTGTGAATATAAAAGTTTTTGTGAGTAAACATTTTTTTTATTTTTAAAATACTCTATTTCGAATTCGTAAATTTTTTTAATTATTTTTTTTTTTTAATTTACAATTGTTGTGTATTAATTTATTTTTGATTTTATGCATTTTTTTGTAATCTATTTTATCTAAACACAACTTCAGAGTTTAAATATTTAATCGTAAATAAAGAGAAAAAATATATAGTTTTTTTAATTAAAAAAATTAAATTTATTTTTAATTTTGTGTTTGGTTCTTTTAATTTTAAATTATGAATCTAGTTTCTATATAAAAGAATAATTGTATTAAAATATGCAAACTTTGAGAGTAAAAAATTTGTAATTTCTTGAATTTAATTTTTTTTGTAATTTTTGGTTTTTAAATTCTTGAAATATCTTCCACCAAACACTTGAAAAACTTGACTGTCTTATGTGATTGGTTATCTACCATTTATAGATACATAAAATAGTTAAAGTTAAATTTCATTGCCATAGTAAAACATTTAAATACAAAAATCACAACAGAAAAGAATTTAACTAATTTTTTTAAAAGTAATTCATAATTCAGTTAAGTTGCAATAAAATTTGTGTAATTTCTTTAAATAAAATAAATAGTTTTCCCTAACATTTTTCCTTAATTCTTAAAATGCACAACGTTGAATATTTTTCGAAGAATGAGGGCCCTCGATATATTTTGAAGCTTTAAGAATCTTGTCACTGAGAGATTGGTTTGTCACCAGTTCTAAAAATTTGTTAAATCAACAAAATAGCTACAGAGAAGAATGAAATTATGGAAGAGTAAAAATTGGTAGGGTAGGGTGGTCACTGTACTCGAATGGGTTGGTACTCATTTCATCAATTCATAAAAAAAATGTTTTCTAATGGCGGTCGCTCCTCGGCAGGTAAGGCCAAGCCTCCAAGTGTACATCATTTTGTCATAAAATACTCCTCATAAAAAACCATTCTATGGTCCGAGCCGGCATTGGTAGATAGACAGATACGATTGGAGGTTTGCGCAGCTACCTCATGACCATTTGAGCCCTTTACTCATCACATTACGTCCTGCAAACCCGGTTCCTATCTTCATTCCTTCGTTTCCATTTATATCCCTGTGTTCTGGGACCCAAATTAGCCGCATGCGATTGTGCGTTCCTGACAAATTGAGTTTCTCGATATATTCAAGGGCCATTGAGGATTTAGCTTCACAGGCGGACAGCGCCTTTACTGCTGCCTCACTGTCGCTCAGAATGGCAATTCGCTCATTCCGGTGATTCCTATCTAAATTGATATCTGCACATAGACAGATAGCGTACACCTCCGCTTGGAAGATACGGAGACGGCGTAAAACTGCAGGCTCTCCATTTTGTGAAAAAAACATCAGAACGCACAGAACGCACGCAGGAGAAGCTCAGCAAAACTGCCAACAAAGCACCAAATATGACTACACATTTTTTCACAATTACAGAAAAATATGTTTTTGTTATTTGTTTTTTGTTGTTGTAATTTTTAAAATATTAAAAATTGCATAGAAATTAATTGCTTTTAGAGAGTTTCGCCACGAATTCTAAATATTTGTGAAATAGTTAAGTAATATTAATTTGGCAAAAAACCACTTTAATTATATTGAAATAGGCAGGCAGTAAAAAATTGGCAACTTCTTCAAATAATAGAAAAATACTCGTTAAATATTTTTTTATACCCAAAATGCCCGGATATGCTTATTCTCTCAGTAAGTAAGCCTCTTCGCGTTTCGTTTGATGCTGTATAAAACTAATGATTTTCGAAGTGGTTGCGGACTAGTGTCACATTTCACTACTTCTTTTTTTATTGTACGGTAGCTACAGTTTCTTTCATCATCATTAGTTGCCTTCTAATGGTGATGTCATTCCGCCCGACCACCACTGCGCTGACTACTTTGTGACCTATTCCATGCGGTTTTTTTTCGATTTTATTCGAGTTTTTGTTTAATTTTAATAGTTATTGCGTTTTAGAACGTCTCTCAGTCAGCCAGTTTTACTGGTACATCTTCATTTACTGCGAATAATGCATATAACATAGATTTCAATAAATTTTCTATTTATAAACAAAAAAAACTTCAACTCGCCACAACTTGTTTTACTGCGTTTTTTATTTTTTCATCCAGCCACACAAATGATGCAATAACAATTTTTTCAAACGTATTATATGCTATATGTACTTAAGTGTATGTGTGTGTGGAATAAACCTGTTAGCTGACGGCATTTCGTATTAGTCGTGCTTTATAAATTCAAATATTTGCCGCTCAGCATTTCGATTAAAATTTGAAATTAGTGTCAGAAAAATTATCTATAGAAATACTTGATAAATATGCATAAGAATAAAATAGAGAATATCTAAATAACTGCATACGAGTATATCATTCGCAAGGCGTACGTATATATGTACATGCTTAAATATCAATGGCTGTTACAGACGGCATATCTAAACGTGCACATGCACCTGTCGTATTAATTAACAAAGTTATATGTATATACATAAATACATATACAAGGTGGCCCAAAACTAATTGTCCACTTGTGTTTTTGAACAGCTATTGTACTTAACAAAAACAAATCATTTTGAATATTGGAAATCTTTATTTTAACCTTTACCTGCCCCATTGCTTGTCTGTTTGTTTACTGCAGCTGTCTAGTTCACAAGTGTCAAATATGCTTGACGTCATTAGTTTTGCGCCACCTTGTACAACTGTTTTGGTATTTATAATAACCTGCGGACAATCATAATCATTTACTTTATTGTGGATCTCGATTGTACTTTGAACACGATTCTGCGCTTGAAGGAAAAAAAAAACGCGAGTGCTCTTGAAATAATTCCAAATCCAAGAAACTCTCCATCAGCTATTGTATTGCATAAATACATATATTTTAAAATTTATATATATTTTTTTTTGTTTCTAACACTCGGTTGTTATGCAAAGTATTTGCAATTTCTTTGCCGTTTTTAATTTTTTGTTTTTGTTGTTTTTTTGCCTCATGACTGCACATTTTACAAAGTTCAAGTTTATCGAGTTTCGCTACTGGAGGAGACCTTGCACTTTACTTTGAATATATGTATGTATGTATTTATATATAAATATGCATATGCATATGCAAATGTATGATTGTATGTACGTAGGTAGCAGGCATACAAATACGCGAATTTAAATATATATTAATACTATTATTTGTGTTGCGCATTTGAGGGTCAAGTTCAGACATTTGATGTGCTTATTAAATCTAGGTGATTTAGTTCGTGAATGTATAGAGAAACTCGAACATAAGTATGTATATGTATATGCATGTATATAAGTGCTGGCACAAAGTTGGAGTTGATTGCGAAATTGAACAATTTCGTTATAAACTGTGTCACTACTATGTGCGATTTAGCTATTCAGTACTGTCACTCTCCCATAAGCTTTTATTTTTATACAAATAATGGAATATACAGTTTACTATATACTGCTTTTGGACTTTTTAAGAGTTTTAGCATAGGTGCTAGACCAGATCGAGTAAATCAGAAAATTCTCCATTTCCACAATCAATTTTCTGGAGCTGCACTACGAAACAATTTTAGGATTGATGTTTAGTGCCTTAGCCACCCCTTGGGTACATTTGACGATTGAGACACGACGTGCACTTGTTTGTCTAAGACATCATTTGAGTTTAGACAATATTTAACATGCACTAATCACTAATATCTATAATATTTTAAGATTTTAGCAGTTGTTGTTAATATTGTTGTTTTTGTACATATACTTAACCCTGTCAGTGTAGTGCAGATTACCGATCAGACTTCGTCTAGCTCATCTAGCGGTAGGCCCAGGAAACTTGCTGTTTCCACAGGTTGAGTCCAGAGGGAGAGGGGTGTTAGATGAGCTGGTTTGATGGGACATGTGAAATGGTGGTTAATGTCGTGCGGGGTGCCTTTACGGGCTCTTAGTAGAATTTGCTGCTCAAAATTTCTGTAGAACATTAGAATCCTCTAACTCTCCTCTTTATTTAATTTTCATGTAAGTGTCTTGAAAAGAGAGTCAAAAATACACATCAGGTAGAAGTTAGGCGGTATAAATATTCTGTCGAAAATTTGCTCGCCTAATTACATTATAGGCACCACAGTTTCTCAAGTAATGGATTTTAAACGCGCTTTATAGTGAATTTAAAATTAAATTTTCTGTAATGTTTTTCCATTTCTTTTAATGCAAAGCAAAACTATAGGGGTCATTTATTAAAATAAACTAAAAATTGTCGAAACTATTATATTAAATATTTGATTAAAGAAGAATAAAAATTTGTAATAAAAAAAAATTAATTTATTTAAAAATTTTACTTTTAGTAATTTTTTTTTAATTTTTAAAAGAAGGCAAAACTGGGTGTCATTTATTAAAAAAAAATCAAATTGTGATTCTGAACTAATTATTATTTTTTTAATTTGAGTGAAATTTGTAGAAGTTGTATATATTTATATAGAAAATAATCTAGTTTTTCTTTAGTTATCTTTTTCTAAATAATTTTGGTTTCAAATAATTTATTAAAATATATTCAGATAATGAGATTTTTAATAAAAATACATATATGTTATTAACTGGTTTAATAGACTCTGCCGGATAGCCGACGTACCCGAGATTTGATAATCATTGGTTAGTGTTGCTTTTCCAATAGGTGGAGTTTAATAAGATTTATTCCACAAATGGGTGACCGTATAATTGTGGCTTGATGACGCCCCTGCAGGGATACCGTGCTTCCTTTAAAGACTTCTAATGTTCGAAATGGAGATTGAAACTAGAAGCTGCTAATGGTGTATTATATGTATGTACCCACATACATACGTATTTGATTACCGTTCCTTTTGTTATTTATTTAAAAAGCTATTATGAAAATATTAGTATCCCAAAAATCTATTCAAGAACACTTACAATCGAAAAGTGCTGCAACACATCGTGGCTAATTTTGTATGGATACAGAATATCTTTTTGCCTCAAAGAAAAAGAAGTCCAATAACTTTTATGAAAGATAAGTCTGGCATCAAAGCAGTCTTTCTTCTAATTAAAAAACTTCACATCAAAGGTCGTCATTAGGTGTACATATGCATGTATGGTATGTATTTTGCATATACTCATTCATCGTCCGTACAACAGGACGTATGAGTAGCGCGCCGCTTTTTGCCCTCCACGTAACCCACATGCATATGTACATATATGCATGTACGTGTGTGTACATCACATACATATACTCATACTGATTAAACTTCATACTTGCAAGCTTATGATGGGAAACAGAAAAAATCGAGATATAGCGCGATTGACCTCAAAGTTTGATAAAACACACTCACACACACACAAACATGTAAGTGCAAATACACATATGTACATACATGCATGTAAGCACTTCTGTGGTTATCAAAAGTAGTCTGTACGTATTAAATCACTTGACAAGTGGGACGCGAAAGAGCTGTGACATGCGAATGAGAGGCAGATTTTAGTTAAGGCACTTAACCTGACTACGAGTAGTTCCAGATAATGGTAGAAGTGTGTTCGTTTGAATGTGTGTGTGTGTGTGTGTGTGTTTGTGTGGCTTAGTATATTTACTATAGTATGTGTAGGAGTAATTGAAGCAAGCGAGTAGGCAAGTATGTATAAAAAATGCTGATAAGAGCTAAATTTAAGTCGAAAATGATGTTGCGATATTCGGTAACAAAAATACAAAAACAAAAATCCTAAACGTCAAGTAAAAATACAATTAAAAGTTGATTATAGCTATAGTGCTGTTTTAACAACATTTTGCACTTGAGTAATCAATTAGTAAAAACAGAACAAAAAATGACTCGTAATTTGTAGTCGCTATTTATTAAAGTTTACAACAAACACAAAAATGGTTATGTTTTATCATGTGAGATATACATATACTATTTTTCCGTTGAAGATTTGGAGAACTGTCTTTTACTCTCCTTTCCCTCCCCCTCCCTTTCTGTTATCTGCTGGACTCCATTTTAACACGCAATTTATGCGCATCGTTTTGTGGCACAAATTTGGGAAATTTCATAAAAAGTAAAAGGAAAAGTAAGCAAGTGGCATTCGGAAGAACTTCAGAATAAAGTACAACAAAAACCACATCGTCCGGGTAAAAAGTTTAGAAATACGGAACATATGTATGTATGCAAGTGTAAGCGAAATGAAAGCATTGAATATATTTCAAAGCGCACAATTAAAAAAAAAAAGAAGAAAAAACACTTAGTATGAGTCGTGCGTTTATTTATGTATGTATGTATATATTTACATATGTATGTGTACAGCAAAGCGAAGCTCAGCCCTGGCGCAGTTGTATGCCGGGCATTTTTCATGTTTTGTTTTATTTTTTTTATTCTCTTTTTTTTACTTTGAAGCTGGCACTTGTGCCACATAAGTCGAAATGATGCAACAATGCATAAAAATGGTATTGTTTCATGTAGTTTTTACTTTCATTGAAATACGCGAATGCATGAAAGTGAGAATTTCTACTACGATAATAAAAATATATGAGTATGTATGAATTATAAATAAACCCTAAAAACCCGTATGTGGCTTTGAATAACTCATTTTACTTTGCTTTGCTTTGTTCTAAAGGCAAAGTTAAAGAAGTGTTGGAAATCACGCGACTAGGCAAAAGTAATTGCACACGGCGATATATATGCATATATATATATATTTGTATAAATTTATATACATCAGAATACTTCGTCAAAAAAGGGTATACAATTTATTAATAATAATTTTCATTTATGAGATCTTTTCACAAGACTTATGAGATCTGAACCACCAAAAATCGGGGTCTGTTTTATAAATAAAATATAGTTGTAAAAATACTTTTTCCCAAAAAAGAACCCTGATGATAGAAGATTTTAAACTTAAAAGGTTTGCAAAAAAATTATTAAAATTTTTTTAAACATAAACAACTGAACGGATGTGTGTTGGAATATGCGAAAAAAGATTTGGAACATGAATGGTTTAATTTTCGAGAGAGTAAAAAATGTGAGAAATCAACTTTCCACTGAAGCTTTAAAGGCTTAAATCAGTGAATACTCAGCTGAATTATTCAAGTTTTCCATAATGCGATATCAAAAAACAAAAATCAAAATCTCATTATGTTTATTGTGTTGATGATATTTACTCGTATAAAAATTGTATGCAGATCTTTTCAGCTTAAACTCTTCTATCATCTGAGATGATATTTTGAAAATGACGTGTTTCAAAACTAATTTTATCTATTAACCCTTTGTGCGTTACCATTTTACCATTCCGGTCGTTTGCCTAATCTCACCAAGGAGCCATACTAATTTTATACTGTATTTATTTATAGAGTTAAGAAATCTTTGTTATCCCTCATAATCTTACATGTTAATTATTACTACTCTTTCAACGGAGTACCACTTGTAAAATGCTGCTCTCCCGGTTCAAAAGGAAGTCTTTTTTGCACCGAATCGTTACGGGTGATGAAAATTGGGCGTATTTCTCCAATCCCAAGCGTAAACGATCATATGGTCCGTCCGGCCACAAGCCAAAAACAACGGCCAAACCAAATCGCTTCGGCCGCAAGGCAATGCTGTGTGTTTTCTTGGATCAGCGTCGTTTGATTTGGTACGAGTTATTAAAACCAGGTGAAACAGTTGACGGTGCACGTTGCCAACGACAATTGGCCGATTTCAACAGCGCTATACACCGAAAACGCCAAGAATATGCGCCGCCACATCGAACAAGAGCGACCCGGGAATTGGTGGAGACGTACGATTGGGAATCGCTGGTGCATGCGGCTTACTCACCAGAATTCACGCTTTTCGATTATCATTTGTTTGCATCGATAGGCCACGCACTTTCCGAGCAGCGCCTGAATTCTCACGAAGAAGCCAAAAAATGGCTCGGGTTTAAATTATTAAAGGGCTTGTCGTCTAACTTTGCTTGGCAGTCTTTACGATTTACAATAATGAGTTAATGGTATTTGAATGCTTATCCACTGCTCTTTACTAGCCTTTTAGTGCCTATGATAGTTAGCCTTTCCACAGCAGTAAGACACATGAGACTATGAAGCTCAGGCAATTTGTGCTTTTTTTAAGTCTTAATGTTCCGAAATGAAATACTCCATAATAAATCTTTTATATTTCTTATGTAATATATGTTAAGTATACAACTACCCTACTTTTCGGTGCTAAATACAGTGAATTGCTGGGCTCTTGCTATTACTATTACCAAGACATTTTGTTTCTATTTATATTTATTATGATATATTTTATATATATATTTTTGAAGCCTGGAAAATACAAATTTCTAAAAATTCTCAAAAAGATGTTCTTAAGATTATACTTAGTTTTTCCACATATTAGAATCACAAATCGGTACTTCTACTCTAGGAAAAATCAATTCAATCCCTGTGTTGTTTTACCATATCCATGCTTCTAGTTCATCACTATTAGCATCAATATCTGAAAATCTTAGTCTCCCAAAATCATATCTTAAAGAAAAAAATGCAAGGAGGACTTGACGTTGTCGTCCGCCAAAAGGCTACCAGAATAGAGTAGACTTGAAAAAATACTAAGCTTCATCATTTGAATTTTAACCAGCCAGAGCTTAGCAGTTACTTTGACCGCTTCCAAAAAATGCGTGATAAGGAGGATACTGTAAAAATACTTGTGCTTTTACTAGCCCAGTACAGGTTGAACTGACTAAGGGTTCGCCTATCCAAGAAGAGGTAGTAAAAGTAGTCGCGATATTGACTTTATTTATAAAAAAATCTAGGGTGCCCTGCTAAGCTTACTCATTGGCAATGTAATTTCTCGTAGTGTCGCTACGCCAAAGAGTACCAAACCATATAATATGAACGTTTTTGATGTATTCAGTTTTTAACTATGAAACATTTTGATTAATTTGGCTGATTCTGGAGTTATACCAGCAGTCACATGCATACACATATGTACATATTCTTACAAATTGAAGAAATTGTGAACCTTCGGCAATCGCAAATACTGCCGGAGTTAAATCTGTAGAGCAGATACATACTTACTTATGTAGTTAGCCTATTTGAAATTGAACCTCAGTTTGGCCATTGAGCCAGGTGTTTAACGAACATGTGACCTTCCTTTGAGGCAAATTTCCTTCATTTAAGCTTCAACCAGCATTGCATGCCTTTCTAAAGCAAAGTGAAGTCTATGGCCATTTCCTATGACGTGCAGAGGGGTTCACAATAATAGCACAGCGTCTTTTTACGCAGTTTTCACTAGTTATTTATTATTATTTTTTTATTATTTCGCCTTTTTTAGTTGCTTATTTAATTTATTTTTTATAATTATTTTATATTTTTTTAATAATTTTGTTTATTTTTTTGATAATTTTTATTTTTACATAATTTTTTTTTTATTTGTTTCTAACAATGACTTTTTTTTATTTTTTATTTTTTTTTCTTATTATTTTTTATTTTTTTCTTTGTTTTATTTTTTATATTTTTATAACCCTTATTTTTTATTATTATTTTATTTATTTTTTTAAATTTGATTTGTTATCATTTTTTCCATATTTATTTTTATAATTTCTTTTTTTAATTTTTTTATTTATTTGTTTCAGTTGTGCTTTATTTGTTATTTCTTTATTTTCTATTTTTTTATAAGTGCATAGGTTATACTACAGCGAAAACCATATAAAAAAGAGATTCTGGGTGTGTAGTTTTATAGCCCATTTAATTTTAGTATAACAAAATGCAAGTTTGAATTAACTCAAAGTTCTTATTAATTTTGATAATTTTTTTCCTTGGCGATGGTGCGCAATTTTCGATGGAAACTAAAAGAAAATAAAAAGTGTTTTTAAGCCAAATGAATGAACAAAGTTTGTTCGCTGCTTGTATTTCATTTAAGCGCCCATATTGTTTTTCTGCAAAATCTCAACAACTGCCAGCAAGGGTCATCACGAGCCGCGTTCTGCATTTACCAAAAATTGGTATGACCAAATGCATATTAAATGCATACACATAAGTGGCATATAACACTTGCATAAATATCGAATAATTTTCGCATGTAACCATTGGTCAGCGCAAAGCTACACATATATAATATAACATATACTTATACTCGTATATGTATATTTATATACTTGCCACAAAAACATGGTAGAGGCCTGTCGCATGCACCTTCTGCCATGTTCTGCGTTTGTTGCCATTGCTGTGAGTGTTCGTATACACTTTAGCATTTTAACTATTATACTGCCCTTCCACCTCCTCTCGCTGTGTTTATTTTTGCTGAATTGCTGATTTTCCATTACCCAGACTTGCTGCAGTGGTGCTAGTGCGGCCCGGCAGCCGAGGAAGAAGCAGCAGGAAAAGCTCAAGGACGTTTGCAAAGTGGGTGCTTCAGCTTGCTTCTCAGAATGGCGCTGTTAGTTGCTGCAAAATTTTGCAGCGCGCTGTAGCAGTCGACTGGCTAAAGGGACTGCAGACCATTCAGTTATGTATAAATAAAAGCGATATCGACGCTCGTGAGAGTATGCCAGAATTGGCAGAAAATATTTTGCATTGGCAGTAGTGAATGCTTGTCGCTATGGGAATAAGCTTGCACATATGCATACATACATATATGTATGTAGTATCATTTTCTTGTATGCGTGTGCACGTTGCAGCATTTGTTTGGCTACCCTCAGCCACCAGATGATCATCTGATGGCAGTTGTTGTAGCAGTTCTATTTTTGTCGCTGCAATTTGACATTGCATCTATTCTTTTGTTTCCATTACCAAAGTGGTTGAGGGAGCGAGAAAGTGTTAGAGCTTATCCGAAGCTTAATTTACTACGCTACCTCTCCCTTTCTCTCTCTCTCTCTTTCGCTCTTCTTCTTACTCTCTCTGCTGCTTTCGATTGTTGCATACATTCTCTTATGCGCAGGACGCGAAAAGTGCAAAGAGGAAACCTGGAAAAAGCCACGTGTGCAATTTGCTGCAGCTACAACCGCACCGCGTCGTAGCACCAGCATAATTGCCACCTCCTCTCTCTTCGCTTCCCGGCTATCACTGCTTTAGTTGGCGCCTGCAGTCGCGCATAAGTAGGTCAGATGGTTGCAAAACAAGCAAACAGCAACGCAGCCAATGCGATTGTGATGCCAAGTGTAATACGAAAAAACTCAAGCGAAATTTGGTGCAATGCTATATAGGTAGGTGCATGTGTGTATGTTTTGATGTATTCTTGTATGTGTGCATATGAGCTGGAGCATTTGCATGCCACATACAACAGACCGCGTTTGGAACTCGAGCGCTGACCATGCAGGTTTTACTGTTGGTCAACCTAAATTCCTCCAATACCTTTTTGACACTTTTCGCGTGGCAGTGGTGCGTGTGCCACAATCGGCACTCTTTGTCAACCTTCGCTAGGCGCACTTAATATGCTTTCAACACATACGCGTATACTCTCACTGATGCACTCTACATATGTACCTACATAGGTACCGACTTGCTGCCTCATCAGAGTCTCATTTTCACATATACACGCCGCTGTTTTTGGGTGTGAGGGGTACCTCTCCATCTTCATTTCATTCATTTTTTTCGCTTTCTTTTGCGGCTGGTTTTCTTAATTTTAGCTGCTGTAATGCACATGTGTTTTGTATAGCTTGCCACTTTGTTGCAGCACTACATGTGCATATATCCATTTGCTCGCACACTACAACGCACATATGGACTTACAGTAGCTTTGGTTTTGCGCAGTGCGGATTTTAATCCTTGAAAAGTGCAGCTCACATCATCACACATACACATGATTTTCTGTGTGCTGTGAAGGCCTTCACTTTACATTTGCTCAAGTGTGCGTGCGTTCCATTTTTCTGTACGTTTTGTCCCCAACATTGGGCAAATGCTTGCTTGAATTTTTGAGTATCGATAGATTTGTGCGCCAGAGCGCAGAAGTATAAAGGCACAGATTCAGTGGGAATGTAAGCACACATACATGTTGTGTTGTGTTGTGTATGCGCTGATGCCTCAAGTGAATTGTATTCTACAGGAAATGGAATTTTGTTTTGATCACTCATACGCACCGTTGTCACAAAGTATAAACCAAATGATACGTATACGTCCTGTTGACCTAAAAAGCGGGGTTTTAATTGTTTTTTCAACAAATGTTTCGATTTTGTATTGTTACAGCGCACTGTTTTGGGGAAAAAACCTTCAATATTGATACCATGCGGAATTTGTTACAATGCTGCCTGCAGTAGAAAGTTTCCATATTTTGAAATTAAAGTTGGGTAGTGTAATTCGAATGACCTGCACTTTTATAATAATTGATTGTGATATTTTCGCAAAAAATACAGCATTACAGTTGTCTGCATACCCTTCTCATTAGCATCGTTTTTTCCTACAAATGCAAGGACTGTGAACGGCGATGTCGATCCTTTTTCATGTCAGCGAATCACGGGAATAATTGAAATTCTTTGCTGAGGCTGAGCACTATAAGAATCAAATGTATAGCCACTTGGAAAAATGAATAAATTATAATAAAATAATAATTAAGAATGCAAAATAGTTCTGTAAATGTAAACTATTGTTATCTAAACTTGTTGAGAACTTTTAATACCTACTATTCAAAATTTGTTTTCTCGCACGTTTGCGCTTCGCTATTGTACACTTCAACTAAAAGTCTAAACTTGATTCTATCAATTAAAGGTAATCGTAGTTGATTGTACGAATGTACATATGTATGCTCATTAGGATGGATAAAATTTTCTATCTACTTTGTATTGACAACTAAAGTATTTTACTGGAAATTCCGAAAAAGAAAGTGTAGTATAGTTTAGTTTTAATTGTAAATCTCTGGTAATTTTTTTTATATTTCGTTAGATGTTTTTAGAAGAAAATATATGTAACAAGTAGCGCAAAATTAATCATCCAATTTGGTTTTTAAATAACTTTTTTACTCAATAGAAAAACATGATTTTGAGCGATGGAAATTGTTATTTTGACCTTGATGCGCTTCACGGCGTGTCTGTATGTGTACTGCAGCTGTCTAGTTCACAAGTGCCAAATATGATTGACGTATGAAGCCATTTGAAAAAATAATAACTCTTGCGATAAATTTTGCCCCTCCTTATACGTGGTTTTTGAGTATGAGTAATTACCATAAAATGTTTTTTTTTACAGTTTACTTCATAAAAATATTTAAAAATATTTTAGAAATATACAAAAAACAAAAAGCAATAAAAGCAAATATTAATACTAATCGTTCCCGCCAGTGCAAGTGGGATTAATAACTAAAATCTCTTCCCTAGGTCTTTTATTCAGATTCAGTCAAAGGAATTTTTCGTTCGCTTAAACAAAGTTGGTTAAATATATGTTGAGAACAAATTGAACCGCCCTAGTGTATATATTTAAAAGTATATGGGTTCAAGCGAAGGTGTATGTCTGTGTAGCAGGTACTAAGTCTAATGTACAATTGATTTAATCTTTATACATTAGAACTCTGCATGACTTTATTTGATTAGAGATTTCACCTTGCAAAACAAATGTAACTGCAGAGGCATTTGAAATATCGAAACACAGTAATCTACATACAAACAGTAATCTGCAGCGTACAAACAGACATACAATAGAGCGCGCAAAGGTCAAAATAAAGATTTCAATCGATCGCTAAAAATTCGTTGATTAATTTTGTGCCACCTTGTATACGCACTACATGAAAGAACTCCTAATTAGGGGGAAAAATATTCTGTTTTATTTTAGTAGCACAGTTTTCTTTTTCTGTTGATAACCAATATTTGGATTTTCATTTTGTCTTCGAATGAACTGCCGGCTTTAATTGGAAACAAGAACCAAATTTCCTCACTTGATTCATCAGTTCATTGATGATGTGACATTTGTTGCATCAATGAAAAAAGAGTATTTTCGTCAGCAGTTGGAGTTGTAAGCATTGACTGAAATATTTTCTAAGACTTACGCAGGGTCAAAGAGTTCCCATAGCTCCAAATGCTCACTGCGTTTAAAAGGCAAGTAATTAAATTTGTGTATATACGGACGGCTTTTCAAGTACTGTATTATAGCTTCACATACGCTCAATCTAACCCAGTTCTATTCTGAGTTCAATACATACGGTATACATTCAAGAATATTACAAAAAATGCAGTTAGATATTAAAAAAGTGTAACGCTATTTGATTTGTAGGCCCTCAATGACTCGTACTATATGTAACTGGTACCGCTTTGAATCTTGAATAAAGAAAAAATTCTGTAATTTTAAAATTGAACTATGCATTAGAAACGTGGATTTTTGTATACTTAAGTGGCTTGATTAAAAGAAGTTAAGTGTTACCAAACAAAGGGCAATACTAAATATTTTTTAAATAACTGATTAAATAAAAACTTGCATTAACTTATCAAAAATTGAAATGAATAATGAAAAATTTAGCTTACTTAAAGTTATCAAATTTGGTTTTGAATGTATGCTGTGTGTTGTTTTGAAAAATCAAAAAACCGTTTGAAGTTGTGAAATGAACGAAGCGCTAAAGGTGGAGCCTCATAGAGACAATTTTTTTCACGGACTCGACTTCTTGCCTCATTAATTATTTGATGTGTTCACATTTAAGCAAAAGAAAAAAACGGAAAAGTAGGATAAGTCTGTAAATTTTTTTTTAAGAAATATTGAAAACAAATACTTAAATAAAAAAAATCCATTAAAAATATTTAAAATAAATACTTAAATAAAAAAAATCCATTGTGCATTACATTTACCATGCGAAATGAAGCGATGTGTTATCAAATTGACACAAGGGACTGATGCGTGTTAATCCAAATAAGCAAACCGATTTTTTTCTTCAATTATGTAACAGCTTAAAATACACTTATGGTGCACTCGAAAGAGGATATATGATTTATATTAACATACGGAAAAATTCTTTGATATCCAATGAAAACTCCAGTAACTCCAGCGAAACCTCGTTTTCGGCTTATTTGTATTTATTATATTTTTTTTGCCACAAAACCTGTGTAGCGATTATGGGATAATATTGGGTATTTCAAAAAAACCAACATAAACATGCAACAATTTAGATTCTGAGGTTTCAATAAAATACGGCTCTTAACAATTATATGTAAAAATGTCATCGTTTAAATGCCTGCCATGAGCACATCTACAGAAATTTTACTTTGTGACATTATAAAATATTTAAAATAGATATTCTACATATTCCACTTTTTCACACTTTAGCAATCTTTCGCTTGGTGTGTTGAGCTGGCATTAACGCAACCAGATTGGTCTATAATTTTCTGACATTTGTGCATGCATTACACTGCTTTTGAGCAAAAGCAAAATATTGAATTTTAGTATCATTTATTTGCTTCCTATTTGCCGCTCTATTATTTTTTCAAACGAATAACTTCGAAAAATAAATTCCTAAAGACGCATTATACAATTCTAATGATTAGCTATACATTTTCATGAATATTATTTTAAAAGCAAACGACATTGAGTGGATGTTCAGCTTTTTTGCTGTTATTGTTTGTTGTATAAGCGTACAGCAGGCATGCTTTGCAATTATCTCACATAAAATTTTAATAATCAACTAATTTTGTGTACACTTACACACACGCACATATACATGCATACATCCACTAGGAGTATTCTTGCTTATTTTCGCTGAGAGCAAAGTCAAAAATTCACAATAACAAGGTGTCTGCATACATACATACATACATACACACATACACACACTCGAGCCATATAAATATATATTTACATAAGCAGTGGAATAAGAAGTAGCTAGCTATGTATGTATGCAAGCATGTATGTATGTATATGTAAACGCTGTCAGCAGAAGTCAACATTCAGTAAAGTATTCTTGGCTTACGTCATATGGCAATAGTATTAGAAGTAGAGTAACGAGCAATAGACGAATATCGTAAAGAGGAGTTAATGATTAGCATAAACGGAAGAATTTCTGTATAGACGATGAAGCGTGAATATAAATATAATAAAAAAAAAACAAATTTACAAATAATAAAGCAAAAAGCGCGCAATATGCATAAATACTCGTAGTAGAGTCGGAGTAGCAAAGCAAGAGCTTTAGAAGTGTGGGGGATATGAGTTATTTTCTGATGTTTGTAAACCCATACATATGCATGTATGTACTAAAAACTGTGATTGGGCGCGTTTTAGTGTTTTTTTCGCGTTGTTCACATTGTTGTCAAAATCTTAAAACCGTCAACATTTTTCAAAGCACACATACATGCAAATGAGAAAAAATACCGATAAGAATGTTGAGAATGGATGTTTTTTTTCAATTTATTTTGTTTTACAATACTTTTTGTGTTCATTGGGTCCATATATGTATGTATGTAACGCTCGCTTTGTTGTTATTTCTATGAGATTGAGACGTGTTAGTCGAGCATGCAGCATAAACTGAATGAAATCATTCATTAAAGATTGAAGGAGATTAAAAAGCACGAATTAAAAACTATTTGGGCTATCAAATTAATGAAATAAGAAACATTTGAAGCAAATTTACAACTTTTTGAATTTGAAACTTTTGAACTGAACCTCGCATTTGACTTTTATGCCACACTGTGAGCGAAGTAAAAACTTAATTTGCTACATTTTTTTTATTTAATTATATAGAAAATTTCGCTCGCTTTGAGTTTGGCTGCAGTCAACTGGTAAAAACGTGGCGCCTGTATTACTACTCGCCCTCCTGAAATTTCTTCTGTTCCAAATATTTTTGCAAGCTATTTAGGTGACGCTGGTAGGCTACATCTCTACATGTGTAAAACTAATAAAAAGCATACACACATACATATGTATATATTTTTCAATTCAAAATTAACTTATTATAATATTTTTGTTGTTTGTTAGTTCTGCTGCCAAGCGTCAGCGACAGCAACAGCAACTCAATAAAGCGCTCACACTGCACACATTGCTACTAAGCTCACATACACACTCATACACACAACGATATATGCGTATGCGAGTGTGTGCTGATTGTAGCTTCATCGGCAATCGGCGTTGGCCAGCCGACCTGGCTCGCTGACTGATTGCCTGACTGCTTGGCTGGCTATTCAGCTTGCTGGGTAACTACGTAAACATGTACGCGTGAATACACATACATACATACATATATATATATATATATATGTGTGTGTGTATGCATGCATGTTGGTATGTAGTTGGCTGGCTGACTGACTCTCCAACTCTTTTAGCCTTTTCGGCAGTTCGGCGTTTTTAGTGCGATTTCAACGTTTCACATCGCTTGTTGTTCATAGTCGTTGTCGTCGTCGTCGTCGCCGTATCCGTCTCTGTTGCCGCTTGCGTTTCGCGTCCGCATCCGGTTCACGTTATCATCCAACAAAACAACAACAATTAGGAAAAAAGCAACAACGAAAAGTACGTCAGTCAAAGTGCGAAACGTACTTATTTCTCATTTTCATGCCAGTGATTATCTCAAATAAATAAATAAAAGAAAAAAATTTAAAAATATTCTATAAAATTCAATGTAAATTGAAATGAAACTGAAATTGAAATTGAAACTATCAATCCAAAGATTTTTTCGTTAATTCCACGTGAACTACAAATAAGTAAAGGAAGTTAAACGCAAACGGAAAATATTTTTTCTTTAATGACGAAATAAAAAAAAAAAAATAAAAAAAGCTAAAACATACATAAAGTTTACTGATCAAAACTATAAATAACACAATAGTCAACAAAAGCAAACACGAAAAAAATGCGTTAAATAAATAAAACTGAAATAAAATAAAATCTCCCAAGTACCAAAAAACAAAATTTAAATATTACATCAAATTTCATATATTAAATTGGCTGAAAGCATTATTAAAAAAAACTAGTAAAAGCAACAAATACGTTTCATCTTCGCCTTTCATTTCCACTTTTGTGCGC
This sequence comes from Anastrepha fraterculus, assembly GCA_037575425.1. NCBI lineage: Eukaryota > Metazoa > Arthropoda > Insecta > Diptera > Tephritidae > Anastrepha > Anastrepha fraterculus. The sequence continues at coordinate 310,482 of JAYXIM010010978.1, read as the reverse complement.
GTCAAAAGTTAATCCAAGTATGAATTTAGCACAACAAAAAATGTGCTCGGCAAAAATTATACGTATTCCTAGTTTGCTCTACAAAAGTTAGTTTTTTTTATTTGTGCTTTTTGCTTTTTTAGACATTTTCTTCACCACATGATTACATAGCTGCTGCTCGCGCAAGCTTTCCCATTTTGTGTTTCCACACTTCCTTTCTAGTTAGTTTGCTTTCATTTTCATTTTTGTCTGCTGCCAGCTGCCTGCTGCCCTCTGCTGCTCTCTGCTAATTTAAAGAATCGCATTCGTGTACTTGATTCGTTTTCGTTTTCATTTTTCTATCTAGGTGGTTTATTATTTGTCTCATACCGAAACTTTTGGCTGCCAGCGGAAAAATTTCATATGTATGCATACACATTCAAATGCATGTGTCCATATCACCCAACCTATCACCCCCACTCTAGTTGCCCTTAAAATATGCCCCCATTGCTCTTTGCACAGTTTCGTGTTTCTTTCGTGTGACTACCATACTTTAAAATATTCGTACATAGTACTTTTTTCTGCTCAAATATCGCATGCGATTTAACCTTGAAAGTTGTCGCACACAGTGGACACGAAAACACGTGAATATGCTCGCACAATTGTCGTTTTTTTTAATTCTCTTAAATCTTCTTCTATAATCTACTTAATTTTCGTGGCTTGTGTGGTATATTCAATGAATAATTCACCGGATCGCCTAATCTTTTGATATTGGTTCTTATAAAAAATATTTGTTGGTGGAATTTTTTTTAAACTAAACTTGTTTTAGTTTTTAGGCATTCAAAAGAGAATAGTCGATTATTTTTTGTTGTGTATGTATAAACATCAATACGTACACGCTCGATAACGTGAACTAACTAAAACAAGGGAGTTCAGATCAATAAAAGTGTTCACGTTTTCGACTCATAAATATATGTGAATTGAAGGTAATTTCCTAAGCCCAAAAAAAAAATTAAATAAAAAATTAAAAAAAAAAAAAAAAATTGAATAAAATTATAATTTTTTTAATTTTTTTTAGTAAAATTTTATTTAGGCTAGCTGCTAATTTTGGAATCAAACAAACTTGTAGAAAATGTGCGTTATAGCTTGTAACATCAGAGCAATAAATGGCAATTTAGTGTTAACATATAAAAAAGTCAAGTTTTTAATATTCACATTGCCGGGAGTGTACTGTATATTTGTATATGTACGTGTATGTATTTAGGTATGGCTCAAGTACTTGTCACACGAGATGCCTACTAAAAATACTCAAGCATCATTTCGTATTCACTTTTGTCACCCTCTCAGCTGTACTATGTAGATTCTTGCAAGTTCTGCATTGGTTCTTCTGCATTTCCATACAATTGTAAGCTCTCTAATGGCGTGTTCCTAAGGACACTTTTCCGCAACTTGTCTAATTGCATAGCTTGTGGGGAAATAGTGTAATATGTAGCCTGCTTTTCAGCGCGTCTTATGTACGTTGCAGTTGAGTGGTACGTTTGTTGGTGGCTGCAGGTGTCAAGGTCAGATATATTTGTTCGCTTTTGGCTAAAAGGGGCAGATATTGACGCATTATAGTTATGCCTTAAATGTGAAGGCTTGCAACATATGCAACCTCTAATACTATAGATGATATTTGTTGTCGAGAGAGAGAGAAAATGGGTCGATGCTTACATTGTGTAGTTATATAAAACAAATTTTATGTAATGGCGATATGGTGGTGGAATAAAATAAGGCAATGGAGGTACGTACATAGGCCTTAAGGTCTACTGTACCTTCTATTCTTCACCTGCCAGGTTATCCAGACCCAAGTATTTTAAAAAATCGAGTGCGGTGGACCTGGCTGAGCGTATGTGTCTTCGAGTGCCTTTGTTGTGCCTTCGAGTTATACTAGAACGAGATGTTTACTTTTTATTTTCAAATGACGTCGTATGCATTATGAAATACTTTGCCATTTCTACTCAAATATATACTACTGTGGGCAAAAAGTAAGGAGAATTTGGTTGTAAAATGAAAAATCATTATTTATTCTTGTAAATCAATTTCATCCCTTTCAAAGTAATCCCCTCTCGATGAAATACACTTATGCCAACGATTTTTAGTCCATTTCCGGTATAGCCATCAGCACCTTCTTCGATTCAGCTTTTTTCCCCGGAGTGGTCTCTTGAGTTTTGGGAATAGCCAGAAGTCACACGGAGCCAAATCGGGCGAATACGGTGGTTGCGGAACGATATGCGTGGAATTTTTGGCGAAATGGTCAAGAAGAACGAGTGCAGTGTGCGACGGTGCATTATCGTGATGCAAAAACCAATAGTTGTTGGCCCATAATTCTGGTCTTTTTAGACGAATTGCTTCACGTAAACGACACATAACGCTCAAATAATATTTCTTATTAACAGTTTGGCCAGGTGGAAGGAATTCATAGTGCACCACACCACGAAAATCGAAAAAAACTGTCATAATGACCTTTATTTTTGAACGACTTTGACGTGCTCTTTTCGGTCTGGCCTCGCCTTTAGCACGATATTCGCTTGATTGGTCGGTTGTTTCAGGGTCGTAAGCATAAATCCAAGTCTCATCTCCCGTAATGATGCATTTGTGCTTGTCCTGATAGTCTGAAAGCATTGAATCGAATCACCAAATGCCTTCTGCAACATCTAAACGTTTCCGCAGCCGAAATTTCATTCCGCAAACAAAATTTGATGGTACTTCTCTGCTCAATCAAATCAGACATTGTAAAAATCGAAAAATGCACTCTTGGTCGTTTGGTAAACACAAGCGTAAATATATTACTGATAATGACATTCACATGAAAGTTGGTCCAGATGTTATTAACAGTGCTGCCAACTCATGAAAAAATAACTAGAGCGAAATTTTAATCCCGCGAAGTTTGACAAATAAATTCACCTTACTTTTTGCCCACAGTAGTACCTACATATTTATTTATTATCTGGCCGAACTTCCATTCCAATTCGATGCTTTTATGTCAAGCGTCATGCATTTTGCAATGCCTCGAATATATGCGATTACCAACAGATTAGTAGCACTTTTGCTATCGCTTGATATTTCACGTTTTCAATGAGCATCGAACCCGGCACCAGTCAAATCTTACACATGCAAGAATTCACTCTGTTACGCAGGCTGTTGCGTTCGTTAAAGCAAAATTATATAACTGACTCCAATTGAATAAAAGTAAACTACAAGTTCTAAATAACTTCTTCGCACATTTTTCTCTATTCATTTTCTAATTTTTTTGTCTCAATGTTCTGATCAGAAGGTTTGGGTAATTAACTATTTGCTAAAAAAAATATTTTTCAATTAATCAAACAAAAAAAAAAAAAAAGAAAAGAACAAAAACAAAACCGTTATTTTGCAATCCCGGCCTATTTAAAAACCGTTCACTTTGATTATCGACAATATTATAAGGAACATGCCATACGTATTATTTATCTAAATAACAATAAAATTTTAAATATGCTAACTTAATTTTAGTTCCAATAGTTCTACTGGTCATAGTTAATTAAGCTAGCTGAATTTTCGAATTCAGATAAGCAGTACAGCTACGATCGTTTTAGCTATTGGCCTACTTTTTTTGACATAACTGTCATGCTGATGCCTGAAAAGCCGTTAATGATATATGCACGCAGTATATTGACGTAAAGAAAATTTTGAGGTACTCTCGAAAAGCTAACAAATAAAAAGAGTGGCATTTCGATAAGCTCACCAAATATTGATAAGTCTCGACTTTATTTTTACTCGGGCTAATTTTAATAAATAATTTTTTTTATAAAAATATCCTTTTTTCTGGAAAACCATATACATCCAAGCTTGAAATTTTAAGCGAAATGTTTAAATATTCACCCCATTTCCACGAAAATATCACATCTTTTATTCAGAATATTCACTACATTTTTATGTATGCAGTTAGTTTTATAGCCAATAAATTTTAACCCTTTGCACTCCAGCCTAGCAATGCATAGAGGCTACCAGCAACTCCAGCACTATATTAGTTCCAAGTACATATGTACCTATGATGTAGAAGAAAAAGAGAGTCGTTTCAATAAAACAAAGCTATTTCTTAGCTATTTTACAAACAAAACATATTCTAACTTATATTATAAAAGAAAAACATAAATTTCAGGACTTAAAATTTCTTAAAATGTAATATCTTTCGAAACAATTGCCAATAGGCATTCGCGGTTCACCGGGACAAGTATCACAGTATTTCGAAGTTTCGTGTCTTTGTCCCTTTTCCTGTCTATTAGAACAAACAATCTCTTTTCTTGCCTTTTCGCAATTTGTGTCCAGTCTTGTTTCAGTTGCTGAAGTGAAAGGTCTTGATCGATCTTCGCGGAATTCATCTACAAGTTGATCGACTAATCTCATGACGAACTTCAAATGGGACAGTGGTTAAGGGCGCCGAGGCAGTAAAACAACCATGTCGCCGCTACGGCGACAGCGGATTTACTGTTAGCTTTTTAGTGTCGCAAGTACGGCGACAACGGAGTGCAAAGGGTTAATACAATAAAGTGTAAGTTTGAAGTGGTTCAAAATTGTGGCTGGTTTTTTGATAATTTTATTTATAGAAGGTGTTATGCATTTTCTTCCATATAATGAATGCTGGAAGTTTTTTTTAATTTTTTTATCCTCAATAAAACACCAAATCACTGATATTTTATTGCTTGCTATCAAACATTTTCAAATAAGTGGCAGAATGAAAACCCCCCTTTTATACAATTTCGAATACATAAAATAAATGAAGCAGAATCTGTAAGAAATGCGTTGGAATTCAAAATTATCCGTTTAAAATTCTACGTGGTACGTAAATAAATATGAGCTTAACGCACTGCCTATAATTTAATAAAAATCGCTGCTATTTCGCCATTGGTGTCTGCACACACATTAACAAGGTGATAATTTTCAACTCAATAAAATATCCGTACGCCCTTCATTTCCATGAATTTTTTAATCATTTCGAGTGTGTGGATATTCCTGGGACATTCATACGCACATACATACCTATATGACAACATATATGTATATATACATATTTTATACTCATGTCTGTGCTAATAAAAAACTTCAATACGACACTTAAAAATGTGCCACAACTTCAGTTACGAGTACAAAATGAAAAGAGAACGCTCTAAGCATCTGATTGTATATGTAATAAACGATTAGCAAATAGCGACTAAGTTGACTGATTAAACAATTATTTTATCTTCAAGCAATTTGACTTTACTGATAATAAATTGGCGTAAAACGTTGATGTGGTTGAAAGTAAAAAAAAAAGTTTTTATATTCTATGCATAGTTTCGTTTTGATATATTTTTTATATTCTATGCATAGTTTCGTTCTGATATTTCGTCACTTTTACGTTGAAAGTTGTCAGCAAAAACCTATGCTAAGCTTAGTTATCTCAGCACAAATCGTATTGAGTTGTGCGTTCACTAATTGTAGGCTCCCAGCAGTTGGGTTAGTTCTCCAATAATTGCACCAACTTCTAATTATTGCTCGAAGAATATATGTATTATATGTATATTAATAAAATTGAAGTGTCTGCCGCAAAGGCGTGTTAAGGGTCATGTGGTTATTGGTATGTAAGCAAAACCTTAGCCGGGATTTATACATTTTTTGTTTGTTTGTGTATTTGTATGGGCTCATCTCTTAAACGACTGAATCCATTTTGGCGAGCCTTTGTTTGTTAGATACTTTCTAGAGGGTTTTTTCTAGGCATTCTATCCTGAAAAGTATTAACCACTAGGTGGCGCGCTAATCTCACTGCTAAGTAGAACAAGTCAGGCTAGCCAGGTTGCTTGTCACTCGGTGGCCCAAAGGCTCATTCTGATACCTGTATTTGATTTCCAGCCAATAACTAAATTTCTTAAACCGCTTAGATCTTTCATCTTCCAGTGAGACATTTAAAGTTGACTACATTCGCTTACAGGCTAAAAAATAAAATTTTTAAACAAATAAATTAAGAATATACGGCATTGGTCATAAATACAATACAAATATTTTTGCGCCTTCTTTAGGTAGCATGAAAGTGCTTTGGGCACTGGGAGTAGGCAACGAAATACTGGAATAGGAAATACAATAAGAATCGAAGTATCCTTCCTCTCACATTTCATGCAATCTTTGATCTTTTTTTACCTGCACGTTTCGAGAATCATATTTATATTTCGTTTAGGATCATACTCCTAAAAAGCATTTGATGAAAATAAATATATTTTCAGAAAAAGCACCTGCTAAGTGGCGCTAGGATTAGTGTTTCCAAAAATGATTTATGATTTTGTTTTCTTGTTCAAATTCAAGATAGACAAATTAATCATCCTTATGGAAGATTTATAATTTTTGCAAACGGCGTCGTACGTCAATGGATCGTCAATGAACGCGTACCATAGAGCGCGTGAAGATCAAAACAAAGATTTCCATCACTCAAAACAATTTTGCTTTTTTATTAAGTTTTCATTGCAACTAGGTAAAAACAAAAATAGTATATATAAAACTAAGAGCAATTTCTAGTAAGTTTGTATAAAAAAAATTAGTTTTAATCAAAGTTTCTTTTGTGGTATTTGCTTGTGAGAAAATTAATTTTTATTTGAATTTTTTTTTAATTTTAAGATGTTTAAAATTTTTTGAATTAAATCTTTTGAATTAAAATTTTTGAGTTACATTTTTAATTAAATTTTTTAAATTTCAATTATTTAATTACATTTTTTGAATTAAAATTGTTTAACTAAATTTTTCTAAGTTAGAATTTTCTAAATTTAGAATTTTTTGAATTTAATTTAAATATTTTTTTCTATATAAAGTTAGTATCGGAGAGGACGCCTGTCCTTGAGTGTAATTTAAATTGTTTGACTTACATAGTTTTTTTGCTGACCTTATACAACTTTTCACTCTCGCCTTCCTATTTCACCCTTTTTCAACTTACAGGTTACTTTAGTATTGTATTATAGATCGGATTATATCCGGCCAAGATTTGTCACTGCATCAGTATTCGCCAAACATTATTTATGAGGAATGCTTATTTTGCTACAAAAATAACACTATCCCCAAATAATGAGCGTCCGCCATAATGGATCTGCCAGTTGGAGTTTTGAAAAAATTTACTTCAAATTCGCACAGAAATCGAACTGTATTGTACATCATAAAGTTTCCACCCCCAGAACATTTTTTTAATTTGTCGTGGAGTGAGCCATATAACATATGCAATTACGTGTATCCTAATCTCATAAAAGTTCGCACATTTGACTTTCAAGCAAAACTTAAGATATTTTACCTAGCAGGTGCCGCAAAGTGTGTTGGGTATTAGTTAGTACATACTTAAGCATAAGTAGAGAAATGTCAATACATAAATACTCGCATTTATGTATGTATTTATTACCCCAATAACTTGCTAATCATATCGCACTAATTCACTTCTCACATGCTCGATCAATTGTTCGGCTATTGTGCTATTGTTGTCAAGCCACGGGCGATTTGATATTGGAAGTACACTTGGAGCATGCATTGTGCTTTTGTATGTATGCGCGCCTTTTCTAGCGCAAAGAAGCATGCAAGTTGGCGCTGTGTCTCTTCGGCATGGTATCATGTTTGCCGCATTGCCATTCATGTATTCGCTACACACTTACCTACTTGTTTTTTTGTTTGTTTCTTCTTTTCTATTTTCTTGCGTTTCAGTTTTAGACTTCCTTTATTGTCTACTTATGTTCAATTTTTTCAAAATTGCTTTAAGTTTATACTTTTTTATTACTTATATTTTGAAAATATTATTCATTGATTACCCAAACAATCGGAATATTAGCGGAATGTGCAAAGGCCAATCAGTCAAATGCTGAGTAAATTGCTGCGTGCACTGTGAAAGGGGGCAGGTTGATTGGCATAACGCTGCCTACTTGTGCTTATGTATGTACGTATGCATTTTAAATCATATGTTTTTGTATACTTATAAGTTTGTTGCTGAGGGGCGCACAATTACACACACATATGTATATACACAAGTATATATATGAATATATACTAATGCATGTAGGTGCAAAAAAACGTGTCCACTACCAATATTTTATATTATGTTTCCACACTTTTTATTTGTATTTTTTGCTTTTGACATTTTTTTCACTATGCCTTCTCTTATTTTTTTTTTACATCCTTTTTGTTGCAACATAAGTAATAATTTAAAATGATTTGTTGTGCTTTTTTCGAAATGAATTTAGTTCAATGTCAGCAACGTTGCAGCGGCGCAATATGTTTCGCCTGCCTGCACAGCGCCACCAAGTGGCTATTGAAATATGGGTTCGCGTTTCGGTTTGATAAGCAGAAAGAAAAGAAAATAAATAAAAACGATATAAAAGATTCACGTGTAAATAATAAAAAATATGCGAAATGTCATAAAAATGTATTTTATTTTGCGTAACATTTTCTTGTGCAGATAAGTATGTACATACAAACATACATACATACATACGGCACAGTACTCTAACAAATATGCCTAAGGTAAAAATAAATCGCGTCAAATTTTTAATATAAATATATTATGAATACGTATGTAGTTATATATATGTATATATATATCTACTTACGTCACAGAGCATACAAATTCTCATTTGTTTTTCTTCACGTTGTCTAAGTTCACTGAAATCGGTTTTTCGTTGGCGAAGATTGAGATGCCTACTTTTTAGTGGCAATAAAAGAATGTAGATGAGGACACGTGCACTCCTCCATGCAAGCGTATGTGTGATAACATACTAGATATATGTATATGTGGATATGGAAATGCCTACATAATGTCTACATTTATATGTATGTATTTGCAAGGTGGCGACAAATTATGGATGAGTATGTTTTTGAATAACTTTTTGTAATAATAAAAAAATTGAATAAAAAAAATGATTTGGAATGACAAATCTTTATTTTGACATTTTCGCGCTCTATAGCTTGTTGTTGTTGTAGCAGCATAAACATTCTCCATACATGCTTGTGAGATGTTGCTGGAATGACTGTTCTTGGCCGGATAAGAATCCGCATCGTTCCGGAAAGGTAGAATCGCCTCGTGGGAGCGCTCCATTGCTTGTCTATTGAGATATTGCAATAATTTGAAAGAATTATAAATCTTCCGATAGGATGATTAATTTTGCGCCCACTTGTTCATAAATACATATGTGTATGTACAATGGCGGTCAAAGTTTTCACTAGTTATTCATTCTTCATTGCATTATTTTATAAAAGTATAGTTCATACTACAATAACAACAATTTAATTATTTGTGCAAAACTGAAAAAAAATTCAACAAATTTTCTCCAAAATTTCAAATAGTCAGCATTTTTAGAGAAATTTTAGTCAGAATTAAAAAACAAGCTTGTGCGCAGCTTTGTGGACCATCAAATTTGTTGACTTTTTTGTTGATGGTGTTCTGCATTTTGTATGTGGAAAAAATGTGCAGCGCTGTCAACAAAAAAAATATAAAAAATTATCAAAAATCAACGCAAATTTTGACCCAACTTAAACTTGCACAAACTAAAAAATTCGAGCGGCCTACAAACGTCGCCTTCAAAATTTTATGTTAGTGACTGCTATTTTTTTATAATATTTTTTCCAAAAATATTGATGTTTCATTTCGGCTTCAGCTTTTGCTACATAACTCTATGTACATATACATATAAATATATAAAATTAATATGCTACAGAATATAAACACACTATGACCTATTTCACTGAGACTTCGCCAGCCTTGTGATCTTAAAATACCTTTAGACTACATATTGAAGACAAGCACTTCCTTCCAAACGAAATTTCTGATTGTTAAATGATTGACCATACAAGCTTTGTGGTGTTATCTCTTTGTCTCTCCCAGTTCTTCTAAAGCAACCTAGAACTCATTCTGCTTTAGATTTACCAAACAGCTAATGATACTGAGTGATTACGATTCCATCAGACCGGTTGATGAACTCGTCGATGCCAGCTCATCAGCTACTAACGCTTCCAAGTGCTACTTTCTATAATTTCATATATACCAAAAAGAGTAAAAACTGAATGCGTGCCTCACAAACTTTAACAAGGCTCATAATTACAAGCGCCAGAAAAATAAACATTTTTATTTTTATTATTTAAATAAAGGCACCAGTGTTGGTCCGATATTTGATACACCAGCGTAATTAAGTTGTACCAAATGTATATCTGTAAAATATTTATAAATAAATTTTGTTATTTCGCAACTATGTACACTCCCTTTGACATGCATAAACGCGCACAAACACACATACGCACCGTGACACGTCAGCTCATTTCAATTAATTTGTGTCAACCAAAGCCATTTCTGCTTCGCCTCATGTCTACCGTCTGGCTAAAATTTGCATCTGTTTGCTTATTTGTTCGTCAACGTCAACGTCATAACACTTTGTCCGAGCGTTCATCTGCCATTTAGCATTTTTGCTTTAACCTGCTGCTGTGGCGATGCCGATGCCGCACTCGTTTCGCTTATTTCCTTTTTAATTATTAATTCCAATTAATTTATGCAAAACTCATTTTTTTGCACCATCTTTTTTTTTTGTTGTCGCTATTATTAGCTAGGTGTGTATGTGTGCGACCTTATGCGTTTTTATTGCTGTTGTTCCGTTTGGCTGTGATCATCGCGATTAGCTGCTAGATAAGTTGATTGCATAATAAAATGCAAGATGAAAAGCGCAAAATCGCAGTTGCACGCAATTATAAATTTACACAAATGTAAATATGTGAAAAAATGCAAGGAAAACAGCAAAAGCATATAATCGTTGATTGTGAAGATGTTTAAAAATTATTTACGCAGTTTAGTTTTATCTTGCGCGTATTAGTTTAAAATTTGTGTTGCTTTATTAGTTATTGCATCTCCCAATTGCAATAAAGGAAGAAGTGCTATGTCAGCGAGGAGTTAGTCATCGAGGGGTTTACATTTTTCCATGCTTTAATTTTCCTAAGTGTGCACATTTTTACGACCATACTAAATAGGCAACTAATTTACTCAACCACGCTTGTCTATAACTGACTGTAACACCATGTGCTCGTATATTTCCTAATTGTTTGTTTAAATTTATGTTTTTTTTCTATTTGCCCCATTACACGTTGTTTTGTTTTGTTTTGTGCTGTTTAGTGACCCTGCAAGGCAATTACCAAGGCTTTATTTGCACTCAACTTTCAATTGCACTACTTCTTGGCACACACACTGGCATAGGTACTGCTTGCGTGTATGAGTATGTTGTTATTGTGCGCGCTTTTTCAGTCAAAAGAGGTTTTTGGCGAGTATTCAAGCAAATTCATCAACCTACGGCAATCTTCGTTGAACCTCGTGAGTTTCTGTCTCACCTTATTTCACAGACCAAACACTCTGCAAATAACCTACGCAGTGTGGAAGCGATTTGGCAAGCACGTTTTAGCAAACGATATTCACGAGCACGATGAACTGTGAAGTATTTTGGTATTTGAGTTGGTGCAGTTCCCCATAGCGAGATACGAAATGTCCAAATGGGTTTAAGAATGGCCTTGTCCTAGAGAGTTTACTTTTGTAGCGACAATTGAGGATGCGAGTTTTCCAATTGAGTTTTGAGTCAACATAGATACTACAACAATAATGAACTGTAGTTTTTCGTGCACTTTCTGACTCCTTTTTGCGTTCTACGGATGCAGAGGATTGACAATACTTCTATTAAACCCAACTCTGCAGAAAATTTCATCTAATCACTTTCACTAATTTTTTACAACTTAGTTTTTTTTTCACTGAACACTGCATTCTCATTGAAGTGGATTTAATTCCCGTCGAAGGCGTAATAATTTTATAGCGCTTAGACTACATGTTCAAATTTGTATGCCCCTCACTGTACAGACGAGGTGTGTTCAAAAAGGAGGCTGACTTTATATTTCTCTCGAAATATATTTATTTATTCATCATAAGTGCATTTGGTCCCTTCGAAGTAGTCCATTTCGGATGTAAAACACTCGTGCTTGCGCTGTTTCCAATTCTCGAATCAGCTCTGATGGTTGCTCAAATGGTTGGAGCTAGTAATGCGTGCGCGACGCATAAGAAATAATAATGATAGTACAAATTTACGTAATTACAAAAGTAAATTAAATCGTAACGGCAATACCATAAATTACATCACATCTTTTCTGTGTCTTTTTTCTATCATGAAAGGCTTGTTTTTTCCATTTCGTTGATATCAAATCATATCATCATGTATATGAAACGATGCCAGCGAGGCTGGTTTATGGTTAATTCAAATAGAAGCTTGTCTTTTTATTTTCGTTATCTTCACTTACGAGTAATGTGAAAATCTATGCGAAGAACATAAAAAATACGAATTTGTTTATGCGTACATTTGTAGCTGTCAAAAAAGTAATTAAGCATAATATAAATTTATTTAATGCCTAACTATTTTTACTACATAATATTAAGTTAAGTATTTTATGAATTTCAGTTTGCACCAAATTTCATAATACTAGCGTTTCGGGCTTTATTTCTTTTCATACTTTTGCATTGGCTGCCCGCCATACCTTGCGTATGAGTGACATTTTCGCCTCTGATTTACTGCATTTAACTAAAATTACCTTTTATATAAAAATGCCATAAAATTCAATGGTTTATGTTTTTCGTGCCACTTGTATACACCCACATGGCCCTCAAAAATATGTACATTATATACATATAACTAAAACTAGAAAAAATAAAATAAAAAAATTATCAATTCAATGGCGTCATTAGTAATGAACTCAACTCAGTATTTCGCATTCAAGGTAAAGAAGCTGCTGACGGCTAATAAAATGAGTAGAGTCGTAAATAAATACTTTTAGATATTGTCATTTAGTTATCTTATACATAAAACATACATTAAAAATACGTGCATACACATATATGCACGTGCGTACATAGGTACATATGTGTGTGGATGATCTCACATAACACGCTCTTGACCATGACCATTGAGCTGGTGTTGCTTGTGATACAGTTGGTATTAGATTTTGATGCGAATTGCTAGTTACTTTTTTGTTTGACTAGTTGACTCACTGTAGGCGTTCGAATAGGCACGCAGTAGGAACGAAGTTGGTTGCGCTCAGTTCATTTTGTAAAGGTGGTGGGTGTGTCAAATTTATGAAATTTTTATTAATATGTTACAAGTACTTGTATTGAGGATATCTATTAGACTATTAAGTGAGATGAAGATTCGTTAAAAATTTTACGAGGCTTGAAAATAAAGGTTTTGCTCACAGTTTATCCTAAAGTATAAAATATGCCGCAAAAAATTTAAAAGCATGAAAGGGTTTATGTTTTGCATCTTTCTCTTGAAATTAATCAATTATATTTATCTTATATTATATTATTACATCATTATTGCTTATATAATTAAAAAATAGTTGAAGCACGTAAGCGCCGAATCAACTTTTCATTGCTTTCTGAAGAGGCTGCTAGCTGGTGCCTACAAATCTTATGAGCCCCACTATCTTATGAGGAATCGAGAGTCTGCAGAGTAAGAAAGAAATAAAGCCTGATTCATATCAAATTGTGCTCTCTTCGAACGAGTTGGATGGCGTGAGGTTTCATGCCGGTATTGAACCATAGACAGCGGCCTCCGAAGCCAAGTGTATTTGCGCGTGCCTGCAGGTACTGGATTCCAGATTAACGGATTCACAAACCGCAAAGTTTATGGACAAAGCTATAAAAAGGCTTTGAGCTGCAGTTATTACTAAGTAGCAATGATAAGTCTCTTGGTGCTTTCTGCTTAGAAAAAGTTATTTTTGACTCTGCATTTGTTCGAGAAGAACAAACAGAATTCTCATTTAACTTTTCTGTTGTTTTTAAATATGGATATTATATTTTCCCTATATGATTCAAACTGTTCTAATGACCGCCAAAAACATACTTATGTATGTACACAAGGGGAAGCAAATTAATCACCCTATCGAAAGATTTATAATTTTTCCAAATGGAGTCATACGTCAATCTTATTCGACACTTGCGAACTACTTTTCCATTCATCGTAAATTTACTCTTTGTTTTGGCCCAATCCACCATTTCTGCACCAGGAAACGTCATAGCCATTCGCCGTCTTTAACGCTTTACTTACCCTTTCCATCGTATTTCGACCCACTGTGCGTTCGTGCTTTTGGCGCAATCAAGCTTACGTTTGTTGCTTTATGCTTGTTTCGGGAGGGCTCGTATAATTTCAGACACATACATCTAAACATTTTGAAGTACATACATTTTTTGCTGTTGTGGTATTTCAATTAACTGTTTTATTGTTATTTTCATACAATGTCGCATTTTTTTATTTTAATTTGTATTTATTTTTAACTGTTGACTTGTAGTTGTTTTCTTTTTAACTTTTTTATACAAGAACGTGTGTGTGCCTGTGTGTGTGTTGTGTGCTTGTGGCTGTGTGTAGGTTTTTCCCCATTCGCACATTCTGTGTACTTGTACTTGGCAAGTTTATTTTTTGTGCTGCCTTTGCGGTTAGATAAATTACACAAATAACAAAAACAAAATGTATGGCGGAGCAAAAAGTGGCAGACGTACTTGCTAGATGACTGCCCAACCGACAATTGCGATTGAATGAATTTGCGCCGATCGTGAGCTGTTTGATTGGTTGGCAGGCCGTTTCTCAAGCGTACCGTTGCTGCTGCTGCTGTTGTTATTATTGTTGTTGCGCTTACCAGCTTGGCTGGTTGAACGTTTTGCATATTCTGTATTTGTTACTGAATATTTTTCCATTTTTTCCCCTTTTTTTCTGTATTTTATTTTCTTTTGTCGTTTTGTTGTCTCTTCGTAGCTACTCGAAGACAGGTAGATTTTAGGTTGATTGGTTTTTGGCCGACTCGCGCTGGCTAGTTGGTGAGGTAATACGAGTAACAGACGCAATTGGCGCACGCGCCCAGCGACTTAGCTACATAGCATAGCGCGGACAGCGACAAACAAGTGTGAATACATAGAACGCTGATTGCGAAGGCGATTTTTGTGATTTAAAATAAAAACACTTGTACAGAAATATGTAAATATCTACAAAAGTATATTTTTGGCATTTTACTTAAGCTGATCTTTAAGCGGCAGTCTGTTTGCTATACATCGAACACAAATTGGCTGCTTAAGAAGATTTTAGTAAAAATACGAAATTGATTTTTGTTCATTCTTTGCGTGTTGGTGGTGTTTTTTTTCGTTTTTGTATGCTTAGCGAATTTCTGTGTTTGCGATACTTCTCCTCACTGTGCTTCAATTGGAATACGTGCCTTGTGCTTGTGTGTGTGTTGGTACGCGCCTGTAATCGCTTTTAACAATTGTCACCTTCTTATATTCTGCTTCCAGCTTTTTCGCTTGGCATTCATTATCGCCAACATTCCGACAAATTTTGTTTCGTTTCGTGTTTGCTCAGTTTAATCGTCGCGAAACTCAGTTCTGAGCGCATTTGCGGTCTTCGTGTTGTTTGCCAGTAAATACTTAAGTAGTGGAGTTTTTGTTTCTGCTTGTTAAATCACTTAAAGTGATAGCCGAAACAGAATTGCAGCACATTACGAATGCACATCAGCGAATTCCACGAATTTCAAAATTAGAACACGCAAAAATAAATGACATTGAACTTAGAAAATCCGGGTGATCGTACTTTATTTATTTATACAATATTTTTAATGGAAATTTAAAATTATATGAACATATTTTTTAATGCCTAGAAATATAAAGCTTTTCAAATGTTGCTTTAACTGAAGCACTATGATACATTTTAATTACCCAAATCAAGCTTCATATTTTTTTACTACTAACGCTTTGTTTTGTTGGCGTTCTTTTTTGAAATACGGTCACCTTAATTTTCACCGCCAAATACAGGTCATAATATCGCCGCTGCTTTAATTGTGTTTCACTAAGCGAAATTGTTTTATAAACATTTGACGAAGGCATTACGCTCTTCGGCATGATTCGTCGTACGCCGCTCGCCGCTATTGTGTTAACGCTTTTAAGTGGAGCTCAAATGACAGTTTCATGTGCGCGCGATTAGAGCACAAATTCCACTGCATTTATACACGTCCATATACATACATACGTATTATACGTTAAGCTTGCGCATGTGTGTGTTCGGCATTGAGACAAACTGACCTTGACTTTAAAGTGCTGTGTCGACGTAGCAAAAAATATCGTAAAGTTATATATTTTTAATCAAAAACAAAAAAAAAAGCAAAAAACACAAAACGACACAAAATTAAAATGAATGATTTGTGTTTGTGATCTTAGATAAAACAACAAAGTGATCGCTTACTAGTCAATTGCGCATCAGTTAACTGATAGAGATGTTTTTTTGGGAAGTTATTTTTGTTTTGTTGTGTTTTGTGCATATTTGTGGAAAATTTCATTCACATGAAAGGCAAAGAAAACTGTACTGGTACATATATTTTTAAATACAGCTTTGTAAGCTGAAACTTTGTGAAGATTTGTGTTCAAAATTAATAGTAGTGCGATGAATTACCTAGTTTTTACCTTTTTTATGCAATTATTTGTTTTTTATTGCCATTCTACAACGAAAATCATAAAACTCAAAGCTACAAACATCATACAAAAACCCACAAAAATTTAACAAATTTTAAAAAATATTTCTAAAAATATTTTTGATCAGAATTTATAGAAAAACGTTCTAGATCTTATTCCATTTGAATATGGAAAATTGTAAGTTTCAAGTCGTTCAAAATTCTCGTTGATTTTTGACAATTTTTTTTTCGCAGAGGAAGATGCAAACAAAAATTTCAAAACTCAACGTTATTTTTAGCGATTTTAATTTACACTTTGTCAGCAAGGTGGCGCAAAATTAGTCATCCAATTAATTTTAAATAACTGTTTTACTAAATGAAAACAAATTAGTTTGAGTGATGGAAATCTTTATTCGAGCCTCCAGCTTGCCTACTTGTATCACACAGCTGTCTAGTTCATAAGTACCGAATGTGATTGACGTACGACACAAAAAATGATAAGTGTCCGATAGGGTAATTAATTCTACGCCATTTAGTTAATTTCCGCACCTTATACTAATTATGAATGAAGTATAAAAATTTTTTCTAAAAATTCTGAATAAAAAGTTGGAAATTTTGATTACAATTTTTTGCAAATTTTGTTAATTTTATACAAAATTTGGAGCTTTAAATTATATGATTTTTGTTGTAGAATGCTCCATAATTTGTGAAAAAAATAAAACTTGGTAATTCACCACACTCCTTTAATTTCGATCACAGTTATATATACGTATCCTTATATATGTATTTTATAATTTTGGAAAATGTATGTATAAGTACATACATGAATAAATAATACTCAAATACTTACAAATATCAGATATTCAGAAGTATAAATACATGGCTGTGAGTTTTTGGCAAGCCAACTTATTTGACTTACGCACTTTTTGCTTTCAGTTCAATAAACCATGAGTTTTCATTTGAACCACCAGCTGTCAATCAAAAATTGCTGAATTTAAATTAAAATTGCAATATTAAAATTTTCAATGTAAAAGTCGTTAGAAGGAATTTGTTTTTTTTTCAAAGTCCACAAGCGCAAAAAATTTTATAGCCCGTGGACCCAAGTCCTGAGTTCCATGCTTACTCTTGACATGAAATATGATAAAAAATAGAAAAAGTTTGTTTTTAGCAATTGTCGTCCTTCGGCACACTACAGAGTACCTACATAAAAATAAAAGCCTTGCTTAAAAATTCTTCTGCTATTCAGAGGTGCCTTAAAACTGAGTGCGCTTCTATTTGATGCATTTGCTCGTTTGTATAAGTACTATATATCAACATGCACGCTGTGGAAATCTCACTTTTACACAGATAAACTAAAATACGGATTGCGAATTATCGTAGCAGATGAACATTGAGACCTTTAAGATCTTTTATGGTCCGATATTACGTTCTTACGCACTGAGGCTTAAGGCATTTGTTGTATTTATGTTTGTATGTATGTATATTCAATACATATATTTATATATATACTTATAATGGTACATATACATGGACTTTAAATTACATTTTCTTTTCATAGTAGTTATTTTTTCTAATTAGCTTTTGATTCGATTTACAATTTGCATGCACTGAGCGGAAACAAATTTAATAACAGCAATAATAATTTTTTTAATTACAACTGACAGAGTAATGTTGAAATAATAATATTTAAATACAGGGCAGTTATTATTTATTATCAGTGGCATTCACGCTACAATAAATTTTGAGAGAAAAAATATATATAAAAGAGAAAGAATTCAAATGTGTGCACATAAATACTCTCACTAATTAATGCATAACTCGAGCTACTAAGCCTCATATTGTTTCTGGTTCGAACAAAATTTGGAAAAGTGAAATTTTTGCCACTTAATTTTCGACCACGAAGTTTTGCATAGTTATTTTAAAAGGATTACAAGATTCCTGCTGCAGGTTTCACAAATATTATTACGGTAGGAAACAAAAAAATTGATATGTGAAGTGTATTTTTTTCTGATTATTTCTGATTCGCTTATTAAGCATTTAACGCACCAAAATTTAATATTTGGTTGCTTTTTCGAGTTGATTTTTTTTAATGAATTTTTTTTTTATACAAAGGTTTATTTGGGAATTGCTGCTGTATTTTGTGTTCGTTAGTTTGTGCTACAATGTCATCACGTTAATTAAATTTATAAAAAAATCTTTCAACTATATAGCGCATAGTTCACTAATTTCAACAAAAAAAATTAAACCTGCATGAGAGTAAAACAATGTTCAAGGTACACTTACGGTGTACACAAATATTTATACATACATATTTGTCTATGCAATTGTAGCTTACAGCTTGGTGGGAATTTTAGAAAAACATTCACTCTCAGTTCATAAAGTGTGTTGTTGACGGCGTTATCAGGCGTTGTGGTTGCAACGAAGCGTTTTTTTGCTGGCAACTATAATTTGAACAAAGCTCGTAAATAGAAAACTGCACTAATGCAAAAAGCGCAAATTAAAATCATGAAAATATTATTTAATCTAATTAGAAAACAATATAATAATAATAGTAATTACAACAGTTAATAGTAAAATGGAAAACACGGAGAAACGTTTACTTTGCAATAAACTATTTTTATGCAAGCCTAAGCTTTACAGAAAAATCAAATTAAGTGCAAAAAGTACTAAAAAGTAAAAGTTTAAGTTAAAGTGCTCTTAGGACAAATTCGGATGAAATGTTTAAGAAAGATAAACAAATCATAATTTAAAATAAAATTTAAAAAATAACTATTTAAAAACGGAATGATATATAAGATAAAAAATAAAATTAAAAAAAAAATTTAATTTTAAAAGAGATATTTAAGAAAATGCTCGAGTGTGTAAAAATTGAAAACGCCACGTATAGTGAGAAAGTTTTAATTTGCATGATTTGCAAAGAAAACGGAGATCTCAAGCAATCTGACCAAAAATTTAAAAGTCATTAAATGGAAAATGCAGTTCGAAAAACTATAACCACTCCTTTGCTATTGAAGAATAAATTTGTTAAGCTAAATTGTCTGAAAAAAGAATCTGTTAGGTTAATTATATGAAATTGTATTTTTCAAAATTTTAATAATTTTTTTTTTAACTGCTCGAGAAAAACGATTTTGTGTGAGAGCAGTAATGCCTGGCAATAATGGCCGGCTTCACCGATTAGTTTTACATTTATCAGACTGTTTCGGAATACATTTTTCATACATTTTTTTAGGCACATATTCTAACATGTGGGCTGAAAAGTACCGGGCTTAACAAAGCAAACACGTTTCTTGTTTTTTCAAAATTAGCTCTATTCATCAACGTAATTTCCATCATAAACAACGCAATTATTCCAGCGCCACTCTAACATTTCAATACCACTTTGGTAGAGCGATTTATCTTTTCCCTAAATATGTATAGGCGCCAGTTTCAGCGAAATTTTTTACCGTTGCGCATTTTTTTAGGCTGCGAACAGTCAGTTGGGGGCCAAATCTGGCGAATACGTTGAATGTTCATTGAATTCGAAGTTGAATTGTTTTGATTGACTTGTGACATGGTGCGTTGTCTTGATGAAACAAAAGAGCTTTCTCATAGTCAAATGTGCATGCAGTATAAACCACGATGTTCTTTTGATATCTTTACGATGTAAGCCTACTCACGCAACTTCACTTTTCGATCCTTCAAAAGGAGTTTGAGGGGTTTTTACTGTTTTCTGGTGTTACCACCTCATTTGGACGTTCATTACGTTGTACAGCATCGGTGTCTTTATGATCACGTTGAAGTCAGCAAACCATCGTTTTATTGTTGTTATTAGGCCCGGGACTAGTTGCGAGTTTTAAGTTGCTGAAAATTTCTGTTGCTTTTTAATATTTTTTTTTGCTGTCAATTATGTATAAATTTTTCCATACAACGCTTGAACGCTGGAAGGGAAGAAATGCAGAGATCGAGCAGAAAGTTATTAAAAATCAACGGGAGTAATTACAATGCACTCTGCTGCGCTTGAATTAATTGAGATATAAAATTGTATATAAGAAAAAACGAATAAATTTGAAAATTGCTATAAAATTTTTAAAGCTTTGGAAAATAAAAGCCTGTTCGTAAATTCAAGTCTCTGCCTACTTAAAACTTGCATTGAAGGCTGCTGAAGCGATTATTGTATAATAGATAGACTTAAATTCTCTTTTATGATTTTATTAAACAAAATTGATATTGCAACAAAAATTAATAAAATGCAAATTAAAAAAAATGGATTAATTTTCAAATAACTCCAATATTTTATTCAACAGTTGAAAAGAATTTAAAAACGTCTTTGTTTCCACCATTCATCTAATTAAGCATTCATAAGTGAGTCACTTACGTAAACATATTTATGGCGATGAGTGTTTCCGTTATACGTTTGCACTTCCTTACTTAGTGAACAAATCGTTTCAATGATAATTAATAAATAATTTTCTCATATAACTACAAATTTTAATTAAAAATTGTGTCCTATTTCAACAAACAGTTCATACAAAAACATTCCCAGTGTAAAAAACGCGTCCCAGTACATAAAAATCTCCGATCCAAAGGAACAAAAGACATCAAGAAAGAACATTGCAAACTAAATACCATAAACTTCATGTAAATTCACATCAAACGCAAAGAAAAACGCTAAAAAGCAATGTGATATTAAAAACAAAATAAAATAAAATTGACCTCATCATAGTGCTTATTGTGATTGAATGTGCATCAAAATCAGTGGAAAAGCGCCAAAATAAAAATAATATCATCGTTCAGAACTATATATAAACAATCCATCAACAAATTAAGCCCGACATACAAAGTTAACTCATCATCAGTCTTAGGAAGCAATAATAACACATACATACTCATATTTAGTTGTATGTATGCATTGAAGTCGCTCGAGCCATCTGCGAATAAACTCATAACTCAACGTGTGCACATATTTGCAAAAAAAAAAAACAAAATAAATAAAATAATTCAAATAAAACAACCTCCCATAAAAACAAACATACCAGCATAGCGCAATAATTTCATATTACTTTTATATGCAAGCATAAATCTATATATATGCACGTAACGACAAATCTGACGAATGCTCTCAAACGTCTACATCACCCAATGTGCAACAGCAGCATCCAGCACATCAACTACATAGAACTACTATAGTATTTAGTATGCTAAACTTCAGCAAATAGTATTTTAGCATTCTCATTGGAATCCAAATCGTAATTGACATTTGGCATTTCAAGCATTCGAGGCATCAAACATTGACATCAGTATCAGCGCCAGCATAACGACATCTCAGCAAATGTAATATGTGCAAATGTGTCAACACCTAAAAGTACATATCGGCACTCACACGCTCACACATGTACGTAAATGGAATAGAATACAAGTAAAATAAATAATAAGCATCGAAATCAAGTCATCCGAAGTGAGAACTGCACGAAACGCACAGCAGCATTCACAGCATTCAACAGTTGACACTCACAGAGCGGTTATAGCATATAAACTTATTCATACATGCATACATATAAATATATGCCGGTATACGTACATACATGTTGTATACGCTCATATATATGTACATCTAAGTGAAGTTAAGACATACGGATCACAGTTCAATAATAATTACGTCATTGCACATTTCATCGAGCTCTAATTGCTGCCGACCAACAACATCATTGCCATTCTGTTAGTAAGTCAGTGAGTCGCTCGGTCGGTCGATTAGTCAGTGAGGCGTCAAAGCAGCAGCAGCCACGGTTCTTCAATCTACATGTCATACACAAAGAACAACGCTGGAGTGCAGCTGAAAGCAAAGGCGATTTGAGTAGTGGGCAACATAGAAAAAACAAAACTAAACAAAAGAAAAGTGTAAACAGCAGCCAGCAAAAGCTCTACTGAAGTTTCGTTTAGAACGGTAAATGGAAAATAAATTTGAGATGAAAATAGAAAGTCATAAAAGAAATTTTACTACAATTTTAAGCGGTTAATTTTTGGTTTTTTTGATTACAACAGGTGTAGTTCATGCCATTAGATTAGAGTAGGTACATTAAGGTGTGTCAACCTGCATATCGAAAAAGAAAAGAAAACAAAGAATGAGTTCGGGTTTGGACAGCGTATCATAAAATTTGGTATATTTAATAACTTCCAGCAAAATATTTAAGCTTAATACAGGTTTACTCCTAAAGTGGATGGAGTTGAGAATACCACTTCAACTAATATTTTTTTATTTTGTTAATTTTTTGGGGGCTGACTCAAAAAGTATAGCAAATTTTATGATTCTTTTGTAAAACTGAAATAAAAAAATCTTTTTTTACTTTGTTAAAAAAGCAGAATTTAGCATAGTTTTTATTTTTGTAATATTGTTCATTCCTTAAAAGATGTCATATAAATAAATTCAAAATCTTACAAAAAATGTTGAAAACTTCCGAACATTTTCATCTTGAACTTTTGAACTTTTTATTTTGAATCACCACACTTTCAAAAGTAAAAAAAATCTAGGCATGTAGTTTTATAGCCTATTGAATTTTTGTATAATAAAATGCAAGCGCGGCCGCCGTAGCCGAATGAGTTGGTGCGTGACTACCATTCGGATTTCACAGAGAGAACCTAGGTTCGAATCTTTTTGAAACACCGAAATTAAGGAAAACATTTTTCTAACAGCGGTCGCCCCTCGGCAGGCAATGACAAACCTCCGAGTGTATTTCTGCCATGAAAAAGCTCCTCATAAAAATTTCTGCCGTTCGGAGTCGGCTTGAAACTGTAAGTCCCTCCATTTGTGGAACAACATCAAGACGCACACCACAAATAGGAGGAGGAGCTCGGCCAAACACCCAAAAAAGTTACGCGCCAGTTATATATACATATATATATAAAATGCATGTTTTAAGCGGCTAAAAAACTGGTTATATTCAAACATTGTTTTGTTGGTTTTTTAATATTACAAGTAAAGTTATAAAGACTATATCTGATTCTTTTAATTTGTTTTGCAAATGGTCTTGCGCATCTTCTTCCACAAGAAATTAATTTTTATGTGGAATAAAGTGCAAACAACCCTCAGAAAGAAAACCCATTAAAAGTTCAAGCGATTTTTAGCCGCTTAAAAAAATTGCGCTTATTTTACTAAAATATCACGAGCCATGTTACTAGGTACCCGAAAATTTTGTAAAATAAAAAATTCAAAATTTAGATGAAAATATATGTACATATATAAAGTTTTGCTAAGTTTTGCATAAAGTTCGAACGTTTTATTTGTATGGTTTTCGTTAAAGATGGAGTAATATGAAAAAAAAACTAATAACAAACAATTTCCAACTAAAAAAACATTGTAAATTCTAAAATATATTCAAAACTCATCATTAACTCAGTTATTTTTGTTATTGTTGTACCAGCATATACATTCCCCATCATATTTGTGAAATGCTGCTGGAATAACAGTCCTTGACCGAAAATAAACCCAGATCGTTTCGGTAAAATAGACTGAATAGACTGCCGTGGGTACGATTCAGTTATACTGCCACTGCATATATATATGTACAAGTACAATCCAGCGCAACTCACGCATGATATTTGGAAAATTTATTATTATTATTGTTATTCGAATGTCGGCAACATTTGTGAACACTTTTTTAGAAACTTGTCAAGAGTCAATCGAATCTTTTCTTCATAATTTTTTCTTAAAACAGACACAGGGAGAATTATCGCCATAGATGATGCGCTTAAATAAGCTAATTCTAGAGTAGGTCTACTTTGCTAATAAAAAATAATTTTACATGGACCAGAACTGGCCACTTTTGCTAACAACCGATTGTATAAATTCGTAGGTTGCACTGGTTTTACTAATTTGCTGATCGTCTACTGCGCAGAAGGTGATTCCAGGTAGCTTTAACAAATCTCCTTTCTATGCTAGGTATATTATTCACTTTGCTCCAGTTTCAGTCCAAGAGATTTGTTAAGACCATGAGTACCCTAATTACGAGACTATATACTGCCCCTGGCATCTTTATTATTGATTTCAAATGCCTCTATAGCAACATAAAACGGAGGAAATATAATACAAAACGGGGTTTGGTTATTTGGTATAATATTGTTTCATAATATTTTGGTATAATTTGAAGTTTGAATTAGTTTGAATATTTCATTCCGATATTCCAGAATATAAATCAAATTTTTCGACTCTAAATTCAAACTGTGTATAGATGAATGTGAAAGATATGAAAGAAAAATCGCTTTCACTTATCAAATAAAAACTAAGATATTTTTTCCGCTAGCTAAAACAGATTAGTAATGGTTAAGAGTTCTTAAAATACTATTAAATGAATATTCTAGCATTAGAGAAATATATATAAATATTGTATAAAAGAACTTACTAAATAAAATTAAACACCCCGCTGAAATGTAGTAAAATTTCTTGACCGAATTAAAGTTACATACTTTATTTATTCAAATGACACATCCATTACCATCAAAATCCATTACGTGTGTAATATACAAATTACATATCCCCATACTCGGCCATGTATCGCTCATAACAGATAATTGAGTACTATAAAATAAGCTGTTGCACCGCGCTTGAAACAATTAGCCGTATTTATAAATAACAGAAATTACATTGATAACATACCTATACATTACCTATTTTTGTTGCAATATTATTTGAGCAACAATGTAACAGCTCTTTACTTAACATTTTGTGAGAGCTGCTCTAAATATTTTATTAACAGATCGCTTAAGGTGAAAAGTGCTTACATATGTATACGTATTAATTTAAGAACTTTATTACACTCATCATTATGTATACAAACCATATAATTTAACTACTTTATACTATGAACTTCAAATACATACATATCCTTATATATGTATATATATGAATGTACATGCATATGTTCATCATACACAACTATTTCCTAACTACTCGCAAATATCAATTTTATCGAACACTTGCGCCATTAACATCGGGTTTATCTATCGTAACTACTCACTATATAGTTACATACATACTCGTACATAAAAATCGCACCTCAGATCGATGGAAGTCAATTTTGCTGCTGCTGTGTAAAAAAAAAAGAAAACAATAATAATAAATATATCAAAAAATATTTACATATCGTTGTTGTTGTTGTTGTCGTTGTCGCTTATACTCGAACTGAAAAAAAATAACTAAAATATAAACAAAAATTGACCAAAAAAATATCACAAAAGCTCATCTACGAAACCACACTACTTTTGTCAGCAAATTTCACCAATTTGCAGAGATGAATTAAATCATAAATTTTGAAAGTAAAACTACTTATTAATAATTCAAGCGAATTAAAAACTAAAATGTCCATATTCGAATGCATTGAAGTCATTAAATGTACTTAAACGTCACTAAAGTCATCAACATTTCATCGCCACTCTCGAAATGTGCTATCTCACACCTTTCTATGCATCAGAACCATCAACATCTGCAAGCTATAGTAACTAATATTGTTTCGCACCAACAACATTTACTACATCAGTCAAACTCATTGTGAGTGTAACGAATTCGCAACACAATTAAGCAATGAAAAATCAACAATAAAATAATTTTTTATTTTTGTTTTTCTATTTCTTTTCCCTCTCTTTCTCTCTCGCTCGCGCGCTCGATTGATGATCGATAAAAGTTTAAGAGACAAAAAAACACCCAAAATAGATTTGCGCACGCCAATGATAAGAAAAATTGTTAGTGCAACAACCAACAACAACAACTACGAATATTGTTAAACAACAAATGAGTAGAAAATCGACGGCAACGTGTAAAAAGACCATCGATGACAAACATCATAGTTGTCAGTTTCGTGAAAATAGACAACAGCGTATAAGCGCTTATACCAGTTATACACGAAAATTGGCAAGAATATCCAGGAAAGAAATATAGAAATAGAAATCCATTAACATTGACTGCGTTAAAAAACAAGTCAGAGGAAAAGTGATAAGAGGGCCATTCAGAAGTATCGCAGCTTAGGCAAAACTCAACAAAGCTCGTCACTAGTGACACAACGTGAAAACGAAGCACAAAGTATAACTATAAAACAAAAAGGAATACAAATAATTTAAAATTCAAAAACATCAACATTATTCCGGCCATTAGCAACAACCACGCCCATTTTTTATTATCTTAAATTTAATTGAAAGACTGAAAGCTTAAAGAAGCCACGGCATAAGTACCTATTAAACATTCACATAGAAAATACGCTACATTTGACGCCGTTGCTATTACCGTCCCCACAAGTTGCTGCAAAAAATACGTCTCAATATGAGCCAACCGAATTCGCCGGCAACACTACAGCAACAATTACAATTGCAGGCGAATTGTGCCAGTTCGGTTGAGAGTTTAATGAGCAACGCTTTCGATTTGATTGGTGGCGCCAGTGCAGCGCAGCAATTTCTGAATCATATGGATTTGTATGCACAGCAACAGCGTCAACAGCATCAGCAACAATTTAACTACCTGCAGCAGCAGCAGCAGCCGCAGCACCACCAGTTGCTTTCGCATTCACATATGGCCAAGTCACCGTCCTCATCGCCGACCAATTTCGGTAGTGGTGGGAGCAGCAACAGTAGCAGCCATAGCAATATAACCATCACCACCAATAATTTGCATACAAACTACAATCATCATCAACAACAACAACAACAACAACAACAACAACAGCAGCAGCATGCAGTCGCCGCAGCAGCGGCAGCAGTGCAACAGCATTTAGGCAATAAGCATTCCATATCGTTGACATCTTCGCCAATCACATCACCAACAAAATCGATTCTCACACAAGTGGCCGCGGCGGCCAGCAGTGTCGGTGCTGGTGCCGTTAGCGCCACCAGCACAACAACCACCTCGCCGCCGTCATCGTCGCCGCCAACCATTCTAAATAGTTTCAATTCACAACATCATTTTAATTTACATCATAATAATCACCAGATGGATTTGCAACAACAACAGCAACAGCTCCAACGGGAGTCTGGCACACAAAATATTAACACCGGTATGAATAGCGCTAATAATAACAACAACAGCCCAAGCAGCGAACTGCTTTCGAATAGTGCGTCAATGGGCACAACCACCCCCACCGGTGGTATAAGCCCCAATGGTGGCGGCCATCAACATCAACAACAGCAGCAGCAGCAGCACAACCATGCACATGCGCACGCACTCGCGCAACATCAGCAGCATTCGCACCAGCATCAGCATCATCAGCATCATCAGCATGGCAGCAGCACATCGCCGTTCAAGCCGCCAGGTTCAGCGTCCTGTTGGTGTTATGGTGAGTTCAGATTCTCTCTGTTCTTTTGCTTACAAACATTTACCACCACAAAACCACCGTAAACACCATTAGCACCACCCACCGCCATCAGCTCGCTGCTCGCTGCTCATAGCATACAGCGGTTGGGTGGGTGTGAGTGGCAGAGCATCATCGCATTGTTCGTATGTTTCGCAACATTCGCACTCGCTTCATAACATCATCGCGTTGTTTTGCTTCCGCTCCTAGGCAGACATAGGTGTAAGAAACAAAAACAAAACAAAAAAAAATAATAATAATAATAAAATAAAATGGGATAAAGATCTGAGAAAGAAGATTATAATAAACAAACGAAAGGAAAATAGAGTATTGAAGGTTTGAAGAGTTTTAAGAAATAAACTTAAAGTGTAGTTAGGTAATAAAAATATCTTATTTCTTTTTACATTCACTTGTGTATACAATAATTATAATTATTTTTAGTTTATGGCTATTTTGCTATTAGAAGGCACTTCTGCCGGGGTGTGTGTTTATGGTACATACATGCATGCGTACATGCGCCTAAATACATGTGTATGTCATAGCACTGATCGCAGTCAAGTGCAAAAAGAAAGCACGTTTCGTACGCGCACACACACATACGCAGGCTATACAGACTTGGCTTCGCAGACAGAACAAGGTGCGTGCTCGCCGTTACGCAAAATTCTTGTCATTCAAAAGTTGAGCTGTATAAATGTTCCATTCTATTCCAATCCACCTTCGGCGGATCATAAGTAGCTGTATTGGTTTTTGCGCATAAATGTGTGTATCTGTAAGTCTATGGATTTTATTGTTGTTTGCGTGTGTATATGTGTGTAGTTTTGAATATTTCTGTATATGCAAGGGTAGAACCAATTCTTGTGAATTTTGATAATTTTGAAAAATCACATGATGGGTTGTCGAGTTTTAAACTGGGCCATAAATAATGAGTTTACTATGTATGGAAATGCGAATAATTTATTTTCATAAACCACTCATTTTCGACACTTCTAAAGCTATATTAAGTACACTTTGATATATCAATATTTTATTTGTGCAAATGTATGCGAGTATAACATATACATATATCTGCGAGTATATAAGTACTAGTACATACATACCTGTTTGTTTATTACAAGAATTGTCTAGCGAAGAGCGAATTTCGAGCAATAGGTTAGGTTACGTTAGGTTAGCCTAGTTGGCAACAAGCCATGCATAGACCTTTTGGTCCCTAGCGATACCAGATGGAGATCGACCTCTATGAATACCGAAAATAGACATCACGTAGGATGTCAGCGCTTTTCGCAAATTTAAGCAGCGCTGGGAGATTCGCTTTTGAGACGTCCTCCTGAACCTCAAACAATGGAGCTCCCAGGCATTTTAAACGCGAGTGATGATTCGCCGAAAAATATTACAAACATTAATTATCACCTGCTTAAATTATTCATTCCTGTGTATTATGCTGATGAAAATGCCAACACATGGACATATTTATTTATTCAATTTATTCAATGGGGGTACATAATATCATATATCAATTCAACTTTTTTTAAAATATTTGGAAACATTTTCTTTCTAAATTTTTTTTCCTTAAATTTTCATAAAAATATAGTTTATTGTGTAATAAAACCTTATAATTCAGTGTTCCAAATTTTTTACAAAATTCTCAAAAATTTAAGAAAAACAAAATATTTTTTGTTGTATTGTTTTTTTTTTAGTTTTTATAAAATATAGTTTATTGTGTAATAAAAACCTCATAATTCAGTCTTATAAACTGTGCATAAAATTCTCAAAAAGGTACCATCAAAATTTAAATTTTTTAATCAGAATCTTTCATAAAAATATAGTTTATTATGTAATAAAAACCCCATAATTCAGTGTTACAAACTTTGTACAATTTTCTCAAAAATTTAAGAAAACCCAAATATTTTTTGTTGTATTTTTTTTTTTTAGTTTTCATAAAATATAGTTTATTGTGTAATAATAACCCAGTGTTCCAAACTTTGTACAATTTTCTCAAAAATTTAAGAAAAACAAACTATGTTTTTCATAAGTTTGTACACAATTTAAATTTTTTAATTAGAATCAGTTTTATAGCCCATCCAATTTTAGCATAGTAAAGTATAAGTTTGAAGTCGATAAAAAATGGAGCTAATTTTTCACATTTTTTTGAGAATTTTTCCCCTCATAAAGCATATGCCCGGAAGTTTAGAACTTTGATTTATAATATATTTTTATAAAAAACTTGAAAAGAAGGTTGGGATGAAAAATTTTGCAATTATTGTCACTCCGATTATGTGAACACAAGTATTAGCCACTTGAATTCAACTTGCGAAAAACTCAAAATCTTTCCTATTGATATTTTACGCTATTACGAGTATTATGGGAATTTCTATTTAAATACTTATACGTGCATACTTGTACTTAATTTTAGCAAACCTAAAAAATTTAGGTAGTCTCAATTTGTATGTACTTGTTTTTGTATTTAACATTTATTCGCCACTCAATTCAAGGTTACGTATACGCCGTGTAATATGCAAAATCAAACATCTCCTGAGCTAAAATTTGGGTCAAGAGCCACCCATACTATAAAGAAATTTAAATTCATTATGTAATACAAAGCACAGCTTATAAGCTCGTGTGAGTGTCGAAATCGTTGACAGGCCAAATTTTGGTAATATAAATTGGCAAAAAAAGGAAGAGAGTTGAAAATGAACGTATATTAAATCATAATAAACTGAATATGGAGGTATATTAAATAAAAGGCACAACGTGTTTTGGTATTTCTTCATGTATTATTCATGTTAAACATACACGTGAGAATTATTGAATGACATCACTGAAAATGTTATCAAAATGATACCTGATGTGGTTGGTGTTTTCTTTTAACTAACAGAGAGTCGCTTCCTATGCAAATTTACATGAAGTGAAAGAGAAATGCCAAACTATGCCTTTTGCGGTGTAAATAATTAAATAAACAATTATTTTCAACAAATAACTATTTATTTGTTATTTTTTTATTTTAGTTGGATAATAATAAAATTGGTGGTATATACAAGATTGTTTTTGAATAACTTGGTTTATAAATAAAAAAAGTTATTCGCTGATGGTATGTTTTATTTTGACCTTTCCGCGCCTCGTTTCTTGTCTGTTTGTATATGATTGTTGAAAAATTATGAATCTTCCGATAGAGTGATTAATTTGGCGCCACCTTGTATATAAAATTTACTTGCTTAGGCCTGGCTTCTCCTTCAATGTTGAGCGTATCCATGGTGCTGGATCATTCTACATCCTCCCTGGGTCCGAGTGGGCCTAATTTAGGAAGCAGAGGATTGGTTGCTTAGTTCTGTAATTACTGTAAAGGATGTAAATATCTACTCCTACAGCGAAGCGGCAATTACTGGCTTGTGCACGTTGTTTGTGTGTTCGTAATCAGTCCGAGAATACCTGACTTCTCTCGATTGTATTGGAATACTTCGATATTAAGCTTATTTTAGAGGATTGGGGTTCCCTTGGGTACCCGTGGTCTCATCCGGAAAAGATAGGCTTCGAGTCAATTCATTGAGCGCTGGAATAGTGCGCCAACATGCAAAGTGGTGAGATCTTTCAGGCTATGGGTAGATCGTGTGCACTCGAGGGAATTTCTAAGCATAACAAAGCCGTAACTCCCAAATTTGGTAGGTATGCCTACCGCACATTGTGCGGTGCAGGTCCATACGGTAAGAATTGGGATTGCTTCAAGTCTTTCCTGCAGACGAGGTGGAATCATCTCAGCTACCCTGTTCTCATAGGAGCGGATATTGCACGTTTAAATATCACACTTCTGGTGAGATTCATCAGTGGCTTGAAGCGGTTAATACGAACGTAATTAGCCACTTTTCGTCGCCGTATTATAATTCAATGCCCCTTCTTACTATTTCTACCTGTTAAGTTATTTTTCTTGTGCTGATTTTTTACGTTGAGAAAGTCGCATTTATCAAATGACTCATTTCATATTAAGCAGTCTAGTTTTAGTTTAAAAATCCTTTTTGTTTAAAATTTTCTTTATACTCTTGCCCCCAAAAGTGCTTTACTTCAAGTTGTCTGTAGAAAAAAATTAAGAATATTTTCAGAACTGAAGAAAAAAGCAAAAATGTTTATCTTTTATGCACTCGCAATTTGTTAGTGGCTAAAAAAACTTTTGAATTATGTTTTAGAAATTTGTTTGAAAATTCACAAAAAACTTAGCACATCTCAAAAGCTCATAAATCAAAGCAGTAATATATTTACATTTAAATTTAATTGCACTAACATTGTGTTTGTGTATCTTGGCATGGAAACAAACAAATAAATGTTGAAATGAAATGAGCACAAATCTTTAAATATGTTCATATGTTGTGCATATGTACATACATATCTACATAATTATATATATATATATAGACACCGGTATAAATATATGTATCTGCTTTTAGCGAAAGTTAATTAGGCGCAACGTTTGCGTATTATATCACACATACATACATACATTCATATGAAGTCTAGCATAGTCAGCTTGCCCATATGTTTGTGCATAAACTTGTTCATGTATACTGCTCACAAACATATACATACATACCTATGTTTATTTATTATCGTCAATTGGTTCATTATGTTTGATGCCAGACCTCTGCAACGTTTCTGTTGCATTACGAACTAGCAGCGTGGAGATCAGAGAGTTATGTTTTATTCGGTGAACTAGTGGCTGAAAATGTTAGGCAGATCTCATTTATTTCGAAACCATGCTGAATAAGCATGATTTTAAATATATGTGCGTATTATTAAATTTTAGATTTTATTTTAACCAAAGTAAATTTATAATATTCGCACAAATTCCAATGACCGTGCGTGAATATATATGGTACATATAGGTATGTGTTTATTCGCGAATATTTCATTGGTCTGATAGCATTGCGAGTGGTCCATCCAGGACTGTATTGCTAAGAAGGAAGTAGCAGATAACTGTTAACTGAGTAATACTTATAATGCAAATTCCTTAATAACTTTACCAGAAATACCTGGTAGCCTTATTGAATGATAGATGCGCGGTCACTCTAAGTTATAGGTGGGACTACCATACTTTATTTTCAGTTATATGTATGTGGCATTGTGCTGCCTTCCCTACGAAAGCAGCCACCAAGAAACTCAAATTGCATAGCAATTTTACTTGTTTTTTCTGTTTCAAGCGTCAATCGCCATATAAAGGGTGGTTAAGTTTCAATGGCCGGTGTTGATTTTGAATAAAATACAATTTTTTTAGGAAATTATTGTCATTTCTCTTTATTACGATAATATTGGTATGGCTCAATTACGTATGGAACAAAATATTGGCCAAATGGCCGCCGTGGCTCCGGTGGCACACCTTCATCCGATGGTCCATGGTTTCGATGACACTGAGGCGTAATTGAGGTTCTATGCCGTTAATGTGCCGAATTATCTCACCTTTTAGCTCTTGAATTGTTGCTGGCTTATCGACGTACACCTTTTCTTTTAAATAACCCCAAAGAAAGAAGTCTAACGGTGTCAAATCACATGATCTTGGCGGCCAATTGGCATGGCCGCGACGTGAGATTATTCGGCCATCAAATTTTTCGCGAAAAAGAGCCATTGTTTCGTTAGCTGAGTGACAAGTGGCACCGTCCTGTTGAAACCACATATCGTCCACATCCATATCTTCCAATTCGGGCCATAAAAAGTACGTTATCATCTCACGATAGCGAACACTACTCACAGTAACTGCCTGACCGGCCCAATGATGCCGCCGGCCCATAAACCGCACCAAACAGTCACTCTTTGTGCGTGCATTGGTTTTTCGGCAATCACTCTTGGATTATCATTCGCCCAAATGCGGCAATCTGCTTATTGACGAATCCACTGAGGTGAAAATGTGCCTCATTACTGAAGATGATTTTCTTCGAAAATTATTCATTCACTGTTGCCATTTCCTGCCACCATTCTGACTATTGACGACGCTTGAGTCAAGAGGCTTTAGTTCTTGAGTCAATTGCACCTTGTAAGCGTGTAAATGCATGTCTTTATGCATAATGTTCATCAACGACGAGCGTGAGAGGTGCAATTGTTGGGCACGACGACGAGTTGAGGTGGACGACTCTTCCACCACACTATCGCGAACAGCAGCAATATTTTCTGCAGTACGAGCTGTACGAGCATGCACCGGTGTTTTTTTTGCACAATTTTTCTGATTGTACGCACATTTGGACGATTAAATTGACCGAAAGAATCACGAAGTGCGCGATATGGATTTAGATTTGAACGTCCGTTTTCATAATAAACCTGAATAACTTTAACGCGTTGCTGGATTGTGCATCTTTCCAAATTGAGTTAGTCTGAAATTGAAAATTGTCAAATGAAATGGAGAAAAAGACTTGACGCTTAGGTGTGGTTCACATTCAATATCGGCCCTTGAGATTTAACCACCCTTTATATGCTAGCTGTTTTATTTCTTAATATTATATTGTATATGTATAGGGATGTGTGCAAACTCGCACATCCACATTCACTATTTATATTGAGTAAGTACCACTGTTCTATTTGCTTTCAAAAAAATACACCTGAAGATATACTGGCATGAACCTGATTAGTTAGAATTTCCGTGTTTGCAGACGTAAATGCGTATGTACATACTTGCATATAAATATGCGTGTATTCTGCTTGTTTATAAAAACACATGTTGGCATATTTGTGAAATATTTAGTGCAAGTAACCAAAAATGTGTTAAAGAAGAGGAATAATTACGCTATATTTTTAACCTAAAAAATTAAAAAAAAAATACTAAATCTATAGTAAATCTATAGTATGTCGGAAAATTTTCTGCTGTATACTTTCCTTTTACCTATAGAGAACTATTCAACTTAGAAACCAGACATCGTTATGTAATAATAAAACACAAACAATAAAACAAATTATTATATATATAAAAAGAATATATAAATAATTAAATAATTCTTGCAGCTGAAAACATCAATTGTTTTCTTCGTGAAATGTAATAATAAATACGTTAATAACGAGTAAAGAAATAATTACTTTTGGAAATATGCAAATTTTAGAAGTTTTAATACAAAAAATGTTTATAGAAGATTAAATATAAGTTTACCCATCAAACACCGTACACATTAAAGTTACGTAACTCTTATTTTGGCGACAGGGCATGGCAAATATATGGATGGCTCGGAGTTGGACGGAAGAGTTGATGGCGAAGTATTCTGGGAGGAGCACCCCATAAAGCTCAAATTTAGGCTTCCGGAATTAAAGAAGTAGTGGATTGGTTGCTTATATCTGAAATTGCTATAAAGATTGAAAAATGCAATCTTGTTTGTGTGCTGAACTCGAGTGTGGGGGCGGTTGTTCATCACTTTACGTTTTTGCCATTTCTGAAATGAAACCTTGTATGTTAAAAGCTTCATTATTATCAAAAATGGAAGAGTCATCTTCTTTATTTAGAATAAGTCAAAGGTTCTAATTGGTTGGTTGTGCGGGCTTTTCGGTATCCACTGCGTGTGCGCAATCAATCGCTTGCATCAGTTGCTTTTGGGGCAAATTTAAATATCAATTTTACACAATTTTAAGCGCAATGTATCATATAAAAACACACAAAAAAAAAAAACGGAATTAGAAAGCTGATTAAATTTTTTGTAAATAAATAAGCATTTGCATTCCTTCTAAATGCTAAATATTTATATTTTCCAAGTATTCTAAATATTTTTTTTTGAATTCTTACAAGAAAACTGAGTCAAAAAAATGCCACTGCCAATTAAAATTATTGAAGCAAAATTAATAGTTTACAGACACGAATAAATATTTATATACATATGTGTATATTTTTCGAGACGATTCTTCAAAAAACAAAAGGCGCATAATATCAACTCCGATTTTGACAAATATGAAACGTACGACCTGTAATATTAGTCATTTTCATAAGGAGATGCATCGAAAGTCATCTTAAATTTCACAAATTGTTCTTGGCTTATTGCCATACATCTTTCCATAATTAAAAAAACCAAAACAAAAAAGAAATTCTATGACATGAAATTGAGATAATTAAATTTTTGAACCGTTACTGCACAACGCTTAGAATTTTAATAGCGGATTTTGACAATTTGTATGCTTTGTTGTTCGCCTAAGTTATTTCCAATAGCTCCTTATCCATACTTGAATAAAGTGGGCCAATTCAAAATAGGTGGTCTTAATTCAATCTACAGAAGCTAGAAAATCAATCTATTTTCACTCAAATTTTTGATTGAAATGCATAAAAGTATTTCATACAATGCCATAGAATGGATAGAAAGACTTGTGCGTGATTACCATTCGGCAGGTCACGTGCTTGAAACCAACTGTGTATGTGTTAGAAAAGATTTTTTCTAATAATAGATTTTCATACAATTTTAGAAATTGAATTTAAGAATTAATTGACTAATTTAATTCTGTAACTTAAAATTTTTAATTTTTAAACAGCAATTAGTGTCATGTGATTTGGCTTAATTCGAGAGTCTCCATTCAGAAGTCAAATATCGCATTTAGCAATTCAGGAATAAAATTGATCAAATGTATTGGCTGGCTTATTTAGGAGTCAAAGTAGATAGAAACACAGACAAACAGTTTTTTTAGGAACGAAGATATTTAGAAATAGAAAAATGAACATTCAGTGAATTTACTAGTTTTTGAAAATCCACCGACAATTGTTGCTGCAAGGCATTCTGAAAAATTTAAAAATATGCCATATACATACATGTGAATGCATATGTATATATGTAGCTGTGTATATGCGACAGCAGTCAGTATGTTTTTTTTTATTTACTTACTGACAGTAACATTTAATGCTCCTATGCTATTAAAAAAAAAACAATTAAAGTAAAAAAAAACCAATTAATTAAAAAATTAAACCAATTTATTTTCACGCACATGCAAATGTGTCAAATTTATTTGAAATAAGTTGAAAGTTATATTTATTTAGTAATTGAAAAACAGTAACACATATTTTTATAAAAAATATCCAAATTTTGTATTCTTCCGAATTTCGCTTATGATATACCTTTATTGAGTTTTATATGTCAGTTCACTTCTACTTCGCTTCGTTATATTCAGTTGAAAGCTATTTTACATAACATAGGTAACAGTAGCTGTTATGGGTCTGCTAATTGACATAACATAGATAGAACTAGCTGTTGTAGCTTTGCAGTACTGTTAATAATGTGAGGGCAGAGACTAATACGAGTACACATACATATTTCCTTCTAAATGATCAATAGAACTCAGTTTATCTGGTTTTATTCGCTTTACTAAAGCTACTCTTCGAGTAGACGATTTCCAAACCCACTGAGAAATGTAATATGAAATGTGTGTTAAGTAACGATGATGGGGGTTGCCACGGTATGTAGTCTGCATTCTTTATCTTAAAATGTCCTAATGCACCCTGCGTTTCGAGTAGAAGTGATGCAACTTGATATTAAATTAGACTATGCCGACTTGGTTGCTTTCAAAGCAAGGATTTGAGGATACTTCTGGAGGATGTACACAGCTCAAGTGACTGCCGCCTTAAGTTTGAACTCGATATCCAAGTAGAAGAGGCACACCATTTTACAGTATTTTATGTCTGCATTTGATGACGAATGTATTATTTACAGTGGTAAAAAGTAATTTTTAAGTGGTTGCCAAACAGAGATGATGCTATAAAAAAATGTTGATACATACTTCTTTGCTGACTTATGTAATATTACCTTGACAAGATAATGACTTTGATTCTCGAAACAAAGTTTATCATTTTGTAAGCGTTCCTCTGGCCTTAATCAGTTTTTCCGAAGAATGAGGTAAATATTATCGTAATCAAAACAGTTCAAACCTGTCAAAGGGGATGGCTGCAATCAGAGAGAGTCAAGAGTGGAAAAGAATGCAACGGTTTTTGTGCCAACAACTTATCTGTGTTTTATACAAAAAAGCCTAGAATGCGATAAATAATATTTTGATTAAAACAAACCAAATTTTTCATTGAGATAAGAAAAAGACTAATAGCAATAATAAATAGTCTAAAGTTGGGATACATCAATATCTCCTTATCAGCTTTCTTAGACATAATAAATAGCCTAAATTTGGGATACGTCAATATCTCCTTATCAGCTTTCTTTTTCGTTGTTGAGGTCAAAGGAAAGCAATGAAATTTTTCATGCCAACCCAATAAGGGTTAGTATAACCCATGACTGTTAAATCTGGGAGAAATCATATTAGGCCACACATTTGACATTTATCTTCCCAATTTAAAGAACTGCTAATCTTATATTAATCCGAGCGCAAATAATATTTCAGTTGTTATTGTAGCAGCATAAACATTCTCCATACATGTACGGGGAATTCTGCTGAAGTTACATTCCTTGGCCGGATATAAGTCCGGGTCGTTTCGGTAACCGAAACCGACTGTCATTGGGAACGGTAAGCTCTCCGTCGTCACATATGGTTCTGAATCGAATAACGGGATAGGATGTGGAGTCTTTTTCTAATAGCTGTCACTCATAGCGAGAAGCTTGCAAAGTTCCACGATTTCAATTGACTTGTTAGAAAAACTGATAGGCATAGTCTTCCTTCATTATAGGTATTCCGACTGCGTTTAACTGAGTATCGCTTCGGATTGGCAAGGCATTTAAAAATGAACATATGATCCTTCACGAAAATACCAAATGGGTACGAAAGCAATCGCAATATGCCGAAATGTTCCAAGCCCCGAATGACGATTTCTTTAGAAGATGAGTTCGATCAAAATGATCTTTACAAATAATAATCTGCATAATATGTTACAGATTTTTGAAGCACCAATTTTTCGATAATTTCGGCAGTGTAGTCGCATTTCTTGCGCTGTTTAGCATGAGAAAGAAACGACTAGCGCGCTTTGTTAAAGTCGGCCAAAATCGCGTAAGCGGTTATCACGCTAATCAAGAAGAAGAGAAACAAGTTGCATTTCATTGGAAGTACTTTAAGTGTATTTTTTAAAAATCGAAGTAATTGGTGATGTGCAAGAATAAAATTGACCCTAAAATTACCGCATGTGACCGTTAAGTGAACGTTTTGTAAGAAGAGTATTCCATCTAATTTAAGCCAAACAAAATTATTCCTTAATATTCCTCATACAATATTTTTGATATGTAAGCTTTTCAATAGAAAATTTTTACTTTTCAACACTTTACAGTAAATTATTTACAGCCACTGCTCGAATAGAACGCAGAACTCGCTTTCGGTTTTTCTACACCATTTAGCGCAATATTAATGCATGGTGTATGTATGTACATATGTATGCAGAGAAGTGTATTTACACTTTCCTACCATGTTGGTAATAGGCTTTTCACACATACACCTATTTCTTAAATTCTACCACATTTGTAAAGTTTCGCATTTTCTGACGTTTACATATAAACACACATACATATGTATGTAAGCATGTTCTTACATTTATTTAGAGCACACTCGACACTTTCTATTTGGGTCTTTAGGTATCTGTGTAATGTCATTTTGCCCTCAGTTCACTGCTACGTACATACATATGTATACTCGTATGTATGTACATATTTAAGTATCGCCTGAATATTTGAAATGAATTCAGTTCACAACTTGTATCTAATTAAAAACTAACGACGTAGCGCACAAAAAACAACACCAACAACCAATATGCTTGTGTATATAAAACTCTGAAGGGCACAGTTGACAAAAGCACATACCTGTACACACGCATACAGACACAAACTTAAAAAGTGCGCGAGATGGCAAATAAATTAGAACTGCAGTGTGAAAAAAATGAAGGAACGAATGAAAATGCCGCAAGGCCGTGAGGCTTAGAAATTAGTTGTAGGCAATGTGCAAAGGCTGGCACACATTCATGCAATTGCACTGAAAATAGCAAATACCCTGCAGGCAAATGTGCTGGTTTCCAAATGGTGATTTTCGGGTGATAACACAATTTAGATTACTTGGCGATACCGCTTTGTAGTGGTTGTTTATAGTTCAAGAAGTTGGGGAATTTTACAATGACGTGCATTAAAGAAGGTTATACTCGTGTGGCTAGCTACTGCCTACTTCGAGGCTAGTGCTGGATTCAGAAAAGTGGAACTTGCTCACCAGCAACTACTTACTTTTCGACAGATTTGCCAATTTACCGAAAAACTAAAAGTTTCCACTTGCCAATTGCGATTAAAAAATTCAGAAAAAAATGTTTTGTAAAGAAATGAATAAAATGGAAAATCTGTAGTTCAGTTTTTAGTATTGCGAGTGCAGTTAGTTTTCTACAAGATATCATGTTTTGAAACGAAAGCAAGATTATCTTCGTTGACAATCCGGCTGCACTAAAGACGGTTGGGATCCAAAGTCTCGAAATCAAGTAAAATTTCAATAAAATCTTGCTAATAGAATCTTTAATTTTATATAACAAATATAACTCTCTCTAACCAATACAATCGTGCCACTTCTGGACTAGTTTGGAATTTCTTTCACTCGTTTAGTTTTTCTTTGCGTATTTTGTAATAACATATCCGTGTATGTATGTATATATGTAAGTGCGTATATAGAAATGCGATATGTATGCAGCGTATTAGTTGACGCCTTTTTCATTAAATGACCAACTTGTGTCGTTATGTCAATATATTCAATGGCTGAGTTACCGCCTGCGTGCCAACCTGTCATGACCCGTATAGGCATACATGCAAATTCATATGACAGCCTCAAACGGTGGTGGGCCTGGGCATACGTGTGTTTGATGTGTGCATATAGTGGAAATCTAAATAAAAAATAAATCAACTTTTTGAAAGGGTGACATTGGGTCCATTGAGGACTATCCTTTGTAAATATGTAATAGTGTTTAGCTTCTCAGCCACGCTTTGACCCTTTAGGCTATAAATACGCACACATTTCAGGCAGAAGTAAGGTAGAGTGTAACATAAGTGCGCTTCTAAACATGAATATTTAATCACTCGCACCTTTGTATCTTGTATTTGAGAAAGTGAAAATGGGGGAAAAATTGAATACCGTTTGCTGAAAATACCGATGTTATGTCATTGACTGGAAAAGGCAAGGTTCTGTACTGAAATAAGACCTATAAGGAACAGGAACCCTAAGGAACAGCTTCGGCATGCAAAAATACCTATGTTCTTCTTCTTAATTGGCGCGATAACCGCTTACGCGATTTTGGCCGAGTTTAACAAAGCGCGCCAGTCGTTTCTTTCTCGTGCTAACCGGCGCCAATTGGACACACCAAGTGAAGCCAAGTCCTTCTCCACCTGATCTTTCCAACGCAGAGGAGGCCTTCCTCTTCCTCTACTACCACCAGCTGGTACCGCATCGAATACTTTCAGTGCCGGAGCGTTTGTATCCATTCGGACGACATGACCCAGCCAACGTAGCCGCTGGATCTTTATTCGCTGCGCTATGTCTATGTCGTCGTAAAGCTCATACAGCTCATCGTTCCATCGTCTGCGATATTCGCCGTTGCCAACGTGCAAAGGTCCTATGTTGCGCCTACGTAAATGTTGGAACAATAATTTTCTCTGGGCTAATATTTTGGTAGACAGCAACGAATAGTAAAATACGTATATCTAAAGATATTGGAATGCGTCTACAGATTTCTTAATGATTAGTAGAAATATTAGAAATATTAAAATTAAAAAAAATTAAAAATTAAAAAAATAATAAAAATAAAAAAAAATTATTTATTTCGATTAAAAAAAATATTTCAGTTTAAAAAAATATTTATTTAAATTTTTTTTTAAGTTTTGGATATAATTTTTTGTACATTTGTGAATAGAAATTAAGAGAGGGTATTAAATAAAATCTATCTGATTTTGAAAGTGATTTTATACCAAATTTCGAGAAAGTGCCTTTTTTCCATAGGAATTCAGTTGTACTTTTAAAAGCCTAACAAGTAAATATTTAATAAATAAATATAAATAAAAAATAGGTATCTAATTTTTTGCGTCACAGAACAAATTTGAAGACATCAAACATTTTTTTGTTTTGTTCTTCCTACTGCAGTCGAATTTGGTTCGTGACATGCCATTACACCTATCCTAAAATCCTTACCTTCAGGCAACATTGTACACTTTTTTTACCAACATTTAAATTCTTATTCACTTTTGAGCTTAGCAAGTGATTTTTCCTACATCTAGCCTTTGTTTATATTTAAA
This sequence comes from Anastrepha fraterculus, assembly GCA_037575425.1. Classification (NCBI taxonomy): domain Eukaryota; kingdom Metazoa; phylum Arthropoda; class Insecta; order Diptera; family Tephritidae; genus Anastrepha; species Anastrepha fraterculus. The sequence continues at coordinate 268,544 of JAYXIM010010978.1, read as the reverse complement.
GTAAACTCGAAAAATATAGATTAGTTGAAAAATGGATTTCTAAATGGATTTCCTCTTTTGAATCTGCCTTTTTGGAATCATCATTCTCTCCTCTGAAATAATAGTGGTCTTTCAAAAGTGATGCCCAGATGTCGGTATTGAATAATTCCTAGACGATACTTTGTTGTATGTCATCTTTGACATATGCGTAGTAGACAGATGTACAATTTAAACCATGGATACAAAGCATTAAAATTATTGAAACTTATGAAAGTCCAAATTTTTTGTTAGAAATAATAATCCGAATGAGTCGATAATTCAAAGGTTGGTGAAAAAATTTCAAGACACTAGTTTTGTCGAAATTAGAGAAAGGACTGATAGACCAAAAACTGCTGAACAACCTTTAACAACGAATCGATATCTCGACGCTCTCAACAATCACGCATTCATGAATATACGTGGAAATGCTCAAGGTGTAAGTTTTCACATATAATTGTTGAGAGCCGTATTTTGAATAAAAATAATGAAATCTGAAATAATTTAAATTTTTACATGTTTTATTTTAAAACCACGTCTATTCGGGTCTTTTGAAAGACCCTTTATTTTTCTCCTTTCATATGATCATTTCATTTTAAAACACTTTATGAAACATTAATTTAATTAAACAAACTGAGTAAATAATTGTTTTCTTTTTTCCCTCTCTTTCTCTTTTTCTCTTTGCAGGTGAGTCAGTTTGTTCGGGAATTGAGGTTGAAATTGAAAATAATAACAATTTCTCTCATGGTAAGCTTTGTCATTATTCATTAACTATCATTAAAACCGACTTTCATCTGCCTACAAAATTGAAATTGAAACAAAATTAATGCTTTAGTTTTAATTTAACAAAGAACCGTTTCTAATATGCCGTTTTACAGCTTTTTGTGCCTTTTTTAAACAACATAAGTTTCCACTTTTATTTTGCTTTTATATTATTTCCCCAAATGCATCTTATTTTCTTGTAACTATATTATCTTTTTCTCGTTTTACGATCTCGATCCTTCGGCGTTTCAAGTATTCACCAAATACCTTCAGAAGCAATTACAATTTCTAGAAATTAAATAATTGTAAATAATTTAAAATTTTACTAAAAATGTATATTCTCTAACTTTTCAAAAAAGTATAATGGCAATTTTTGGGATGCAGATAGCTCAGGGTGCATGATAATTCCAAATATGTTATTTTTTGCGTGGTCTTCTGACAAGTCCACTCAGCGCATTTGTGCAGCTAATTTTAAATAGAAAGTGTAATTTTCTTTAAGTTCAAGGAGCAATCGTGTTTTTCCAACATTTTATTGCTACACATTTGTTTCCAGTTAAATCGGCTTTCCGCTCCGGTGGCTCACCATTTATGGAAGAAGTTATTGCACATGTATTTATTTTCAGTTGTGCATTCCCTTACATCCGAAAAATTCAGATTAGTTGCTGTCCAACAGAATCCAATGAAAAAAGTTTCTCCGCTTTTTTAAATAATTTCGCATTGTGTCAGCCTCTGCGTTTAATTTTTGCATAGCGCTATTTTCGGAAAACGAATAGCGTTTCAAGACATTAAATACGTTTCAGATTAAATTAAAAATCCCGAAAACTTTTGTCTTAGTTATAGCCGGCTTGTGAGAATTTCTAGAATTCCGCTATTTGGCCTACAAATTTCCAATTATACATAATTTTGACTGCGGCACTAATATTAGCTTATCACAAATTTATTATCACGAAAATATAATAATAATTGGTGAAAATCGATAATTTTCAAATCACTCCATACATATCTCACGCATCTCATTTTCACCGAACATTCAATCCATTTGCGCAAACGCGCAACGTTTCATTTCAACTCATTTCATGCCATTTCGATTCACTCGATTCCATGTCGCCAAGCGATGCACTCATTTCTTCGCCCCATTTCAGCCCAGCTCGGCCAGCAAAAAGCCACAGCAAGCAAAAACAAAAAATAACAAAAAACGATCCATTTGAATACTCATTTGAAGCGAAAGAGAGCGCAACTGTTATTATTTTTAATTTTAAATCCTCTTCTGTGTATGTAACGATTTATTAATGTATAGTAAAATGCTTATATGTATGTATGTAATGCCTGCGACCGTAAGCGAAATACATGAGCCGAATGCATGAATTTCGTGGAGGTTATACAAAAAAACAAAGCAAGAATTTAGTAATTTTTGTAAAAGGCAAATTACACAAGCAACATTGCCTAATTGAATATTTCATTAACGCGCCTCGGTGCTTTCCATTTTTTCCTTTCTCTTTCTCTGTAATCCTTTGTTTCGTTTTAATAATCGCTCAAGCAGGCGATTCATCGTATCATATGAAGATCCTTGTGCCAGCAGTGGCCTCTGGTGCCATCATTGGCAAAGGTGGCGAGACGATCGCCTCTTTGCAGAAAGACTCCGGTGCTAGAGTTAAGATGTCTAAGTCCCATGATTTCTATCCGGGTAAGTGGCAAATATATAAGTACATACACACACTTCCACACATAGTATTTTTGTGCCTGCTTATTTTACGATTTCTCCGCACCCACAGGTACTACCGAGCGCGTTTGCCTCATCACTGGCTCCGTGGATGGCATTATGTCGGTTATGGATTTTATTATGGATAAGATACGCGAGAAGCCCGATCTTACCACTAAAATCATAGACAACGATTCTAAGCAAAATCAAGATCGTGATAAGCAAGTGAAAATTTTGGTGCCTAATTCCACAGCCGGCATGATTATCGGCAAAGGAGGTGCTTTCATTAAACAGATCAAAGAGGAGAGTGGCTCGTATGTGCAGATTTCACAGAAACCCAAAGATATTTCATTGCAGGAACGTTGCATCACTATTATTGGCGATAAAGAGAATAATAAAGCTGCTTGTAAGATGATACTCTCCAAGATTGTTGAGGATCCTCAGTCCGGTACATGTCTTAATGTGTCATATGCCGATATTAGTGGACCGGTGGCTAATTTTAATCCGACTGGTTCGCCGTATGCCACCAATCAGAATGCCATTAATACGAGTACCGCTTCATTGAACTCCACATTGGGTCAAACCATCGGCGGCGGCGCCACTGCTGCAGGTCTATTGGTAAATGGCACTGGCATCAATTTATCATTGAACTTGGGCTCACCAAATCCAGCACCCAACTTGGCTGTGGCTACACAATTACTTGAGCACATTAAGGTATTTATGCAACATCTAATTTAAAACGCTAGTTATGCTAATTACTTTATGCTTTCTCTCTATGTACATACATATAGGTTGCTCTACGCGGCTCTGGTTACTCAGAGACCGCCACCAACGAAGTGTGCGCCGCTCTAGGCGTACTCGCCAAGTACGGCGTGTTGGGCATGGGAGTCGGTGTACCGCATGCTAATGGCACAACCACACTCGGCAGCTATCATCTGGGTGTTTCGGCGTTGGATCAGCAGACAGCTGCCGCCGCCTCAGCGGCTACTGCCGGCAACGTTTTCGGTGCAGTGGGTCAAGTAAATCTGGATCAATATACAGCGGCAGCGGCCGCTGCTGCTGCAGCAGCTGCCAGCCGTCCGACACAGTCGCACCTGGAAGCGGCCGCCGCCGCCGCACAATTCGATCCGTTCCGTCATTTGAGTACGAATGCCGCCACAGCGGCACAAGCCGCCACACCGGTATCGCTGAATAATAATAGTTTCGGTTTAACAGCGGCCACCGGCACCACGTGTACCACGGCGCAAACCTTAAGTGCTGCAACACACTCGCTTAGCGGCTTGAGCAAGAGTCCCACACCGGGAGATTTGGGTGCCAAGGATACCAAAAATGTTGAAATTCCAGAAGTGATTGTTGGCGCTATCTTAGGTGGGCCACACTTTTATTATCCTTACTAAAATAAAGTAAACCCAAGTTGGTAAAAAAACACACACACACATAACAATCCGAAACCTATGCACTGACACATTTAAAAGTTGTTGATGTTTCCACCCGTTAAACAAAAAACACAAAAAAAAAAAACCAAAAAAAAAACAAGAAAACAAGAGTTCGCCTATTGTTACGCCTAAATTTATATACTTATATTGCTAAGAAATCAATCGGATTGTAGTAACTTAGAAAAAAGGCTTAACATATTTGCTAACAGTAATTCGTTTTTAACTTTTTAGCATTGCGTATGTTTTGCATATTTTTTCGTTAACCACCACAATTTTACCAACGTTTTGAATACCCCTAAATCTAAGTTTAAACAGAGTTATTCACATATACGTACTTGTATATCACGCCGAAAAGTTCGTATGATTCGAAAGTGAGTGATATATTTAAAACTTCATAACGCGGCAGAAGATTTTATGTTATTTTTAGGTTCGCCAATTTATAGAATGCCATAGACAAAGTGTTAAAGGGAGGTGTTTTCTGTATGGAATGAAGAGTAAAGGCATAGACGCTGCAATATAATTTCTGGCCTAATTGTTTTAAATAATTCTTTTGTATTTAAGCACTGCAAAGCTAATTGTCTTCAGATCAGAAAGTGTTTGAAAAATGTGGTGCATACTTTTAGACATTGTAGGAATAATAAATTCGCCCATACAAATGTGTGGAATTTGCATAATAAGCGCCACACCTTCTGATAGGAAATTATGCGAAAAATTTATTGCATACTTTTAAGCGTTGTACGAGTAATACCGTTTGTGTGCAGAACGCGCCTATATACCTATGTGTTACACTCAGTTTACGCACATCTTATTTCCGCATTCTAACGCGTTTACTTGCGCAGTAGCTAGGCGGTTAGCACCATATTTTCAGCGTAACTTTAAATGCAATAAATGTTTAAATTGAGCGTAACGCTCTAAATTTAATCTCACTTCTCAGCGAATCTAAGTTGAGTCGGTGTATTGCGCTTTATTTTAATGTACAGGCAGTTTGCGTAGCTCTATAGCAAGCGACTTAATTCCAGTGGCATTTTTTCAGTTCATTAGCTTAGAGTTTGAGCACAAAAAAGCTTCTTTGTAATTCCGCTTCAAATATTTCTATGTATAGATTTAAATTTTGAAAAGTACGAAAAGACGCAATCCTTTCATCAGACACTGAATTGCACCATTATTTCAGCAAACACACCCACACATACACACAATTTCACTTGAAGTTACTGATTCCTTGTTTCATATAGTTCTTATAGAAGAAAACTATTTTAATACATACATACATATTTGTTGAGATACTCGGTTTTTTGTTTGTAAAATCTAGTCAAGTTCTTGCCGCAAACATTTGTTTTGTCGTTGTTGTCGTTTATCACAAACTAAAGTTCTCAAGCAAAAAAAAAAAAACAAAAACATCAAATCTCAAGAAATCTGCGCACTGGACTCACTAGCAGAAAACTATTCATCAAAGAAGTATCTTTGAAAACTCAAAAAAAAAAAAAAATGTGAATCAAATTTGTGAAAAATATACAAACAGATATGTTTACACATAAAAGCATAAAATCCAGATGTATGTTTGACGAAGTAGCTGTGATTTCTTTTACGACCCCTTTTCACTTCTTACATAAACACATTCATACACATGCGCACTTACATACTTGCACCCACAGCACAACGAATATGTGGTGATATTTCTTGTTTATGTAAATAATATAATTACGGTAATCATTACCAAAGTTGTGTATTTATTTGTGCGGTCAATATTTAATATGGCGAGCATTCTTTCATTCATTCTTGCTTGTGATATCCAAATATCAATCGCGCTTAAGCATCAGCATTCGGGTGCTATTCGTTTGATGGCACGACGTTTGAATACTCAAATAAAATAAATAAAAAACAAACCAGCATTACGACATACCACACAGATTTGAGTATTACTTTTCATTTTTCACTCTTAAGCACCAAATAAAGCTCGTGAACTCGGTACGCTACTTTACTCGTATGCGCCGTTTATTCATGCGGATATCCAGAGCACTACTACTAATACTACCACTACCATTACTACTTCACTGCTAATAAGCAGTACCTTTCGCTCACTTTTACTCTGATGATGAGAGAGTGGATCGCCTACACTCAATTTTTGTTAAAATTTTGTTCGCCCTAAACGACGAGGCTTACTTACGACGCATGCGCACATACGCACATTCATACAATCGTACATTCAGAGGCATTCCTTACAAAAAGACATACGAATAATGTAGTTTTTGTTAATCATTTGAACTTCAACATTCCCAATACTAAAAAACCCTTTACAAAAACAGGGTGCGCTACATTGGTTGTGTGCAACCAATTACCTTTTTTATATATGCATGTATGTATGTAAATGGTGTTTAGTGCAACGAACATACATACCTATATATGTGGAAATGCACACCTTAATCTACATACATACTTACAATCAGTCTGTAATGGACCTTTCGATCTTTCAACACAACAAATATGAGTGTTATAGAGCTTAAGATAGAACTTTTTGTTTGTTTTTATATTCAAATATATAACGATGTACATACATACATACGAGCATATTAATATGTGCTTTCATAGGAGTAGGTGCATTAGTTTTTATGAAAAAGGGATTGGCTTTTACAAAAAATATACAAATACATATACAATATACAAATATTTACATATTCATATAAATATATACTTACGTAGGAATTTACATTTAGAAAAGTGCCTTATATCATAAATACAGCAACCGTGCAACGCATTCCCCCACATACATACCTATGCACATAGTTAACGCGTGTAAGATCATTTAACTAAGTATGTATATGCCAACACATACATATATGAACATATATGCGTATGTACTTGTACATGCATGTCTCATTTTGGTGGTTCTTTGTTTCCCAGTTGTGTTACGCGCCGCGGTTGCTTGTGCTAAATTTATTTTAGTAGATTACATTTTAATATTTTATCAATTAATCATTCTTTAGGTATCTTTTTGTGGGTTACGTTGAACTAATTGGGTCTTACACATTGTACATATGAGTACACACATATTTTAGAGTTGTATGTAATTTAAAGGATCGATAGAGCAAACTACTGAATTCAATATAACATTCGAGGAAAATAAGCGAACACCCATGCGCAAAGCCATAGTAAGTTTAGACACGCAAATTACTGCACGCAGCGATGCAGAGTAACTCTATAAGCCTTAGCAATAAAAAAAACTAAAATTACTATAATAAAAATGCATAAAACAATATTATTTAAAAGGTTGGTTTTTCGAAATCCATTTGTGTATAGCAGCATGAAATCGGTTAGAGTTTCCAAAACGATAAGTAGAAAAACAAGTTTTCTCTACCCACAAACTTTGGAAAGCTTTATAGTTGTTCAGAGCATGCAAAGTGCTCAAGTTTTCTGCGCTATAAAATTTTATTTTGAAAACTATTGCTTGTAAGCTTTATTCAAGTCCAAACATTAATCGAAAATCTAAGTGAGTTTCAGTGTTATTTAAGAACTTTCATTTCCTTCGATGAAATCTACGCATATATATTTTTTCAATTCAAATCAAGAGCGTAAGCGAAAATTCTCTCCAATAAAGCAGAAAGAACAAAACAGTTAACGAACGCAAATTTTGCCATCACTTGCAAAAACCGATAGAAGATCGGTAGAAGACCAATAGACATATCAGCTGTGATTGCTTAAAAAATTATTTGTTGTTCAAAAAAACAAAAAAAAAAAAACAAAAACAAGCACCAACACTTTATATACTCCCGTTTTTTGTAGCTACATTTTTCATTTTATCGTTTCTGGCGCACCCGGTAGAAGTGCATAAAATACCAAATTCCACAAAGAATTAATTTATTATATGTTCACAAAAAGTTCAGTCATGCTCGTATGCTTTCAGATCATACGTTTTCGTGATGGATTATTTTTTGTTTCTGGCTAAAATTTCTTGCTTTGAGCTGTCACTTTGTTCTCCCGATTTTTGCGTAACGTATAATTATTTTGTGTTAAAGTACACCTGCTTGCAAAATTAAGAAATATTATTACAAATATTTATGTTTTTACCTACGACTATTATTGACAATTTTAAGCTCCATTTTTACAGCTAAGCGGTTTTGATAAGCGAGTTTCTTTGGTATAGGCAAATAGAATAGCGAAGAAAACAAGGAAAAATTATGAAAATGTAACTTTCCCAGTAAATTACCATAAAAGTCATGAAGTTATATGGAATATGAATGGAACTCACCTTAGATATACTGCAACTTTCGTGGCATCTTTGAAAACTATTACACGTATTTTGTAGATTGAAATTAAAAATGAAAAACTGGACAACCTTATTAATTAATTAAAAGTTGATTTCCTTTCAATATGAGTAAACATTTAGTGTTTGTGGATAGAATTGTTTAACCTCCAACAGAACTGCCCAGTGTTCCATTATGAGAACGTGCGACGCAGCAGAAAATTTAGGAAACTTAGTGCAGAAATTCTCACTCGCTCCCCATGTTTGGCAGTTGACAGTTATGATTTCGATGTTGTAAGATAATTCGTTTATTTAGGAACCCGCATAAACACCGATTACAATGTTAGCCTTGAAATCCAACGGAGAATCTCTGTTGCTGACAGACCTTTTAGACCTTTGCACGTTGGCGACAGCGAGTATGTGGACAAGGACATAGAAAAAGTACAGCGAATAAAAATCCATCGGCTTCGTTGGCTGGGTCATGTCGTCTGAAAGGAAAGATCAGGTGGAAAAGGACTTGCCTTCATTTGGCGGATAGCACGAGAAATCAATCAAGAAGAAGAAGAAGTTCCCAAAGCATTTTCTTTCCACAAAATACCTTTGATGAATTTTGAACGCTCTTTGTGATGAATTCTCGCCTGTACTTTTGTACGTTAGGAAAAACTTTTCCGTGTAGCTAAGCCTCTACAATATTTTCACTATAACTTTCGCTTTAAATTTTTTTTTACAATTCTTAGATATTGTTTAGAAGTGTTGTACAATTGCACCTGGTGTATAATAAAAGGATATTAATAAGCAATTTTCATTTGTTGGTTTAACTTGTTTTAAAAAGAATTTTACAATATAATCGCTATTCATGCCGTTATGCTTTTTAATTGTCTTCGAAAAGAATTCAGCGGAAGTATGCTCAATATATTTCGAAGGAATCACCGCTTATATGTTTTTCCTTAGAATTTTCTAAATACATACAAATTTCGCCATTCAGTAAAAACTTTCACAACTTAAGAGAAATAAGCTTTCACGTTAGAAAGGAAAAGCTTTCGCAGCTAAGCAAGCGCATGGGTTGTTACACTTCGGAAGAAATGTCGAAAAATCAGTAGCTCTTGATCGTAACTACATCAGGATTAACTAGTAGCAGAAATACCTCATATTATACCTATTATTTAAATTTTGTAGTACATACTTTGATTCAAATCAGTCAGAAGTGTTAGTAGCATTAGCAAGTAAGTAGCTGTAAAATAAGTAGAGGACACGCGTCACATTCCCATTTACACAGAGCACAAAAGATTTGATATCTGCATAAGTACATGCATATGTAGGTGTCTATGTCGAGGCGTAACTTTTTCACAAAACTCTTTACTGAGTTCTGCTCTGTTCATATGCGTTCATTTTTGAGTAAATTATATAAGTATGCATATATAAAAACAATTGTATAAAAGCATTTTGTTTTTAGTGCTCAGCAGCTAAACATTTATTCTAATTATATATTTTTGCTAACAAAAATTGTACTTCGGAATTTGAAAATTATTCTAATGCATCATTTTGACTTTCCAATCCCTCTTTTTGAATTTAAGCCCACTTTCTTGTCTTTTAACAAATTTCCTAACATAAAAATCTATTTTTTATTATTGTTATTGTACATTATAAATATGTATTTTAATTTAGTTTTATAAAACAATTTTAATACGCCCTAACATATGTATGTAGTAACAATATTTCAATTGAGCAACTTTATTTCCTTATGATTTCCTCTCTTTATGTACATTTACTCCTACATACATATACATATATATATGTGTATAAATATCAATTATAATGCAAAATTAAAATTACAGGTCCAAATGGTCGTAGTTTAGTTGAAATTCAGCATATATCTGGCGCAAATGTGCAAATTTCAAAAAAGGGCATATTCGCACCTGGCACTAGAAATCGAATTGTAACAATAACTGGTCAACCGAGTGCCATTGCCAAAGCGCAATATTTAATTGAACAGAAAATCACCGACGAGGAGACGAAGAGAGCGCGACAAATTCCATTAACCACTGTTGTGAATTAAAGCGAAATACAATTAAAAAATATTTAAAAAAGAAAAAACAAAACAAAAACATAACCGAAAAAATATATTAAGAAATTCAAAATAAAAGAAAAACAAAAACATAAATGCATTCAGAGAAGCAACTACCATAATCATATAAACCAGACGAAGAGTAAACAACAAAAACAAAAGAAAAATGTAAATAGAAGGAATAAATTGAAATACAAAAGTCAGCAACTTAAACGAAAAAGTAGTTAAATATTAAAAACAAAAATATAAATTTAAAACTTCACACCACAAATTCATAGCAAAACTGCAAATTTTTTTGCGTTCTCAAAAAATACGAGTCTAGCGAGGAAAAAGCAACAAAATGGAAAATAATATTTTAAAATCGCAGAGAGTTAGTCAAGTAAGGGAATTAGTAGAAATTTAACAAAGACATTGCAAGTGAAGAGGAAAACGTAGAATGCGTATAATGTATGTTAAAGATTTTGAAAGAAAGAATTACGGTAAAAATTTATATACGCGCATACATACAAAAGGCCACAGCAAAAGAACAATAACAACAAAATCCACAACTGAAGTAATTACTCTTAAATATATAATTAGGATGAATTTTATTATTATTTTTAATAGCAAAAACAAAAACAAAAACAAAAAAATAAAAACAAAAGAAAAGAAAACATTGTTAAAAAATATTGTATTTAACTACAAAAGCTCGTTAATTGTAGTGGGAATAAAGCGAAATATTTACTTAAAGATAAAAAGATGTTAGCAAAGCTAAAAGCAAATAAGGTAGAAAAAGTGAACTAACCAAAATAAAAACCAACACCTGAACAGACACATACATACATTTTTCACTTATGTAGCTAAATTATAAAAAAAAACAAAAACAAAAAAAAAACAAACAACTTTATTGAAAAATACTATTTCTATGAAAATATATTCCAATTGAAAGGAAAACCAACTTTGTAGTTAAAAGCGGAAATTTTTAGTAATAAATTGCCATAGATTCTTTTTAGCAAATTAAAGCAAATAGTCGATCGTAAAAATTTTACAAGCATTAACTAGTTGAAAGAAGGTGCAGAGAAAAGTATGCTTCATAACTTTTAAAACAATCAAATCGACACACTGAATACACATACACACGCACTCATGCAATTCATTAATGAATGTAGGAGGTGTATAAAATTGCACAGAAAAATAATAAGATATACCTATGTCAAATTTTTCGCGCACTCATATATGTATACGCAGACTTGAATGCCAAGTATAATGACAAATTCTGGTCATGAAACCTCATTTTTACTACTCCTCTTCAATTATTTGCTCATTCATGTACATCACGTCAAAGCGTTTCAGAAATACTCAAATCCAAGCTAAAAAATGTGTGATGAATACGAGATACACGATTAATGGCGAATACTTTCAAAAATATTGTACATTTTCTGGAGAGTCGGTTTAATGCTTGTTGGCTTGGATTAAAATTAAAATATCGAGTTCGGGACATTCAAAGCTTACATTTTCTGTGCATGCATATTTTTTGTAATTTGTTTTTGTTTTTCTTTTTGATGCTTTTATTCCTTTTTTGGTTTTGCTACTCCAACGTAATATTACTTCAGTTGTAATTTTTGTTGTACTTATTTTTACATTTAAAGGCGAAAAAATGTAAAATACACTGGAAATTTAATTGGTCGAACAAATGTTTATTACACACTCGTCCATATATGAAATTTTCTGTTAACACGTACTTGCATAAGATATGTTAGCTTAAATAACATTGACGAAATGATTTCATTGCAGTTAACATACATCTAACAGCTATTTACGTTAACATTGACGAAATTATTCCCTTCAAATTAACAGCTACAGATATTTAAGCTGACATTCAGAGATCTATTTGAATTTTGAAAGTTCTGTTCATCAATTTTCGACTGTTATTTATTATTATTTCTTTGAATGTTACTTCACTACTACTTTAGATAATTATTTTAAAATAAGTAGCGCTTTGTTTTTGTGGTTTATTTGCTGTGATTACTTACTTGTAAGCTGTTTTAAGTGTCCTTACATTTTTTGCTTTTGTATACAATTGAAGATTTTGTTGCTTTTGAGACGCCCCAAAAATACCTATGAGCATTTTCAGTGAACTGCGCGAATTCTCTTACAAACACACACACATATATATATATATAACTACACTTCACATGCAAATGTATGCACACCAGCGCTCAAGCACTTGTGGTATGAGTTTTGTACTAAACGAAAAACTAAAAAATGAGAAAAACGAAAAAACTAAAAGACAGACAACTGAAAAAGTAACTAAAAACCTTTGAAGCGAAAAAGAAGAAACAAAACCAAACCCTCGCGCGCGCCCCTCATACAGCCACCCATACTAGAAGGTAAATATTTAGCTTTTAAAATTACTTGGTAATTTACGTGGTTTCTGTATATTTTAATTTTCCTTTTTAATTACTGTTACTGATCTCCCTGTTTTTTTTTCTGCTAAAAAAAAACATTATTATATAACTTTATAGTTAACTTTTTAATACTAATACAACAGCGCCAGTGGGGCAATGTAAGCAAAGTTAAAAACGAGTATGGTTGCAGCACCACTTCAGAGAGAATTTTTTGCTTACTTTAATATTCATACATATACATATATATGTATGTATGTATTTTTGAAATCCCTTACCAACAAATGTCTAAGTGCTAGTTTTGTTGTTATTTTTTGTTTTTATTTTCCGCTTTTCGAGTTTTGTTGCTGATAGAATATTTATTTTGGAAGTTTTTGTAATGACTGTGGTTATGTGCTGTTTACGATGTGTGTTGCCGAAATATGCAACAAGTACAAGAACAACCAAGGGAATAGCCAGCACACCAATACAAATACACAAATTGCCAGAGTGTTGCTGAAGATGATGATGATAGTGAAAAAGATGTTGTGACGAACGGTTGTGGCAGTTGGCACTGGCTGTCTCGTTGTTGGAAAGTGGTAAAAATGTGTTGCGCGCATTCTGAGTCTCCTTACAATTTGATTTTTAACGAGCCATTTACAATTTTTTTTGCAATTTTTTATAATAATTTTTATACAATTATTGGTTTGATTCGATCTTCCCAGATTGTTTTCGTGAATTTATTAATTTACTTTTGTCATTTTTATGCCAAATATTCCTTTTTTGAAACTTTGCCCTTGTACACAAATATATAAGTTACATACATATTTAATAATTGGATTTTATTGAAAAAAAAAATATATATATATATATATTTACATATATATAATATGAATTTCGTTTTTTAAGTTATGCTAATTTTTAATTAATTTAAATGAGGTTAATTTAGGTAAAAATGTTAATTACATCACAAGTTGCTGTTAGCACTTTTTAATAATTTTTCGACGCTTTTAACTTTGACATTGAAGTTTTACGATTAAAAATTACATTGTTTTCATTGCGTGCATTGTGTGGCGCCATTAGTTACTTTTATATGTGTCATTTAATGATTTTATTGTTTTATTTAAATTTAAATTGTAATTAGTTAAATGTCAAAACAAATAAAAATTGAAAGTTTAAAGAAAATTTTACTTTTTTTTTTAAATATGTGCAATTCACAATGTGTGTATAATTCTGTACATAATTTTGATTTATGTACATATGTGCATACTACATTAGGTACACTAATTTTCTGTTTTTCTCAATTTATATGTAAATAGTCCCGAAAGAGAAAATATGCGTAAAAAGACAACAAATTACAAAACAAAAAAAAAAAACAAAAAAATGCATTTTTAGCATCTGCATAACATTATTTTTCAGTAAACTTATTGGTTCTTTTATTACATACCATATACAATTTATGTGAAATATTTGTTTACTTAGAAAAATACATATATACATTTAAAACTATGTATATTTGGCAAAAACTTGTTGAGTATTGCATACGTTTTCGTTATTTTACGCATATTTCAATTTTGTCATATTATTTCAGAGTTTCAAAATTACTTATCCATTTTATACTTCTTAATTATTTTCACTACCACATCCGAACTTACTTGTACTTCATGCAGCTCATAAGCTAAAATATAAATATTGTACTTCGCCATAGAAATTCACAAACAATTCTAGTTTACTTTCAGTGGTCCTCAAAAATTAAGAAAAAATTTCATACGCATTGTACTTTTTAGTTCTCTGTTTATACACTTACTTTTTAAGTATACTTCAGATTTTAAAAATTGTAGTTATTTAAGTTCATACAATTCTACAAACAAACATTAACGAAATTGTAAGCGTAAATAATTACAATAAAAAATGCCTTTCTCTTTAATTCATGTCAAATCAAATAAATAAAAATAAATATATGAATAATTAAAAAATAGAAAAAAAGAAACGAAAACTGTTGTGCACTTTTATTTTATAGTTATTTGGTTTTAATACAAATAGTTATTTGGTTTTTTTATCATCGACGGAGGCTGCCATTCAATAAGAATGAGTACGTGCTTGTATATCAATCAATCAATCAAGTATCAGTTATGCGCCATCACATTTCCACCACTAAAAGTCACCATGCGCAATACCACTTTCCAACACACCACCCAAACCACAACCACCACCAATTCACCATACACCACCGACACCTACGCAATTATCACCATCACCAACACCAACACCAACCCAAAATCAAACGCAATCAGTTAGGCTCAAAAGCATAAACAAATTTACAGTAAAAAATCCAATAGAGTTTTTTCCCCTAACATTAACATTTCGATTGCCATTTTGTCACAAGTTAAATCAACAGCACCATCATTTTCCACAACTTAAAAAATATTTTTTTTTTTACTTTTATTGCAGCGTATTTTTTTTGTTTTTTAAGATTCATAGTTTTAAAATTTACCTTCTGTTTTTTTCGTTAATTTTGGTTCGCAAAATTCACTGAAAATGCTCATTCCAATGTATTTTGGTAATACATACATACATATTTAAAATCAAACAGAAGTACATACAGTTTATCTTTAAGACCATGTAAACATTTATCACCTCAAACACATATGTGAGTACATTTTTCTCGACGAAAAAAACAAAAAACAAAAGGAAAGAAAAATGCGAAAAAAGAAGTAGCGGAATGCAATAAAACATTTTCTTTACAAACATAAATGAATGCATACACTCGTAAGTACACATTATACAAAGTAAGCGTTGTATGGTATCTATGTTAATGTTAAATGTTATATTCATATGTTATTATTGCTGTTAAAATATGTACTTTATGTATATGTAAACATGATTTAATTATATAATTTTTAATAAGAATTTTTGCATGTGAGTCAAAAGGAGTCAGTTGTTATAGAGATATAAATGTTGACTAGAGAAAAAAAAGGAAAACAAAACCCACACAAAGCAAAGAAGTGATCCAAGATTTATGATACATTTAAATGATATTTAATTGAAATAAAGGTACATCACATGATGCGCGTCGAGCATAGCCCACAAATGGGGATCGCAATTTTTCGGGAGAAATGCTGAAAAGGCAAAGTTTTGAATACGTAACTGTGGCTTAGGGGTTGTAAATTTTAGTATTTGTTCTTAATATTATTTTGGGGAAAATAAATCTAATATTTTCTCAGTAGATGGCTGTAGTGATCGATATCTCTTAAAGTATTGATCAAACAATTTAAAGTTTATGCTCTTTGACAAAAATATATACAGCACATACGGAAAGAAAAAATTAACTATGTGATGAGGTGATAGCACTAAGAAGGAGTTTGTAAACTCAAGATATGTAAATTCAATAATACACAAAAATTTGCATATCGAAAGTTTACGAAAACATTTCCTTCGTGCAGCCATTAAAAATTGAATACATTGGCATGTGAAATGCGGCTTCGCTAACCAAAATTTTTGTAAGCATTGCTTGTGCGCCTGAAACTGTGCGAAGACTGACAAGTGCAAAGGAAATATGGAGCATTCTGTAGCTAATTTTGAGTCAACAAAAATCTTAAAACACTTTGCCCGTGCGCCTGAAAGTATGCAAAGACTGTTATGCTAAAAAATGTAAATAAAAAAGAAAGCGCTATACAGTAGGTTCTGTTTTTATGCGGCTTTTTTTTATGCGGTTTTGAAATAGTGCGGTTTTTTTTTTAATTACAAAATGCATGTCGACCTATCGGGAATTGTACATATAAACAAGATTCTAAACCAGCTAAGCAAAAACTCATCACGGATTACATCAGAAATGCCAACCCTACAAGTATGGAAGATATATAAAGATATAATTTTCAAAGATAAAATATTTTGTTTATGCGATTTTATTTAATTATTTCAGATTCATGCGGTCTATGGAACGTATCTATAGTAATAATATGGGACTAGTGCCCTTTTTTATGCGATTATTTCAGATTTATGCGGTTTTAGCATTTGAAACGTATCTATAGTTTTACTATAGAACTAGTAGCTTTTTTTATGCTGTTTTTTTTATGCTGTTTCTTGCGGAACGTATCTACCGCATAAAAACAGAACCTACTGTATTTACTTTCTAACTGAAGAAAGGCACAATGTGTGTGCGCCTGAAAGTATGCAACAAATGATAAAATCACTTGCTGCTTAACATTTTAGGTAGAGTGAAGGCTTTGGGCGGTCCAGGCAATAAATTTTCTTTATTTATGTGCGCTTATAAAGATCTTAACATTCCCCATTAACCGCCCTCTAATGCACCAACCGAGTGCTGCTCGCAGGTTTGGACATGTTTGTATTACACACGACACATAAACGAATCGTGCTTGCCCATCGCTACTTAGCGTTTGTTGTTTTTATTTTTAAACAATATACACTTTTAATATACAAAGTAAAAAATACTGCTGTTTACGGTTTCTTTATTTGCAAAAAAATAAGAGCATCAAGTGAATAATGCACAGTTTTTCATATAGAGGCTTTTCACTTTCCTGATCCGCGTGAGAAGAGTTCAGCGAGGTCATTAAAACAGTGAGTAGTCGGGTAATATTAGATTTTAGTTCTGCTAATAAGAAAGCTTTACTATTCAGGAGTTGCCAACCATTTCACTTATTTGTTGGCAATCGATTAACGATCCACTCCAGTGGCATTCCCCAAACATGTATGTAAATGTTTATGCTGCTAAAACATGAACAACACCATTTCCTCAATTAATTTTATTTTGTAAGAGTGTAGACCAAAATTCACCACAATATGGACGGAATATCATAGTCATCATAATAGTCAGTATACCTGTAAATCATTCACATGATTCCTGTAAACGTAACGAGCCAGTTAATAGCCGTAAAGACGTGCTAACATTTCTTAACAAGTTTTACGCCCTGCTCACATTCACATGGCGAACTGATTTTATGAATAGCAAAAGCCGTGCAATTTGCCGAAAAGATCTGTATAAATTCTAATTCACAACCCATAATCCACAAGTTGCAGACAGTATCGCATTTCCCCACAAAGAATAATTTTTTTGTAAAATAGACATAACATAAAAATAATAACAGAGTTGTCAACGAAAAAAAGAGAGTGGCATACTCCTATGTTACACGGCAAGTACATACACGTAAGTAACAGTGATGAGAATTTTTGCTGTAAGCACTCATGTAAACAACTACAATACAATACACACTAACAGAATGCAATTAAAGCAACCACTGTGAAATACATTAGAAATAAAGATTACATACAAATAACAAACTTGTTGTCATATGAATTTGTGCAATATACAAAAAACGTACATACATGCCTAGTTATTTAACGTTAGTGAAACCTGCATATATGTATATTTGTTTATGTATTTTGTTTCTCTCTTTATTATAAAAGTACACATAAAAATTATAAAGAAATATAGTTTGTAAAAATTGTATAATTAGGTAACAGCAAACTGTTAAATTTTAATATGTGTGCTGATCTACTGCTAGTGCGCCTTGAAGTGGGCTAAAAAATGGAAAAAAATTTTAACAAATTAAAAATTATGACTACAATGCATCACTTGATTAAGCTTCACCAATAATTATTAATTATATATTGTTTTTGTTTTTGCGATAGAAAATTCCACAAATAATTGTGTTTTTCCAAATTTAATAAAATTCCAAATATTTTTTCAAGCTGGCCTTATGTATTAAAACAAAAAAAAATAATTATTTAATGCTGCAACGTTTAATGTAAAAGTGCATACATAAATATATATTAATTGATAAAATGAATCAACAATTGCTGTTAAATAATGCAAGCTACAACACACACAAACACACGCATACACACATACGATGCCATCATATACAGACACTCGTTAAATGCATATAAGAATGTGTGAGATTTTTCTGCAAAAATTGAAGCAAAGCGAAATTTCATTAAATTAGAAAATCACTATAAAGTTTGTAAGATTTCTATTAATGAGCAAGAAAAAGTAGTAGGAGCGCAGTAAAAAGGAAATAAATACAATATTTACATTTTAAAATAAAAATAAGAAAAAAAGGAAAATAGGAAATTAATATATACCATAATGTTATGCAGATTCAATTCAACTTAAAATTCGATTCAATTAACTCAATAATAATGTAACAATGTAATGTAATGAACACTTAAGTAATAAATTGTAAAAGCGAAAATATATACAAACAAACATACATAGAATATATTCATGCATATGTAACTATATGTGAAAGTACTAATTTTAGTAGGCAAATTTAATAAAATGGTAGTTAAAGAGATATAAATAAATAAAGTTACAATTTTAAAATAAACCAGAAAAAATGCAGCATCTCCAAGCATTCACATTTTGGCGTACACAATACATATATACTCGTAAACATACACCCCTTTTGCCCATTAGACATGCATATATACACAAATACACATACTTAAATATAAACACATTTTCATAGATTTAATACTTCTGTTCTGTCCCACATAAGCCCCCTCGTATATGAATTAAACCATATTTTCCACATTCATGCATTCATACATACATATGTATATTTCCATATGCTATATATGTAGGGTGGTAATGCTGTTGTTGTAATGTCATGCACCTATATATATATATATATATATATACATACATACATGGCATATATCACAACATGCACACAATCAATCGATCAATCGTCCGATTCATTTCAAATTGCAATACAAACAAAGAACTCACAACAAAAGTAAAAAAAATTACATTTGAATTATTTAACAACAATAATAAAATCGCTAAGCGAGTAACCCGCTCCTATTTGGTACCTCCATGCATATGTAAGTTAATGTCTCCTTAGTTTAATAAGGAAACTGGGTCTGGATGAGGTACTGTGATGAGTAGAGGGTGAAAAAGACCATGAGGTCGAAGTACAAACAGCCAATAAATCGAAATCTCCATAGTACACCAATGCTATTCAATAAATGGATAATCAAATTCTCTATGGTTCCTCTTCTACAGCAGAAACAGAAAGAGCTAAAGTTTGTTCATACAATTAGAAGTAGTAGTCAAAACTACCTAAAAATGACCCCAAATGCTTGGAACTTGAACTAGTAACCGATGGAAATCTTCTAGATGGGAACCGGTTAGAAATATGTCGTTTTGTTTTTGCAGAGCGCTTTCAACACAAAGTTTAATAACAACATTTGTCAAAGTTGAGTACTGAAGCTTCCTTCACTTCCAAAAGGTAATCCATGGGAAGTTCAACTGTTTACAAAACATCATACAAATTGTTGGGAAAATATGAAATGATAAACAAATATTAGATCTTCTTAAATATTTACATATTGCAAGGTACATTTTTTCACTTAGTCTCGATTTACACAGGGAAACATTTAGAAAGGTAATATTTTGTTCGTTGGACAGACGGGGAAGAGGGAAGGGTGTTTGTATCCCGTACTGGCGAGACGCTTTGTGCTTCTTATTCGTATTGTCAAACTTAAAGAAGTAAATGTCAAAAGCAACGAATGTTGCCGAAAAAATGCTTGCCTGTGTGACCGCGAATGAAACATTATATCAGAATTTCCGGCGGATACTGGATGTCTCTGTGCATAAATCGGGACTTAGGAGTGCATAAGGAAAAGTTCCAGGCAACATTAATTTCCTACTGCGAGTACTACTACTGTTCCACTACTAATGGTCATAAACCCTTAAAAGCCCAGTCGAAATCAGAAACGAGTATGCCTCAATAATAAAACATTAAAGATAACTCAGTAAATAATATTCAAAAAATTATTTTTTTTCCAGTCGAAGGAATTGTAACACTTTAATATCAAGTAGAACGATGGAGCTACAAATTAGAATCGTAAAATGATGTAGCTCAGTGGAATGTTTCGGAGATTTTAAAATTTGAACATAATTTGGAACCTGAACGAGCCTACCCAGGCATGCAAAGATGAATAGAAAGCCACCGCGCATGATTTTTTGAGACCGAAAACCTATGTTAATCCATATACGAATTTTGGATATTACCTGTGCCATGTCGTCCCACGCCCAATGAATGGTTTTCGTTGGGGTTGCCAACCATTAATGCAGCCTCTCAGAAAGTATTTCCTTACATTGGGTTTGAATTTTTCCAGTTTCATAAGTCGTTCCTTAAGACACAAATAAACTTAACGCCCTCTTTTGCCCACGTTTTGTGGCACAACAAAAATAAGATATTATTGCCTGTTAATTTTTTAGCAAATGTTTTCATTTCTATGCTTTTGAGTACTTTTTCTTTGGAATTTGCTTTGAAATAAAAATTAGCTTTTACAAAAGGACGGATTGATTAAGTAGCGCAAGATGGCCGACACAGGATGAAAATGAGACATCTTACAGCACTTCTAATTATTGTTTCATGAGCCTATTTGATTAACTGAATGGAATATTTTGAAGGGTAGATACAAAAAATTGATAATGATTTTTAAGAAAATTCAGTTATTTTTTAATAAAACAAAAAAGACTTACAAATGTACATTAGAATCAATTACAATATTTTCGATTCATATTTGTAACAAGAAAACAAATTATATACATATGTTACACTATGCAACAAAATTTAATTTCGGCATATCACACAGAATCCAAAGTCGGCCTCAAAAGTGTTCCAACATGTCGGAGTTTTGACAAAATTGAACTCAATGCGTCATAATGAAAGTGAACATTGAAAATATGCAGGTGTGTGAAAAAATACAGTGCAATGCCAGTAGTATTGATTTCAGGGTACTGAGGCGAGCTTTCTATTATAACTGGGTGTTTCTCTTGGAAGAATATAAATTATGTACATCAAAATTACAAATTCAGTTCATTGCATTTTATTTATTGATGAAATATTGAACATAGGTGGTGGTACAAAAATAATCATGCAATTTTGTTTTTGCATAAGTTTTTTGTTAAAAAAAAGTATATTGAGTGATGAAAATCTTTATTTTGGACTTCACGCCCTCCATTGTTTGTCTGGCGGTATAATGCAGCTGTCTATTTCACAAGTATCAGATATGATTGATGTTCGCCGCTATTTGCAAAAATTATAAATCTTCCAATACCTTGTACTTACATCTATAAACATTAAATTAATGGAACATAAATATGAAATCAAATATTTAGGAAAAAATCGGTGAGTTTAGTTTGGATTATAGCTAAACAAATTATCTTCGAGCTATTCGCTTCTTGCTTAAGAGAATTCATAGCCTTTTCAATTGGAGTTCGGGGTGTTCTACATCTGCATTTTCTAGATCTTCTTCAAGCAGCTGCTGCTACAAGTCTTGAAATAAGTCATTGTCCGGATATGCTTCTATGCAATATTTTCATGTATTGTAAATTCCAGTTTTTTACTATTTTTCGGTATTTTCCCAATAGAAACAAGTCACTGATCACTCTTAAATGCTTAGGGCCCGTCAACAGCACTTGGGAACATACTTTTTTACTAAACGAACTGAGCAAGATGCTTGTCTTTGAACGGTTTCCAAGAATATGGCTTCGTATTTGAAATAATAATACTGGGACTGAAAGGCCTCGATTGGCATACATACCTAATATTTTTTATAAATTTTGGCACCCAGGCGGTAAAGTAGATAATTAGCGCTTAAATTTACAAAATTTTCCAAATTACAGCCACGTGTTTTTATTCACTATCGATTCTGAAAAATTGCTAAACTGGATTTTTTTACGAAGCAGTTGAACTTTGTATTGTACGAGGTCGCTGAAAGCACCTGGCCCTCCCCAAAGCATAACTCTCCGCCTCTGGCTACAAGCTCCACTTCCTAGGAAACCAGGTCAACTTATGACCCAGGAAACCAGGCAACCTCAGACATGCTTGAGCCTTATATAGGATTTTCCATGAAAAACATCATCATCGTAAGCTTGGATATGATAGAGAATGAAGTTCAGCTCCATTTGGCCATGGCACATAGGCCTTCTGTTGTTCCAAAACTAAGTAATTTTCTAGAAAACACTGAGAGTACCCATTATAATATGACCGTTTGTGCAGTATAAGCAGAAACCCCATTGTTCTGTCCTGCCTAGGTTCAAACCTTTCAGCTGTTGAAGTCAGAATTTTTTAAACGCTCTAGGACTTAGTACTCATATTTATTCTGAAGAGCGATGTTGAATTCTTACTTTAACAGAAGTAACGTAGAGACATCGCTTGTCTCAAAGATATCAGAATACCTTTATTTGGAATTTTAGAATTTGCCGTAGAACACAAAAGTAATAAATTGTATTTTATATTTAATCAAGAACATTTCTTAGCGGTTTCGTCATCAATTCTTCAAAAATTGGCTTATTTATAGGATGATATATTCATCCAGAAGTAACCTGAAAAAAATAAAACAAAAAATACCTATAATACTTTTTGAGTTTTATTTAATGATGAAAATTTTGGTAAAGAGTTGTTTGCAGAGAAAAATCTTAGGTTATCTATAAAATTTTTATAAACTTTTTATAATGTTTTAGGTAAAATATACTACATAAAATAAATAAATATTTTTTATTACAATTTTTTTGGGAAAATTTTCCCTTTTTTGATTTAAAAAAAACATCAGAGATTTTCTAAATTTATATTATTGTAACAAAGTATTTTTTTATTAAAATTTGTTTAAAAAATGTTTCTTTTTTGTCATTTTTGAAGTCTTCTGAAGCACTCAAACCCTTTAAGAATCAGAGAAATATCAAATAATGAATCTATAAAAATGAATCTTCGAAATTAATTCTTTGTTATGTTGAAAAATAATCTACGGATATAACAATGCGCTTCTTTAATGATACCTGTAAATTTAATGAAGCTTTGCTGAGGACTTACAACAACATATATACGAAGCTACCCGTAAAAGCTGAAACGCAATTCTAAGTTTCTGTGTATGCAGCTCTGCAAAAGATAATAAAGTAGTAAATGCCTCTGAATTCTATTACATTATTCAAGCGCTTTAGGCGCCAGAGGACTTATAATGCGTATGTTTTTTGAAAGACCGAATTCTAAGCTTTTTACGTTTTTTTGTTGTTTTGCAAAGCACAAATTTTTGGTTCTCAAATCACTAATACAGCTGAAAAAAAGTAGTTTAAGGGTTGATGGGTTCTCAGAAATTTTGAATAAAACCAAATTAATTTTATGGCTTTAAAATTATTAATGCTGTTAAAAATTCTGTTATAATTTCCCAAAAAAAAAAAAAAACACAAATTTGACAAAACAAATCTCTTTAAGTTTTGGTGTACAGTTTTCAGATTGTTGTCTGTTGCAGGTGTGAACCCCAATTTTTGCAGTCCTCTTGCAGCGGCCGGAGATATTTTAATTTCTACTTTGAGCTATCACATGATACATACTTACATTCGTCCATCGCACATATACATATATACACACACCGAAACAAGTACGTGTCTTCGCATGGCACCCACACACATACACAGAATTCTTCGCATTCTCATTCGCATCTTAAACGAACTACTCAAATTAAATTAAATTATATTGGATCAGAACAAATAAAATAAGAACAAGCAGTACCGAAAGTCATGTCATGTTCGCTCATAAAACAAGCATACATTTCGCTACATACTCGTATGTGTAGGCAACGACACGGCAACGTCGTGCATGTGCAGTTTTAATGTCGTACAACTGCAATAAAAATACTAATAATAACAAACCAACAACAATAACAACAGTAACAACAACACCGTACAATAACAGTCGTAAATCGCAAAATTCCTAATCGTCAACTAAATCAAATCATCAAAGTTATCTACCATCATCAGCCACCACCAACCACCAACCACAAAACCACCACTACCACCACCACCACCCCTTTTAAGAATCGTCATCAGTAACATTATTTGCATCTACCCGTACATAAATGAACATCAAAATTAAAAATCACATCCGAACCACTTCAATTGAGCGAGAAAAAGTTTGACACTTCATTGAAGTTGAATAATTAGACTAAACGGAGTAAAACAAACAAACAAAGCTATGCTAAGCGAAATGCAAAACAAAAATAGCAAAAAAGCGATAAAGCGAAAAAATACAAAGTTAATGTACTGGATCTGTGATATGTAATTAATATATTAAAACAAAAAAAGAAACAACAAAAACAAAATATGAAATTTATTTAAACTAATGAAGCAAAGACAAAGACGACGATGTAAACGAAGCAAGAAAAGTGATAACAAATGTGGCATAAGCGTATAAGAGCCTGTTATAATTTGAAAAAGAAAAACTAAGATCATAGAATGAGATGGAAAAAGGGAGGAAAATATAGAAAAGAGAAGAGGAAAACACAGGAGCAAGGTGGAGTTGTTAAAGGTGATAACAAGTATGCGAATGAGTTTGCGAATGTTAGATAAAAATGCATCAAATGCAGTTAAATGCGATATTATTTAAAAAAAAATATTACATATATATCTACATATATACATATATATGTGAATATGAAAACAATACAAAATGAGAAATTAAATACAAAAGTAAAACGACTACATAATCTAATTATATGTTATAGAAAAAAAAAAAAATAACAGAGGAAGAGTACGAAACGAAATATTGCATATAACAATTACGGAAGTAATAAAAAACACATTTCAACAATCTTACGAAAAAACATATTTAAACACACTAAGCAACAAACTTACATACCTTACATATACATAAGTGAGAAGAAACGAGAAGTATATTTAAAAAACTCAAAACTAAACAGTAAAAAAAAACAACAAAAAAAAAAACTAAAAGTACTAAAGAACAAATACGAAATTTTAATGCTGTGAAGAAGCTCATATTCTATACTATTCTTGTATTCTTTTACTGTTGTCTTGGGCTGTTGTGTTTTGTATATCTACATACATATGTATATGAGGGAGTAGATAGAATGTCTTCGTCGCATCATCAGTTCTACAACATTTCAACAACAGCATAAACAATAACAACTAAAACTCGTAATACTTAATGTACCTTAGGAGTTTTGGCGCATAACTGTACATACTATGTTCGTAGATATGTATATATGGGTGTGCCGACAGGAAATTCCATAAATAAATACTATAAAAAATATTTGAAGAAACTCGAGTTATGTATGTGAAAACTCATTGCATGTCGATTTAGTCCCAAAGCAATGCTATGTGCATACGTATGTGTTTAATATGCAATGGGGAAATTCACTAGTACCGAACCGATGCTTAATTTAAAAGCAATTAAGCAACTGGTGCTTTAGGGGGAATTTATTACCAACTAAGCAGCTGGTGCTTTTCGCGTGAATTTAAAACCAGGCAGCATCTGGTGTTTTTGGTTGGTTAATCCTAATGAATTAAAAATCAATTATTAAGCGAGTCCGGGTAGAATTTAAAACCACATAATCGACTGGTGCTTTTCGGGTGAATTTAAAACCAATTAAGTAACTGGTGCTTAAAACCAATTAAGCAATAAGTGCATTTCTGGTGAATTTAAAACCAATGAAGAAATTAGGTCGTTTCTGGTGAATTAAGAATCAATTAAGCGACTAATACTTTTAGGGTGAATTTAAAACCAACTAAGCGACTGGTGCTTTTTTGATGAGTTTATAAGTACGTATAGCCCATTACGCCACTGTTGCATTACTGCTGAATTTCAAATCATATAAGCGACTGCTGCTTTTCAGGTAAAATTGAAACCGATTAAGCAACTGGTGCTTTTAGAGGGTGAATTTAAATAAAATTAAACAACTATTGCGTTTCTGGGGGATTTAAAACCAATTAAGCGACTAGTACTTTTAGGCTGAATTTAAAACCAATTAAGCAACTGGTGCGTTTCTGGTGAATTAAAAAGCAATGAAGCCACTTTTGATTTTAGGGTGAACTTAAAGCCGACTAAGCAATTAGAGAATCTTCGTGTCCCTTGGCAGACAATGGGAAACCTCCGAGTGTATTTCTGCCATGAAAAAGCTCCTCATAAAAAAATATGTGCCATTAGAAATTGGCTTAAAAAACTGTAGGTCCCTCCGCTTGTGGAACAACATCAAAGAAGCTCGAGTCAATTCTTATGACAGGCATACAGGCATAGGAAATTTCAGTTTTTAATTATTTTTAATATTTTATAAATTAATAATAAGGTCTATAAATTTAATGATAAAAAGTCACAGCATCTTTCAGCAAAATTCAGTGTTAGGGGGCGCGTAGTTATCAGTGATTCAGAGTTTTGAATTGGAAATTTGTGGCACTACTTCGGAACTTCTCTGTAGGACTATTCGTTAATGCAGAAGTATATATACATGCGTTTTAGATATGACAGCAACACTTTGCATACGCATCGGCTCAGCCATTGTCCAGATTGCTTGCGGCTGTGATCATTTGCATACCTATGTCAAATACTAGACACATTAAAACTCCTCTTCATTGTCGCTGGGGAATGTACAAGGGAAATACTAATTTAGTACTCGTATATGAAAGAGAAAATATTGGTAGCTAAAACTTTCCTAGGGTTTCCTGTGCACACTCGTTCATGCGAAAATGTATTGGTAATGGGATCGATCGTAAATGGTAACATTTGGTTATTTGAAAAACTAAATCTTTTTAAACAAAACAGTGAAAATAAATTTATTTATATGCACTGTATTGCAAAGAACAATTTTGCAACCTTTTTATCAATATTTAGGCGGCCATTCGGGGGGTACTCGCGAAGGCACAAGATTACTTTAATTTTTTCGTAATGCTGTAATATGGATATAGGTATACACGTATGTATGTATGAATATGGTAAAAATAAGTGATAATAAAAGAAACACCGTTGCGCCTTCATTTTGAAAAGTATGTAAGTGGACCATTTTGTTTCTTTTAAACTCATCAGATAATCAATAACTTTGCGCATTTGTTCCAGTTGTAGTCGTGTAGTAGGTTGTTTTTCTTTTCTGTAGAAGAAGATGCTTCCAAAGTCGGCTCGCTATCTATACATTTTGCAGACATTTACGAGCATAAATCTGGAATACATTTGGAAAGAGTAGTGGGAACCCAACTAAGACTTTTATTTGTTTGGCTTTTTATCTATTTGTTCCTGCGAGGATTCCAAAAATCCGGCAAAGTAGGAGGAGCTGAGACCATGATGTGACAAATTTTTGAGAATAAGGGCTCCGACATTTTTTTACCAATAGCTGACTAAATACAGTTGACTCTAAGTTAAGCAAATAAATTAATTGACTTTGAAAATTTTAAAGCTGGAAATAACTTAAACAATTCAATTAAATACGCAAGAAGTTGGTAAATGTTATTAATGGTTTTCTTGAAACTTTTCTTTATTAATTTATCCAGAAGAACACTCTATACCCATATTTCTGAAGTTTTCTGTATTACAAAACAGAAGTCGAACAGCTGTGCCGGAAACTTGATACTTCGCTATTTTAGATATTTTGCTCGCTAAGAGAAAACAAATGGTAGTTCGCTAAAATTTTACAGAAATGTGTATGAAATGTGAATGTCATCCAGCAACGACTATCGGACTAAAATTCTATGCTGCTGTTGTAGGTAGGTAGGTGAAATGGTTGAAGTGCCCCTGGCACTCCTCAAGTAGCTCTAAAGCGCCGATTTGATACCATTATGAGACCTCCAACGGGCAGATATCTGCAGCCAACCAGAGCTGTTGATATAATGGAGAAGATTGATTGGATTTAGGTTGATGCACTGCCCCAGGCTGTCGAAGAAAGGAGCTCCCAGTGACCTTAGTCTTCTAGCTGCCAAACCCAGACATTTTCAGAGAAAATGCGCAACGGTATCCTTCTCTGAAAGGTCCCCACAGCTTCTGCAATGGGGGTTAAATGGTAACCCTAGCTTTTCCGCGTGTGTGCCGATCGTCCAGTGACCGGTAAACACAGCTACGAGTTTGGAAATTGAATGGCGAGGAGTCCAAAGAACTTTCTGAGTTCTTCGTGTATCGTATTGGGGCCAAAGGGTTTTTGAAATAGCACATGAGGAAATGGAGCTCCATCTTTTCTGCGCTTTCCTGAGAAATAATTTGTGTAGTTCCCCTTTAACAACTGTCAAGAGGATGCCAATGACCAGGTAGGAGGTCTCTGAGGCCAGTCCAGTCCCCTTCCTGGCAAGCTCATCAGCAATTTCATTTCCCTCTATGTTCCTATGTCCTGGAACCAAGATCAGAGAAATGTTACCTGCACACCCAAGTGATTTGATCTCCTCTTTACAGGAGTTTACAAATTTTGATCTGCACTATGGCGGCGACAGAGCCTTAATCGCGGCTTGACTATCGGAGAAAATCTTAATATCTCCCTCGCTCCCGCGTTCCTTAAACATTTTGCATGCCTGCAAGATCGCAAAGACTTCTGCTTGAAAAACACTAGAAGTGTTCGGCAGTTTAAAGGAGATAGATAAATGGACTGATTTAGAGAAAACCCCTGCTCCGACTCCCAATTCCATCTTGGAACCGTCAGTGAAGACAGATTTTCCCCTCGATCCAATCCTGCCTGTTTGGAAAGATTGCTCTAGCACGACCCTCAAAAACTAGTTTGCGGATAAAATGATCTGTTCGAAGTTCGGAGAAATACGGTGTTAACTGCCCGAAAATGCATACCTGTCCCTTGAGAGATTGTCTCCAGAGACCAATCTCCTTTAACCTGATTGCACTTTGAGCTGCGATGGAAATGACGGAAAAGTCGATGGGAAGTAAGTGCAAAAGGGCATTCAAGGCAGCACTAGGCCAAGTTTTACATGCTATGTAGTTAATTAGATATGATTTCTGGCGACGATATGCATATCTATATATGATATATGACGCTTCAAATATTTTATTATGTTGTTATATGGTATATGATCTTATTATATGTATAATATATTGTTATGTTCAATTTTACTATGTTATATTATGATGGATACCTTTGGATACATTTGTTTGGCCAAACTCGCACATGACGTCATTGAAATGGAGGCAATTGGAGGCGCTCCCAACACGGAATTTCTGTCAAATTAATGGGTACACAAAGAGTTAAGTACCCATTAAGTAACGTTGCTGAGATGCTATAACCCAATTAATAGCTTGAATGTCGCCTTGTCTACATTGTTAAGCCTCTAGTCTTTACTGTAAGCTTTTATACTATGGGCGTTCACCAGGCTGTGACAGCAGCACTCTTAGAAATTGAAGCTTTCATATGTTAGCACAGTATACATAGCTTTGTACATTGCAATTTGGCTGGTAATAATAATGATAAGCGTACTTTGTTGAGTTGAAAACATTTAAATGAGATGAGTTAAATTGCAGTTATTGAAATGTTTCGTAGAAAGTACACCTTCAATTGTTTCTTAGAAATATCTTCAAAGAACGTATAAAGTTTTAGTTGGTCCCTTGGTACCTTTGTACTCTCTTTTTATTTTGATTGGTGCGATAACCGCTTATGCGATTTTGGCCGAGTTCAACAGAGTGCGCCAGTCATCCTTCTCTACCTGATCTTTCCAACGCCTTTGTACTAATGCGAGTATTTTGTGCCAAGAAACTTTTTCATTAATCTCGTATATCTCATTTCATTTGACTTGTATATAATTTTTTACTGTTGTAACACAATGCATTTTCTTTTACTTTATAGTGCGGTTATGCTGCTCTGTGTTATTTTATATTCTGTTATGTTATTTACTGTATTTTATTTTATCTTGTGTTATGTTCTGTAGAAATATTAAACGCACGCACATATACGAGTATCTCTACCTTTCGCATGACTTCTATAGAACGCAAATATATCAATTTTGTCTCTTAAATTTCGAGCAGACTATTTTTTCTTTCCAGTCTTTGGCACACTGGCAAAGATTCCATTTGTTAAATTGAATTGAAACTTTAAATTGAATTTGAAACTTTTACACCAACTAAATCCCTTTTTT
Source organism: Anastrepha fraterculus (assembly GCA_037575425.1). Lineage (NCBI taxonomy): Eukaryota > Metazoa > Arthropoda > Insecta > Diptera > Tephritidae > Anastrepha > Anastrepha fraterculus. The sequence continues at coordinate 238,095 of JAYXIM010010978.1, read as the reverse complement.
TCTTGACCCGCCGGAGATATTAAGCTTACAACTATCGAGCTCGACTTCAAAAGGCGGAGTTAAAAAGTCTACCACCGTACTTAGCTGTGCACCCTAATTGGATAAGCTATGCTGGTTGTGCTTTTAATTTTTAATTGCTTTTCCACGAATAACTAATTTCCAGGTCAAAAACAGTAGAATTATTCAGTCTCACCCCGTTATTGTCATAAATCGTGGTACTGAAAAAATTTTAGACCATGCTGAGTGAAGTATGAATTAACAGCTTTTACCGGGTTTGCTTTGAATACCCTTAGCACATGTGAGCAATTTGCATTACTCTGCGTTTATACCGTTACACATGCATGAATACCAACACAGCAACAAATAGGAAAACAAGGAGATAATAAAACGATTTCAAAGCAAATTGCAGTTTGCACCAAAAAATAGCTGCACACAATTTCCCTTTCTTCTTTATAATAATTAGCGCGCATTCGCATTCGAACATCACTTAAAGTTGCAGCTAACCAAAATGTATTCGCATATACACACATTTGCTATAATTTAGCGAATTTTTTTATATCTTGAAAAAGCTAGAAACAAAATTTACTAGAAAATTTATAATACGAGTTATAAAAAAAAGGAAAAGACGTTTCAGATTTAACCAATTAATATAAAAAGCATTCTGCATATTACTTAAGCATACATACAAATGTGCATTAATACATACATACACACATAACCTACATAATGCATACATACATTTATAGACTTTTATTCATGCAAATAGAAAAAAAAAATACGTATATGCATATATGGAAAAATCGTTTTCTTCACAGTTTTATTTACACTTGTTAGCGTAATTTTTAAAATTGAAAAAATTATATACATACATACATACTATAAAAATTTAGGAATACATATGTATATGCAAATAAATGATTACATAAGTAAGAAATTAAGCGAACATAAAAGTAAGCAAGGATGAAATAAATATTTTAATAGAACAAAAAATGGATGAATTTTCCTTAAAATTCATCGATCGAGTCTTTTAGCGTCATAGTAGAGGTATATTCAGTCAAAATAAGAATTGATTAAACATTTTGCTGAAGAAGAAGAAGCAGCAGAAGAAGAAATACACTACCTAGCATTAACGTAAATAAATAAAATACTATTAAAATAAATGTAAGGCATTAGCGATATGAAAGAGGAAACGATTTTTTTCTCCTTACCATTTGATGTTAATGACAAATAAGTAAAATGGCAGTTAATGGGTTAACTAAAAAAGTTGGTTTGTAATAGAAGCAAAAAGGAAGAAAAAAAGTACATACATACGTACATACATGGGAAGAGTTGAAAAATAGTTGAACAACAAAAACCAGTTGAAACACAAGTACTCTGAAAATAAAACTAGTAACAAAGCAAAAAAGAGAACAACAGCAACCAGTATAAAGCATTGTATTGAATTCTAGAATGAAAAGAAAAAAACACTCTAATAAATTTTATTTGTTACAAAACTCACTGTTATTAGAACAAATTTACAATTTATAAACTTAATTACAAATTATTGATTTAAAGCATATTCCCACTCCAAAGAAACAAAAAAATCAAATTATTAATTACAACAAAAAAAAAACAAAAGCAACACAACTACAAGTACTAACTATGAAGAATTCTGTAAAGTCGGTCAAAATGCATAATACAAATATTTAATACACAAATACATACATATATAAATGAATACATATATATATATATATATATATATATATATATGTATATATATATCTACATAAATATACAAATATATACCTAGAATTTGTAGAAAATGAAGAAGAAATTTGCAATACTACAACAAACCTTCAAAAAACCAAATATTTTAAACTCAGCTGTTGAAAGTGCATACATATGAATGTACATATGTATAACCATAAATACATATACATATATATGAATATTAAAAAACAAACTGAGAAGGAGAAAGCAAAAGAAAATGAAAAATAGCGAAACGCAAACCAAGCAATTATTTGAATTCTTTAGTCCCAAACCAAAAACCAAAAACCAAAAACCAACAACCAAAATTTCAATATTTACAACAAAAAGGCAAGTTAAAAATTACCATGGAATAGTATTGTACTTAGTAAATGAAACAGAAAGCCGAAATGCCATTGAGAGTAACTGTGATTGCGATGAAATCATCCCCTCAAAGCAAAAATAAAAAATAAAAACTAAAAATAAAAATGAAATAAATAAATAAAAATTTAATAAATAAATTAACAATAACTTTTATGAGGAGCAGACGAAAACATCATTAAGGTGGATCATCATCCAGAGAGAAACGGCAGAAAGGTGAACGTTGTTAGCAGCAGATTGCAGTTTGCAATATACGAATTGCCCATGAGCGCATTCATTGTTATCAATTTTAAAGAAAATTAGTTCTTAGCGTGATATACATACATCCATACATAAATGGCATACATACATTAACTACATAATGGGCATGAAATCAATAAAAGAAAATTTAACATTACATAAAAAAATAAAACTGTGTCTTTTTGATCGTTACTCTGATATATCGCACACTAAATACTGACTCATTTCAGTCACAACTCAAAAAAATTCAAATGTTCAAATTGAGTTCCATAAACAAGGATACCTACGTGAAAGCCGGTTTTGCTGATGTTCCAGTTTTATTGATTTTACATATATTTTGACTGAGAAAACAAACGGTTATTTGTGACTGTTTCATTGAATTTTTTGCCTTTGGCTAGTGGTATTATCTCAAATTCTGCAATAAAATACAGACGATTGTACTCATTAACACACTTTTATTTTATTTTTTCAGATTAATATATAGTATGTATATATAGTATATTTCCCTTGTGATTGCTATTTGGAACATAGTTCCCCAATAAACAAATTATAATCTGGATTATTTAACGCAAAGAATTTAATTTATCTCCAGAAACGGCCTGTTTTTTCGTTTTTACTTCCGGCTTTGTCGAGGGTTCCAGTCTAGCGCTGCTCTTGTTATGCCATCCTGGGATTTACGCAACGTATGCACGATGGAGGATAGGTTCATATGTAGAAGTCCACGCAAGTGGGGAAAGTTACTGATCGCCATTCACTTGGGAGTGGCCAGGACGATTCTTCTGCATATGGTTCAATCAGCTCACAACTGTCGGGATTAGCCCAAGTATCCTGTGGGTAGCTTTGGAACACCCGTTCGGGAGTGTACTAACGTGAGAAGGCTAATCATTCCAGGATAGCTGGTTGTGCGTTGGCCTTGTGACCCACCACTTTAAGTGCGAGTTAATTTATGGGAAAAAGCGATTTGGAAACATTTTGAGTTGTAACTTTTTTTGTTTTTAGTGTGCGATATGAACTTATGTATACCTTATGTCCATCATATTTTTAAGCCAGACGTCGACAACAGGTTTGTGATACTTATTTAACCTATTTAGTTATAACTAGCTTACATACCGCGCGTTGCTGCGATCTCGGAAGACACCGAATGTAAGTTATGGAGATAATGTTGTGATGAAATTTAATGATTTTTATTAAAACTTACTATTTTTATATGAAATTCGTTAAACTTGTAAATTTTTCAAATAACTCTTCGATGACGACGATAATCATAATCAGCAACGTAATGAAACACAGCAAGAATAAAATCAGCGTGCAGTTCAGATCTGGAACGAACTTTCTCGATTAGTTCCTAGTTTCCCAAACAAAAAAACTTTCAGAATTGCTTATAGGCATGTATGGACCTGCGTTCAAAATAATAGAAGCGCTACGAATTATAATGTTTTGACTATATTTTTGTTTGTTTTATATTTATTTTTTTTATGTTTTTATCAAAGTATCATTCTAAAACAAAAATTATATAATTCAAAGCTCTAATCTTTGAACAAAATTCATAAAAATTTAAAAAACTACAAAAAAAATAAATCAAAATTTCCAACTTTTTATTCAAAAATTTCAACAAAAAATACACTGTATAAGCATTTAGATGACTTAAAATTCTCGTTGATTTTTCGACAATTTTTTTTTCGCTGAGGCCTTGAACATTTTCGTTCATATACTCGTAAGTGGCTTCCGAACATATGCTTTATATGAAAATAATTGTCAAATCGTATTCAAAAACGAAAAAAAATTAAATCAAGACAATTTCTTAGCGATTTCAAATTTGCACTTTATTATATTAAAATTAGATGGACTGTAAAACTGCATAGCGTAGAGTTCAAATAAAAAGTTGAATAAAAAGTAAAACATTTTGATGACAATCTTTATTAAATTTGTTAATTTTTTGTGAATGTTGTATAACAGTTTGGAGCTTGCAGTAAACGTTTATAGAAACAAAAGAAAAACTTAATAAAAAAAACAATTAAAACTTGATACAATGACTACGACAGCTTACTTGTGCACAATGCGAGAATGAATGTCGCCTGTTTATTTCGGAAAAAACTGAGACAATAGACTACGCAACCGTTTACCACTTAGAATTACAACACTAAAAAATGAACAGTACAATTATACTGAGCATTATGGTAAAAGCCATACGATAAAATTCAGAAATTGTTCTATTAGTTCCTCAAATGTCTATCATATTATAGAAAAGTTTCGTCACGGAGATAGAAGATAAGCAGATCTGCGCCAAATTAAAATATTTAATGATGCTGACAAGAGCTGGATTGTTTGCAAAGTTAAGACATACCCGATTTAAGCGCTCCAAAATTTAACGAACAAAGTCGAAAAATACTTAGGCAAGTATCAGAGAGAGAATCAGGACGTTACAGAAACTGTTCGAAGAGCGTTATGCGCGAAGAAAATATTTCATGGAAGGACTGCCCGAAGTAAGTCGTTGATTAATGCTCGTAATAGAAAACATAGAATAGAGTTTTGCAGACGTTTATGCGGATGAAAGCAAATTTAACCTTATTCAGGATCTGATGGGAAGTCTTGCGTTTGCGGAAAGTCAAGACACCGCGATTCAACCTTGTAATTTGCGCTCTACAGTTGAAATACGGCAAGGGCAGCGAAGATATAGGGTTGCATGACTTATTCAGGCGTCGGAAATTTAAGATTTATCATGGAACTGCTCGAAGTAAGTCATCGATTAAAGCAGATGTATCTGGATCTGCTTAAAGATAATTTTGTACAAAGTTTAGGTTATACCAAGACAACGATCCCAAGCATACTTCTGATATTATAAAAACTTGGCTTATCTAGAATTGCCCACATGTAGTACAGACCCCTGCACAGAGTCCAACGTTATTGAGAATTTGTGGTCAGTGCTGGAAAATAAAATAAGAAACCACAATATTTATAATGCTTCTGATCTGAAATGGGCACTACAGGAAGAATAGGATAAAATTAGTTCCGATTATACAGCAAAACTTGTAGAATCTATGAATTCCCGATTAAAAGCAATTTTTAATCAAAAGGGATACCCCAATAAGTATTAGCCGCAATCATGAAATCGAAATATTCATGTGTTCATATTTTATAAATACTTTTAATTTAGTGCATCATTTAAGCTGTGACCTCAAAACTGTAACTGAATTATTTTAATTTCTCATATCTTCTTGTATCTATCTATCATGTTATTTTACAATAAAATATAAGATTTTTCTGTAATGAATGCGAATATAAATCAATATCATGTATTCATATTTTATATATACTTTTATTTAGCTGCATCAAATATGCTGTGAGCCACGGTAGTTCGTCGCGCACCTATTATTTTGAACACAATTGTATATATATATGTATATCTTATGCAGTAGTCAGTTCTCATGATAAGTTTTTCAATGGTAGAAAAATATTTTACGAGGATTACGACTGCATCCCATACTTGATACACTTATATGTACCCCTCGTATCCAGTACCTACCGAATGGTAGTCACGCACAGTCTCATTTGACTACGGTGGTCGCTATTCTATTTATTTAAATTTCATCAATAAGAGTACATTTCAAATAGATTATTAAAAAGAAAAAAAATAATAACTTACAATAATTGCTCGCGCTCTTAATGAACCAATCAATCAATCAACCGGATATCACCTCTTATCGAGATTGATTTTTCCTTTGTCTAATGTTGTTTTCACTAACCTTCTGTAATCTTATTTAATTTGGTTAGTAGTCTGTATGAATTTCAGAATTGGGAAGCGATCTCTCGACCGTTTGATACCATTCGAGCAGTACTGAGTTGAACGAGGTTTCAGACAGGGTGACTCGCTGTCGTGCGACTTGTTTAACCTGATGTTGGAGAGCATCGTACGAGCCACAGAACTTAATCGCTCAGGCACAATATTTTATAAGAGCGTACAATTGTTGGCGTATGCCGATGATATCGATATCATCGGCCTTAACAACCACGCTGTTAGTTCTGCCTTCTCCAAACTGGATAAAGAGGACAAAACGAAGTACCTCCGGTCTTCAAACAAACAGTCGGCGCACTCGCATATTGGCACCCACGTCACTGTTGAGAGTTACAATTTCGAGGTTGTAAAAGATTTCGTTTATTTAGGAACCAGTATTAACACCGATAACAATGTCAGCCTTGAAATCCAACGTAGGATCTCTTTTGCCAACAAGTGCTACTTTGGACTAAGTAGGCAACTGAGCAGTAAAGTCCTCTCTCGACGAACAAAACTAACACTCTACAAGGCTATCATCATGCCCGTCCTTACGTATAGCGCAGAAGTTTGGACGATGACAACATCCGATGAAGCGACGCTTGGAGTTGCGTGTTGAGAGAAAGATTCTGCGGAAGATTTTTGGACCTTTGCACATTGGCAACGGCGAATATCGCAGAAGATGGAACGATGAGCTGTATGAGCTTTACGATGACACAGACATAGCGCAGCGAATAAAGATCCAGCGGCTACGTTGGCTGAGTCATGTCGTCCGAATAGATACAAACGCTTTGAAAGTATTCGATGCGGTACCAGCTGGTGGTAGCAGAGGAAGAGGAAGGCCTCCTCTGCGTTGGAAAGATCAGGTGGAGAAGGACTTGGCTTCACTTGGTGTGCCCAATTGGCGCCGATTAGCACGAGAAAGAAACGACTGGCGGGCCTTGTTAAACTCGGCCAAAATCGCGTAAGCGGTTATTGCGCCAATTAAGAAGAAGAAGAGTCTGTATGAATTTGTTGTTCATAAACTTTGCAATCTAATAAATAATTACAGTTTAAAAAATGTAAAACCATATATAATTTAGACTTAAAACTCTCACGTGTCATGCGGCGAGTCATTCAAAATTGGTGGTTACGGATGGCCAAATTACGGCGCAGTTGCGGCCAATATTTGAAATGGATCATCTTTAAAAATAAATGGCATGAATGGGTCTACTCAAAAATAATAAAGATTATTCTATCCATTTGAATTTTCGTTGTTTTATTTCAATTTAAAATCTAATACCTCTAAATTGATCACCCTTAATTGCTTTTTTTATAATTTATGACATTGAATGATTTGTATTTTATATATGTATGTACGTGCATACGAGTACATGCGCTACCATATTTTGTAATGCATTATAACTATCCTCCATGGGCTTTGCTATTTCGGCCCGAATGTGATTTATTGCGTGAGTCTGCTTCAAATCACTTGGTTCTATCGTTGACCTCCTTACGTAGCCAACTTTTCATGTAGCCGTACGTATTTTTATTCGACGCATATTCTGTAGGGCAGTCAGGTTGGTTTTTCGGATGGGCAGCGGAGAAGGCGGGAATAGTCTCCAATTCACTTGCGATGCGTGTTATAGTCGGATATTGGTTCATATCCACTTGAAAACTAAAAATAAATGAACACATTTTGTAATTTAATCTTTGATATACATATAATTATAAAAGAGACTTTTTTTAAATAAATGCATTTATAATTTATTTTCATCTCTGGAAATTACATTCTGGAAAAGTAAACTGTATAGAAATGGAAAACTTTATAAAATTGCAATATATAGTGTATGAATCCAAAAGGCTTTAAATTTGTAAATAATTTCGGCATTCCAATATCATAAAATAATTGTATTGAAAACTTGAACTCTTTTATACCTTTATAAACTTATTTTTAGCAAAACAGGTACCAAAATGACATAATTAAGTAGGAGCCACTGGTTCCATCGAAAGTAACCGCGGCAATAACAATACCCAATTCGGAGCTGCTAAAAAAAACTAAAAGCTTGACGAAATTCGAATTGGCGACTGAAATTCGAAAAAGGAAGTAGCAGTGGATAGGGCATAGGCTTAGAGGACAATGTTGCTAGGCAGGCTGTACGTTGAAACCCCTTCCAACAAGCTGGCCGAGGAGTGCGTACGCCATGTACCACTTTGAGGCGCTGAAAGAAGTTGAAATGAACTATCTTGGCCTTCCGTGGAACGAACTGGGATTATACCTCAAAACCGTATCCGTCGGCGAAGAGGCATAGTTGACGCCCTATGCTTCAATAGGAGTTTACGGAAAAGTAAATTATGTATAATACTATATATGTTTATAATGTGTTAAAGTGTTTTATAAAAATTTTCCAGGTACAATTTTACCAAAAGCTACAATAGACAATACGAGTATTAGTGCGAAACACGATTTCACTTATGATTAACCAAGTGCGGTGTTTGTTCATATAATGGAGATTTCATTATAACAGGCGTTTTAATAACTTTTTACTAAATAAATAAAAATGATTTTGAGTGATGGAAAGTTTTGATTTTCATGCTACATTGACTGGCTGCTTGTATACCGTAGTTCACAAGATTATTTGTTTGTATATACAAGGGGAAGTCCAAAATAAAAACGACTGAGCTAAAACAGAAACGATAGGAGCTTTGTTCTGATAACTTCGAGTTTATTTATTCAAAATAGTCCCCTCTGGCCTCGATACACTGTTTTGCGCAATCTAAAAGCTTTTTGAAAGAGTGTTTCAGGTCATTGACCGGAATGTCTTTCAGGATATCGGTACAAGCCTTTTGGCGCGCCTCTACGGACGCAAAACGTTTTCCTTTCATGGCCAAATGCAATTTTCCGAATAGGTAGAAGTCACACAGAGCCATATCAGGCGAATACGGTGAGTGATTGATGGTTAAAATGCGATTTCTAGTCAAAAAATTAGTCACAAGAGTGGATCGATGAGTTGGTGCAATATCATGCAATAAGCGCCAGTTTCCTCCTTCGCGATATTCAGGGCGAATTCAAAGAATTCGATGCAACAAACGGTCAAAAACGACAAGGTGGAAAATCGCATTGACGGTTTGGCCCATTGGCACGAGCTTCTTGTGGACAATTCCTTGGAATCGTAAAAAGAAATGGGTATTGACTTGATTTTTGACTTCTCCAAACACGATTTTTTGGGTGGTGGCTCGTCTGGGGCCTTCCATTCGGCACTTTGACGCTTAGTTTGTTGTAAAGGAAGTTCTCGTTTTTTCTCGCCTCTTTAATGAGGTCTTTCGAATGTTGAATTCTGAGCAATTTTTGGTCCTCAGTTATCTTGTGGGGAATGAAACGTGCACAGACCTTTCGTAGGCCCAAATTATAATTATCAGTTAAAATGCGATAAATTGGTGTTTTAGAGAATTCAACTCCGATTCCATGAATTTCAACGATGATTGTGGTTAATTTTTGAGGAATTTACAAACAATTTCGATAGAGTTTTCGGTGATACTAATTTTGGGCGGCCCGTGTGTTCATTTTCATACCATCTCTGAAACGTGTAAACCACTCATGAAATCTGGCACGAGATAGACAATCATCGCCATCAATTTTTTTCATCAATTCAAATGTTTCGGTAAACGTTTTACCGATTTTAAAACAAAATTTGATATTAGTTTTTTGTTCGAAACTCAATTTTTTACCGATGACTCAAACATACTGACACTTTAGGCACAATAACTTTGCTTCCACTAAACCGAATGTCACCAAGCTTTCACTGGAAGTTAGCCAGGAATGTAACTTCCAACGCAGTAACTCATTAAAAAGATGACGCCAGTCTTTTTTTATTTTCGACTTCACCTTGTACATATAACATACACACATATGTATAATTAGCACCCGCACTATTTGCTTTGGTGCTTCGATGAGCTCCTCCTCCTCCTATTTGTAGTGTGCGTCTTGATGTTTTAAAACAAATGGAGGAACCTACAGTTATATGCCGTCTCCGAACGGTAGATGGTTTCTTTTATGAGGAGCCTTTTCATCGCAGAAACGCACACGGAGATTTGCCATTGAAGAAACTCAAGAAAATACGTTCTATCATTTTGCCTGTTCATGCACGAAGATTGCTACGCCCATCGCCTGCGACGACCGCCAGAAGTCATATTTTAATGCAATAACTTTCAAAAAACCATTTGTAGGACGCGGGGGTTTCATGTAAATATTTTAAGATGTTTTTGTTGTTGTAGCGCATAAAGGCTTCCCAATAATTTTTTGGGGAATACTGCTGCAGTGACAATCATTGACCCGATTTAAATTCGGGCCGTTACGGTAACGTGGAACCGATTTTCGGGGGAATATTCATTTCTCTTTATTTTTAGTCTATTTAGAATGTTATTGTTCGCGCTCAAAATATTTATATAATTCCTATTACATACATTTCTTACCCTTTAGCGTTAAAAACCTGAGGCAGCAGGCAGCAGTCGGCCATTGTGATCTCATTGCCAACGCAATACTTGCCAGCTGAAGTAGAAAGTATTTTTTCAAGTGCCTGAAAACCGCGACTAATCCAATGTTGAGCCCATTCCTCACTTTTCTCCTTTCCAACATATTTTCGTACATTTAAATTTTGCAATGGTTGTATGCCTGAGCAAATTATTTCAACAACTTCGTGCACTTTAGCACGTTCGTATGCATCTGGCGGCAAAAGCGGTGGCTGTGGTCGCGTCTCTTCCAAATATTGCATAATGGCAACCGACTCAATAATGCTGTAGCCATCTAAATTAAGGATTATAATTTTGATTAAGAACTATTTTATTGTGAATATTGCTTTTAAAATACTTTTCCTTATATAAAATTTAACTACTTAAAATATATGGGCATACCTATCAGCAGTGTAGGCACCTGTTTCATAGGATTAACCACACGATACTCATCGCCATGTTGTTCGCCCATCAAATTAATGGCTATCGTTTCATACGGAATCTTTTTCAAGTTGAGGGCAATGCGAACTCTCCATGAACAGGAACTACGCCAATACGAATAAAGTAATGGCTTTGTGCCTTGATTGGATGGTGATGGACTGGAAGAAATCGATGTGATAGAAACGTGTTTGGCGGAAATTCTTAAATGATTATTTAGCTGATGAGCTGATTGTATTGGGACTCCTCCGTTAAACAAACTACTTTGAAGCAACAAGCGACTGCACCGCGGCACACTCATTTTTCTTAGCACCTAATTAGTATCACTTCTTCGACGATTTTATAATACTATTCTAGAAGATATTTGAGAAAGTATATTTATATATGTATTTTATATGCACTTATAAGCACATACTTTAAAAAATATAAGCACCTCCACAAAATACTGCATCAGCGCTGGCTCTTATCAGATCACTTTTTCTAATTTTATTTGCACATTTATAAGCAGACCTCATTTTCCTTCTTCTTTACTTTCTACACAATATGGTGAATATGCGGCAAAAAGTCGCGAATGTAGGTACAAGAAATAGCAAATTATTTTTGTTTCGCGCGCCCGCAAATATGCAAATAAATACTGCGATCAAATGGTGTGTAGTGATTGATCAGCAAATCTTTCTATACATTTGAAATATTAAGCATTTGTGAATATACAGTGCAATCCGGTTATAATGGATTATGATGCCCAGATTTTTAACGGAATATTATGTACATCCAAATGTTAAGTTCATGCGTTTTATTCGTTGCTAAAATATTGCACTTGAGCGATTCCATATCAAGTGATACAAATATTCAAAATACTGCTCTAGTGAAACCAAGGCGAATTCAGAAAAGGTGACTTCAGTAGAGGAACAACTTCATTTACATGTTTTTTGTTTCGGTATATTGGTGGTTTGAATATCTAAATTTCAATGTGTATGTAAACAAACAAACAAAAAAACAAAACAACAAAGATGTAGGGCTCTTTCATATTCAAACCACCAAATCGCATAAAAAACAAATAAATCATCCGCTATACTGAAGCCACCTTGCGTTTATTTGCCTTAAGCGAAGCGCTAGCATAAAATGTACTTGTATATTACCTGCGTTTAGAAACCGATCAAAGCGTACGTACACGTAAATGCACCTAATTAGATGTACATATAGCATTTTGCACTGGTTCGCTGTACGTACATATTTGAATGTAAAGATATATAACTCGAAAAGTTACTAAAATCCCAATATGTCATTAAATAAAAATTCAAAAAAATAAATCTGAGGAGTGTCTTGTTCACAAATGACAAAAAACAAATAAACTTCCAAATTTCTTTTGACAAAGAAACACGACCTGTTTTTTTTTAAAGTATATGGATTTTATGTTCTTAAAAATAAAATAAAAATGTCACAAAGAACCGAATATATTTGGCTTTAAATAACTCCATTACACAATTTTGAGCATTGAATATAGCCGAAGTTATACATACATTTTTTAATTTTCAGTTTTCTTCTTATTATACTCAAGTCTACAAATAAACCGATTTTGTGAAAAATTTCAAAATAGTTACTTCAATCACCGGACATGGAATTAGTTTTAGTTTTTCGATCTACCAAAACCAAAATATAAAAGAAATACAAATTAAAAACTAATCAAAAACAAATTTTTAATTCGGAAAGAGAAAATAATATCGCGGAGAGAGAGAATAATAATAATTTTTATTAATAGTTTTTTGCAGGCGATGAGTTGTAGCGCTTTGAGTTTTTCGATCTTCCACAAAAAAAAAAAAAAATTAAAAAGAAAAAAACTTATCGCGTTTCTTGAGCGATAGAAAAATAAAAGTCATAATGAATTCAGTGGAATGATATCGAAATATTATCTAAAATTCAAAGTCAAGATTTTAAATAAGTTTTTACTAAAGTCGCCATTTCGAACTTCGAAAGCCCATATCTCGATTTCGGAAACTACCTTTGAGAATCGGAGAAACAACTTTTTTACTAATTACTGGAGCTCTTAAAAAAAATGGTTTGATCAGAAACCCAGAAAAAATGTTGATTTTGCCGTATAGTGTAAGGTGTCCCGAGAAACAAACTCAGCGCTTAGCTGGTACAAGACATTACAAAAAGAAGGGGAGAGAGGGCAAAACAGGGAAAGTTGGACGAAAAGTTTAAGCCCAATCTCAATCAAGAATAACGGAAATTGACAACCACAACATTTTATCTGAACCAAACAAACCAAACAACAATATCATTTTTTTAACAGTGGAATGGAATAATTTTTTGTATTCTTGCTTGTTGTCTTCGTTTATTTTTAAGTAAGAATTGTTATAAAAACTAAACATGAATAAAATGGCTGATGAACTTAACACTTTATATATTGTAATATGTTGTTTTTGTTTTTTATTATTTTGGAACCGATCTCAATTAACCCTTTGCTTTCTGCGAATTTCTCTGATGGGAGTACCAGCTCTATTCTTCTTCTTAATTGGCGCGATAACAGCTTACGCAATTTTGGCCGAGCTTAAAAAAGCGCGCCAGTCGTTTCTTTCTCGTGCTAACCGGCGCCAATGAAGCCAAGTCCTTCTCCACGTGATCTTTCCAACGCAGATGAGGCCTTCCTCTTTCACTAGCTGGTACCGCATCGAATACTTTCAAAGCCGGAGCGTTTGTATCCATTCGGACGACATGACCCAGCCAGCGTAGCCGCTGGATCCTTATTAGCTGCGCTATGTCTATGTCGTCGTAAAGCTCAGGACCAGCTAGTCGGAGTTATTTCTCCCTTAGTGATTTAAAGCAAATATATGGAAATTAGAAAACACGGAATGCGTTATTTATGTCTTCTGACCTCAGCTCTACTGATCCCGTATATCCTGCCTTTCCTCTTAATGACATCTTGCCGCCTGGTGACATCGTGGCGGCTTCTACCGCAAAGGGGCAATTTGTTTGCATTTGTATGAAATCAATTGAATAGCTATATCGTACAAAATTCTGTGAGGGATTAAGAACATTTTATAACTTCCCTCAATTATTATTGCATTTATAAAACTTACTTATTTATCATTACATTTTTCTTGGCACCGAGCCTCTTCAAGTGATTTGCCGATGGAAAGAGTAAAAACACCCACCCATTCGCGAGATACCTTCGATGTACTCCGATTGCAATAAAAGCTTATGTATGCGAATTTTCTAATCTTAAAATCTTCTAATCTACTCTTAGTCACGCCTTATGCACTCACGATAAATGACGAACCGATAGAAAAAGTTCAAAGCTACAAATACCTTCGTTGTTGGGTCACTGAAAACTTTGACAAGGATAACAATAGAAATTACAAGATTCATCTTCTGCAAATTTAAGAAAATCTTCATCTGCCATGATTTTAACACCAAACACAAAATTCGCTTTATAGAGTGCTACATGTGGTCTGTACGGTGTGGAATGTTGGGCACTGAAGGTTGCTGACATGAACAAACTAGAGTCTTTTTAAATGTGGGCATTTAGAAGAATTTTAAAAACTCCCTGGTTGGAGCGTGCCTTTAATATGGAATTTTACGTCGTATTAAATGAGGTTGTGGCCTCCTGCATACTTATTGGCGTCGCAAAACGGGTGCCTTGGTCCCCTATTGAGAAATTCCTGATGGCATCTTTTACAATCAATACCAGAGGGTAAAATTAAAAGAAAACGATGTTTTTGTGTAACATCAGGAACTGGATACATATAGAGAAATTGTAAACAATTAAAATTAAATTTAATTACTGTTAGTAATACAAATTTTTAATGTAATGTAATGTAATGATTGCTAACATTCGAAATGGAATAAACAAGTAAAAGAGAAGATTTGGATTTAGAATCTTACCATTTCAGCAAGGCATTGCTCTGAAGACCAGAGTTGCAAGCAAAGACACGTTATCTTTTTTTTATTATTTATTATTGATTAAAATTTTGTATGACAATGATTTAATTGATTGCAAAGATTTTAGGTATGGAGAAAGTATTTATTTATGTAAGTATAGCTTTTCTTTACGTGCATATGTTTTATTTATATTATTTGTTTTGGTTTAGATGTTAGTTGTAGTTAGTTACTAACACTCTTGCAAACATGATTCCATACATAAATACTCACATTTTTCATTGAACGTAATTTGTAAATATAGATAAGTTTCTAGTTGCATTATTTTAAAAACTCTTTATTTCCTTTCATAAATATTTAAATGTTTATAAACTTTGAAGTACATACATACATACGTAAAAGACCATTCGAATATTACAAGTACAATACCGATTGAATGCTAATCACCGGTGCTTGAGAAATAATCGTAAACTATGCCATCACATATTTCATTATTCCGATCTAAATTTGGATATAAATCTATACAAATTGACGAAACGTCAATGTGTCTATAATTTTATTTTATTGGACATACAACTACATACATACATACTATGCATTTTTTGTTTTTTTTTTTTGGTATATAAAATTTCAGTTTTAAGTACCAGACAAAGCTACTTGAATACTTTGGTGTTCTGAGATTCGACCCTTTATGTGGATTTATGGATAAGAGGCCTAACAATCAATTTAAATTTCCTTTGCTTGAATTTATTTTATTGTAACTATAAAACCACATATTTGAGTTGTAGATTTTGGCCGAAAGTTGCAAAAACTATTTATTTCAAAATTATGCTTTTAGATTTTAAGGTAGTTGAAATGTTAAAAAAAGAAAAACATCATTCAAGGTGAATATCCTCTCGAACTTTCCCAAATATTTATGCGCCCATCTTTAATTGTATGGAATTTTCATTTATTATTTTGTTTTAATCTTAGTACATACACAAATGGTCAACTTCCTTGTGCTGTTTGGAAAAGTGGAAAATTTAAATTTAGATTAAAAATGTTTATTGCAACATGAATTAAACGTCGAACTGCTTCCACATCCACCGTATTCGTCAGTTTTGGCTCCCAGTGACCGCGGGCTGTTCGCAGACATAAAACAATTCTCGCCGGTAAGAAATTTCGCTCGAATGAAGAGGTTATCGCTGAAACTGAGGACTATTTTGAGGCAAAAGATAAATCTTGCTACAAAAGTGGTATTGAAATGTTAGAGCGGCGCTGGAATGATTGCGTTGTTCTTGATGGAAATTACCTACGTTAATGAATAGAGCTACTTTTACACACAAAAAAAATATGTTTTCTTTGTTAGGCCCGTGACTTTTCAGCCCATGTGTTATTAAGTCGCATGATTGGTTCCACAGATTCAGTTATTTTCATAAAGTGTCATTTTGCGTGGCCACTAAAAATATGAGTGTAACGTAAGTAGCGATTTAGATAACTCATTTAATAACTAATAATTAATATGAATTTCTTCGGGTGATGGGTCGTACACGGCATTGCACAGTTGAGGAGCGGAGGCTTGTTGTAAATCTTCGTAAACAAAAAAAAATCGTGCAAATTTATCGCTGAGCCACTTGGATGGCACAAAAATATTGTTTTAAATGCCCTTAAGTCTAAAAAAACCACAGAACGACGTGGCGGCAAGAAGAAAACGGCTTACACTACTGATAATTTAATTGTGACTTTTGCCAAGAGGTCACCTTTTAAGTCATCAAAGGCCAGTGCAGCTGAAATCAACAGCATAATATCAGCGAGGACTGTGCGGCGTTGATTGTACAACATGAACTTGCCAGGCAGCTCGGAAAGTTCCTCTGTTGGAACAAGCAAATTTAAGGAAGAGGCAGAGTTTTGCTCAAGCACACAAGTCATGGTGTGACCAAAGGGTATGAAAAAATGGTATAACATACTTTCAAAATGACTGATTTCAGCTGATTCATCAGTTTTTGGTTGCCGCAAAGAGGGAGTGGGAGGAAATGAGACAAAGTCAGATAACCCACCACCTTATTGATTGGATTCAATCAAACCAGTTTATGTTCACTAAAAAACTGAACTAATGGCTCATGAGCCATATATTCTTAGTGATTTTTGTTACTGCACATCGAAGATAGAGTTGCGCGGGCAACGATTTTCGTCGGCAGATGCAGCCTTGATGCGCTAAAAACCATGTTTTAGTGGGATCCCGAACGTAATGGTAAAAATGCTTTCACAAATGGCTTGAAGCATGCAAAAATGTGTAGAGTCTAAAGGCGACTACTGTCTAAAGTTATGAAACCATTTTTGTGAGAAATTATCAATTTTATTTATTTATTGTAATAGTGGCCTTAAAGTAACACGGTTTTTTAAACACCTCACGAAAATCTCTGGTTTTAATCTATTCTCAGCTGAACTAGAATATAATCTCATTTACACATTACTTTTATATGCACGAGTTTCTTATATTTTTCTGTTCATCGAAAATATTTCTTTGCGCACATAAGTGATGTTAAGTGATGCAGGGTTACCGGAAAAGTCAGTCTAGGTTTTTAAGGACATTATTATTTAGATTACTTAATTTGCTCATATGGCATGATGTCCAAAACGTAACTGTTTTCGTGACATTTGATTGCAAAGATTATTTAGGAAATATAATTTTTATTTGTTTGCTTGCACGTCCAGTTTTTTTGTTTGTTGTCTGTTCACGGGCCCATTCTTTTATATTTGTTGTTGATGTGTATATCAAATTAACGAAAATCTTCAATAAAAGCTGAAGCAAGCCTTAACAGTTAAAAAATGCTGAATTTACGATTTTTCACTAAGCGTTTCTTACTTCACATTATATACAAAAAAATTTGTATGGGAACTATTCCGCAAATTGTTGTAAAAGCTAGTATGTCTTTTTATCCAGTCTTTGAGTAACTAAGACGACTTTACAGTTCATTCTGTATGTATCCTATACAATTTTCAAAAATATTAAATTTAAATAGGAACATAATTCAAGCATTTCTGATGTTCCGCCAGATTAGAAAAATCTTTCGTAGAATAGTAACACTGTCAAATGGCATTTTTGGAACAAAAAAGTGACTATAATAATACTGACAGTATGCAATGAGATGGGTATACCATTTTTGTAGTTATATGGCAGTCCTACTCGTCTCAGTTTTTTGTACAGTGGGTCAAAGCAAAAAATTAACTCTCTACAAGACTCTCATCATGCCCGTCCTAACGTATGGCGCAGAAGCTTGGACGATGACAACATCCGATGAAGCGACGCTTGGAGTGTTCGAGAGAAAGATTCTGCGTAAGATTTTTGGACCTTTGCACGTTGGCAACGGCGAATATCGCAGACGATGGAACGATGAGCTGTATGAGCTTTACGACGACATAGGCATAGCGCAGCGAATAAAGATCCAGCGGCTTCGTTGGCTGGGTCATGTCGTCCGAATGGATACAAACGCTCCGGCTTTGAAAGTATTCGATGCGGTACCAGCTGGTGGTAGCAGAGGAAGAGGAAGGCCTCCTCTGCGTTGGAAAGATCAGGTGGAGAAGGACTTGGCTTCACTTGGTGTGTCCAATTGGCGCCGGTTAGCACGAGAAAGAAACGACTGGCGCGCTTTGTTAATCTCGGCCAAAATCGCGTAAGCGGTTATCGCGCCAATTAAGAAGAAGGGTCAAAGCTTCTAAATTTTGGTTATAGAAATATATATAAATAACAGGTATAGGTACTCCCTTTGGTAGGTATTTGGTCGAGCTCTGCTGCCAATTTGCAGTGAACGCCTTAATGCCTTTTCACAAATGGAGAGACCTATGTTTAGTTAGTGCGGAGTTTTATGCCGCCTCAAAGGACAGATGGTTTTCATGGCAGAAGTACACACCCGAGAGGCGACCGGTATTTCTTTCTATCATTTTGTGTTTCGTGCCCACGGCTTCGAATTTGTGCACTTCCGAATGGTAGTTACGCACCAACCTATTCGACTACGGTGGGGCCGGAAGCCCTTATATTACGTGTAAAAAATGGTATTAGTCGTATTGAAGGCTCGGTAACCGCTAGTAAAATTTTTTCGTACACCATTTCAGGGCTCAAATATTGCATTTAAAAGGACCTTTTTATTTTTTCTAAGGTGTCAAATTGGCTCATAAAAAGGAGAGCTAAGAAATTAAAATGTTTCAGAAAGACGATTCTCGTTCCTAACGGAAACCGATTTATACAACTTTTCAAACGCAATCGACATATTTTACAAGTAATTTAAATATCTTTGTAAGTAAAATTTTACAAATTCGTACCACTGTAGAAAAACTGAAACTTATTACGCACTTTCAGAATTACATATGTAGATGGTTGTGCCAATCAAAAAATCTAAATTTGTTGTACTGTGTAATTATTAGAAAAGACTTAGATCGATTACATCGAGGTTTGCACTTCGATTTCATGGCCTTTTGTGTCGTAGAAAAGGCTTACTCACCATTTTATAATTTCCTGAAAATATTGTTTTTCAATATCACAAAAAAAAAATGCAATAAAAAATACTAAAGGAAATTCTTCATGTACAATTTTTCGGATTTATGGCTATAGAAATTTTTTATGCGATTGTATTTATGAATATTAAAAGCTATTTAAATTTTAATTTTTGTCATACATTAAAAATGTTTTTTATGCTACTACTTTTTAAGTTCTTTTTAGGAAATTAATAGTTTTTCATTTTTGCTTTTACGTACTTTTTATGTTACAATGAATTAGTTTACTGCATTTTGTACTCTTTTATTTGTGTTTTGTATTTTGTTACGATTTTTTGTGGACTTATTTTTATCAATTTAATGGTTAGTGGCTTGTTTATGTGAGGTGTGAGTATGTGTGTATGTGTGTGTCTCAATATATACTATTCCCTCTCTCACTTGCTTTAATAGTAGGTAAATATGGATGCTTACTTAAAAATCCCTGAATATAATTTTGCTTTTCGTAATTTTCCATTTCTTAAATTTTATTTTATTTCCTTTTCGAAATTTCAAATATTTACCGTTCAACCCTTTGTAACTCTCGTTTTTTTTTTAAGAATACTTTATTAAAAGTAATGATTGGCGCTTAAAGGTAGTATATTTGTGTGTTTATGTGTATGTGTATGTGTAATCTAATATCTTTTAGATAGTTTTCACAATGGTTGCCAAATATTTTAATTTTTTTAATGCTTTTTCACTTTCTAAATGATTAATCAGCTTTCACAATTAATTTCTTTCAGTTTTACTTTCACAATTTTTAAGATTTATTTTTTGTTTTCAAAGAGAAGAGCGTTGACCACTTTAAAGGCTCTTGCTACTAATCTTTTTAAATCTTTATCCAATTTGTTTCAATTCTAAGTTGTCATTTTTTTACAATGCCTTATTTAACATTTTCTTTCATTTGTTTTGCTTTATTTTTCTTTTACTTTCTCTTCCAAATTTTCCACCATCGAGCAATTTTTTTTTATTTTGAATTTTTCAGTTTGGTTCAACTGCTTGAAACGGCCACATTTGCATTAAATCCTTTAAATTCGCCCTCGTGTTGCGTTTGTGTTTATACTTTATTGCTGCTATTGTTGTTGTTGTGCTATTCGCGATCACTTTTTAGTTTTGCGGCGCTTTGCAGTTGTTGACGGAAAATTCTATTTGTTTGGCAATTCCGGTGGACAGTCAGGTTGGTTGGAGGGATGGGCGGCGCGAAAAGCGGGATTAGCTTCCAGTTCACGATCGATACGCAAAATAATAGGGTATGGGCGTAGATCGACATGGAATCTATTAAAAAACAATTTTAATTAAATTATTTATTTGGTAAATCCAGATGATTAGTATAAAAAATGAATGCATTTTGTGCCATATGCGAAGAGTTGTTTTGAGTAATACAGCTTCTGAATTTCTTTGGCGCCGCTGTAGTTGGTATACAGAACACACACCTGTACACACATTAATAGCAGCGCGACATATTGTACGGTTTTGATTATTTTTTATTTTTATTTTTTTTTATTTTTTATTTAAATTTAAAAATTCTTCATCAAAATTTCATAAAAACTTCAAAAAGTTAGTTTGAGACCTCGAAAATCGTGTTATTTCTGACATTTTTTTGCTGGCTGTCTTGTGCACTTTTCCCATAAATTCCATTATACGGCAGTAAATGCATAACATATCAAAACAAAAATAAAATTATCAAAAATCAACTCCATTTTCGAGCCTAATTAAACTGGACCAGTGTTATGTCAAAATTCAATTGACTACAAAACTTCACACCCTGAATTTTTCTGAAAATTCTAACTGAAATATTTGCAATTTTGATGAAAACTTTTTGAATTTTTTTGTATTGTGTATGAAGTTTTGTTGTAGCATGTAGTCTTTTCTTATATTTTGTAAAAGTATAAAAGTTTGAAATATTTACAAAAAATTTTGACTAAAAGTTTGAAGATTAAATGAAAATGATTTGCGTCTTTTTTAATCTTGTGTAGAGTTTTTTTGTAGTACTTAGTAAAGTTTTAAATTTTTTAATAGCATAAAACTTTAAATTGTGTAGAACTCAAGGCGAATCTATTAAAGGTGGTGTTGGTAAATCAGCTGATTTGTTTTTTTTTCTTTCGCCGTGTCCATGTGACTATCAGCTCAGAATGAAACAAAGCGAATTCATTATTTGTTTTTAAGATTCCTAATACTTTGCTTTGACAATAAAACGTACCGAACATTGTTGCTGGTCTAGTGCCACCACCTTTAATGAATACACCCTAGTAGAACTTATATATATAATATATATATATATATATATATATAATTGGCGCGTACACCCTTTTTGGGTGTTTGGCCGAGCTCCTTCTCCTATTTGTGGCGTGCGTCTTGATGTTGTTCTACAAATAGAGGGACCTACAGTTTCAAGCCGACTTCGAACAGCAGATATTTGTTTTGTTTTTATTAGGAGCTTTTTCATGGCAGAAATACACTCGGAGGTTTGCCATTGCCTGCCGAGGGGCGACCGTTATTAGAAAAATGTTTTTATAAATTTTGGTGTTTCAACCGAGATTCGAACGATTCTTTCTGGGAATTCCGAATGGTAATCACGCACCAAGTGCGAGGAGCTTGAGATGCTGGCCAATAGGAACAACGCCCGAAAATTTTACCAGAAAGTTCGGCGGCTTACAGAAGGTTTTAAGACCGGGGCGTTGTCCTGTAAGAACAAAGACGGCGATCTGGTGACTGACGTACAGAGCAATCTTAAATTATGGAGGAAACACTTCTCTAACCTGTTAAACGGTGACAGCTGCGCATGTCATAGAGAATGTGAAGATCCCGATACCCCAATCGTTGACGACGGAATTGTCGTTCCGTTACCCGACCATGACGAGGTGAGAATAGCAATATCACGGTTAAAGAACAACAAAGCCGCAGGCGCCGACGGACTGCCGGCTGAGCTATTCAAACATGGCGGCGAGGAGCTGGTAAGGTGCATGCATCAGCTCCTATGCAGAATATGGTCGGATGAAAGCATGCCTGCCGATTGGAATTTAAGTGTACTCTGCCCAATCCACAAGAAGGGCGATCCTGCAATTTGTGCCAATTACCGCGGGATTAGTCTTCTAAATATCGCCTATAAGGTTCTAGCGAGCGTATTGTGTGAAAGGCTGAAGCCCACCGTCAACCAACTGATTGGACCTTATCAGTGTGGCTTCAGACCTGGAAAGTCTACCATCGACCAAATATTCACAATACGCCAAATCTTGGAAAAGACCCATGAAAGGAGAATCGACACACACCATCTTTTCGTCGACTTCAAAGCTGCATTCGACAGTACGGAAAGGAGTTACCTGTATGCCGCTATGTCTGAATTTGGTATCCCCGCAAAACTAATACGGCTATGTAAGATGACGTTGCTCAACACCAGCAGCGCCGTCAGAATTGGGAAGGACCTCTCCGAGCCGTTTGATACCAAACGAGGTTTCAGACAGGGTGACTCACTGTCGTGTGACTTCTTTAACCTGATGTTGGAGAGCATCGTACGAGCCGCAGAACTTAATCGCTCAGGCACAATTTTTTATAAGAGCGTACAATTGCTGGCGTATGCCGATGATATTGACATCATCGGCCTTAACAACCGCGCTGTTAGTTCTGCCTTCTCCAAACTGGATAAAGAGGCAAAGCGAATGGGTTTGGTGGTGAACGAGGACAAAACGAAGTACCTCCTGTCTTCAAACAAACAGTCGGCGCACTCGCGTATCGGCACCCACGTCACTGTTGACAGTTATAATTTTGAGGTTGTAAAAGACTTCGTGTATTTAGGAACCAGCATTAACACCGATAATAATGTCAGCCTTGAAATCCAACGTAGAATCTCTCTTGCCAACAAGTGCTACTTTGGACTAAGTAGGCAATTGAGCAGTAAAGTCCTCTCTCGACGAACAAAACTAACACTCTACAAGACTCTCATCATGCCCGTCCTAACGTATGGCGCAGAAGCTTGGACGATGACAACATCCGATGAAGCGACGCTTGGAGTGTTCGAGAGAAAGATTCTGCGTAATATTTTTGGACCTTTGCACGTTGGCAACGGCGAATATCGTAGACGATGGAACGATGAGCTGTATGAGCTTTACGACGACAACATAGACATAGCGCAGCGAATAAAGATCCAGCGGCTTCGTTGGCTGGGTCATGTCGTCCGAATGGATACAAACGCTCCGGCTTTGAAAGTATTCGATGCGGTACCAGCTGGTGGTAGCAGAGGAAGAGGAAGGCCTCCTCTGCGTTGGAAAGATCAGGTGGAGAAGGACTTGGCTTCACTTGGTGTGTCCAATTGGCGCCGGTTAGCACGAGAAAGAAACGACTGGCGCGCTTTGTTAATCTCGGCCAAAATCGCGTAAGCGGTTATCGCGCCAATTAAGAAGAAGAATCACGCACCAACCCATTCGGCTACAAAAAATTTTGACTGAAAAGTTTGAAGTTTTGATGAAAACTTAAAATTTTATATTTTGTGGTAGTGTGAACTATATTAAAAAAAAAAAGAAAAAGAAAGTGAACTAAAAACTGAAAAAAGTATGAACTATATTTTTATATAAAAAAAAATAAATAAATAAAAATTGTCAAAACTTTAAAACATATCGCGCTGCTATTATTGTGCACAGGTGTGTATACATTTTGTATATTATTGTACTTAGGGGAGAAATAAATCTTTTTGTACTTAGGAGGGAAATAAAATAAATTGATTGAACTATTGGACTGTCAACCCCAAATATCTCATAAGAATGCGTAAAAAAGTGTTTGAAGGAAATTGGTTGGCTAAATGGCACTAGGGGTGAGGTAAGATGTCTTTAAAGTGTACCTAATATCAAACAATCTGGTGAGCCCAATCCTTTGGGGATTTTAGGCAAAAAATATCTTTCAAAATGTTGTCGAAGTTTCAAATATTAATATCCGAAAGTAAATAAGAAGTAAAAACAAGAAAATGAGAAATTTGATCTGGTATCAGGTCGAAATTGCAGTTGGCAGAGATTTAAACTCGAATGGTGATATTGCTATATTGCGACCGGTCGCGATTTAGCTTGTTATATAATATTTAATTATGCCCTCAAAATATGTTCTTGACCCACAGCATCTACCATTTATGGGGCAGAGATGCAGATATGTTTCAACCCTTAAGACGATGAACTACGTTGCCAAATAGAAGCTCGATGAATTGGAGCCACATGAATTGGCACGAGAGAAACTTTTGGACCAAATTGACGAATGCGATACTTTGGTGCGATGGGTCAATCGAAACGATTGTCATGACCGGTTCAAAAGCCAATAAGGTTTCGCTGTGTGTTTGATGAGTTTGGAAGGAACTCCTCTACTATTAACTGCTTCCATTGTGCTAAGCACTTAACTTGGATCTGTACACTTAATAACTGACCAGATTGAGAAGGCGATCTGCCAGAAGTGGCGAATAAGAAGGATTTTGTAATCAAGGCGGCACCAGGCTGCTGACGTTCCATAAGTAATAAGTTCTATCGCACCCGTAGTATAGTTCGGTCCTGAAATCAAGCGATTATCACCTTTTCAAGTATTCGCAAAATGTCTTGTATGGCATTAACCAGGCCTCAATAGAGGTTTGTGAAAATGAACCGGACAAGCTTTTTTAGTAATGGGGACGAGACAACTTCTTCAATAGTCAAATTATGAATTATTAATGAAATTGGGACATATTTGATCTAATTTTTGCGTACATCTATTGTTGGATGTTTGTCTAATTTTTGATGTTCAATTGTTCTACAAATGGGGGCCTATAGTTTTATGGCGCTTCCGCACAGCGGGCGGTCTTTTTTAGCAGAGATTTTTCATGGCAGAAATACTGCCGGAGGTTTAGCATTGCTTGCCAAAGGAGGATCGCTTTTAGAAAAAACTTTTTCCCGCATTTATTATTTCTTGCCCTCGGTGAGTCTCAAACAAGAAACGAAATCTTGAACAAACCCATTCAGCCACGGCGGCCGACTTGAAAATGAGCGGCCTATTTTTTCTCTTTTATGCTGTCACCAGTTGAGAACTACACATCGTAGTCGCCGCGGTAAGAGCTGCTAATCACAATAACTAACTAATTTTAAATAGCTTTTTCATTTATGGCTTAAAATTTAAGCGACGAAAACATATGCAAGGTCAGTTAATAGAGTATACAGAGAGTTGCCAAAGGATATTTTACAATTTTGAAGGCAGTGTTTAGTTATTACTTAATGGATTTTTTGTCACTCTGTAAAATTTACCAAAAAGAGTTAGCAACTTTTACCACGCGGCGACAATATATACATACATACAAAGAGCTTTTGGTATTTTTTTTTATTAATGGACAACACCTGCCGTTGAAGAGTGGTTTACGGGTTTGAACTGTGGCGAAAATATTTAATTTAATTTCATTTACATTTCCCTGAATATACCCTGACTGTAACTTCATCTCCTCGAAGCTGGCAATTTTGCTCAATATTATCTTGAAGCAGTCCTGTAAGATTTCTTTTATACAAAATTCAGTTTCTAATTACTACTTTTCACCGATACCTAAACAGAACTACCATCTTTTCTAGATATTTATGTGCATATGTTTGTAAATACGCACCTTCTTGCATTGAAGACCTGTGGCACCAGGCAACAATCAGCCATGGAAATTTCATCGCCCACGCAGTACTTGCCAGCCGAGGTGGATAATGCCTTTTCGACAGCGCGGAAACCGCGTGTGATCCAATGTTGTGCCCATTCCTTTTTTTTCTCCTCACCGACATGGATGAGCACAATTAGATTTTGCAATGGTTGTATACCTGAACAGATGATTTCGACAATTTCACGCACTTTTGCACGTTTGTGAACATCCTGTGGCAGCAATGGGCGTTGGGGGCGCGTCTCTTCCAAGTAGTGCATTATAGCTACCGACTCTATGAGTGTGTGACCATCTGCGTAAAAGCAAGACACATGAAAAATTATATTATTGTTTTGTTTAGGCTAAACTACTTTCACTTTTCACTTACCTATCTGCAGTGCCGGCACCTGCTCCATCGGATTCACCTCACGATATTCATTGCAATGCTGTTCACCTCCCGACTTGATTAAGCTGATGGGTTTGATGTCATATGGTATCTCCTTCAAATTGAGAGCGATGCGCACCCGCCATGAGCAGGAGCTGCGCCAATACGAATAAAGTATTGGCTTCGGTTCCGTGATCAACGTTATCAGATTTTTGTCGTCGAGAACACACGAATTAGACATTTTTGACTTTTAAATATTGAATGGTGTTTATAATACACTAATAATAAGATAGCACGATAGTACAGCGAACAAACTATTGTTGCTTTAACTTCATATCAAGGACTGGCTAAGTATGTGATCGCGTTAAATAGTTGGCTCTAAATTTTCCTTTGTTTTCGACTAAGTTGAATTTAATTCGTTTTTATTAATGTAAGGTCGCACCTATGATAAAGCAGTGTTGGGACGAGTCTATTAAGTATGCACGTACGAGAAGCGGCTGATAATACCGCCACCTAAAAAGAACTCTTCATCTGTTTACTGATAACTCATTGTTGCTATAAAAAGGACCCCGTTTTTGTTACTGGGTTCATTAACACTTACCCCTGGAACAAGCAACAATACTATGTCTAAGGAAACGGGAAATTATCGCCATTTAGAGCACCACGCTGTGGTAAAATTCCTGCTGAAGAAGGAAATACGCCTGAACAAATTAAGCATTTTTGATTCTGCAGATTATGAACTAGGGAAAAAAGGGCTCTATTATTTCAACAAAAAAGATAAACCAGTGAAAACAAATGCAACTGGTTTTCCAGTGACCGTAGTTATACATATATATACATCTATAGAATTGGCGCGTATACGCTTTTTTGGGTGTTTGACCGAGCTCCCCTTCCTATTTGTGGCATGCGTCTTGATGTTATTCCACAAATGGAGAGACTTACAGTTTCAAGCTGACTCCAAACGGCAGATATTTGTATGAGGAGCTTTTTCATGGCAGAAATACACTCGGAGGTTTGCCATTGCCTGCCTAAGGGCGAGCGCTATTGGAAAAATGTTTTTCTTAATTTTGGTGTTTCACCGAGATTCGAACCGACGTTCCCTCTGTGAATTCCGAATGATAGTCACGCACCAACCCAATTCGGCTACGGCGGCCTCCAGGGACCGTAGTTACCATGTCCCAAAAGTCCAAAATTGGTATTGGCCAAGGGAATAACTAAATTGTGGTAGACGGCAAAAGAACCTTTAGATTAGCAAAGAATGATTTGCAAAGATTTTACAAAAAGCAAAATAGTGCGCGTTGGGTACCGTGAATGAAGATCTCGTTGACAAAAAATGGATTCGTTCTCAACAGGATTCGGGAATCCAAGCAATCGATAAAAAGGTAAGAAAGATCACCAAATAAATTCAAAGTGGAAAAATCGGCGTCGAAGATTACCGTTGCCATTTATTTTTTTAATTTTATTAAAATATTAATTTTATCAATTGGTTAACCGTTCAAAGGAACTGTAATGAGGAGCTGGTACTACGCTAATTTATTGGGCTCGCAGTGATGTTTCAGTATGGCAATGCGCCGATTCACCCCACTCGGGTGTCGGACGACTTAAAAGCTTCCGCATTCACAGAAACTGACCACCCATTCTACTATGCGGACTTTGTACACAGTTAGGTAAACGACAGGAAGTTCATAGTAGGCGGTCGTAGAATTAACAGAAATTATAGAAATTTTATAAAGGGTACTAATGTGCAACTTGAATGCTGATCTTGAGACAACGATGTAAATATATCAAATCTTACTGTCGATCTCCCAACTTGAATCCTTCCTGCGGTGAAACTTTTAACCCGAGCCAAAGACTGAGTGCCTAACAAAGTGGGAAACCCCAGTGGAACGAAAGGAAACAAAATAAGAGGGTGATCTGGCTTTCCCAGAGGAAGGTGAGCATTCATTGTCACGAATCCACAGTGGAAACAATGGTCTGCATAATACCGTAGTGTTAATGATCGTAGTGTTTTCAATGGCACTAAGACAAAATATGTTTTCTGTGACACTAAAACATTATATTCTCGATGTGAAAAATTTAGTTCACTTGAGGTGGACTACAATGAAAAAAAAAAAAAAATACACTAAATCACTATCGGCGTTCGGCTGTGAACTTATCGGCTGGTCCTCGTATTAAGAGGGGAGATTATATAGGGAGATCATGTACCAACGTAAACATATATATGTCATCTAAATGTACATATGTATGTATGGTATATGCATATGTATATATGGTATATGACCCGGCACAACTGGTTTATTTGCTTTACTGTCAGTTTCATACATACTTTCCTTAGATTTCGAGTTCTCTCTTTATTATTCTGTTTTCTTGCTTATGCAAATTTAGAACAAACCGGTAAAATATTAGTGTATATTTATATTTCTTCTATAATATGTGTACATGTGTATGTATGTATGTATGTATGTAGGTACATATATTAAGGTATATCACCTCTTTTCCCCTCGAAATTATAAAATTTATTGTATTTAGAGAATTTCGTCAAAATATTTTTAAAATTCCAAGCATTTTTAAGCTCCGCTAATTTTTTCCAAAAAATATTATTAAAAACTATATTTATTAAAAACAAAAAACTATTTTTGGAGGTATTTTCGAGTCGCGTAAGATTTAATATTTTGGCAGAACTCTTAATGTATATAAGTACTGCGGTAGTTGTAATCAATCGGAAAAAAGGAAACTATCTTCCACTTCTTCTGTGAATGACCTGCCGTATGGTAGGTTTGGATGTTAGCCTTTGGTAAACCGCTCTTTGAAAACCTTAAAGAGTTGTCTGGTATATATAGTACGTCTAGAGCATTTTAAGGTTTCCCAATCGCACAGACTTCATATAGTCGTTAAGGAATATTCCGTAAAACTTGTTGACAGCGAGGATGTAGCAAGAAAATGGGCGGAAGAGCCAGTTGGATTTCTAGAGAATCACCATTTCAACCAACACACCAACCAAAATAAAAAGATTTGATAGTTCCGATAGAAAAACTGCACCTATTTTTTTCGAAGCACCCTTATGTAAGTAATCGAAATTGAGAGATTCTTGGCTTATTACTTTTAGTTATTCGTCCATACACGTGCTGTGTATTTCCAAATAGTGTATAGGATGTAAACATGGTAATAAAATTCCATTGCATATTGAGTAGTCAAATTGTCAGCAATATTTAATATGCCTAAATTTAACAGAAAAATTGAAACTAAAAATTAAATTAAAAATTAATTTAAATTTAAAATTAATTTTAAATAGTTTTTTTAGTTAATTTTTTTTTGCGTTCCAGTTTTTTTTTTTTTGTATGCCAAAATATCATTTAAACTTATATAACGGAAGCTGTTTTTAATAAAGATTGGTCGATGTGGACCGGTTGTGGCGGCAATGCGGATTTGGCGCCGTTTTCTATTTTGTTGCTTATTGTTCAGTAGTTGATGCCAATTTTTACATCGCTGGACTCTTTTTCTGGGGTTTTCTGAAGACGATACAATGCCATCAAACCGCAATGTCTATGTTTATCTCTATGTATATGCCTTCAAGGTCGACCCAATTCAGGGAATTTCTCAAATTCAGTGTGAACTTCATAGCAGAATCATTAAAAATTTTACATTTCCAGCTGTGCCACCGTACGAAACTACGGCGGAAATATGAACTATATAATTTTCCGTACATAATGGCATGCATGGGCCCTTGAAACAAACAGAATTTCTTTAATAACTCGAATACAGGACAGCCTATTGGAAAATCGTCAAGTTACTAAAAGAGATTAAATAACAGCCCTAGAGGTCTCATTGGATAATGTAAGCAATATTTTGATTGAAGTTTTGGGTTTCAGAAAGCTGTGTGCCGAATGAGGGCCGCAATTGCTAAC
This sequence comes from Anastrepha fraterculus, assembly GCA_037575425.1. Taxonomy (NCBI): domain Eukaryota; kingdom Metazoa; phylum Arthropoda; class Insecta; order Diptera; family Tephritidae; genus Anastrepha; species Anastrepha fraterculus. The sequence goes on along the minus strand of JAYXIM010010978.1, from coordinate 207,766 downwards.
AATGGAACAAAAACACATGCTAATGCGAAAGGATAAAGTGAATTTTGTGCATCACTTCATCACTATGGATGAGACTTGGGTCTATCGCCATGATCCTAAATTAAAAAAAGGGGCCAAAAAGTGGTGTGCACCTGGTTCTTCGGCTCCGAAACGAGTTCGTGTCCAGAAATCAACCAAGAAGGTGTTAGCGTTGGTTTTTGTTTTGGTTGCGAAAGGAATTTCGTTCGTGAATTACTTGCAAACTGGTAAAACAATAAATTCTGAATATTTTTTAACCTTTTAGACCAGCTGAAGGAAAAAATTCGTGAAAAAGAACCAGTTTGGAAAAGAAAGAATTACTTTTTATCAGGACAATGCACCGTGTCCCAAGAGCATTTTGGCATCGGCTAAAATCCATGAAACAAAGTTCAAATTGTTGGAGCATCCACCGTATTCACTAGATTTTGTCCATCTGTTTCCAGACCTAAAAAAATGCATGCGTGGAAAGCGTTTTTCATCAAATGTTGAGATCATAACAGCTGTGCAATCATATGTTGCAGTCCTTCCAGATTTTCACTGCAGAGATGAAATTCTTTTTCTCATCACAACAAATTTAAGAAGTCCATTCTTTAACATAAAATTACAAAGTTATGGAGGAAAAACGCAAAAACAGCGTTGACAAAAGTATGCAATCCATATAAAAATAACTTACTTTAGTGTGAAAGCTTTACTTAATCCTAAATATTCTTGCAATTTAATACTTAGTTGGTTCGCCATGAGCATCTCTAACCGATTGAAGTCAAAGTGGCACCGAGACAACTAAATTTTGTCAGCTCTGCAGATGCTACACTGTTGGAGGCTTTCTGTTTTCTTCTAATTTTGCGTTCTAAAATTTCCCGTTAATGCTCAATAATATATAAATCTGTACTTTGCGGTGGTAAGTTTAATTGCCTTCGTGCAAAGTAAACCAGCCAATCCTTAACAATGTGGCCATGTGTTTTGGATCGCTTTCTTATTAAAAGACCCAACCTGCACCAAGTTCCAAATCATTGACTGAAGGCTTTAAATTATGTTCCAGTAAATATTTGTATTTATAACGATTAAGATTACCCTCAATAAATGCTATTCTGCCAACTCCAGATGCCGCAACAGCTCCCCAAAATATAACGCTGTCGCCACCAGTTTGAAAGTTGATACTAAATTTTTGGATGAAGTGCAGTATTTTTTTTTCTTCAAGCTTTTCACCCTTCCATAGTTGCTAAATATATTAAACTTTGATCCCTTTGAGAACAAAAATTTTTGCCAAAAATCCATGCCCTTTTCTTTATGTGCTTTGACCAACTCCAAGCGAAGTTTATAGTTAAGCTTAGTTTAGTTTACTCCATTTAAACCAGAAGACGTTGTTAAGGAAATAAACAAAATGAAGCTTAAAAGGTCACTTACATTTGTTTTAATTACGGCTGAAATCTTTCGTAAACTGCCAAAAAATTGCATTGTCTATTTGACCAGTAGCAAGGGCCTCAGTTTTAGGTACGCACCCCCAACGAAGTGTCCTCCTACAGGCCAATATCTGTGTTACCAGTAATGCCGAAGCTTTTGAAAAAATAATTTTAAAACATCTGCATTCATTCATTGAAAATAAACGTTTGATTCCCATTCACCAGTTTGGTTTTTGATTTCAGAAAACATCATTTAACGCTTGATCAAATACACAGAGTGGTCAGCACCATAGAGCGCGCTATGGAAAAGAAAAAAGTGTGGTCAGCCGTGTTTCTTCATGTATCGCAAGCTTTCGACAAAGTATGGCATGAAGGGTTCTTCCAAAAGCTCATGTCCATGCTGTCAACACAACATTGCGAGGTGCTCTAGAAATACGAGTACCTTAATGATAGGTATTTTGCGCAAAACACGAAAAAAGAACTATGTTTTCCTGCTTCAACGGGGTGAGGTTATGAATAAAAGGTTAAGTTACGGTTACGTTCAGCCGATTCTATTTTATGAAAAATAATTTTTAGAGAATGTGAAGAACAATTTTATTTTTCCCATTATTATTTTAGAGAATCCCCAATTTGCAAACAAACTGCAAAGCAGGAAAGTCGACTGTTTCGTATATTTTACCATTCTGCGCAAGCTTAATAAGCTTTTGCACAAAAAATGGAGAATCCTGAAAATACTTGCGGAAACATATAAAATAATGTAAATAAGCTTCCTTAAAGCGGTCAATGAACTCCTCGCACACGCATGCTAATGTAAGTATGTAATATCTAGCAACAGATACACACCCACACTTACTAATGACGTTCCATATTCAAAATAATAAGCCTATTGATGGCACGCTTTTCCCAACTGTGTCGCACCCCAAGGTCGGGTCATTGACCTTTTTTGTTTAACGTGAGCAGTACAACTGCCATGAGACATTCAAATAGGGAGCGCTTTGCACAAGGACATTCACCTCGCTTATACAGCCGCTAAATTAGTAAGAGTAAGCGGTAGGCTCAGTTAAGTTTTGAGTGAAACTCAAATTCAACAATACTTAGCGGTGTGCGCCCTCCACCATTCGTTGTTCATTGATTTGTTTGCCTTTAATGCTCCTCCAGCTGGTCTACCGATTCAATCTTATGTTGATAAAAACGCACGCCAATGAGCATAATATCAAAATATTAGGGAGAGGGGAGTTCTTATGGAAGAGTAACAGTTTGAAGGATAGGAAGATTGAGGAGAGTATGAGCGGCGGACACGTGCCATTTTGGGAGCACCTATTATGCAGCGTGAATGTATGTGTGTGAGTTGCAATGAGAGTGTGGTGAATGTGGTTATTTACTGAGCAATGGAAAGAGAATAAAAGCCCTAAAAGAGCCTGCAAAAGGTAAAAGCTTTTTGAAATGCTATTTAGCATGTATTGCTTCCAAGAAGAAGCATGGCACAAAAACTGTAGCATAAAAACCATTTGTAGAGAGAAATCGAAATTCAAAAGGGGCTCGATTTAATCTTGTTGTTATTGCATATTGCATAAATGCATTGCACAAGTATTATTTCCATCACTTCTCACATTTCTTCTTCTCACCTCAGTACTAATCCTTATGTTTTGAAGATTGATATTCAAATGAAGAGAATATCGATGAGATAAAATCGTGTCCAAAAATTGTAAATTGTAGTAAACTCAGATTATAATAAACTCAAAGAAATAAACTAAAGACTTTTTGTAAGAATATTATGTGATCAGATCAGATCTATGAGCGTCATAATTAAAATCGAATCTCTTGAACTGGTGTACTATAATATGGGAATAACCCTTGCAACAACAAAACGCAAACGAAAAGATATTTCCAATATCCACAAAGCATGTAACAGCAAAATCAATGCATATTTCTAGGCCGTGAATTGTAGCAAGCCAAACGCGATGCTCTGCCAGGTATTTGTTGTTATTATTTTATTGTAAGTTTGCCGCGTGCAATATGATTACTCTCGTACTCTTGCGTATTTTAGTGTAGGTTTTTTGTATTTCAGAATATTGTACAATGGTGCTATACATAAAGAATCATTGGCCTTCCCACGAGAATCGGTTCTACATTACCGGAACGACCCCAATTTATATCCGGCCAAGGCATTCCTCAAATATTTATGGGGAATTTTTATACTATTACAACAACAACAAAGATGTATTAGGCCATCCTTCTCTGCGCATACAACCGCAATTGCCACTAAAGTCCAAAATCGCAACAAGGTCCTCAAATCGCTGGCCGGTAGCACTTGGGGCAAAGACAAAGAACTGTTGCTTTCGACATTTAAGGCAATTGGCCGGCCGGTTCTCAACTATGCTGCGCCTGTCTGGTCGCCTGGAACTAGTGATTCGCAGTGGATTAAGCTACAGACCTGTCAAAATACCGCCATTCGGACAGCGACCGGGTGCCTCCTGATGTCACCTATCCAACACCTTCACAACGAGGCACAAATGCTCCCAGTTGCGGAGCACAACAAATTGCTCAGCAAGCAGTTCCTGCTCGGATGTTACCGCAGGTCTCATCCCTGCAGACACCTGCTTGAGCCCGAGCCGCCTCCCAGGCACGTCAGGAGACACCTCCTTGACTACGCTGGCGATATCCAGGACAAGACCGACTGTAACGTACTGGACCGGACAGTATTTAGACAGTCTATAAACGACATTCACCGGGAGACCGTTACCACCTTCTTGAACTCCCGTCCTGTGAATGCCGTAATCGGAGTCCAGCCACCACCTATCGCAGATGAAGAGCTCCAGCTTCCCCGTGAGACCCGTGTAACACTGGCACAACTACGTTCTGGATACTGTAGCAGGTTAAACTCCTACTTATCCAGAATCGACCCCGACATACCAAACACATGTCCGGCATGTGAAGGTACCCCGCACGACACTAACCACCTCTTCACATGCCCCCTCAAACCGACTCCTCTAACCCCCCTCTCCCTTTGGACCCAACCTGTCGAAACAGCATGTTTCCTGGGCCTCCCCTTAGATGAGCTAGACGAAGACGAACGATGATATGCCTACAACAACAACATGTATTAGGCCATATCCCCTCATCGCGTCATCGCGCGTATCGCATCAATGAAAATCATATTACTCCGGATGCTGTTCTAGAGAATGAAGAGTGATCAGATTGGAGGTACCTTCTCCAATAGGGTTTTTTTGTACAGATAGCGTGTAACTACAGTCATACTAAATGCACACCTTTTTCAGTATTCATTGCCATTTCAATTGTATTACGAAAATCGACACTTTGTGAAGTGTTCATCGCGCGCTCAGGCCAATTTATGGTGTACATAACCATTCCGCGATGAGGCCTAATGGCTAACGGCTACCTCAATAAGCAAAGTTGTTGTATTTGGGTTGAAATGCAACCCGGAGCCATTTAAGAACAGCCATTACATGCATTGAAAACAACCGCTTGGTGCGGCCTATTTGTTGGAGAAATCATCGGCCCATATTACTTCAAAGTCGAAGCTGGCTCCAATGTGACAATGAATGGCGCTATCGCACTATGATTAAAAACTTTTTGATGCAGTGATGTCGGAAATTGAAGCTCGTGATCTCCACACCATTTGGTACCAATAAGACGGCCCTAATTGCCATACAACCCATTAACAATTTATCCAAGATCGTGTGATATCACACCTTTGGACTGGCATTTGTGAGGGCTTGTAAAATCTTAATGGAAAATTCTTTGAAAACTCGAGATACCGAACGAGATTCTCCAGCGAGTAATTCAATAAATAGAAATATGAAAAGTGATGCCCATTAACAAATTTTGCAAGTTGGAACAAATTGTTTTATTAGTTTCATAGTTTATTTTCCAAGAACTCGCTTTAAATTAAGAAACAAACAAACCGAAAAATTTTAAATTGAAGTCTATAGTATTTTATTGAAAATGATGAATAATATTGATATTGATTAAAAAGTTAAAATTAGCTATATATTAAATTATACAAAAATCTTCCTACTCATTTTCTTAATTAATTTTTTTATTTAATATTAAGTTGGCAATCATACTCCGGCATAAAAGCTACGAGGGTTGGTTGCTTAGCACATAATTTGCAAACTTTTAGGACACTCACACTCACATACAAGTAAGTCCCGCATAGTCAACAGATTGGTATGGGAGAACAGCTGTCGAGGTCTGAGGAAATATCCAATTGTTATTTTTGCCGCAAGATTTGTGTTAGCGGTTTGAGTGATATGGCACATGCGCAAATGCAGAACAATTTACTAAATATAAGTATACAACATGGAAAAAATCATTAAATGCGCAAGATAAGCGACTAAACGGTGATGCCACAATATAATTGGAACTTTTTTCATTTAATAAAGCATTGGCGAACTTTTAAAATAAAAGATAACTTTCGCCTTGCCACGATTAAACTGTGGTGATATGGTTCACCACCAAGGACTGATAAAAACTAAGCACCTGATTGCCGTAAGAAAGAATTAATGGAAGAAAGTCATAAAGAACTGCGATTCGGCACAAACCAATAAACCAGTAGAGCCTATTTGATTTTTTTAATAAACTATTACAGTGCTTTAATAGTTTTTGCTAATTATTTAGCATCCATAAAGGCTGCCCGCTCTAAATAGGACCTTAATTTTCATCATATCTACATTAAGTGTTCTCTATATAAAAGAAAAGTGTCATAGATCTACTGTAGAGCCCGCTACATTGCATGTTCCCTTCCCAGTCGTAACCTTTACCTCAAATTCGTAAAATATTCAAATTTCATCCGATATTATTGCCAAAGCACAACTAAGAGTTCCTGAAGATGTCTTTAATTGAGGTCGATATATGGACAAATAAAAAAAATCCTATAAAAGCAATAATTTAATTTGTTGTTTTATTGTTAATCAGGCCTTGAACTCACAAAATAAAAATATGAAAAAATATAGTTCTTAAATTTATAATAAAAATATCGTTAATTTTTAACAAAAACAATACAAATCATAGTCTCAGATAGATGAAAACACTCGAGAATGTTTTTTTGGGGCTTGCATATATGAACTGTTTTTAATAAAACTAGTTGGGGGAAAAATAAATCCATTATTTTCTCGGTAGTTGACTGTAGTGATCGATATTTCGCAAAGTTAAAGTTTATGCTCGTTGTCAGGGGGACATCTCACACTTAAAAATATATATTTTGCTGTGTTTTGTTTGATTCATTTAGTTGAAGGTTACAGGGTGCTAACAATGCAATTTTGATTGATTTTTTTACATGCAAATGTTGGTAAAATCACGGAAATAATCCAAGTTGACCGACATGTTAGTAGTCCTAGCATCGTTCAGGAGCTAAAGATCGACCACAGAACAGTTTTAAATTATTTATTTTTCCCCAAACTAATATATGTATGTAAATTTGACGAGCATGTGAAAAATATATTCTTTTCGAATAAAACTGTATCCATTTCTATTACGGATTAATAAAATTCTTTTATGCAGATAAAATATTATATCATGCCCTTTGGTGAAATCTCCCGCTAAAATTATTGCCGCTCAAAAGTCTGGTAACGCTCATCTATAAAAATCACTCGGTTTTGGGGTGAGAACTTAAGAGCATGGAATGAGTGATTTTCGCCAACCGAGTTTCTTAAGAGAAAACTGCAAAATAAAGGTAAAAATATCTAGAAACTTTTTAATTAAAACGCAGCGCGAAACAACAAGAAAACAAACTGGCTTGATAAATGTTATTGCATTAATTTCACACACCCTGCGGTTGGAGCGAGTGGGATGGGTGTATGCTAACGTGGGTATGTGTGGCAAGTTTGCTCGCTGTACTTTTCCTATATCGGCTATCGCAGATTTTAAACTACTAAATATATGTATATATGCATATGGGCATATATGTATAAGTGCACATGAGGGCATCTATTGCAAACTTACCTTTGCTATGGCCGACAAGGACATAGCGTTGTGATGGTACTTTGAATAGTTAATTTTGAAGCCGTTTGTAACACACACACGCACTAGTAAAAGCAAATCGCACAGAAAAAAGCTGTGATGCTCCTTTCTCTATGGCTTCCTTTTTTCCCTTTACGATACCCCTAAGGATATGCAGCCTTAATTGTAATTTATGAATAAAAACGGTTCTGCTAAATTATAACCAACACAACAATTTCTCACGTCCACCAACGTTTAACGTTCACTTTCAATTGGCAGAATACACTACAAAAGCACAGCCGACGAGCCTGCGTAACAAGGGAGTCGAATTGAATCAGCACAAGCCAGCTGCACGTATTGCATTAAATTGTATAGGGTACACTCTGAATAATGTTAATGTTGGCTGCAGCAAAGCTTTTCGCATTCAACCATAGTTCTAAATTGGTAATTTTAATTTTCTGTTTTAAGAAATTAAATTCTTAGTTTCAAGTGATTATTTACGATTTTCACTTTCGCTTCAATTGATTTTTCCAAAATTTACTTTGATTTTGTCACTATCGCTACCTGCATCTGCTAACGCCAACGTGAGTCCTTTCCCAATATTTCAAATGCTGGGGCAAGAACAATGCCACACTTTGCCAGTCGTTGTGAGTTGCCGCAAGCGAAAATGCTACAAACTTTCTGAACTGATGGTTAACAACACACTGACAATGCAAAAATATACCAAGTGTTGCCGGCTGAGCCAAGCAAACCATATACGAGTAATGAGCATCAAAGCAGCAGCAGCAGGCAAAGCCCATGTGCACACGTGTACGCATACACTCAAGTATGCACACCAATACACTTGCACCAGTCCAGAATTGTCCTTTACCGTCCTTTACATCAATTCTTTTGTTAGCTATTCACTGAGCGCTACTGAAGGACAACCAATGTGGATAGTCGCAGAGACCGCATACTCGTAGTCTACACATAGCCGATGAAGCGAAAGCTTCATCCAAAGAGCGTACAGTGAGAATTCTTGTAGAGCGCGTGTGTGAGTAAAGGGTGAATGGTGAGTTGTGAAAAGCTTTACATTTTGAAAGTCTTGGCTCTTATTGACATAAATAAATATATAGTTTGGGAGTCACTGAAAACAAGTTTATAAGCTTCCCCACTGGGCTTAAATACCATATCGGAAACTGCTTTTATATTTTAGTTAGGGCACAGAGTGCACTTTTTCAATCATATTCCTTGTTTATGACGCAATAATTAAAGGTGATACAAGATATCTAATTTTCACCCTGCATTGGCTTTCTTGAGCTACTTAATAAGTCCGTGATGACCTCTTGGAAATGCTGCTTTTTATTTTAGAGCAAATTTTTAAGAAAAAGTACTTAAAAGCACAGAAATGCTAAAAATTTAGCTGTCAATACTATTTTTGTTCTGCCACAAAACGTAGGCAAAATAAGGCGCAAAGTTTGTTCATGTCCCAAAAGACAAAATGAAAACAAAAGATTGGGCGACATCATGCGGCACTTCATTGAAACTAGCCGAAAAAGTTTCCCTGTATCACTTTTCGGCAACAGATTTCGAGATCTGACCAGGCCGCATCGGAAAAGGGCTAGTGACTTCTCTAAAGTTGTCTAGTGATCTAACATACCGATGCCTAATGAAATTTTGCATTGCTGCAATAAGCTCATAGCGGCCTATCCTTCGGTTAACGCTTGTACCCAAACAGAGTAAATCCTTTTTTTATTTGCAAAGTGCAGTTTTATTTAAACTGATTTTGATTTAGATCATATACAGATTGTCGTGTGTTTCACCTGAAAAAAGAATTAGCTCATCTTAAGGAACGACTTGTGAAACTGTATAAACTCAAATCCCACGTTAGTAAAATACTTTCTGGGGCGCAGAAAAGTTGAAAGACCCAACTAAAACCATTCACTGAACTGGGTCCGATACGGCACAGGTAATATCCAAAATTCGTTGTAGATTAATATAGGTCTTCTGAGAATGGGAAAATCATATTTTTTGGGGGAAACTCATAGTTTTTGAGCTATCGGTTGTCAAAGCATTTGTGAAACGTATCGAAATTTGCAGAAACTGTGAAAAAAATGCCAATGGCATGTATTTTCAATATCTATGTGACAAATCTACGTGACTGGTTAAGTTAAAAATATAAATAATAAGGTACTATTCATAAAATAACATAAAACTATCCTATGGTTTACATAAATTTTTTATAAACTTTTCACAAAGGAGATAAACTTAAGTGGATTAAGTAGCATCCGAAATCAGTTGTCAAACTTTATTGAGTCATATTCATTGTTCGTGTTATTTATATTTGCCCCAGAAGTCCTTTCAGGTTAAGTTAAAGTGGTTGTCTTGTGGGACGCATTAAGGTTCATAGCCTATTGTGATGCCGCATGGGGAACTTGCTCTTATTTCTCCTAAAACCAGTGTGTACTTTTCTAAAATTTTAGAGGATCCTTAATTTGCGCAGAACTGATATCTTCAAATTCATTAAACAAATTACCTAAAATGAAAAACCTACGTCTGGATATAGCAGGACAATGGCACAGAAGGTGCGAGATCGTAGCCGACACACACGGAATCTGTGATAAGGCAAAATAAGCACTTTGATTTCAGTTATCACGGGACAGTGTCTAATAGGATGGATGAAGAGCTTCCTCCTCTCAATGTGCTTATTTTGGCTTAGCACAGATTCCGTGAGTGTCGGCCACAATTGTCTGGCGATTCTACAAATGGTTTCATTACTCCATCTTAGGCTCGCTGCTCTTACGATTTCTTCAAGCATAAGTATCTTGCATGCTTGTAAGGGTATGCCAATGTCACTGGCTGTGTCCACATCGGTCAATTTAGTGCAGAGTCTCGCTAGTTTTTAGGCTCTACAATTACTCTCAATGTCACAATGGCAAGGAATCCTTGTTACCTTTGAATGAATTGGATTAACCATTTTTTTGAGAGATGTGCGGTATTTCATGACGACCTTAGAGGTTCTTGACTGTTTGTGAGGGATTTTATCGCCATCTGGCTATCAGTGAAAATGTGAATATCATCTCCATGTATCGCATCATACTGTACCAGTGTCACCGCTTTTATTATTGCCATCTGTTCAGCCCGAAAAACATTGCAGTAGTCGGGGAGCCGAAAACTGAAGCAGATCCCCAGATGTTCGGAATATACACCTCCGCCCACCCTGCTCCTGGGCTTTGAGCCATCTGTGTAGACATGGATGGTCTCACCCCGTCTTACATCGACACGTTCCCACTGTTCCCTTGAAGGTAGGAGATAAAGTAATGGCGCTACAATTTTGGTAGGATTGTTAATCACAGATATTGTTGTAACATAAAAAAAAGAACTCAAAGTAGTTGACTTGGAGCGTTGCGGAAAGTTTTTTATCAAAGTGTTAGTAGCTTAAATTGTGCTGGAACATTGTAACTCAAGGAATTGTCGGCCAAAGCGGACAAAATACATGATTTCTATAGATTTTTTCTGTATTCTATTTTTTTCAAATTGTTTTTGTTTAGTTAGTTTTTAGGTTTTTTAGGTTTAGTTAGTTTTTAGGTTTTTTGTAAAATTGTTGTGCATATTCAAAAGTTAGCTCAGTCAAAACAGCAATCACATTGAGAATGTTAATGATTTTTTTGCCTTTATAAAGATAAAAAGACTGCACATATTTCATCGAGATCAACTGGCTCCGAATGAAATCAAGAATGTACTTCTTGGAGAAAGAATTTGACTTTAACTAATTCTCAGTCTGAGGCAGAAAACATCTAGGTTAAACAGATCTTCATGTAATATATTTAACGGTAGTAGTGCCAGTCAATAAAAATAGTATTAACTACTTCTAAAATAGGTAGAAGTACACAAAAGATATTTTAGGTCGAAGTATTGACCATTGGGTGCATTACAGATACTAAATTCTTATTATTATTAAAAGAGTGGAACCATTTTTTTATAGAGGAAGCATTTTTTTATATTATTTTTTATTTGTGTTTTAAGAAGTTATATGGAAAGACCTTTGTAAAATTTCTCAAATTCAGATATGCATATATGTATCTATAGATACATATAAAAGGAAGTCATGTTAGTTGCACTATTTATAATTCGAGAACGGCTGAACCGATTTGGCTGAAAATTGGTGGAGAGGTAGCTTAAAACTAGGAGACGGACATAGGGTACTTTTTATCCCATTCGAACGCGTTTCCGTGAAGTCACTATAAAATGTGGTATAACAAAAACGCATATGATGTGGAATAGCAAAACGCAAATGGCAGCTGAACGTAATTTTGTCTATGGTTAAGTAGAAAATTTGATAATAATATAATATATATTTTATTATATATATATATGGGGCATTCTTTCTCAACGGGAGACCCCTATCCATCCAAAAATGTTTTTGACCTAGAGAGTTTTAATAGGGCTTAAAATTTAGCTCTTTTTATCTACTTTTCAATGCAGAGTGGCCAAAAACGAAATTCAAGATGGCATATTTAATATGGCTAAAAATGTAATCAAAATTCATTAAATTCATTCTAATAACCTATGCCAAAAAAATTCATTTCAACGGAAAGAGTTGTACGAGGTCTCAAAATTTAGCTAATAAAGTTTACTTTCAAATACAAAATGAAAAATTTTAAAATCCAAGATGGCGGCCACAACAATGCGGCTAATTTTTTAAAACTACTCAAATCCACTTAAAATTTGTTACTCTTGAGTAATAAATTTTGTCAGAAAAATATAATCATTCAACAAGTAGATCATTTTCGAAGCGCAAGAAGAGAAATATCAAGTGCTGATTTGAATCGAGCAGTGTTTCGATATGAATGCAACACTGATTACTGCTTGCATCCTAGCATTTGCATTGGGCCAATGAACGTTGTTTGCAAGTATTGTGGCGCATTGAAGTTTTCCGGAGAAACGCCCGGATTTTGCTGCCTTAGTGGAAAAGTGATTATTTCCAAAACGTTCACGACACATTGCAACGTGGAGTATTGCAATTCAGTAAAGTCCATAAAATACATTTGTAAATATGTCACGAAAGGCAGTTTTTGGCATCCAATCCTCCAATATCAACGATGAAATTGCGCGCTATCAAGTTGGTCGTTATGTGAACTACAATGAAGCGATTTGGCGTATATTCGCGTTCCCTATTCACGAACATCATTCTACTGTTATGCTTTTGGCGGTTCATCTGGAGAATGGTCAACGAGTATATTTCACGGCTTCGTAGTAATCATGCTTCGAAACATAAGCCCACCAATTGATGAACAATGTGATTTACGCGACGATACTCAAAGGAAAATTCGAAGGTGAAGAAGTTCTCATTCTGAGGATCCCGATGATCCCAGCCGATCTTCCGTTTGAGTTTAAAATACTCCAGTTTCCGATTCGTCTTGCATTCGCCATGACTATTAACAAATCGCAAGGCCAATCCTTGAAATTTTGTGGTCTGAATCTAGAAAATCAATGTTTCTCACATGGTCAATTAAATGTGGCATGTTCACTGGTCGGAACCATCTGCGCTGTTTGTTCTTGCACCTGATAATAAAATAAAAAATGACGTGTATCACAAGGTGCTTAACTGAAGAGTGCAATCTATTAAAGCTTCATTGAAATACTTGATTAATAAAAAAAATAACTTAATAACGTCAAAAATGTGCTTTTTTATTGCCTCTAGGGCGGAACAAAGTTCGCCGGGTCAGCTAGTTGTAAATAAAGCCATATGTTCAAAAATTTTTTCACGACATGATTCTCACTGATCGACGAACGAAAGTGCACGAAGTAACAGAGGCGATAGGTGTGTCGACCGGAACTGTAAATAATATTTTACATAATAAGTTGGCGTTGGAAAAATTGTCGACTCATCGGATGCGGACAAGCGGATGCGGCTGTTAACTTCAAAGCAGTGTTTGGAGCAATCTAAGCGAGATCCGAAGGAATTTTTGCTCCGAACTGTCACTGTTGATAAAGCCTGGAATCATCATTATACACCACAAACTACGCAACAATCAAAACATTGGATTTTTGGTGGTGAATCTGCTCCAAAGAAGTCGACGACAATCCCATCGACCGGAAAGGACATGGCGACGATTTCCTGAGTTGTGAACGGCCTCATCCACATGAATGTTTTAGAAAAAGGAAGAATTATCACCGGACCAACCTACAGTGGGTTGTTGGATCGCTTTCCCAAAAAATTGAAGGAGACACGGCCGCATTTGACGAAAAAGAAGAAGCTTTTTCACCACGATAACGCACTAGCACATTCATCCTGATGTGTCACTGCCAAACTGCAGGGATTGCGTTATGAATTGCTGCCGCAGCCATATATTCACCCAATCCGGCTCCATACGACTTTTTCTTTTTCCCTAATATGAAGAAATGGCTCGCCGGAAAAACTTTAGTTCGAACAAAGAAGTCAACGCCGAGACATAGGCGCATTTTGGAGAGTAAAAAAAAAAACCTTTTTTTTTTGGAGGGGTTAAAAAAATGACCGGAAAGTTGAAAAAATTGTGTCTTTATTTTTAACATGGGGATTTATTGAACCTCTCTAGTAGACATATTGCTCAAATTTAAAGACTATGTAGCATAAAAACCGTAAAAATTAGAAAACCCTTCCATCTTCCATACAGTTTGCCGACCCCAAAAACGCAGATTGGATATTGTTTCGAAAATTTACTTAAATCAAGATAGATAAATTATACTTACCTATGGAAATAGACATACATATATACATATCTCAAAAACTATATACTAAAGAATATACCACATGGAACATATGGAATATAACGTTGGGGTTGCTCAAATTCCAGCAATGTAATGCAGATTCAGAGATTTCAAAATAAAGTATTGAAGTGCGCCGTTAATGCTCCTTGGTATATACACCACAATGACCTTGAACGCAATCTTGGCACCGAATCAGTCATCGCCACAATACAAACATGGATAGACTTGAACAGCATATCAGCAGCGAAATTTTGATACTGTCTGACCTAAACAATTGGAAGACAAGGCTTAAATGAAAGAAGCCCTATAATCTCCTGGCGTAAGCAACATCTCTGCAGTTCTGCAAGAACACCTATAAAATTATTTGCATTAGACAAAACTCAACACATATTGCTCGTTAGTTAAACATGTTTAGCTAGTTGCTGTTGGGCAATGCAACAGTACGAAGCAATTTCGTATGCAAGTCTTTGCGCCATTTATAAATCAAACATTTTACCTTGTCTTACATATTTACATACATACGCACACTTACAATCTCTAAACTTGTTTGGGTATAGTATTTCACCAAGATCTCAAAAAGCACAGTGTGTTTCCAAATCAACGTGAGTATGCAGACCAAATTTCAAAACGCTTTAATATGGAGGACTGCAAACCAGTTAAAACTCCACGAGAATTCAACACTAAACTAGAAAAACCAGCTGCACATGATGAAACTGAAATGAAAAAATATTCATATCAAAGTTTAATCGGTGCCTTATTATACATACTTGGCTCTTACAATGCGTCCTGACTTGGCTTTCAGCATTAATTTTTTGAGCCAGTTCAACTCGAACTACAACGAAACTCATTGGAGTGCAGCTAAGCGTGTTTTAAGGTACTTAAAAGGTACAATAAATTACGGCATATTCTACGAAGAATCAAATGTAAAATTGTATGCAATTGCTGATGCGGATTGTAGCGCGAATATGGCTGATAGGCGATCGTATTCTGGTTACGCTTTTATACTAGCTGCAGTAGCAATATCGTGGGAATCACGCAAGCAGAGAACTGTTTCACTTTCGAGCACTGAATCCGAGTATATGGCTTTATGTGAAGCAACAAAATAGACTCTATACCTGCGTAAACTCCTAAGGGAAATCGGTTTAAAGGATAACTCGATTATGATCTATAATGACAATCAAAGTGCCCAAAAGTTAGTGCAGAGTAGGGCTTATCACTGGCGTTCCAAACATATAGACGTACGACATCACTCCATACGCGTGAAACACCAACTGAAGATATGCTTTCAGATATGCTCGCAAAGGGTTACCTGCCGAAAAAACTCTACAGGTGCATTCGAGATCTGGGCGTGGTTGATGCTAATTGATTGTTGCCGCATCCGAAATTCTTCGAGGGGAAGTGTTGAACAATGCAACAGTACGAAGCAATTTCGTATGCGAGTCTTTGCGCCATCTATAACTCAAACATTTTATTTTGTCTTACATACTTGAACATGCAATTTTCCGCACTTCCGTTTCTTTATATTTTTTTTCCTTAAATAAAGCTTTCTCTGAGCAACAGTTCCAAGGTTAATAATAAACATAATAAAATAACAAAAATTAAGTGCTTCCAAACAAATGCCATTTTCGGTAACTATTTTCCAGTGCTGCCAACGTGCATTTATGCCAGTTGTTATATCTATTCGCCACTCGCTGACGGATGCCAAATCGAAGATGGCTTAATTATGTCGTTGCTTTTATGGGAAGCAGAAAAATATGAAAAAGAAATTGGTAATCTTTTTGAAAATTTGTGGAAATTTGCTATCCTTTTTTGATCCATTTTGATCACTGCACGATATTATTAAATAAAAACAATTTTTACGAAAAACACTAATTGTTCACATTTTGTTTTGTTTCTCATTTCATTTTTATTTTCATATTATTTGAAAAGAATTTACATCATGGAATAATTTGAATTGTTTCTTCATCTTAAATATGGTAATAATTGTCTGTTTCACACAATCAGTGTACATTTTCATTCGCTCTATTAAAATTTCATATACTTTTACAAGTGGTTGTCTTTAAATACTGTCAGTTAGTTGGTGTGTGTGTGTGTGTGTGGAAAGTGAAAGCAAGAACAATAGCTACTATTGTTATTGTTTGTGTAAATATTAAATTTTTCTTCTTTTCAAAATTATTTATTATAAATATAAAATTGCTTGTGTATATAATTATTCTTGTATATAAAAAAATAAATAAAAATAGTATTATTTTACAGTTTTACAGTAGATTAAAGAAATAAAATGATTCACTCTTCAGCACAACAAACTATGAAATTTTTGTTGTTTTTTTTTCATTTTTGTGAGACGTCAAACCTAAAATATATAAATTGAGTTTGTAATTTTTGTGTCTAACATTTTTATTCAGGTGGCTGTTTGAAATTATTGTTTTCCGTTTTTTTTTTGTCACGCCGGATATGAAGTATTGTAAAACGGCGTAAATTTAGAAGTGATTTATGTGAATCGTTTGTATGCATGAGTGTAATTGCGTTTACGTATTGGACTTAGAAGCTAACAAGTAACGAAGTAACATTGTCGCATACAGACGTCTATGCGTGTGTGTGTGTGTTTGTATATGAATTCTCTTCGTTTGGGTTTCCTTTTTATTTTTGTTTTTGTTTTCTGATTTTGATTCTGTTTATGTATATAAAGTATTTAGCACAATGTTTTCAAGTCTTGAAATTGAAAATAAATTTACATTTTAATTTAATACACTTTCATTGCAAGTTCCCTTTTTTTAAATTTTTTGTATTTTAAATTTTTGTTTTTGTTTTTTTCAATAATAATAATTATAATATATATATATATATATATATGTATATGTATGTATATATGCTATAAGTATATACGCATATAGGTATATGCCGTCAGTGAGTTGACGCTAAAAGTAAGTAACGCAGATTGTAACAATTTTTCATCATTTATGTGTACTTATGTATGTAGTTTGTATGTAAGTATTTAAGTAAAATGTATCTACGCACCACTACCACAGAAGAATATAAATGCATGCAAATATTTCCCCTAAATACACATATATATGTACGTATGCGTGAGAGTGTTGGTGTTTATGTGAAAGTTGGTTCTGTAAGTATGACAACCGCCTCAGCCATTTGGTGGCTACCCACCATTCGGTTAGTTCAGGCTGTGATGCGCCCTATGGACATGAGACATCAAATGATAGAAAACTTGTTTTTGTTTCTCTAATAGCGGTAGCCACGTGGGTGGCAATGGTAAGCCTCCGACCTGAAAAGCTTCTCATAAAAGCCATTTGCCCTAAGGAGATGGCATAAAAGAGTAGGTGCCACATTTTGTGCGACAACATTGTAGTGCACACACTACTGGGCTAAAAGACCCAGTCGAAGGTTCAACAATCATGCATATGTATGTATATTCATATTTAGTTACATAAAATATGCATGAGTGTATGTATGTATATATGTAAAATTCAAATTTTTATCAACACACTTTCACAAAATTTTGCAATAAAATTTCGTACATTTATTATTAAAAATATTCTATACACTATTACTTTTTAACCTTTCCCAAAAGATGAGCTCAAGTACCTGTGGATTTTTCGCATCAGTTAATGCATGTGTGAATTTGCGCGTACTTGTATGCGAGTGAGTGTGTGTGTGTGTGTTTGTGTTCACGATGTTTTGTTTAGGGTTCTTTAGTAGAACTTCAGTTAAAAGCGCACAACCGAGAGAATATAGTTTTATTTACACATACAAATGCAAACACACAGCCATACAAATCAATAGACGTATATTTAAAACTTATAAGCGAGCACACGCATAGGACGAAAACGTACTACCAGAGTATGATGCAGATAATATGGTTTAACGAGCACGAGTATGTACTACGTGTGTATATGTGCATGTTTAAATGTATAAGTGAATGTTCGTATGCACATATATACCCGCCAACAAGATATTTTGCATTTGTGCTGGGCATAGTAATGAAGGAAAGCAGCAAAAAAGAATCTCATAATTACCACAGTGAAGCACTTAAGTTTACATACAGCAGCATATTTTCTTACTTCCCAGAAGGTGTACAATAATTGAAAAAACTGTTGATGTAGCTTTTTTTTTGGAATTCATATTTATTCATAAATTTATATATTTAAAACAAATTATTTCACTTGCTTTGTAACAAGGAAATTATCAGAATAACAAAAAAATGGCAAAATTTTACATACAGTTGAATTAGCTTAAAAAAAATATTTATTCATTTTAAATTAGCTTTTTCAAATGCTTTTAGTATTTAGTAGATCCACCCCTGTTATTAATCACTGCGTGAAGGCGTCGTGGCATTGATTCAACTTGTTTCATAAGTTCTTCCCGAGTTATTTGGTTCCATACCTCCATCAACTCTTTTTTGAGCGATTTCGCGTCAGTTACAATGCTTTGCGAATTTTTCTCTTTATCGGATTTAAAATTCGGACTTAAATTCGCACTTTGCGGCGGTGTATTTGGTTGACTGGGTGCGTAATATAAGAGCCATTATTTGACTCTTAGTGCAGTATGCTTAGGGTCATTGCAAGATGACCCAAGCATTCTACTAATGACCTCAAATGTTGTTCCAATATGTTTTCATATTTATATTGGTAAATAGTACCTTCAATAAGGATCATCTTTCCAACGCCAGATGCAGCTATGTATAGCTTCCCTACCTGCGCCGTATTTGACAGTAGGTGCCAAATTTTTTATTTCCATATCCGCATTTCTGACCATCTGAACATTGATTCATCAGTAAATAAAACTTTAGGTCAGAAATTCATTACCTAGTCAATATGCGTCGGTGCAAACTGAAGCCAAAGGCGACGATTTGTTCAGAAATCATAAGCTTTTTACATGGTGTCCTGTTGAAATGGCCGCTATTATCAAGATAAATTTTAATAGTTCTTGGATAAACAATTTTTTCGGATGTCTCAACGATATGTCAGTCAAAGGAGCTTCTGAACAGCTTCTTTGGGCGGCGGGTTCGGTTTTTATTTTCATATGAATTAAACTATTCGTAGTTTTGAACAATCGTTTGTGCTGTTGCTCGCCTAAAATTTACTATTTTTGCAATTTCGCGGTAAGACTGACTTTCTTTTCTGTGATTAACCACGAATTTTCTTAAATCAGAAGATATTTATTATTTCGGGCTCATTTTTATATTCACTTCACAAGGATAGCGACAAACCACGAAATAAACAATTAAATGTATGCAACTGCAACGGATATTTATCAACTGGAGTTTTGAAATAACGGTACCTACTTTACAGCTTTTTTTTCAATGCTTGCCTTGCTTGAGCGAACCAAATCAGATGGATATATGTAGACTTTTGTTGCTTTGTTACTTTTTTTGTTATAAAGCAAGTGAAATAATTTTTGATAATAAATATGAATTCAGAAAAAACCACATCAACAGTTTTTTCAATTATTGTATACCTTCTGAAAAAAAAGAAAATATGCTGCCGTATGTGGACTTAAGCCCTTCTTTGTATGTACATATAATATGTAAAATTTTGGCATATCTAAGAAAACAAATTCTTAAAAAGAAAAAGACGAACCACCACAGAAATAAGAAACCAAAAAAACAAAAATATTCGATTCAAAAAGTTTTCCAAACAAATGCGATTCATTCATCCTTCTTGCCGCAATGCATACATACACTTCGCACCAGTAAACTTTTCACACTTCTGCTCACTTTATATCTTCCACACTCAGTAAGTACATACCACTCAGAATCCCTACGCTTGCTAATCACTTACTTACATATATATATATATTTGAGAATTTGAGCTTACGCTCCGCTTCTCTCGATGCTGCTCTTCCCTCTAGGATGCATTACCTTGAGCGATGATCAAATTATGCATTTCCGCTAGACAATTCAACTCGCTTTATGCTAAATACATACATAAACTGTATAATAATTATTTGGTTTTTGTTGCGGTTGTTTTGATTAAAATGCTAATAAAACCATTTGAACGACTTAAATTTTACTATGTATATTTTCCACTTATTTATTTTATAATAATCAATTTCATGAATGCAGATGATTGAAAGCTTTTGCTTAATTAAGCTTATGGATGTATGTTTTGAATGTAATTTTTGCTAAAGAGTGTACGTGTGTATGTGTATATTACATATAAACTACAAATTCCTATTGACCTTTATTAACATTTTAATACGTCTTATTTGAAACTTAAGAACTTTTTGGAGGGAATTCATTTATGATTCTTTTGATATCAGCGAAAATGCTCCGCTTCTAATGAGATACTTAGACAAGTACACATAGTGTTAATGGCAATGGCCAACTAAAATTTATCAAACATGCATTAAAAAAACATGAAAATTAAAATTAAAATTAAAAAAAAAAATTAAATTTTAACCCGAGAATTTACGTCAATTTCACTAGAAACAATTTGTGTTCATTACACTGATCCACAATAAAATGTTTACAGGAAAATGCTTATAAAAAAGTTATACAGGGAAAATTTCATATGCAGTTGAAATTAAAGATTTTCTATAGTAGTGCTTTAATTCAATTAAATTTTTTATAGGACTTTAAAGTTTCAGAGAACTAAATTTTTAAAAATGATTTTAAGTACTTTCACTCACTCAATGACAGTCTAATGGATACCTAACGGAAGAGAATATACCATATCCAGCTATTCAAAAAATTTGCATTTACTTTTCACCAGGTAGTTGAAATCACACTGAATTTCTTTGTGCTGGGGAATGGATCAAATTATCTGGGAATACCATCGCTGAAAGACAGTAATATCAGACTGCAAGTTATGGCAATCAATTGTCCGACAGATAGACTTCGACATCGCCTGCAAACATTAAGGATTTAGTAAATTTTAAGTGCTGAGGCAAGTCGTTTAGGAACAATAAAACCAGCAGTGGTCCTCAATGAGTGTCTTAACACTTTCACGTTCACACGGTTATCCTTCTTTTATGTTTATTAGTTGGAGAAATTGGAATCAAATCACTCGGTAATGGATTGATCCGGTGTCGTCTTCGCACTTCAGTAAAAATATCTGAATCTGTAGTTTCTGCATCACTTTCACTTGACCCTTCTAAACAACAATCGTCGAAATCGTCAGGAGGAGCAGAAAGCATATCAGCATAATTATCTTCTAAAGTGGTATCTCCTTGGGAACCCATTTTCAGAGAATATTTTTACAAGGCTTTGAAAAACTTTGCAAATGACTTTCAAACAGCTCCAAGCTTTGCAAATGGGATCACGTTGATGTCACCGGACGTGAAAATGTTAAGGCACCAGACCATTTTGCCAGACCATGCATTAATGGCATAGCCAGATTTTGTAAGACCTTAACTTCAGTATTTTTGCTGTTTTATAGAAACGTAAAAAATAGTTAAAGTCTTCTCCCGTGAAATAAAGTATACGCAATGGATACCTCTGTTCACGTTTTCCTCACTGAAAGTTTAAAGTGCTTTAAAAAATTAAGTTCATGAGAAAATGAACATTTGAGTGTACAGAATTACGCATAACATCTGTTAGTTTACGTGCCTACGACATTTTTTCAGGAAAACAAAAAACAAGATTTTTGTCTCAGTGTGTTTTATTGCAGCTGCGTGTTTCAGATTCCAATTTCCAATTTTTTTTCTTGATATTTTAGTAGAGAGTTTCACACGCACAAAACAACGTAGCTTAACTCTTTCTTTGTGTCCATGTTAAACAAATGGCGTCCATACATTGGATGTGTTTCAAAGTAATTACATCCAAACGTCAAGAAACAAAAGCCACACTATTATATTTACATATTTTTTGCAAATTTAAAGACCTTTCAATTCATTTCACTGTATTTATTGAATAACCTCAAATCAGGAGAAAATTTGTTAGCAAGGCTAATTTTCAAATAAAACTTAATGACTAACTAAAGCTAAAAAAGGAAATCGGGATTATTATATATGTGTATGCGTGTATGGACTTTGAATATTTTCTCTTCTGTTCTCTTTGCTGCTGTCACAAACATAACGACTAAATAGAGCAAATATATTTTAGGAAGAAGAAGGATAATTTAATTAATTTTAAGTATTTTAAATTATTTGCATAAAAAAATGTATTATATACTATATTTCAATGTTTCGATAAATATTTAACAGGCAATTGGTTTACAAATTAAAATGATTTATTAGTTTTGAATTAAAATAATTTACTAGAAGGAAATTCTCTATCTGTATCATACAAAGTATGTCGCAAAAGTTTCCGGACTGCCTTCATATCGCAACAACTAGTGGTGCCATTTTTTTAGATTTTTAAACACTCGAGCTACTATGCTTTACTCTACCAATATATGCAAAATCATATAAGAAATTGTAATGAATTGGTGTAACAAAGCACGGACGTTCCAGGGACATTAAAATTCAAAAGGAAAATTCGTCTTCATGCGAGAATACGATTCTTTAAATTTCTTTTACAAGGCAGTACTATGTAAAGGCAGCATTATATCATACTTGCAATTTCTAAGGAAAATATCAAAAGAGTCAAAGTAGGAATTAAAAAATAATTTAGGAAAATAATGCGATTGCTGTTGCATAGTTAAGTTGGTTATAGTAACAGCAGTAACGGCAATAAATTCCGAAGATTTTTTTGCCAAATAATTGGCGCGTACACTTCTGTTAGGTGTTCGGCCGAGCTCCTCCTCCTATTTGTGACGTGCGTCTTGATGTTGTTCCACAAATGGAGAGACCTACAGTTTTTGGCCGACTCCGAACGGCAAATGGTTTTTATGAAGAGCTTTTTTATGGCAGAAATACACTCGGAGGCTTGTCATTGCCTGCCGAGGGCGATCGCTGTTAGAACAAACTTGTTCTATCATGCACGGAGACTCGAAACTACGCATTCCCGAATGGTAGCCACAGAGCAACCCATTCGGGTCTTTTCCACCACTGTACCGTGAAAATGGCAATTGACGCTTGTCGCATGATAATGCGCTAACTTAACATTCAACTGTGGTAACGGACCTTTTAAACATTCATTCATTCATTGTCATTCTGTCCGTGTGATTGTTTTTTGAAAATTAAATTTGGCTATGAAAGGAAAGCATTAGGCAGGCATTGAGGGCATGCAAAGGGAGGCGACCGCCATTCTGAACAAGATTTCTAGGAGGTGGATAAATAAGTACTGCAAGTCTGTATGAATGGGGAATCTGATTGTAATGTTTCATCAGTTCGGGAACTTTTGTAACAGACCTTGTATTTCGGAGCTCGTGCTATTCGTATATCTGCATACACAGAACATCTGTATGTAGTTGAAAACAAGATTGTCTGATATATGTTTTATATGTACATAGGAAATTAGTTACTATGAAGCATTTACGCTCAATTTGCGACATCATTGAACAACATTAATGAGATAAGAGGGTACTCTTGTAACAGCTATTCGTTTGTCGAGATATTCGATGTTGAAGTTTTTTTCGCATTTATTCGTTGAATTGAGTTGTAGATATTTTGGCAAATACATGGAATTCTCGAAATGAGCGATGCAAATGAGAATGCGCACATGCATATGTATGTACATAAATGAGGCTATGTTTGTATGTATAAATCCAAGGGTAACAATAAAAAATGTTAAACGATACACATACAGTGGTATTAGCTAACTAGCATGCAAACCAAGGGGAATTGTAGATGAGTTATGAGTTATGAGTTCGAGTTTGAGTAGTTGTGAAAGTTTCTAGCCTATTTTGATCATCATTTTACAACCATGAAAATTACTTACTTACAGTTTTTGTGAGTGTTCGAAGTTTTGCTTACTGCAACTTACAGCAGTTCTTCGTTTTTTTTGTTTTTTTGTTCTTTCTTACATGTAATTGTTTTTATGCGATATTATTATTATTAATATTGTTTTTTTTGTTTTTGTTTATTCAACAAGAAAGTGCAACACGCGCTCTTGCCACAATTATCATTCAACAGTTTGCTATAAAAATTGTTTGCTTTTTTCTGAAATTTTTTTCATTTTTTGTTTCAGTTTATTGATAGAGTTAAAAACAGGCTTACCTCGCTCATCGATTAAACTTCTGTGCCTGCTGCTAGGTAGCAGAAGTAGAAGTGAGTGAGTTGAGGAATGGTGTGAGTGTGAAATTGAGCTTATGTATGTATGTATGTGTAAGTACATATTTATGTACATATATACGAATTTAGTTAATTTTGTTTTGTTGCAAGTTTACTTTTATTACACCATTTTAAAGTTGCATTTATTGCTATACATTTTTTAATTGATTTATGTATTTTTTTCTTTAATTTTTTTTTATTTATCTTTTTTTTATTAGCTGCATTTTAACTGTAAGTATTTACTTAGATTTTGCGAGTGGTAGATTCGGTCTGCTATTTTTGTGTTTTTATTTGTTTTTATTTTCCAAATATTATTTTTGCATAGAACGGAAATTTGGTATGAGGTTTAGAAAACTATAATAATGCATTTTTCTTTGATGGTATTACATACATACATATTTACTTTGTTCTTCTTATTTGGTACAATGTTGCTTGGCTATTTAATTTGATTCGATTTTATTTGGTTTTTTCTTTTATTTTATTTCACTTTTGTCGCGTGTAAATTTGTTTTCTTTGGCCTCAATGCCTTGATACATACAATGTAAGCCCACCTAATAATTCCATTTAGAAGGAAAATATACTACTCCGGTTTCTCGTACCAATTTTTACAGTTGCAAGTACGCATGTATATAAGTATTTGTGTAGTTACAAGTGTAGTGTTTTTGTTTTACAAAGTTAGCGTTTTAGTTTATTTCCTCTTGACTCTCTTATGCTGAAAATTTCAAATTTACATGATGTACCTTTTTTTGTTTTTGTTTTACAAGTAATTTTTTTTGATTATTTTAGTGTTTTAAAATCGCCTTAAATGCTAAAGTATCTATACTTTGATCACTATAAGTATTAAACAAGAAAAATATATATTGAAAATCAGAATTAAAATACAACTGTAGCTAATAATACAATAAAAGTGTTGTTGATATGTCTCCGGAATTATTATCCTTCGTTTACGCGTGTGTATTTGTGTGGCTTGTAGTTATAGTAAATATTCACTATGCTTTACTTGGTAAGTTGTTGTTGTTTAACTGACTAATTAATTACATACAATTTTAGCCATGCAAAACAACAACGGAAATCTGCGCCATTTCAGTATTCGTACTCACCACATTAGTTCTCTGCTCTCGGGTCTTAATAGAAATCGCATGCTATTTTTTTTTCCTTATCCACTCACCAATTTTTTCATTGCCGTGCGCAAGTACATGTTTTTGTTTCATAGTTTTCTACTTCTAATTAAAAATGGTTTACCTTCAATATATACATATAAATACTTTTTGCACAATATTACTATTCTTATTTTTCGGTTTTTTATTTTATTTTATTTATTTATTTTTTGTCATTAGCCAATCCTATTTTACACATCCATATATAATATATACTCTTATTTAATGATTTTTTTGTTGTTTTTTTATATAATGCTTATTAAATTTTTTACACACTTAATACACAATCACAACGCAGAGTATTGAGATAAGATTTTCGAAAAGTTCCATTTTATTGCGCAAGTAGTTTGCGAAAATTGAGCAGTTTATCTCTATGTATTTATTTATTTACTACATTTGTATATACTGGTACTTCGTATGCCTGCATGCAAATATGTATGTACGTATCTTTATTTGAATTTAATTGCAAATGGCATTTTTCAGTTATTAACGAATATTTAATTAAAAGTGAGAAAATAGGAGAAACAATTTTTATTTTTCAGTGACTTATTTGCCATTGGTAAATCGGTGCTTTTGCGTAGTATACAAATCCGATTGTCATCAACTATGTATGCATGTATGTGTTGCATAAAAAATCATACTGCCTGCACTTGCGAAAAAAGCGCTTTTAAACAACATGAATTTCAAAAATAAGTTATTTATAAAATCTACGAAAGAAAATATACAAAATGAAAATATATGCCTTTCACGCATACAAGTATGTATTTGCACATAAATATATTTATATAAATATAATTTAAAAAAAAAGAATTAAAAACTTCCGAGTTGTACTAAACAAATATTTTGATATCCTTAAGTCCCTCGCCGCATTTGAAAAAAAATGGATTTGTTTGTTTTGCTGATTTATGTAGATGAAATATTCAAAAATGACGATTTTTTGAAAGTCCGAATATCCGATACTCGACTAGCGATTATAAGTATTTTATGGCCATTTTCACATATGCTTTTATGTACTTATGCAAAATATGAACCAAAAATTTTAAGCGCGTTTTTCTCGAAACCACGTTTGTCGAGCTGGCGACACAGATATGGCCGGTTCTACTGATTGTGATAAAATGGAATTTAAATGACGTAGAATTGATGTCGTTATCGTGTGAACTACGATCATTTGATAAAAAAAAAAAATTTGGTATTTTTTTCGGACCTTTAAAGTCAAAAAGAGGGTCAAAAAACGGTTCTTCATCTTTGAGCGTCTACCATTTTGTCAAGTTTTTTTATTTTTAAGATCGTAGTTCACACGATAACAAAAAACTTTTTGTCATTTTGGTTTCAGGCACCTGTGAGTCCCGGAATCTGTTTCGCCAGCGACACACCGTTTTTTGGAAGACCATTTTTTAAAGGCTAACAACTTTTTGAACGAACCAGATATGGCAAAAAAAAATTTTATTTTTTAACATTGGATCAAAAAATAAAATACTGGAAACAAAAATAAAAAATATTTTTTACACGCTTTTAAGGGAGGGGTCTAGGGTTTGACTTTCAAAAAATCGATTTTTTGGAAATAGGTTTTTCTTATAGCAAATCATCTCAAAAATATTGTCCCAAAATTTCAGCTCAATCGGAGCAAAACTTTTGGAGTTATAGACGTTTTTGTCCCCACTCCTCTGCGACAGCTGCGAGCGTTTGGAGCGAAGTGTAAAACTAAACTTTTTTTTCAAACGCGTTTTTCTCGAAACCACTTTTTTAAAGTCCGTGACTATTAGAACTTCAACAATAATTAACCGATCCTTTTCAAATTTGGTATACAACTTCTATATATAAAATACCTCCCCCCACGGAGAGATTTTTCACTTTTTTGTTTTACATTAAGGGCGGTTTCCACTTATACAGCGAAAAAATCAGTGAAAATCGCACTTTTTGCTTCAAAAACGCGCTGGCAACGTAAAAATGAAAAAAAAAAATCGGAGCCAGTGGGGGGGAGGTTTTGGTGATAATTTAACCAAATAATTCTGTTTTTTTTATTTCAGGTGATTCTACAACTAGATACGATAGTCACCGCAAATCACCTTTTGGAAAAGGCGTTTTCGGAAAAGTTACCTCACCGGCTTATTTCCCGATATTTTCTTACAAAAATTTAGTACAATATTGTTGAAATGATGCTTTATTATGTACAAAAAGTGTAAATACATTTTCACTATTCATATCTCTAAAGCAAAGTCTCAAAAATTCATTAAAAAAAATGCTCAAACCCTAGACCCCTCCCTTAAAGAAACAACTAAAAAACACCATTTCAAATTAGGCGTTGTTTGTATGCAAAGCCGTATCGAGGTTATGTTGAGTTAATATTCTCTTTTCAAAGACATTTAAATTCCATTATTGCAAAGTCATATTCTGCAATTGCTTTTATTCGATGTTTTAATTCGGACTTTGTTGATCCATATACCTAAAGCTGCTATATATTATATGTACCTCTCTGGTGCGCTCGAAGCAGGAATATGTGGTCTTTCTTTATAGGCCATATTAAGCTCGTCGCTGCTAGTAGGCTTGAACGTGTCCAGAAAGCTTTTGTGCGTTATGCTTTGCATTCTTTGAATTCCACTGATCGAATTCAATCCTATAAAAGTCGGTGCCTGCTCATTAATCTAATTACACTAGATATTAGAAGGACCATTTTCTCTCTCACGTACGTTTTCGATTTGATAAGTGGGGCGATTGACTCCCCATCGCTACTCGAAAAAAGTAATTGTAATATTCCTCAGCGAAGCTCAGCAAATCATGACATTTTCTGGCTAGGAGTAGTTAAATGCAATTATGCTTCTAATGCTCCGATTTATAGAACTTTGAAAGAATTTACTTCGCTTTCAAATCATATTGGTCTAGATTTTACTTGAACAAAGAACCACTTCAAGTTGTCACTAATGCATTATTAGCACAGTTCTAAATGTTAGCTAATATTCTTTCTCTGTAAATTGTAAGAAATTCTGCATTTTCTCCAATTCAGTACAATGAAATAAGTAAATTATAAGTTTAATTTATTTTTGATCGAATTATTTATCATTATACACACATTTTAGATAAACAATTATAATTTATAATAAATAATTATAGACATGATAAGTAAATAATTAATAGCACCTTTTGGAAGAACACACACCGAGTTTCATACAGATCGGTCCATTTAAACGACCCACGCATATGACTTTGCGATTGGTATACGAATTAGCTTGGATTTTTAATGATGATGAATAAACATTTTTAATTTTGCCTTTTACAAATAAATATTTTATTAGAAAACATATGAAAATGAAAATAAAATATATATATTCAATAAATTATCAAATAATATCAGATAAACTTCAAATCTCTAGTTTTAAACCCATTGTGTAAAATTGATGCAGTGAGGACCGATGTCTGACAAAAAATTAACAACGCTTGAGGATTAAAACTGAAAGCTCGTCAACGAAGCAAAAAAAAACTTGAACAAAAGTGTATATTTGTACTAATCAGCCTTATTTATGAAAAAATTCAAACCACAAAGCTGACTCGGGTTGGCTGCTGACAACAAAAAAGGGGGCAAAAGTCCACCCCCACTTATATACATATATGTATATTTAAAACTTATATAGAGAGGATTTCTGCACCATAAAAAAATTGTTAAACCTTTTAAAAACCGCTGAATTGGAGTTGTTTATTATATTTATTGTTACCCGATTTTCAAAAAAAATATATGTGTCTATATTCTAGCCTTGAGGAGTTCTATAAGTACATATATTTTATTCTAACATACTTTTGAGCTGCGAAATAATTTTAATGCGGATGGGTGAGTTGCGCATAGTTGCACGCTTCCAAGGTATCCTTTCTGTTTCATCAACCTCCAGACCATCCAAAATAATTTTTTTTTTGCAGTCAGAGATTTTTGCACGTACCTCAACTGTGTGTATCTCCTCATCAGTTATAGCAAGACAAGCAGAGATGTGGAGCCAAGTGAATAGACGAATAATCGAAATTTAAAAGCTCTGCCCAGTTAATATAGACACTATCGAGAGCTCGAGGGAGTGATTATCCAAGCTACTCATATCTTTCTGATGCTCTTTCTGACATGAGTGGTCTTTGCTAATGGACATCTTTCTACAAAGATTTTGTTTTGAGGGGACCTCTAGTGAAATTTTGTTTGCAAATAATTTTAACCATCAAGCGTCCTTCAAAATGCTATTTTATTCGGACTTTCTAAAAAAGGGACCTAAACGACACTTTCGTGACAGATCTAACTGGTTAGAATATACAAAGCTACAAAATTATTTCTCGCAACATTTTACTAATGCTCCTTAGCAATTATTTCTCTTCGATGTATATGTATTTTAACTCTTTTTTCATTTATTCTACAAACATTTAGGCAAAATATTGCAAATTTAATATGGCTATAGCAAAGAAATTTAACCAAAGAATGCAAGACGGTTTTGAGGTTTTGCTATATGGGTCTAGATTGGAGTTATTCCGCCACCATACAATGACCCTCAAATTGTTGCAAAGTGTTATTTATATATTTTGTTACATGGCTCCTTTCGTACGCCATTAAAATTACACTCACTTTTGTTGCATAGCTGTGTTTATTTTATAATAAAGGTGAAATGGCTGAGCGCGTATATGCTTTTGCAAAATTATTTCTGCTCAATGTTACTAATACACTCCGAATACGAGAGAAATGGTATCATGAAAACGAGTTTTTAATAAATCTCGGTAGCAGTGGCACCTAGCGGAGTATGAAGAATTGATGAACTGATCTTCTATGTAACCATCGAACACAAAATCGTTTTTGCGCTAGAGAAATATACATCCGTCGATCTTTTATGTTGTGTTAAAAATTAATGGCGCTATCTATTAACATTATCTCATTAGTTACAAATTTGAAAACACTTTTACTTATGGAGGCTTACACCCTTTTTGGGTGTTTGGTCGAGCTCCTCCTCCTATTTGTGGTGTGCGCGTCTTCATGTTGTTCCACAAATGGAGGGACGAACAGTTTCAAGCCGAATCCGAACGGCAGATATTTTTTATGAGCAGGTTTTTCATGACAGAAATACACTCGGAGGTTTGCCATTGCCTGCCGAGCGGCGACAGCTATTAGAAAAAACTTTTTCCTAATTTTTTTATCTTTCACCGAGACTCGAACCAAATTTCTCTCTCTGAATTCCGAATGGTAGTCACGTACTAACCCATTCGGCCACGGCGGCCGCCACTTATGGAGGCATAGCGAATGGAAAGCTGTACATTCATATCTGATTTTGTGAGTGATGATGTTCCTTTAGTTAACGTGCAATGTGTTGAAATTAAGCTGATTTTCGTGGTAAAAAATATTTTAGAAAATATGTAGATAATTAAGAACTGAAAATGCATAGTGAAGTATTTGAGTAATGCAAGTACAGATTTCTTAAAATTTATATGTAAGTATATTCCCAAAACTCACAAAATAAAATTCAAAGTGATAACTGAAATGAGCTAAAGAAAACTATTTAAAGGTAAGTTTTCATATCAATAAATTTGTGTTTTTTTATTTATTGTAATTTTAATTTTACAAACCATATCCCAACTCACAAAAGAAGTTAACAATTAATGAAAATAATTTATTATAAAAGTAAAAACTAACAATAATTTCCATTTAAAACATTTAATACATAATTTATACAAACATAAAAACAAACAAACCAACTTTTAATGATAACAAAACAGTAAGCGATATTTTTAAAAATGTATTAACGTCTAATTAACAATATTCCTAAAGACAATAATGCTTCTTCCATTTTTCATTCAGCAACTTAAAAAATAATGTTCGCTAAACTTTGATCACGTTTCGCTTGCACCGCTTTTTTTATTTTCAACAAAAGAATAAATAATAAATTAAGCTACCTATTCCTCTTTTAGTGGCTTCGCGGAGCTTAGCTTTTAAAACGCGCTAAATTTTTAATTTATATCCTTCTTTTCTTTTTACTCTTCTAGAATTTCTCATCTTTACTGATCTTACAATAGATTTAAATATTTTACTCTTCCAACATTTTTTACGTTACTTATATTTTAATTATATTTCACTTTATTCCTGTTTTTTTACTAATATCATAATTCTTAAAATACTACACTTGAAGGCCTTTAGAAAGAAGAAAGTTTTTGGCACATATCGTTTTTGTATGTTTTTACAATTTTTGGTTTTTCACTTGTATTTATTTATATATCATATTTACTTAATGATTAATTAAACTAATTTTCATTTGATTTTTTGTAATAGTTTTATTTTGTTTAAATGTAGTTTTGTTTTTAGTAAAAGAAAATGCATTGTGTAGCAGTAATAAAGAAAATAAATATTACAAGTCAAATAAAATTAGATGTACGAGAGTAGTTAAAAAGTTATTTGGCACAATTTTTTATTAAAAAAAAAATATTCTAACTCATATTTGGAGCATAGGGCGTCAAAGGTCAAAGGTATCCACGGTCTTACTAAAACTGTATACGTTCTTTGAAGATAGTTCTCAGAAATAAGAGAAGGCGTATGTTCTACCAAAGATTTCAAATAATTGGAATTCTGACTCAACTCATTTTAAATTTTTTTAACTCGACCAAGTACGCTTATCATTTTTATATCTTCCAAATTACACTCCTAAAGCCGTACTATGCTTACACATGAAAGCTTAAATTGCCATGAAAGCTTATTTTTGACACTGAATTTCTAAATATGTTGCTGCTACAACTTGGTCCAAGTCCATAGCATACAATTTTACACTAAAGACTAGCGGCTCATCAAAATAGAAAGTGCGACATTCATGACAATAAGCGGTCTATGGAATCTCAGTCTAGACAAAAGTACTCGAAACGTTACTTGAGCTTACTGTCTGTCAACTTATGTATGTATATGGAAAACTACAACCAACCTGCTAAGTGCAATAAAACAATAATCAAATTGTGCAACCCAAGATTAAGCCACTCCAAAATTCTCGACGACTACAAATTCCAATTACGCAGGCACCAATCGTCATCGTCTATATCATTCAACGTTAGGCCCAATAAAAGTGCTGTTTCGTCCGGTTGGGTCCAGAAGGGGAAGGCATGTTAATTAGGAAGTTAGTATTATGCAGGGTACCTTCACATGTCTCGTGCCCCGTCTAGTGCGCTGAACCTTCACACCTTCTGTCAATGCCACGCACTGGCTCCTTTTTTTAATTTTAAATATATCTGAAATTTCTTAGCAGACGTAGAATCAGGGAACTAATTTTGTATTCTAAATTTTTTTTATTGTCCTTCCTCGCTCTTCTAATTATTCAATGTTGCGCTAAATGCTTTAAAAAAATATGTTTTGCCTACTCCAAAAAGAGCACAAAGCAATGCGGAAGTGTATTTATCTTTGTCCGGCACACACATTTCTTAATATTTACGTTTTAAGTAGTCAGCTGATATTCAGGGCAATCAACGCCCCTGACGTAACTTCTCACGTTCCCATGACAGTCTGTTCTACGTTACCGAAACGACCCGAATTTATATCCGGGCAAGGACTATCACTTGAGCAGCATTCACCGTAGATGTATGGGTAATGTTTATGCTGCTACAAAAACAACAACGAAGCTTCTGAGGCGATAAAATTCGCTGACTTAGCCTTCGCTGAGTGTGGCATTTATACACAGAATTTTCTGGCCGAATTCCACTTACTTTTATAATCGAGTAAAAAGAGTAGAGGGCATTGAAAAGGCAATATTTTTTGGGAGAAATGAAGCCCTCATAAGCGCTATCACAATGAGCCAGTTGTGCTTAGTGTACTTGTATATACCCCGTCCTGAGTGGCGGCCACTGCAACTAAACTAAATTAAACCTAACGGTGGAAATGCAAAAGGAGAAAATAAAGAGACTGGTTTGAATTTATATTCCTTTTCTCCCGAGCGTTGATATTCTTGACTATCGGTTCAAAAATGTGCGAATTTTATTGGCTAAACTGAAATTATGAAGTAAATATATAAAAAAAAATCAGCAAAAGCTAGTTTGTATCTAGTAATATATTGAGTATGTCGGTCATGTCGCTTCTGGTAGCAGTTTGTCCTGTTGTTTGGTGAATTCTCTTTTATAAATTTTACTTTATCTGTGAAAGCGTTTTGGGCGAAAGTAAAAAATTGTGCACAGTAATTTTTTCGAAATCATACGAAATTATTTCACATAGTCACTGCACAGTATTTCTGTGAAATTTGAATTTCTTTGGTAATGAGTGTGAATTTGCGTATAAAGTGAAAGTTTAAACGGATGTTCAATGTAACGAATGTATAACAAAAAATAAATATAAAATGAAAAGAACTAACAAATGTTAAGTGAAAAACTGTAGCTTAATGAAACACTAAACAAAAAAAAAAACAATTAACGTATACATATATGATTTTTCCTAATTAGATAATAGCCTTTTAATGTCTTGTAGAGTAGATAGTTGAGTAAGTGGGAGCTTCACTTTGCTTCTCTCATAATTTTGTATGTATGTAAATGTAGAGTTATATTACTAGTTTTTCGTTCTTGTTGTTGTATTTAGTTTAGTAGAGTATGTGTTTTAAGTGTGTATAATAATAATAGAATAATAAATATATGTCTACAATACAACCATATAAATTGCTAATAGTTTTCAATTTGTATTCAGACGAGAAGTAAACTTAGAAGTTATCAGATAATACTAAATATGTATTGTATGTATGTAGTTATGCGTAAGTAAATATCTATGCATTACTAAAGTTTTTTTTCTGTTTTTGTGTTTTTTAGATACGGATACTCGCATTTTAATAGACTTCACTTACTTACTTACTTGCTTACTTACTTATGTATGTATGTATGCACGTATGCAAATGTATTCATCCAACTACATGCATATGTGTATTTGCATGCATGCGTGTGTATGAATATTTTCACTTGTTTGTTCTTTACTATAGAATTTCAATATATTTTTCATTGATATTGACAATGATTTTTTTTGTCTTTTTGGTTTAGTTATTTTTGTTTAACTTATTTATTTTTAATGACTTGTCTTAACACATTACAGTGCACCAATAATTTAGCTTTTATTAAATTTAATTCTCTTTTTTGTCAGTTATTTTCATTATCATGGCAGATTTATAGTAATTTGTGCTCACTCTGTTGTTTTTGGTTTTTTTTTGGTTTTTGGCTTTTAAATATAAAACGCACAAAATATAGTACGAATACATAAAAACACACAACAACAAAATTTAATTTTGCTAACTCTGATTTATTTCACTTAAGTATCTTACGTATTAACTTTTCGAAAACATAAAAATCGAAAAAACAAAAATTCTCTTTTCACACATATTTTGTTGTATGTAGGTATACATGTTTGCATGCATGTATGCATGTATGTATGTAAGTGTGTAGGTAATATAGATTTACGTATAGTTATTAAGCTTTTGTAAGTAGTAACTGTGCCTCATTGTCATTTTATTCATTGTATTAATTTTTGTTTTCACTAATACATACACGTATTTGTATGCTTGTGTGCATGTATGCATGTATGTATGTAAATAAATAGCCAACAGCAACTGCGGCCATTCTCACTATGTAGATACCGAACTTACTCGAAAGGACTATTGGACCTTTGCTATTTTAGGTAGACAACAGGTAGTCGTACTTTATTGTTAATTTAATTCAGTTAATTCGTTAGCATTAGTGTCTTTTATGTCTTATTGGAAAGAAATATATGTATGTATGTATATATTACGTACAACTAATAATATCCATATTTGATTAATTTTCGCATTTTTATACTAAAGTAAAAGTATTCACAAGCTATGGCGGTATGTGCATGTGTATGTATGTGGATGTGCACACATACATATGTGGAGTAGGGGTGTTCACACAACAGCGCCATGCACGAGTACAAGTTTGTTTTTTGTTTCTTTGTTTTTGTGCTAAGACTTGAAGTCAAAAACTAACAAATTTGGCTACGTTGTTTATTCTACGAATTATATGTATGTCTATATGTATGCATGTATATATAATTTATGGTAACTGCGAACAAAGTATACAACTACAAATATCTTAAACATATTTACGTATGCACATATGTGTGTATGTATGTATGCCGTGTGGGTATGCGTGTAGTTTTCCATATGCAATTCTTGGTAGAAGCATTTTTTTCCGAAATTCATACACACATACATATACATGTACATGTGTGGTACGAGTATTGTTTTATATATGCATGTACATACATATTAACTAAAATGGAGGGGTGCAGGCTAAAATCGTATTTGATCTCACTCATTATCACTTGACTTTTTTTTGTTTTAACATTCTTAATTATCAATTTGCTTTAATACATGTATGTATGTATGTGTGCTTGTCTGTAAGTATAGTTTTAAACCAGTGAACAAACAAACAAATATTTGTATAGTAAAATTGTATAGCACGTATGTATGTATGTATGTAGCTAAAGTGGTAATGGCTTCATTTTATTTTAATTTTTGTTTTCGTTTTGTTTTGATTTTTGTGGAGCGTGAAAGACAAGTGTATAAATAATATACCTTTGCATGTATTTATGTATATTTTAAATTTATAATTTATAATCTAAACAACTATAACAACAATCATATATGTATGTATGTATATATAAGTTTTCCTTTTAATTTATTGGTATCTTAGTTTTCACTTTTTATAAGAGTATCTCATCAATTTTTCAATAGTGTCCTTTTGTTAAATGTTTTCATGATAATTCAATTTCATGCCATTTCCCTTTATTATTTTTTTATGTTTTGTGAAAATTTTGGTAAGGTGCTAATATTCTGTTTATTAAAATGTAATTAATTAGAAAATGTATTATAATGGAAGTACTTAGGTATTGTTGGCAAAATATATGTACAATATTTTTTTAATTGTCATCTCGTTACGCTAGAAGTTCCAGTAAAGTAGCAGCATAATATTTTTTATATGCTTATTATTTGAGATTGCAAAAGTATTGAAAAGTAGGAAGACATTCGCATGAATAATTTACTTACAATGATTATTTACAAAAGTTTTAACATATTTTATATAGAATAAAGTAAATGGCTTATAAACGCAATGCTATTTTTTTGAAATTTATTTAGAAAAACAAAAGCATTTCTTTCTGCAGTCAGAGTATTGAAAATATGTCGTGCGCAGAGCGGGTATCCTATGAGATTAATTTTTCTTCTTAAAACACTCCTTCAAAAGAGCAAAAGCCGGTTTTTTTTTAATTTTCCTTGTTCGCAGGGCTCGCGAGTATAGGGCCTCTAGAAAACTCTTCCATTGTACACGGTTCTGAGCTGTAGTTTTCGCACCATCTCATGTGATATCGGCGTCTGCCAGCCCGCGTAGCATCGACCGCCTCCGGGTATTCTTTGGCTAACCGAGATCTCTGCCCTTCCAGCTAAGCCTTTTTAATTAAACCTATAATCCCTTTTGCAGGCGTTTTTAAGCTCTAAATAAGATCTTCTTTCTTCTCTAAGTCACCATACAATTAAATATTTCTTATCCATTATGTTTATTTTTCTGGAAATATTTTGTTGAAATATTGTAAATCTGCTAATCCAACCAACCTATGGGCAACACTGTACTCGATTAATGGTGGCATGCCATAATGTTAACGATAACCGCACATACCAATTGAGTGTTGGCATTTCGCCGTAACCATAACCAGCTGATTGTAGATTTGCCCCACTGTGGTACATAATATGTATGGTCAGTTTTGATATATGGTATGAAAATATGGACCATAAAACTCTCCAATATGAATAGATTGGAAGTAAATAAAATGTGGCTTATCCGGAGATTGCTCGAGAGGCCATGGACCAACCATGTTTCTAATGAAGAAGTGCTGCGAAGAGTTCACGGTGACAGACAACTACTCAAGTGCATCAAACGAAGAAAAACTTAATTTTTAGGGCATATTCTGCGCAACTCAAAATATGAACTGTTGCAACTCATATTGCAAGGCAAGATTGAAGGAAGAAGAGGTAAGAGGCGTAAGCAGTTTTCTTGGTTGCGGAGCAATGGACCATGGACCGGTATACAACGTGTATGTCCCATCTTGGAAGCAGCTAGAGACCGCGAATTATTTTCAAATATAGTTCAAAATTTGTATTAAAAAATTTGCATTTACATTCGATTACGAATAGCAAATAAAAAGGAAGAGGGTACATAACCTAATGTCCTTTTATAACATAATTCCATTATATTAATTTGGGGAAAAATAAATCCATTATTTTCTTGGTACATGGCTGTCGTATCTCGTAAAGTATCGAACAAACAATTTAAAGAGCTAAAGATCGACCTTAAAGCAATTTTAAACCATTTGCGAAAATAATAATGGATTTCTTTTCCCCCGAACTAATGAATAAACTACTAATTTTCGCAACACTTCTCATGTTGTTTTTTTTTTTTAGTTTCTGCAATCGTTTGATGAAACCAAATAAAAACTAAGGAATACTGGAACGGCACAAACGGCCTTAATCGCTCCAAAATTTTCCTTCAATACCAACAGAGCATAATCTGCTCTAACCCTAGGCAAAAAGGGACTCAGATTACTTTGGAGCGCACTTACAGGCCACTTTGCCTGCAATACACATTTCAATCCAATAGGACTATCTAGTACTGGTTTACCATATGCAGGTTCTGCTGTGATGAAGTGGCGCCCATGGAACACTTAAATACCAATTGGGAAGCATTAGGTCACAGGAGACACTTTCTCATACCTACTAGAGGATCAGCTGGTTCGATTCGTCACAATACTAAATGATTAAAATTAAGCATTTAGAAGCGTATAATAGATCCATCTGGTCGCAGTGCATAAAGGCCTTAGCCTAACTCGTCCAATGCATTATTCTTCTTCTTAATTGGCGCGATAACCGCTTACGCGATTTTGGCCGAGTTTAACAAAGCACGCCAGTCGTTTCTTTCTCGTACTGACCGGCATCAGTTGGACACACCAAGTTAAGCCAAATTCTTCTCCACCTCAGCTTTCCAACGCAGACGAGGTCTTCCTCTTCCTCTCTGTACAATTCATTACCATACGGCTACGGTAATGGTTATGACATATTGGATCGTACTCCAATTTAACCTTTACTCTGCGCACATACAATTTTCATTGCTCTCACTTATTCAAATAATTGTGTAACTATTGGCAGAAATATTGCAAATGTATTGTATATATATTATATATATGTGTGTGTGTGTGTAGCAAGGAACTTAAATATTAATTATATGTTTTTTTTGAATTTTGTGTGTTTTACTGCTAATTCACTTTCATCGGCGGTTTGGTTTTGATATTTAGGAAATACTTTCAATTCATTTCGTTCTGGTATCTGGTATCTGTATGCCACTAAACCCTTGACGAAATTTACATAAATCTTTCTACTGATTTTCGCACATTTATGTCACCACAAATATTTCCTTAAAAGTTACTTCACATTTCCAGCAAATTACAATACATGTAAAAGTATTTTTCAGTTAGTTAAATATGACTAACTTTACATTTACTACATAATTCACTTAATTGTAATCACTAGTTAAATTGTAAATCTATAATAAAATCTCCTTTTCTAACGTAAATAAAGTTCAATTACAATCTATGCCACACAAGAACAACTACAATAGAAGACGCGCCTACTCGTATTAGAAGAATATTTCGATTTGTTTATTTGATTTTGACTTTGCGTAATTTTTGTTATATTATATTTTAGTTTTTTGTTGTTTTTATGTTTTAACTCTTCTTACTGAGTTGCAGTTCATTGCATACAAAATGAGTTTGTATGTATGGTATGTATGTATGTATATATATTTCACATTGTTATTACACATTTACTTGTATTTTAGCAGATTGGTTTAATAAATTTAAATATTATTACGCCATTAATTTAATTTTAATTAACTTTAAGGTTACATTTCAATAACACTTCGATTGTCAGTTTCAAATTTCAAATGGATTTTACGCTTGTCATTTACGTGCTTTTACAAACATTTGGTTTACTTTTATTAAAGTACATTGCAAGTTGCATTCTTACGATTTTTTGTTGTTGTTGTGTTGTTTTTGTTTTTTGGTACTTCGGGAATATTGGCGAATTTCATTGTCGGTCACTTGGTCGGATGTGATCGAGTGTTGTGGTTGGTTGTTGTCTTTAAGGTAATAATGGGTAGTCACTACTGGGAAGGGACGTCTAAATTCAGGATGTTTTCTCAATTGGCTGCTGTGGTTGTTTTTGTTGTTGCTGCTGACTTTGATTCGCAGTTAGATTTTGGCTGTGCGCAGACGCAGCTGCATTGCTAGGTGCAGTTGCTATTTCGACAGCTGATTGTTGTTGCAGCTGTTGATGCTGCAGCTGCTGTTGTTGCTGTTGTTGTTGCTGTTGCTGTTGCTGTTGCTGTTGCTCCTGCACGCGATGCGTCTTCATATGGGCACTTCTGCTCTTCACTTTATTAAAAACTCTGCGTGAGCGTAGATAAATGTCGAGAGAGGGAAGAAAAATTCAAAAGATGCCGTTCAATATAATTATCACTAGCATATGTACGTACGTGTAATATGAAAAACACAAACTAATAGACAAAGAAGAAGAAGCTCATTACGTACGTACACAGGGTAGTCCAAATACAAGCATGTTTGATAAAATGAATTAAAGTGAAGACCATTATTTTTTTGTTTTGGAAATTAGGATGTTATTAGAAAAAAAACTTGTATGTCTAGAACACGCGTTTCTTCAAGCCGCTGCCTGGACTATATATATAAACATATAAGTGTATATAATTGGCTTTGTTGGGGGTTTGGCCGAGCTCATCCTCCTAATTGTAGTGTGCGTCTTGATATTTAACCACAAATGGAGGGACCTAGAGTTTTTATGCCGCTTCCGAATTTCAGCTGTTTTTTTATGAAGAGCTTTGCCATTGTCTGCCGAGGAGCTACCAATATTAGAAAATACCTTTTCTATTATTTGGTGTTTCATGCCCGAGGTTTCGTGCCCGGGTACCACCAAGTGGTAGTCACCAACCAACGCATTCGGCTATAATAGGCGGGACTGCCTCGGTTTAATCTCATTTCAGCGCATGCTGTCAACCCGACTATCAAAGTCCTTGTTGAAAGTTTATGGATCTATTCATGACTTAGGGCTCTTTTTTGTACTTTTGCTAGGTTGGTTGGTTAAAGTGGTGATTCTTCCAGAATCCAACTAGCGCTTCCGCATCATTTTGTTGCCACATCCTCGTTACCAACTTGTTTAACGGTTATTTACAGTATGACTAATCCAGTCTGTGCGGTTTAAGAACCTTATTAGGTTGTTGACGTCTAAGCCATACAGTTGTTCGAGATTCTCGAACAGCGGCGGGCCCAGGGTTAACATTCTGTCCCTCCATAGGGCAGGGCATTCACAGAGAAAATGGAAGATTGCCCCCTTTTTCTCCGGTTGTTTACAACTGTGACAGTATGTATTATGAGGGATTGCCATTTTGGCTGATGTTCTCCGATAGACCAAAATGTCACGACACGTCGTTTCATTCTTATTAAT
Organism: Anastrepha fraterculus; assembly: GCA_037575425.1. Classification (NCBI taxonomy): domain Eukaryota; kingdom Metazoa; phylum Arthropoda; class Insecta; order Diptera; family Tephritidae; genus Anastrepha; species Anastrepha fraterculus. Next base: position 166,861 of record JAYXIM010010978.1, on the reverse strand, counting down.
GCCGACGATTGATTGAGGTTATAGGTGGGCCATAACGTTCTGCTAATTTTGCATTTCGAGTGGTCTTTCCACCTACAACCCGAGATTCGAAGGTATTTTTGGGAAATTAATGTTGTGAATACCGATTCTGCAATAACATTATTCATGTCCCTCTTGCCAGTTCATCTGCTTTTTCGTTACCTTCAATGTTTCGATGTCCCGGGACCCAGATTAAGGTAACTTTATGGTTTTCACTCAAGATGGTGAGGCTACTCCTGCTTTGTTCCACAACTTTAGAAGTTGTGGTAGCCGAACCCAGTGCCTGGATTGCAGCTTGACTCATAATTTAAATTTTGACTGGCATCGCATGAATGTAGCCTAACTAGGTTAAATTGCAGCCGCTTTTAGGCAACCAATCAACGTCCCACAGACAAGTGAGATGCGGAAACCAACGATTATTGAAGTATTATAAAGGGTTTTTCAATTGGCGCGGGTCGATTTTGGCGCCCTGTGGCAGCCATTTTGTTTTGGTGACATCTGTCAAATCTTTTGTTTATTATTGAGTTGTTTATGCCAAATCATCATGGCAAGTTACACAATTGAACAGCACCTTCAAAGTCGACTCTTTAACGTTTGGTGGCCAAATTTGAGAGGACCGGGTCAGTAAACAATCAGCCAACATCCGTACGTTCAAGGAACGCAAGATCAGCCGAGAACATTGCCGCGGTCCGTGAAAGTGTACAGCAGAACCCGAGGCAGTCTATTCCTCGCCGTGCACACGAACTTGGCCTTTCGCAGACTTCAACTTGGCGAATTTTGCGTCGGAACTTTGGCCTACACCCGTACAAGATCCAACTGACCCAGGAGCTCAAAGTTGATGGCCATAGACAACGCCGTTTGTTCGCTGACTGGGCTTCGAATCGTTTGGAAGAGAACCCCAGTCTTGGACGAAAAATCATCTTTAGTGACGAGGCGCATTTTTGGATGAATGACTATGTTAACAAACAAAATTGCCGTATATGGGACGACACCAATCCACACGAGGTTCACCGGGTGATAATGCATCCTCAAAAAGTTACCGTTTTGGTGTGGATTTTGGGCCGGCGGCGACATTGGTCCGTACTTTTTTGAAAACGACGTTGGTGAGGCGGTCACCGTCAACAGCGAGCGCTACACAACGATGATAACCAATTTCTTATGGCGCATATTGAACCATATGGACCTAGACGACATGTGGTTCCAGCAGGACGGCTCTACACAGCAAACGCCACGATTGACATTCTGCATCTCTACCCGCCCTTATTGAAAAACCTTTTATTATATCTTTAGTTACAGCTCGTAAAAAATGAGCAATTAAAGTTCTGTATTCGAAATGTCATATATAAAAAATATTTATAATGACCGAACTATGCCTTCTTAGAGAAGAAAATGCGCAACGTTAGATAATATTATTTTTTTTTTTTGTCAAATTCGTCCTTTAATTGGAACTGACCTTAGTTGAGATAGCTGAGAGGCGATAGCAAAACAAATGGCCAATTTGCTGAGTCAACTGGATCTGGTGAGCGAATAATCTAACTGTTTTTTTTTTTTGAAGTTTGAAAAAGTGTTTTCTAATAGCAGTCGACTATCGGTAGGTAATGGCAAACCTCCGAGTATATTTGTGTCATGAAAAACCTCCTCATAAAAAATATATGTTGTTCGCGGTGTACTGAAAACTGTACATCCTTCCATTTCTAGAACAACATTAAGACTTATTAAAAGGAGAAGCTCGGCCAAACACCTAACAAAAGTGTGTGCGCTAAATATTTTTTTTTTTTATGTAGTATATAGCGTAGGGCGACAAAGACTGTGAATGTTCCCCAAAACTTAGTATACCAGTTTCACAAGCTTTTTACACAAACATACGTGTGGCAAGAGGAGTGAATGACTAAAATTTAATAATTCTTGCTTCAAGTTTCAATCCATTCATTGCATCCCTCGGGGGTAGTCAGTATTATACCAGGCAGTCTCAAAAAAAGCATATCATTTAAAAATATACCTGTATTTGGATCACCCTTTATATAATAGTATATCAACGTGAGTATGCGTAGACAGCTAGGCAGCGCAAAGCTAATACAACGACACGAATTGGATAAAGTTACAACATTTATGTATGTATGTAATTGCATGAATGGATATACTGTCGGCGTCGAAAGAAGGTGTACACTGCATATTAACAAGTTTTGACTATATTTGAATTTAATTTTTCATTTTTATTTATATTTTTTTATAAATATATAGAACATACCACAACAAAAGCTATGTGACACAAGGTTTTAAGCTTTGCACAAAACTTATGAAAATTCGGAAAAATTTCCACCAAAATTTCAAACTTTTTAGTCAGAATTAAGAAAAAATTTTTATATATTATAATATTATACATTAAGTGAAATAAAAAATTGTCGGAAATCAACACGAATTGTGAGCCATTTGAAATTTGCACTTTGTTATGCTGTAATCAAATGACCTATAAAACTATTTACCCAGAAATTTCTAGATATTCTAACAAATTTTTTTGAAAGTTTGTTATAAATTTTGTTTTAAAAATTTTTTTAGTAAATAAAAATAAAATTATTATGAGTGTCGGAAATCTTTATCTTGACCTTTACGGGCACCATTGATTGTCTGTTTGTTTAGTGCGGCTGTCTAGTTCGCAAGTGCCAAATATTATTGGCGTACGACGCCATTTCTAAAAAGTATAACATCTTTCGAATGGATGATTAATTTTGCGCCACTTTGTATTAACTAAGTATCGTGTGGCTTTTACTATTATTCTGATTAAAAAGTTTAAATTTCTGAAATTGATGAACATTTTTCTCATTTTTTTTAATTTATATTTGAATGAACTATATTTTCATAAAAAAATTCAAGAAATAAATAAATAGTGCAAATCGGTCACTTTGTCGCGTACACTTTCTTTTAACGCTCTCAGCACATATATGTATGTGGGCGTGTGTGTTATAAAGTAGTCATATTTAGGTAATTCATAGCAAAACCAAAAGCAAAAACGTACACAGCAAGAATATTAAAAGCATGAAGAACTACAGTATGTTATATTCAAATTCACACGTAGGTGCGTGTGTGTATGTAAGATGAAACGGACAAGATGAATCACAAATCTAAACACAAATTGCAGTTTCGTAAAAAAATCAACTTTATACTTCGCATGCACTAAAAATATACTCCGAACTCATTTGGTTGTTAGAAAATTAAATTATTTTGTTAGTTTTGTTATTTTAGTTTTGGTTTGCTTGACGCAAATTCGCTGCAAGTGAACACAGTACAGTATGTATTCGATAATGCAGAAATTATTTATCTGTGTAATTCTGTGCAAAATCAGTTTGTTTTTTATTAGGGTGAAATGGATTTTGGGAAGACTGGTAAAATGTAAACTTTCAAAATGCTCGAAGTATACAATATTTTATAAAATTGTACTTCAAAATTCAGTAAATAAACTAGATTAAATAATATTAAGCAAATTAACAAATGAAAATTCGAATTTGAGATGATGCCCATGAAGCTAGGTAAATAGAAATTTGGTAGTTCCGCAATTTATGGAAGCCTTAGCCTTAGGTCCGTTCAACGAAGCGCCGAAGCGAAGGTGCCGTTGTGTTAGTGTGAGTGGATTGGTAAATAATCTCAAGCGGCATCCGCCGCAAACTAACTCTGATAGGAACGATAAGTGGGAAAATATATTAAATAAAACTACCGCCATTTCTACGAAACTCATCACAAATTATGTACGATTACATCTGCAAAATTGCTTCCTTTTGAAAAAGGAGCGGACACCGCTCTTGGGCGGACAAAAGTTGATTGATGGTGAGTGCCCTCCGAAAGAGGGTTTCACTGTATATATGTGCGTATATACTTGTATGTAGTAATACATACCATAACCTCATTCTTTTTGCTCTTTAATAGAAACATAAAAAACAGTTGAACTTTCCTCCTATGAAGTAAAGTATACGTAATGGCTTACTTTTCCGATTACGATTTCCCCTTTGAAACTGTAAAGTCCTTTAAAAATGTCAATTGCTAAGAAAATCAAACTCTGTGAACGCAGTATAACCATATGAAATCATAATTTCAGGTACTTATGAAATTTTTGCAGGATAGTAAAAAAGTGGATTTTTATTACATTGTGCAATAATATATCATTAAGAGCTTTCTGTTCAGTCTACATGGGCGATGGATTTTATAGACAAATAATGACGCAACGCTGAAAAAAAAATTTCCGAAGACACTCTGTGAAATTATGCAGATCTTACTAAGTGAGGTAGACCAATAGTCGACGTCATGTCGACTAGGCACAAACGCCACCAGACTTAACTGGTATTATTTACTAAAAATAAGACCCCCGACATTAATTGGAATCCCATGTCGTTCAGTAAAAGTGCTCACTACCTGGGCTTGATATTAGATAGAAAGCTATATTGGAAATTAAATGCAGAAGACAGGGTGAGGAAAGCCTCAAGAGCACTTTACTTATGCAGGAAAATAGGGTTATCGGGGGGTTGCTCTTCGAAAATAGTACATGGGTTATATTCAGCAGTTCAATTGTTCTACACAGAATATTAGTATGGTGACCGGCACCTGGTAAAAATATTTTTGTCAAAGCTATCAAGATATTGAAGAAGAGGAAACTATTGAACACCTTCTGTGTACATGCATTGCTTTATAAAGAAAAAGGCTTTCGCCTCTCGGATTCGCCTTTCTTGACAACATTGAAGAGGTCTCCCAAAGGGTTGCCGAAATTAACAAAATGACAAAATAAATAAAATTTATTAAATCCACAAGTTGGTTCAGACTGATTCACTCACAACTCAGGAGTGTAAAGGATGAGCTCCAGTGGTATCACAATGGGACTTTTCAGACCTAAGTGTGTCGAATGACAGCCACTCAACCTAACTTAAAGAGATTTCTCAGATGGGCATCAAAGTGCGTGAACAACGAAAGCAAGGCGCTCATGAGCACAGTGGAAGAAGCAAGCTCGAATGGACCCGTCTGAACTTCATGTGAATAATTGATGCAACCTCGCATAAGAGAGAAGTAACTGCCAAAGGTTTTAGAGTCACCTGGCGAGAAGAAAGATTATGAATTGTGCCTACGATATTCGGCTCTACATTACCCTGAGCGACCGGTCTTTTACCCGAAAAGGAACGCCACTGCAGCAGCATTCTGCCAACATTTATGGGGAATATTTATGGTGTTACAACAACAAAGATTATGAGTGGGTAGCAGAATATTGGACGCCTGCAAAAACAATTTCACTATCCTCATACCCTACTGGGCGTCTGCAATAAGGTATCTAAGTAAGAACGAAGGAACAGCAAGTTGGATGAGCTACGTAGGGACGGGGACATAGTTAAGCGTGTAAAAAAGCAGTGGTTTCGCTGGCTTGACCATGTCACCCATATAAAAGACGACGCTACCGCAAGGCGAATTCACGACACGGTACACCAAAAAGGCCGCCGTAGTCAAATGCGTTGGTGCGTGGATACCATTCGGAATCCGGAGAGAACATAGGTTCGAATCTCCGTGAAACACCAAAATGAAGAAACACTTTTTTATAACAGCGATCGCGTCTCGGCATCAACACACACCACACATAGAAGGGGCAGCTCGGGCAAACACCCAAAAAAGAGTGTTAGCGCCAATTACATATGTGTTTATATACATATATGTATATCCCAAGGAAAAGGTAGATTACATCTCCGTTGGAATGACCAAGTGGTGCAGGACCTGTCTTCACTTGAGATTTCCAACTGACACCATCGAGTGCAGGACAGAAACAGCTGGCGCGTTATTTTGGATTTGGCCTAAACCGACAAATAGTTGTAGCGCCACAAAAGTAAGTAAGAACGATTATTGTTAGTTGTTAGGATCTCTAATAAGAATTTTTGCAATAATTTAACTGTTGAAAAGTAATACTTCTTCATTTTCATATGTTTAACGTTAATTAGTATGGATGTGTTAGTAATCTACTTTTATACAGGTGAGTTTAGATTCAGTTTTTATGACTTATCAAAATATTTTTTATACGAGTACTTGCATAGCTTTGCATTTGATTTAGGGAAAAACTCAAGCAATTAATGGAATTAAAGTGTTGTTGTAGTTATTTAAAATGCTAAAAGCAAGATTAGCGCGGCGTGTAAATGTTATAATTTAAACTAGTTTAGAAATTTAGGCGGGAATTTGGGTTTCTTTACAAGTGTTCACAAGGTTATTTTATACTTTTATACGAGTGTTTCTAAGGGGGAGGAGGAAGTGTTTAAAATAATTGATTATAAAACGGAATTATTATTGTAAGTAATACATATTTATTATCGGCATGTGTGAGAGAGAGAGAGAGATACAGACAGAGAGAGAGAGAGAGAGGAATTGGAAATGAATTGTACAGTTCGATAATCGAAATTTTAATTGTAATTGTAAATTCAAATGGAAATGAAAGAGTTAAATAATTTACGAAAGTAATTTACGAACACCACTTACAATTTTACGTTTTGGCTGAGTGTGACGCTGAAGGACACATGCCGGTTGCAATGGCGGCTGCTGCTTCAGTGAGCGAGCTAGCACTTTCAACATGGGCGCGCTTGCGCGTGCGCGTCGTTATACAACAGCGTGGTAGGGAGGAGTGTCAACTCGCAATTCAACTTGTGATTTTTGATTCTGCGCGATTTACACGTGTAAATTTTTTTTTTTGGTATTACATTTTTTATTGAAATTTACCGTTAATTATGGTTAATATTATGTTACGCATATTGTAATTAATTGTTTATTGTTATAATCGATGATTCATATTTGATGAGAGATATTATTGGGCAATTTAATTTATAATAATTTATTTTATTTTATTTTCGTTTCGTTTTTTTTTTTCATTTTAAAACATGGAACAATACAATACAACAACAATAACAACAATTATTATTATCTTATATATCATTAAAATAAATCAGTTTAATATATATGTATGTATGTATGAAAGTGTGTATGAAGAGTAACTTAAGTGTCGACTACAAATGAAAATTTGAAACAAACAAAAGTACATTTATGAAAACAAAAGATGTGATATAAATAAGTAACCTAACAGAGCTTAAAACCGTTTCTAGCTGAAAGTGATTTACTTTCGGTTATGGGAAACTTTTGAAAATTTTTGAACAAACTACTTTAAGTTAATCTAATTTCAACTTAAAGAAACTCTAACTTTAAGTAAGGGAAACGAAGCTAGCCCGAAAACAGGGTGGTCCATGTATACTTTAACCGTTGTTGCTCAATTTGTTTTTTAACCATGGAGCAGTGCACACGCGCAGAAATCGATTCGCGTCTTTAAGGCGAATATCAAGCAAGGCGTTCGTGAGGGCTGCCAGAAACCATCACCAAGGTCTTCGTGATGCAACTCAGCCATAGCGAGCAGTACATTGTGAAAAATAAATAATAATCCTTATATCTCATATAAATAGGTGGTAATAATAGACGCCAAATATTACTTAGGAATATTATTATTATTCGCAATTACAGTCAGAAATATCTACATATATTCCGAGAGTCAGGCAGCACTGAAATCGCTGCAATCATGGAAACACTCTTCGAAAACAGTGATAGAGTGTTATGAACAATTAAGAATTTTCGTACAGTTTTTCTCTATGACTCTACTCTGGGTGCCGGGCCACAGTAATATTGAGGGTAAGGCGGATGAGTTAGCTAGACTGGTCACTACGCTCCAAATTGATCAATACAAAGTTGCAGTGCAAAGATGCACCTATGCCCTTGGCAACTTGTAAGCTGCAAATAAATAGAAACATCTTAAGTATTGCCAACAATCGCTGGAGACAGTTTCATATCTCTGGCATTAGTAGGCAGTCATGGCCAGCATGGAATATAGACCGCACTAACAGTCTACTTAAATCTAATAGGAACGAACATTAGTAGGAGTCCTATCTGAGCACTGTCTTATAGGAAGGCATGCCAGTAGAATTAGGCAACCATATTTTGACTTTTGCAGAGGCTGGCAGGATGTGGAAGAGGGAGAAAGAGTTGAACTCCTTCTATGCGTTTGCATGACTCTGTGTAGAAGAAGGTGGAATTTGTTCGGAACCACTTCTCTGGACAGCATCGCGGATGATGCATATAAAATATTAGCTAATCTAACAAGATTTATAAAGCCCACAGGCTAGTTTAAAGAGGACCTAGTGGAGTAAGGATGGAATAGTTCCCGTGGTATCACAAGAGGCTTCTATTGGGTCTAGGTGCGTCGTAAGACAGCCACTTTAGCTAACCTAACCTATTGTTATTACTATAGAGTTTTTCAGTAAGAGCGCTTCAACTTTTGAACTTTTTTGAATAAAACACAAACGGTTTGACTTTTTTAACTAATTTTTTTTTATTATCGAGTTTGAACATATACATTTAAGTATGAAATTCGATTTCTTTTGCATGACCACTGCGTGCACGTTTTACGAAGTCCAATCGTTGAACCCAATTTTCGACCACTCTTTTGCATAAATCGGCCGAAATTCCAGTAATTTCGCGTTCAATATTGGCTCTGAGCTCACAAATCGTCGCCGGCTGTAGACCAAGGACTTCACATAGCCCCAAAACGGGACGGCTTTTTAAATGGACCGTAAAATGGCCGTAATGCTCTTAAAGTAGCAGCAACAGAACGATTATTTTCATAAAAAATTTGCATGATTTGCAATCGTTGCTCAAGTGTGTAGCGTTCCATGATGAAATGTATACTAATGAAGTTTACAAATGACAAGCGAAAAATAAAAAATATTGCGTCGTTCGCCCTCCATATCGGAGGTTGTTGAAGCGCAACTATTGAAACCCCCTATATTATTATTATTATGCTACTGCACACTGCGAGCAAATGTGATCTATTGCGCAAAGCCTGCTTATGTATCCTATATTTAAGGGGTTTTTTTTTTAATTTTAGCACATTCTGAGATTTATTGTTCCATAGTTTATATGGAGGCTAGCAATATCACCAAAGAGCTGTAACCGTTTTCTGTCTAGTACCAAGACTGCGTTCTGAATTTCCAGTGTCCATTTCACAGTATCGATAGGTGATGGTCTAAGAGATACCAATTTTGTTAAAGTGATATCTCAGACTACAGTGGCGTGTAAAGTAAGCAGTTAAGAGCTTTAAGTCGGCTCTGTTAGACATTGTTTCGTTTGTGGCTGGCCGATGGAATTTCGCTAGTTTTCAATGAATTTTTTCTTCTTCGAATTTATGATCCTTTCTAAGAAGTTCGTTATTCATGGGATTTTGTAAGTCCACTAAAAGGCTCGGCACAGCCATTATAATAATAATACCGCGAACTTTTCTAACGTGTTAGGAAGGTTCAAACAGTCATTTACCATTTTTGAGGTGATTACAGTTCATCAAAGAGCTTTCAAAGCCGACTGACTATCTGATAAAGGGGTTTCCAATAACAGGAGTTACAGGTGAATGGATTGCGCTATCGAGCGATGATTAACGATTTTTTATGGCCGGAATTGGATGGTATTGATGTGAACAACGTTTATTTTCAAAAAGACGGCGCTACGTGCCACACAAGCAACGAAACCATTGATATTTTACGGGAAAAGGGACTTTTTTCTTTGAGGCCACGTGAAAGAGAAGGTCTATGACAATAGCCCAGGGTCGAGTCAAGACCTCGAAGATGGAATTCGTGAGGCTATCTATGACAAGAGCAGCCAGCTTTGCAATTCGGTTATGGAAAATTTCATGGAAAGGATATTGTACTGTAAGCGTAGTCGGGGGGGTCGTTTACCTGATGTTTTTTTCCACTATTAACGGCATACCTTCCTCTTTATAATAACATAAATATCCGATCATTTATATTAAAAAATAGCATTTTTCTTTGAATATCAAAATAACACAAATTATTAAATATTATCTCCTACGGCATTTCCTCCGCATATTGCGATGGCGTGTAGTTCTGCCTAGAAGATTGTTGGCTAAAACAACATTGGAATAGATTTTTTGCATTTAGGCTCATTGATTCCTACCCTTGTGCAACCATCTTCTAGGTTAAAATTGATAGACTTATTTCTCCAGACCATACGTTCATTAATAAGAACTTGAAAGTGCTTGAAGAGAATAGATTTGGGTGATAATGTATCAACCACAATAATTTTCTCAAAATTGATCAGGCGAAATAATTCAATTTCAGGTTTATGTGGCGCAAAATTAATCATCCGCTTTGTTTTTGAACATCTTTTTTACTAAGTAAAAAAAATATTTTGAATGATGAAAATCTTTATTTGAGCTTTCCGCGCTCCATTGCTTGGCTCTTTGTGTAGTACAGCTGTTTAGTTCACAAGTGTCAAATATGATTGACGTACGACGGAATTTATAAAAATTATACATTTTCCGATAGGATGATTATCTTTGCGCCATCTTGCACTACAAAAAGTGTAACAAATATTCTTTGCAGACATAAATTAAAATTGGATTAAAAACCAAAATTATCCTTCATTCAATACACATCCCAATTAAAAAGGAAAGGAATTTATGAACAAAAAGCTTTTTTTAAATTTGCAAAATTGAAACGAGGCAGATATAGATTTAAAAATATTTTTCCTGCTCATATTAACGAATATGTAAATGAAATAAGTACAGAAAAATATTACAAAATTATGTATATAAGTATGTGTGTAGTAGTAGTTATGAGAAACATGTGTAGCATATATTTTTACGGTAACTGTAACGGATACGTTTATGCGTTTACGTTTACGAATACAGAATGACAGTACGGAGTTGACAGAGAGAAAGAAAGAATGGGGGGAGTCTTACTTGCCGCACACCTTGCAGGGGAAATCGGTGTCCTTATTTGCGCCGTTGGCATTACTGGCCGCACCGCTTTGATTAGCATCTTTAGCCACTACACCGCATACGCCTGTGACCGCGTTGGCTGTTTGCGATTGCGTTTGTAACGTGCAGGCGTTGCTGTGCTGAGCGGCAACTGTTGTGGCCCCTATTGTGGCACCATTTGTATTGGTTGTATTGCTTGTGGCATTGTTGTTGTTGTTGTTGTGGTTATGGTGATTATTATTGTTGTTGTTGTTATTATTATTATTACTACTATTATGGCTATTGGCATTTCTGCCGTACGTATGTATGCGAGTATGGCCATGCAGGGCAGCTTTTGAGGTGAAGCTCTGTGGAATTAGCAGCAACGCGAAATGTGCAGAAAACATTTTCGAAGAGGGTAAATTAGGCGAAATACATACATATTAGTGTTTCTGAGTTTAGTGATGACACAAAAAGAAAGTTATCTGTAATGAAAGCACCGCTTGTCTTCAAATATATTCACACATACAATTCTGACAGACAACCTTCCTTTCGTTTCATCGGTAATTGATTTTGTAGGATATGTCTCTGTTATAATATCATACATCTGGCATTTGGGAACTCTACTTACCGCGGAGCAATCAGGCACTTCGCATACGTATGGCTTCGGATCATTTGCCGGTGGTGGTGGTGGTGTTTCCGTCTTGAGATGCGAAACTTTATAGTCTACGCAAAGCTTCTTCCAAAAGTAGTACATTTGCACACATTCACCTGTTGTCTTCGAACCCAACTGCGCATAACAAAAAAAAATTATGTAACGTTAATTTACAAGACTCATTGTATATCTAACTCCTCACTATGTCAGTAAGTTAAGATAATTTAATATGTTTCTTTTTTAATAAATTAAAAGTTTTCACTTTGAAATATATACATACAGCGCACGAAAAATTCTAAGACCAACTAAATTTCTTATATTTTTGTTATCAGTTTAGGGCTAAAAATTTATTTTTTTAATATTAAAAACTTTTATGATAAATGTTTTAAAAATCTCCAGAAATAAGCACACATTGCACGAAGCTTAAATTATTTTTTAAGAAAAGTAAAATCTATAGAAGGAAATTAGTATAACACCAATATTATTCTATTCAAAATAAACACACAGAACTCTTGCGGTTTACTTATAATTTAGAGCTTAGTAATTTATCCAGCTTAGACCATTTGTGGAACAACATCAAAACGCACGCTCGGTTAGACACCTAACAGAAGTGTAAGCGCCAATTATTTATTTTTTATTTAATTGGTTTTGAATCCTCCTTTGATTATAACTTGTTGAAGTCGTCGAAGCATCGATTTGATTAAGTTTTTTATAATATTTCGATCAATTTTTGGCCATTCGCTATCAATTGTTTTCCATTTTTGAAAACCAATTGAGAAAATGTTGCCCATACATTTTTGATGGGTTTAAGGTCAGAGCTCCAGACAGACCATTCTAAATTGGTATTTTTTGACTGCCAAGAACTCTTTTGTTACTTTGAAAGTTTGAATGGGTAGTTTGTCATGCTGGGAAATTCACTCCTCACCGAAATTATCATTAAAACAAGTAATAAGTACTTCGTCTAGAAGTTCTTCGACTTGAAGTTCTATATACTTGAGAGTATTCATTTTTGTGGATATGAAGCAGAGTTTTGGCTTTTTCCTTGCCCTAATGCTGTCAAATCCGCGCGGCATATTTTTTGTTCCTAAACCAAGACCAGCACATATATATGAGTACGGGATAAAACGATCGAAAGCAGTTATAATAAATATAATAACGTTAACGCAATAACTTACACTTTTCAATGAAAAACAAACGCTTTCGGTCTTATAACTATTTCATTTTGCACAGAGCATGGATTTGCGTGTAACTGAAATATCAGCAATTAATGCAAAATAATTTTCGTTATGAGATACCGTTACATACAAACGTACATTCAACGAAACGATATAGGGAATTTTTCTATTATTGATTTAGTAGATTTATCAGAATCATCTTGGTATTATAATTTTTTCGTGCACTGTAGTCTCAAAATAATAAATACACCATACTTTTACCAGTTTTGACTACATTTATTCGTTTTAAAATTCAAAAAATGTTCATCAAAATTTCTAAAAAAATTGGGGCATACAGTTTTATAGCCCATTAAGAAATTGCCTGAAGTGGCGCAAATATCTTCTTGATCTTTAATCATTTTTCCTAGACCGGCTTAAGCAATTTCGCCACATGTCGCGCATGCGCAGGAAATTTTTTTTTTTTTAATTTTGAGAGTTAAAATTGCAATACAAATTTGTCGAATTTAATAATGTCTTTTAAAAAGATAAACACTTTGATTTATATGGTGTTTGTTGTGGAGTGAACTATATTTTCATAAAATATTAATTTCAATTCAAAAGTAAGCTGTTCTAAATATGGATTATTTATAATTTTGACCATAGGTGTGTGTAAATATACTTTATTATTGTTCATAGTTTAATCAATTCAACTCCAAAAATTATAACAGTTTTACAAAAACCAGGTATTTATACCCTATAGTATACTTACCTCCAGCGAAATGCGTCCAAAATCTTTGCCATGCCGTTCCAAGCCTTTCAAGAATACCTCCAATTCCGTTGCGGACCACTTCATCTGGAATGCATTCGACTGTGTTTGCAAGAGCGTTAGTACTGCCGCAGCCATGTTTCCGCATGCTTTGAGCAGTGTTTGCAACGCCACCTCTTCGGAGTGACTGCCCAACGGTACCGCTGATGATTTGCTCAGGTCAATGTAGCGCATCAAAATCTTCTCGTCCATTTGTACGGTGGGATCCCATAATTGCTCAGCGCCTACAGGTTCCTCGACTTCAAAGCAGGATGTGTTTTTGCACAATTCACCGTCGGTGGCAGCATCGCTACCCGCACTTTGAATACGTTCTCGACAAGGTGGTATTTGAGCTTGATAAGCTGAGCCTAGATTGACTTTTGATTCATCGGAAAAGTCCACCAAACCAACTGGATCATCAAAATCATCATCAAAACTATCAAAGCCCAGCATACCCGTATTGAGCTGCTTTCGCACACTACAATAGAGTCCAATGCCTTTTCGGTCGGGATTCAGTATTGGCGCAGGTGTGTAATGTGTACGAGAGGGTTTGCGCAGTTTGGAGCGATACGGCGAAAGCGGGTGATATTTAGCGAAACTTTGCGAACTGCTTGAATCATTCGAATTGTGCGGTCGCAAGCGCCGCTTCAGTATGGAATTGGTTTGGTTTGATAGGGGTTGTAGTGTAGAGATGACCGTGGACGCTATTGGTGGCAGACATGTGGTTGAGGAAGATGCCACATTGCTAGCATTCGACTGGTTGCCGGTCTGTTGCAGTGATGACATAGAATTGTTGGAAGTACTGGAGTTGCTAGCGAAATAAATATTGGTGTCGGTGTTCATTGCCGCACTGGTAGACAGAAGGCCGATGTCGCTTTGTTGTCCTGTTATGTGTATCTCCTGTTTATCCGTCGAGCCTGTGAATACAAGCTGTTGATGCAAAATTCCACCATCAATGGTTGACACATGTTGGATCGGAGTGTTAGCTTCAATGAATTGTTGTTGGTTTTGTACTTGTGATAGGTTCTGTAGATTGTACTGAAGCGTCGTGTTGGCACCATTACCGTCGCCGACAGTGTGTTGCATTGCCATTGCAAGCTGATTGTTCACGTAGTTTACAGAAGCGGACGTTTGTTGTTCCTGCTGCTGATGTTGTTGTTGTTGGATTTGGTGCTCTATTTGCTGCGTATACAGCATTTGCTGCGTACTCTGTTGGATTTGTTGCGATTGTGCTAGCAATTGTTGATTCTGATGTTGTTGTTGCTGCTGTTGTTGTTGCAGCTGATGATGTTGCTGCTGCTGTTGTACCTGTTCTTGCTGCGTCGTCTGTATAACTTGCCCTCTCTGTTGCCCAAAATCTCTAGGAGATGAGGACAGCAGCGGATCGTCGGAGTTGGGCATCATTTGTGATTGGAGACCCAAGCCGGGTAAATAGTACAAATCAATGATATTCTCACCGGACTGTTCTTCACAGTTGATATTGATATTCTCATCGGGCAGGACATCGCGTAATACCTCTTTCACTTCATCTGCTGTTCCAATACTACCTGTGAAAAACGATTCGGGTAGAGGGGAAGTTGCGTTTCGCGAATCATTCAGAAACTCTTGATCCTCGTCCAAGAATGCTAGATTAGTCTCAGCGAAGTCGCGTAGATCACATTCGGTATCGTCATCCTGTGTGCCATTTAGTAAGTCTTCGACCTTGATGGAACCATCGAAGGCGCTCTCCTCCAGCACTGTCTTTAGCTTTAATATCTTCTCGGTATCAGTGAGCTCATGTTGACTGTCGTTGCCTTTGAAGAAAGTTACTTCGGTGGATGACTGCTTGAGAAAATCCGCATTGCATTTCTCATTGAAGAAAGCGTTCGTCACTTCCGAATACTGGTTTCCATCCTCTACGTATGGCGAAGATTGTGTCATATTTTCATGACTAGATGGCGGCGTGGGATATGCAAGCGGAGAATTTATTGGTGAGGACATTGTGCCCAGTTGATGCGTATTAGGTCGCATGCTAGTCACAGCCTGTATCTGGGCACTATTTTGCATAATGAGCTCTTTGGAATGGAATTGTTGGAAAGTGGGTAAAGTGGTAGGCATGGCATTGACATTACCGTTGGCTTCTAACTTTAAGAATTCGGTTTGAATGCAACTGCCGTTGTGATCAGTCTGATCGCCTTCCGCGATGCCGACACCAGTTACAGTGCCAAACTGTTCGGAATGTTCGCTTTTCAGCTGTTGCGAGTCATCATTGAGTAACTGCATTGAGTCCACCGTCTGTAGCAACATATCGGTATCAGCAACATTGTAGACCTCGGCATCATCAAAGAAGCCAGTTGCATCGCTACTATAAGTAACGGTGTACACATCACCGTTCATGCTGTTATCGCCACTCTGAGAGATGGTGAGTGACAGTGGCGCCGTGTCGGTCAGGGCTAAACTGACTGGTGTAGAAGTTCGTGGCGCATTAGCATTCGACTTAGCCATTCGGGTGGGTAGAACTTGCACGTCGGATGGGATAATCACTGTGCGATTGTTATTCGTAATTATCTGCCGCGATCCGCCATTACCGTTGCCATTGCTACTGCTGCTATTCCCCATATTTGTAATCGCATTTGTACTATTTATTGGCTTCTTGGCAGTGACGGCGATGCGGGTGCCTCGCTTTAGCAACTCAATGAGCGTAGAGTCTTTCGGATCGGTCGAGGTGGCTTTTGTAGTCGTTGTATTTGTCGTTGCTGTTGATTTCATCGTTGACGGATTCATCGTTGAATTTGTTGCTTGTAGAGCTCCACTAAAACCTACGCCCAAACCAAGACTAACATTACCAACTGTCTTTTGTTGCTTTGTGCTAAATATCTCTATGCCCTGTGACATACCGATTTGCTGCAAGCCCAATGAGCCCCCACTATAATTTTTGATTGTTGTTGCAGCAGGTAACATGGTTGTGGTGGTGGCGGTAGGCGCACTTTGATTCGGGGAATTGGTATTACTACTGTTGGCACTATTACCGCCGCTTGTATTGCTATTGTTGCTGTGTGATTTGGGGCTAAGGAAACTTTCTAGATCGCTAATCGATCGTCGGATTGTGGAAGTGCTGGATACACTACTGGGTGGTGCAGGAACTACGAAGGCACCCTGTAGGGGACAAGAAAAGATCTGTACAATTCTGGCATCAAATTTTAGAGCCTGTCAACATGTATACCCTGAAAATGTGTACTTATATCTCATTTACCTTGTTCATATCTTTGCGTTTGCTGATGATTTTCTCTTCGATCAACGCACGCACGCCGATACTGGCTGTCTGCAGCGGTGGACCGCTGGGTTCTTTCTTTTCCGTCTTTTTAGCTTCGGGGTCTTTTTTAAAATAACCGCCATGCAGCCGCATATGTCCGTTAAGTGCTGGTATGTTTTTGAACTTTCGATGGCACAAATTACACTCAACTGGTTTCTGATCCATTTTGACAATGTTCAAAAGATGCGGATTGATGGCTGCCACAAATTGCTGATTAATCTCCTCTTCTTTCACTTCGATGGGCGATGTTGCTGTACTGGACGTTGCATCAGAGTTGGTATCATCAACCATGATGGATACATTTTGGGTGGTATTTAACTAAAAATGGATGGTGTTTTGTAACGACACTAACTCCGCATCAGAAATACTAGCCAAACTAAATTAATATGGTGTCTGAACTAATAGTTCAAAAACGTATAGCGGTAGATGGCAAAATCTTACACATCCAAACGAGGATATGAGGCATATGAGACAGAAAATATACCATGAAAGTCCAGTAGAAATGGTTTAAACGGCAATTCAATTCAAATTACCGAATATACAGGGTGAACGACATGAAGTATTACCAACTTCACACTGCTTGTATCTGTAAAACAGCTCATGACATCAACGTCAAAATTGTTCTCATGACAGATCAATATATTGTTTATAAGTCATCAAAAGCATTTGCGTCTCAGTTTTGTTGAAGTTTTTTTTCTGTGATGGAAATCAAACGTAATAGTGTGATTGCGTTATATTTGGCTGGAAAATCACAACCAGCCATTGTTCGAGAGCTCAATCACCTCAAAGTGAATAAAATGTTTGTGTATCACACTATAAAACGTTACAATGATACTGTTAGCATTGCAAAACGCTATGGAGGTGGGCCAAAAAAACCGCAACAACGCCAGAAATGGTTCGGAAAGTGAAGGCTCGACTTGAAAGAAATCCACGTCGAAGTGGAAAAAAAATGGCCAAAGAACTGAAAATATCGCAAGACAGCATTCGACGCAGATTGAAAAATGAGCTCAAGGTCAAGGCTTTCAAGTTCCAAAAAGCACACACCCCAGCAAAAAAAGGTTCGGTGCGAAAGAGGAAAGGAGTTTTTGCGGTTGCACGAAAGTGGCGAATTTCCTAACATTGTGTGTTCTGATGAAAAAAATTTCCGAATTGAGCAGTTCATAAACGCTCAAAACGATCGTGTTTACTTGGCCGAATGCTCATACGAGAATTTGAGCCTACGTATGACCACTCGAAGCAATTTCCCATCGCAAGTAATGGTATTTATCGAGCCTGGTGTCAAAGTGAATGCGACTTATTATCGGGAAAATGTTTTAGAAGCTGCTTTAGAGCCGTGGACACGCAAACATTTCGGTCGTAGACCATGGACGTTCCAACAGGACTCGGCACCGTCTCATAAAGCTCGTGTGAACCAAGAATGGTTAAAAAATCATGTTCCACACTTCATTTCGTCCACACAATGGCTTTCGAATTCGCCAGACGCAAGTCCGATGGACTATTCCATCTGGTCCATTTTAGAGAGCATAGTGAGGACTAAAAAATATTCCAGTATGGTTGCTCTGAAGAAAGCGATTATACGAGAATGGACCAAAATACCTCAAGATCTCATTCGTGCAGCATGCAACTCATTTTTTGACCGTTTGAAGGCTATAGTCAAGGCAAAAGGTTGTAATATCGAGCTAAAGTGAATATATGTTAAAACTATAATCATTTTTGAAAAATTTTGTCTTTGAAATCAATAAAAAATAATTTCACACAAAAAAGTTATGGTGCTTTGAATAGGTAACACTTCATATCGTTCACCCTGTATAAGGCTCTTCGGCAATACGAAAAGCCATATGATACCGAGGTGTGTTCAAAAAATAATTGGAAGGTTTCAAATATTGCGGTCTAGTTTGCTTGTGAGAGGCATAAATAAGACAAGTGTTTTGCGTGTTCGGCGATTTTCTGCTATCGAAAAACATGGATCAAAGAAGTTGCATCACATTTTCTGTACGAAATGGAATAAAATGCTCAAAAATACTTGAAATGTTGGCATACAGAGAAAGTACTCTGAGTCAGAAAAATGTCTACAAGTGGTACAAGCTTTTCACAAAAGGTTGAGAAGATGTGAATGACGGCGCTCGCTCTGGACGTCCCAACATATCAACAACCAACCGATGAAATGTTGAGAAAGTGAGGAAAATTATATGGGGAATCGTCGAATCAAAATTAGAAAAGTTGCTGAGCATTCGACACATCGCTTGGCTCATGCCATGCAATATTTCCGGAAATTTTGGGCATTAAGCGTGTGGCAGCGAAGTTCGTTCCAAAATTGCTAAATTTTAACCAAAAACAACGTCGCATAAGCATCGCTCAGAAATTTTTGGATGAAGTCAACGATGATCCAGATTGGCTTAAAAAGGTCATTACTGGTGATCATGGGTATATGGTTATGAAATCGAAACCAAAGCCCAATCATCACAATGGAAGAGTCCAAGTTCGATAAAATTTCAAAGTTTTGCTCACTGTTTTCTTCGATTACCATAGCGTAGTGCATCAGAAGTTCTTACCATAGGGTCGTACGCTAAATAAGGAGTATTACCTTGAATTTATGCGCCGTTTGCGTGAAGCAATACGAAAAAAATGCCCGGAATTGAGGGGAAAAAATTCATGGCTTTTGCATCATGATAATTTACCGGCTCACTCATCTTTGCTTATGAGAGCTTATTTGGTCAAAAACATCACCGTTATCATGCCTCAACCACCGTATTAATCAGATTTGGCCCACCGCGACTTTTTCCTGTTTCCAAGATTGAAGAGACCCATGAATGATGGGAGTTTTGTGCGATTGAGGAGATAAAAGCCGAATCGCGGAGAGAGTTCAAGGCCATACCAAATAGTGAATATCAGAACTGCTTGAGGATTGGAAAAAACGCTTGTACAAGTGTATTATATCTGAGAAGGACTACTTTGAAGGAGATAAAATAGAAATTGATAAATAAATAAATATTTTTTGAGAAAATTGAAAATTCACATTTTTGAACAAATCTCGTTTGTTGACTTTGTATCAGGAATAGATGGCTATATTTTTACTCTAGCCGCGAAATCCGCACTTTTAGAGTTACTGTGTTCTCCCCTTTTAATACAGCATTTAAACTACTATGAAAGCACATGACGACAAACTCAAGCTGACTACGAAGAGGTGGAATGCCCAGCGAACAAACAGATTGCAGTCTAGGACTTAGAGGCCCTAATTTCCATTATTAATTTTACAACGCACAGTATCTTGCAGTTATGGGAGTCCATGGGCGAGCCTCAGTAGCCGCATGGGTTGGTGCTTGACTACCCTTAGGAAGTGCGTAGGTTCAAATCTCCGTGCACGAAACACCAAGAAAATATTTTTTTCTAAAGCGGTCGCCTCTCGGAAGTCAACGGCAAAACTTCGTGTGTATTTCTGTCATAGAAAAGCTCCTCATAAAAATATCTGCCCTTCGGAATCGGCGTAAAAATGAAGGTTCTTCCATTTGTGGAACAACAGCAAGACTCATACCACAAATGTAAGGAGAAGCTCGGCCAACCATCCAAAAAGGATGTAAGCGCCAATTATATATTTGTAAAGTGGGGGTCCATTTTTTTTAAACTCACCAGTTGCATATTCCATGTACGCGGACGATTTGATACTCCACTCACCGCATTCTGTGGACTCATCGAGCCGAGTGCCGCCGAAGACGGATTCGTGTCCACTTTATACGAATTAACGCTGGTCGGCGATGAGACCGTCACTTGTGCCCTGGTCTGTTTCGTCTGTTGCATAATTTTGCTTATCAAATCCAATTGCTCACGGGTGAGACCTTCGCTAGCATCTACGATGCTCGTCTCGGTGAGGGCAATTGTTGGCGATGATGCAGGTAAAGATACGCCACTCACGGAGGATGCAGACGACGTTGATGTTGGCGAAAGTAAAGTAACGCCTGTTTTAATGGGCAAATTAATGGCTTTTATTTGCTCTTCGGTAAGTGCAACACCTGTTGCCGCATCAACAACAGTACCACCGGTAGAGATGTACGTGCGTATGCATGTAGCGCCGTCAGGCGAACTGGCGTCTCCTACAAAACAAAAGGGAAGAAAACATGGGGGCTTGAACGATAATTTATTAGAATACAAACAACAGGACAGTTACTTACCGCTTGCCGTGGCCGGCGAAAGACTTAGTCCGGTCGGTGTGCCCGAGGTCGGTGAAAGGGTTTGATTTTGTGGCGTTATAATACCTGAATGATGATTCTCAGTGTGACGTCGCAATGAACGTGCATCACAGTACGATTTGCCACAACCCTCGGCTTTGCATTCGTATGGCTTCTTATTGCGATGTGTCATCATGTGTCCATTCCTATAAACAAAAATACAAAGAAGATACGAAGGGGCAAGATAAATATTTACATTTTTTATTTTATTTGATCGATATTCGATCAAAGTTGGGGAAATGGCTGCAATCAACTTACAAGTGATCTTGTCGCTTGAATGCCTTCGAACACATCGCACAAACGTATTTCCGCTCGTCGCTGTGCGTCAGTTTATGTTTGGCCAATGCTGACGCATTTCCAAAGATTTTGCTACAAATCTACAAATATTAAATAACAACAAAAAAATCATAAATTTGGTATAATTAGACATACATATATAGCATATTTTGTATATATGAATGGATGGCAAATTGAAAAATAATTTAAAAACACGCTACACGTGCTATTGTACAAACACGCCAAAAACAACAAACGGCAAGTAATGGAAAATGTATTAGTGGTCATTAAAATCACGCTGAACTCGCGTGCTTTGCCTACTTGTTGGTACTTGAGTGTGTGCACAAATGTGTGTTGTGCTAGCCACCCACCCAACGAACAAAATTATTTAAAATTCTGTGTTGTTAATTGTTATTGGTCATTTTGCAACGCATTTGAGAATTTTCTGCTTCCGCTCTTCATACAAAGCATAACAAAATTTTAAATACAGTACCTAAGTGGAATTAATGAATACGAACGAAAATACTTTTTCAGAATCAAAAGTCATTATTTAAAGACGAAATGGCAATACAAAATTGTTGACGTTTTCTAACAGTTTCCTTTTTAATTAAGGTACACTTTGTCTTACGGTCAAGTGAAGTTCAAATAATTGTACATACAGGCAACATATTCAGCAGAAATCATACAATGCTTGTTTCGGTGAATAACGGTATATTTTTGGGTCACATTATTGGAACACGTGCATATTTGAAGTTTCCATCGTTGTTATTCAATACATTTTTTACTTTCCAAAAATAAGCACCTCGACATGGAGGTTCAGACGACTAAAAAGTTATCCAGAGTGCAGGTTCATATAAAAAAATTAATTGTAAAATTAAAAGGCCCAAGGAAAGAGTTATGGTATCTGCAATATCTGCAATCATTGACAGACCACGCGCTACCATCCAATCAGTCATGAAAACAAATGAAACGAGTAATCGTACGAATGGTTAAAGCTGACCTAAAAATCAGACCACCGGATTGCAGCAAGCCTTGAGGAAACTGGACGAGCAATTGTTAACCCACAAACCATCATAAATTACCTAAAATCAAAAGAATATAACAGATGTGTTTCATGAAAGAAGCCATTTACATATATCAGCGAAGAATGCAGCAAAGCGATTGAAGTACGCATAAACCTACGCTGATAAGCCGAATGACTTTTGGAAAGAAGTTCTATTTATGGATGAGGTTGATAGATAGGTGGCCTAGGCCACTTTGGCACTCTCCAGGTAGTACTAAAGCGCCGTTTGGATGCCATTATGAGACCTCCAATAGGCAGATAATTACAGCCAGCCGGAGCTATTGATGTAATGGAGAAGAGGTTGAAGCTTCTGCATTGGGGTTAAATGGTAAAGCTTAGAAGTTGATCGCCCAATAATCAGTAAAAAAGCTACGAGTTTGGAAATTAAATGGCGTGGAGCCCCGACTTTCTGAGCCCTCCGTCTATTGTTTTGGAGCCAAAGGGTTTTCGAAAGAGCACATGAAGACATGGAGCAGCAAATGGATTTGTACAATTTCCATATAACAATTGTCAGGGGGATGCCGATGACCGGGTAGGAGGTCTCTGAGACCAATTTAGTCCTCTTCCTGGCAAGGTCATTAGCAATTACATTTCCTTCTTTGCTCTAATGTCTTGGAACCCATATCAGAGAAATGTTACCCAGATAAATGTTACACCCCAAAGATATTTAATCTCCTCCTTACAGGAGTTGACTAATTTGGATCTGCACCATGGCGTCGTCAGAGACTTGATCGCGGCTTGGCTATCGGAAAAAGTTTTATTATCCCCTTCGCTCATTTAATGGATGAGAGTAAATATAATATATTTGGCCCAATGAGAAGTAGGAAATCCTGCATTTGGGAAATGTGCTAAGGATAGGTTTCAGTATTTATCCATTTAAAGCTAATTTGTGTCGAAAAACTGGGTCTCTGGTCGGATTTTAAGATGGCGCAAGACAATGACCCCAAAAATAATTTTCAACTTATACGAACTTATTTGCTTTACAATTGTAAATCTGTGCTCCCACATCCTCCCCAGTTTCCGGATCTTAATCCTATCGAGCATTTGTGGTATATTTTGGACAAAAATGGGAAAAATAAGAAAATACTCAATTACAAATAGAAAGCAATTAAAACGGATCATTGAAGAAGAATGGCAAAATATTTCCCCAGACGAAGCAAACGAGTTTGGCTTATATTGCACAGCGATCTCTAATGTGCTTCACCTCGAGCATTTATTTAAAAGTTTCTAATGTATTTGAGCACTTCCTCAAGCTCTTTGTTCTATTTCTATTCAATACCAATCAATTTAGAGTCGCACCTAGATAATTTGAAGAGATTTCACACATTATTATTGATTCTGAAAATCTTTATTAATAAATATATCATATGAATAATACACTTTCGTAATAAAAAAAGAACCAACTTTGCATCAACAACGGCAAGCAAAAATGTTACTGTAAGTAAGAAATTCGTACAGCAAAAGTGTTGATACGCTCGCCCGTAGAAGTAGCCAATGACGGTAGTTTGGATTTGCGATGCTTCGAAATAATATTTGTTGGCAAACTATTTTCAGTATAACTGATGAAGTTCATTTATTAACATCTGTGTTTACTTTTTTACGTGTTCAATCATGTCTCGAAAATAATTGACATTAGAGAAGAGAACATTTTTTGTACGCATGTATAAAGATGGGAAAATCATACTCAGAAATCGAGAAAACGATCAGCAGGGGTAAACCAATAGTGTCAAAGGTAATACAAAGAATCAAAAAAGGAAAAAATCGAAAATAAGCAGGGATCAGACCGCCCTAGGAAGTTAACTGAGAGAGATAAGCGCCATATCAAGAGAACAATAGATAAAATCTTTTCAAATGTGATCCGAATATAGCTACTATAGTGTCAGTGTACAGTGCGAAAGTCAATCAAGAGTAATGGATATAAGGCATGCATTGCTAGAAAAAATCCCTTTGTCAGAAAATAGAAATAAAAATCTTGAAATTGCCCGAACTTATCAACTTAATGAATTTGACTTCTGTGACAAAGTAATTTTCTCCGACGAGTAGAAATATAATATTTTCGGATATGATGGGCGAGTCAAAGCGTAGAGAAAGCGAAATGAAGAATTAAATCCAAAATAATACAATTAAAACAGTCAAGCATGGAGGTGGAGGCGTAATGGTTTGGGGCTGCGTGTCCACGTCAGGTGTTGGCAATCTTGTTTTTATTAATAAGCGCTGAAAAAACGGGATTGTCTGTTGAGTTTTATTTCGAGCAGAACAACGATCCTAAACACACCGCGCACATAGTGAAGATGTGGCTAATACATAAAGTCCCTCAATTGTTATCAACATCTCCACAGAGCCCATATACATATGAACGCCATGGAGCATTTATGGGATGATTTACAAAAAAGATTAAGGAAACACCTCATAACTTCCAAAAATCAACTTAAAAACTTGCTCTATCTTGCCGAATGGCAAAATATAAAATCGGATTATACAAACAATTTTATTCACTCAATGCCTGACCGAGTAAGAGGGGTTATTCGATTACGAGGATATCCTACTAGATATTAAATGGAAATTTTCTCAAATTGTTATTAAGTATTGTATTTCATACATAAGTACTTTATTGCAAGAGTATCAACACTTTTGATGTGCGAATTTTCAGATTTTCTATGGTTTTTTCCTTCTAATTAGAGAATGAGCTAGTTTATATTTTATATTTTCTTATATTTCACACGGGAACAATTGGATTTATTTAATTTTTAATAAAATATTAAAATACTCAAAAACCTTCGTGATATTTTTTATAAAACATCTTTTAAGTGGTAGGGTATCAATACTTCTGCTGTACACTGTTCTTCTTTTTTATCGTGCTAATCACCAGTTGGACACACCATGTGAAGCCAAGTCCTTCTCCACCTGACCTTTGCGTCGGTAATGATATTTCGTTTTATGTCCGCTGCTGATAGTGGGAATTTGTGCCTCATTGAGGGCAATATGGACCACAAACCATACCTAACAATTATGAAAGAAAATTTGATCCAAAGTGCTGAAAAGTTGGGAATTAAGTACAATTTCCAGTGCTATCAAGACAACGATCCCAAGCATAAGGCACTTGATGTCCGCCTATGGCTTATGTATAACTGCCCTAAAGTACTTGAAACACCTCCACAATCCCCAGACATCAATGTAATTGAACATCTGTGGGCTCATTTGGAAAACCAATTGAAAAAGCATGTTATTAGAAACAAAAAAGGCCAAGAAGATGCTATTAAAGAAGAGTGAGGGAAAATAGATCCTTCAACATGCAAGAAGCTGGTTGAATTCATGCCAAGAAGGCTGAATGCTGTGAGAAAAAATAAAGGCTTGCCGACTAAATATTAATTACAAACATATATTATTTTTTCTTAAATATTATTTGCCTAACTCTGCTTTATATATATGTTCGAGTTCTTTTTTGTCATGTATTTTATTAAGTTTTTCTGTTTGTATTTTCTATGTACGAATCAGTTGAAGTTTGTTTATGTTCTTTGTAGTTTTGAAAAGTACGCTTGAAGAACAAAAATAAATGTGACACATAAACGCATTCGATTTGCATTTCAATATAAGTATATTTTTAGTTTTAAAACCATATCAGTTGGGTGTCCGAGTTATTTATTGAGCCGCTGTATACATGAAATTTTGGAAATTTCTTTTCCTCATAGTCTGGTTATTTATCTAGCAAACAATTGTATTCGAATCTGGCTTATAAATATTAGAAAATATGTTTCCAAAATTCCCGCTTTACGACTAACAGAACACTCCAGCTTTCCAAAAAATACTGCCACACAGTAACGATTGTTTTCAAAGCCGGATTTGATTTTATGTTTAACTTTTTCTAAATCCAAGTTGATAATCCGGTATTATACGTTTTTTGTTTACATTTTGGCTTAATTGATCCTGCAGTTTGTCAGCAATTTTTGATATTTTCGGTAATAAGAGTTTCCAGAGTTTCAGAAAATATTTTAAGTGAAATAAAAATATTCAAACTATCAGTGTTACATACATGCATACATATTCGTCGAATGGGCCACGAAATAGTATTTATAAGATCATAAAACCAAATATAATATTTAAAAGACCTCCAGACCCTGCTTTTAAAAACTGCCATCTTCCGGCTAGTAGTCTAGAAATGTATGTACTTACATATGTACCCTACAAGGCAGTGCTGAGCACTTTCGACAAAAATTTCAACACATTTACAAATATTTTATTAGTCTCTAATACATGCGCATTATCAGAATAGCATATAAAACATTTTTTAATAGGGAAATCAAATATTTCATTTGATATTCTTTTCCCCTGTTCGGTGTGAATTCTATCTCTCTTTTACCAATAGCAATTTCATATTAATGAAAAATATATCTACTGTACTTTAAACGCCAAGGCAACTCATTTGTATGCTTATAATGTGGCTGCTCTAAAAAAAGTTTGAGTGTAAAATTTGGCTATGTTTGCTGTAAGGTCGCCATAGCCGAATGAGTAGATGCTTGGCTAAAACTTGAAAATTCGTGAGGTTGAATCTCCGTAAAATATAAATTTTATAATTTCTAAATAAAACATTTTAACGAAACTCCTCAGTCTGATTACTTTTTAACGAAAATGAGCAGTTTGTGCTGATTACTTTTTTATGACGAAAATGAGTAGTTTGGCTCATCAGTGCTGATTACTTGTTGCGAACAAAAATGAGAAGTCTGATTATTAGTGCTGAGAAGTTTGTGATGACGACAATGAGGAGTTTAGTTGTCAGCAGTTATTACATTGCAAGAATAAAAATGATTAATTGCCTTGCCTTTAGATATATTTTTCAGTTATAAGAAACAAGGGGAAACTATCAGAACTTTCCCATGGCCAGAACATATGTAAATGTGTAGCTGGATTAGGATAGTGATGATGATAATATGAGTGCTTATATGATAGTCAGCTGTCTTGTAGGGTAGTCACCTTATAATCTGAGTATGTATCGAAACATATGTACATACTATATGTATGTGCATCACATCAATTCATTGATCAACTCAACTGTTTTGTTTTTGATTTCTGCATGTCGAAACATGTTTTTGGAAAGAGAGAAGCGCAAGTTTACAATTCGTAGTAATCAGTTTTGCATTCCAGCTGAAGTGTGCATTGCTCTGTGATGTTGTTGTTAAATGGTGAGATAATTGTGAAACAATTTAATCAAAAATGTGAATATGAGCATGCTTACATACATACATATATGTACATGTAAGTATGTTGGAACTACAGAAATTAGCATGTCTGAACGTGTTTCAAACCATTTGCAATGAGTCGTTAAATGGTTAGTTTGTTTCGTGTGTTATTTTGTTGCGTCACAGCGGATATTATAAATTTAAAAATTGCAAATTCAAGCAAAGGCCCGTCTGCATATACATATGTATATGTACATACATATGTACATATGTATGTACATGCATACACCTTTCGCTTCGCGTTGGCGTTCATACGTTTATATGAAGCAACGCCAATGCAAAGCGTAAAGTTGGGCGTGCATTTGGCAAACGTCAGATGTAAACAAACAAAATTATTCCAGAAATGTTTAACTCGAACTGAATTTAAATTCATACAGTTAGTCTCTTAAGTAAGTATCCATTAGATACACTAGATTTTTTGAAATGACACAAATTATAATAAAATGGTTTCTTATTCACATAAAAATCATCAGCAAAACAGAATATTTACAAAATTGGCATCTTAAAGAAAATTTGGTAAAAATTCATACCACAAAAGTAAGTATACAATAAAATATATGATCAACTTATTATTTAAAAATTGTTTTAAAATCAAATCCTAGTTTTTGTTGCACTATCGTTGGACTTAATAATAACTGTAAGCCATGATGACTATTTCAGCAAGTTTCCAGTTACTTTATGTTATTCCAGGCTTCTTGAAGAACATTTTTAATTGTTCCTTATTTCGTATCGAATATTTATGTACATACATACATATGAATTTGACGCTTTAAATGTTCCATTGGGTTTATATCCAGTGATTAAGGCATTGTTTTCAGCTGTTTTCGCACATTGAATAAATCCATTCTGAATGAAAGATCTCTCGATGCCCAATCCTATAGCGTTTTGTTTTAGATTTTATTCTTTAAATGTTTAAATAGCCATATCAGTCGATAATGTTTTCTGCCATGTATTCCCAAATCATCACCGCGCCCTCACTATGTTTAACAGTGCCGACCATATTGTTAACATTTTACTCTATGTTGACCTTTCTCCACTAATAACAAATTTGCATTCATCTGAAAATATCGCACTGCTCCAAAACTTTTGGTTATAGTTTTCATGGTCTTTTACGAATAGGTACGATAAATTCACGCCATATGTTACAACTCACGAAAGGCGTCTTTCTAATATTACCTCCATGATAACCAACGTTATGGAATAGTCAGCGGATGGCTTGGGTACTACATTGTTTTCCAATCTTATTTTCAACTTCAGTTTTCAATTTGGGTAACTTGTCTTGGGATTTGTTTCGCGTAGGATTACGCCATTTTCCCTCTTACTGAAGACTCTTGAGCACCTGGAGTGAGGCTTATTAGAGATGTTGCCCGCAATTTTATATTTATTTACCATCTTTTGAATTGTCATCGCTTTTAGCCACTAAACGACCGATTTCGGGTATTGATTTATAAACTTTGTGATATTCTATTATACAATTTTTGAAATAATCAGAAAGTCATTTCCTTCTTGGTCGTTTCCTTCATCTAAAAATGTTGTAAACAATTACAAAAAAGTCTATAATTTTAAATAATAATACTCACTTCGAATTTTTTGTTCAAATTACTTGAACTTTTCTAAACCAATTAAGTCTCGTTACGTTCACCAAACAACCGCCCTCTGAATACTAACTTTTTTGATATGAATTTTGCTCTCATCAAAAGCCAAGCGGGACTTGTTAACCGGGATCTAAAATTTACAGCTAAATTTGTATGCATATGAAAGCATGCGCCAGTACTAAACGTGAAAATTTGTATTTATGTACATGTTTGAAAACGCGTGAACTTCAAGCTTTTCTAAAGACAGAACTGGTCTATATTTGCTCAAATGGCTAACTGTATGTGTAAATTTAATAAATGCAGTTACTATTGTAAATAATATATGTATGTATGTACATACATAAGTGCATATGCACTACAATTTTACTATATAGTTTACCCATTTTGCAACTGAAAGCTTTCGCTGTCAAAGCGTTCATTATTTCAAGTTTCTCCCGTTGCGTCTAAGTGAAGCGAAAGGGAAAGTCGTGTGTAAACAGAACTTAGAGATACGATAACCTTCAACAATATATGTAAATACATACATACATATGTACATGTAGAGAATCTAATGAGCGAACTTGTATGTAGAAACAGAAAGGCGACTAGACTCGAATGACAACTACGTACTCTCCATTATGAGTTTCAATTCAACTAATGGTCTGAATGGTGTCAATTCTCAAGACTTTTACTTTGAAAATGAAATACATAATAATTGCAGAAGATCGGATTCTAAACGATGAAAACGAAGAAGGCGCACTGTTCGAAGCAGTTTTCAAGGACGAGTTGGATGGGAGGTAGTTATTGAAGAGCGTCATAATATATGTATGTATATTTGGTCATTGATTATCACGCAAGTTCTGATCGATACTAATGAAAAAACCCAGAAAACCTTCTAAAACTAGAATCAACAAAATCCTCTCACTAGAGAAAGATATGGAATAAGGTGACAAATATTGAATTGAAAGCGTTCATTGAACTTCTATTCTTGACATTCGTAAATACTTGTACATCAAGTGTTGAGGAAACTGTCCCCTGTGAATATTATAAAATTACAAAATGTAAAAGAAGTTTTGAAGTTTTAATAGTGGAATCGCCCTTTAGGTGATCTATAACGGCAATTTTGCTTATTTAAAAAGTGGGGTTTATCACTCCAAACGATGGTGTTTACCGTACAAAATCGCTTCAACATTGTTGCGCAAAAATTTTTGTAATATTTAGACTTAAGCGCTTGCACTATTTTGAATTTTGAATGGATGAAGTATAAAGTCTTTCCTCGATATTTCATGAGGCAGACTTATGTATAGCGACGAGTTCAACATTTTCATTTTTTCTCGTTGTCTGGATGGGTAATTTCTTCTTTTTCTTGCATTCTTGTTCGCATTTTCTCATCTCTCTCATGAAACTACACGTACTCTCTGATGGACGCAATTCTATTTACATACATTGTACATATATCATTATTGAACCCGCACGAATAACGCAGCCTACAGTCACCTCCTCAGCGGTTAGAAACTTGAAATTTAAGCACATGGTGGAAAAAATTCAGAAGCTGTGGCCAACATCAGACCGGTAAATTGGCTCGCAGGGAATTTGAAAGAATCAGCCGATTGCCTGTCATCACCGGGGTCATGAAATCGGGTTGTTTACGAAAAATTTAAGATTGTGTTGGTGACATACGAAAAAAATCCATACAGTTTACGCTCATGTAAAAAATATTTATAAAAAGTAAAAAAATTGTTTTTTCCAATAACTCAAATGTATCGAAAAAGTACTTCACCATTATTATTCAATTACTACTGAAAATCATTAAATCCTTATAAAAAAGTTTATTCTATTTAAAAAACAAGTTCATTTAATAAAGACGATGCGTTTACATGGAGTCTGAATTGAGCTAGTTTATTTGTTAAACTTCTAAAATTTAATATGCTACCTAGTATGGACTTAAACATAAATCAATAAATATGTTTTTCGAGAGGATAAGTTACAAGTTCTACATAAAATGTATACTCCATCTCCACAAATTTCCAATTATTTTAGTTCGTCAAAGTAAGCTCCAACCATTAAGTCCTCCTCATCTATATTAAATGTTTTCATCAACTCGTTAGCTATTTGTTGCCCCTCCTCCACCATCTGATCTGGTCGCAGGCAAACTTCGAATTCCATAAAGTTGCCTAAATTCGTCACTTTATCCATATGTATACGTGTTTGACCGTGTATAAATAAATATCTCTTTTTCTCCAAAACTCCTTTTATGCCATTACTTTGTGCCAAAATTTTCTCAAGCAACGTGGGATCGGCTACATCGAACTTAGTGAATACTGATAGTTTAGGTCCACTCTTGTTAGGGCGTATATAATAAATCAGCTGCGCGGGTGTTGGCGGCCGTAGGTAACGTAATTTAAACCTTGTGCCATCAGTCTCATCAAGAATATTAAAGAACACATCCTTTTGTTCCAGTAACTCGCCGGTAGATTTTGTGAGTTCGCGCGCTATTTGGAATCTACTTTCAAATTCTTGGTCACTTCCTACCCTTGCCTTTATCTCAATATTTCTTTCATCACAAGGAATACTAGTCTTCGCATGTTGGGGCATTTCACAGTAATCAATTGAGAAATGTGCACACTAATTTTCTATTGTTGCAGAATGTAGCAGTTCACTTCTTGCATAAACCGAGTTCTGCGATCTTATTCACACAACTGACTCTACTAAAAACCGGCAGAGCTTATATACTTGTTTCATGGCGAATATTTATGATGTTTTGGTTTCTTTACATCTTTACGCTAAAACATTTGCAGCAGTGTGCATGGCAAACTGAGTATGCGCATACAAAAATGTATGTACATACATACATGCATGAGTGTAATATAATTAAGAGCATGCATGAACAAACATGTTCAAGTCTTGCGGTTGACTATCAGGTTTGGCGGCCACCGTAGCTGAATGGGTTGGTGCGTGCCTACCATTCGGAAGTGCATGGGTTCAAGACAATAGGCATGATAATGATAAAAAAAAGTTTTCCTAATAGCGGTAGTTTTCCCATCTCCAAGTGTATTTCTGCTATAAGGAAGCTCCTCGTAAAAAACTATCTGCCATTCAGATGCGGACTATAGGTCCCTGCATTTGTCGAAAAATATTAAGACGCACACCACACATAGAAGGAGAAGCTCCGCAAACAACCAGCAAGGGATGTCATCCAATGCAATATGAATGAGTCCATTCAGGGTAGGGCGATCGGAGGTGTATGCTCCGAACATCTGGGGATCTGCTTCAGTTTTCGGCTCCCCGACTACTGCAGTGTTTTTTAGGTTCCACTAATTGATGACAATAATAAAAGCGATATACATATGTATATCTACATTTTCACTGATAGCCAGACGGCGATAAAATCCCTCACAAAACAGGCAACGAACTCTAAGGTATCTAACCAAGAAATATCGCACATCTCTCAACGAGATGGTTCATTTAAAGGTAACATGGATTCCTGGCCATTGCGAACATCGATAAGAACTACAGGGCCGATGAACTGGCGAGACTTGGCACCAAATTGACTGATAAGTATACAGACAGTGACAGAGACATTACATTACCCTTACAGACGTGTAAGTAACTTATTTATGAAAAAATTGTAAGAGCAGTGAATGAAATGTGACGTAGCGAGCCCACTCACAGAATTACACGCTAATTTTGGACGAATCTCAATGATTACGTACAGGGTCTCTGCTAAGCTAAAATAGGCATAGTGTTAGCACACTGATTACCGTTATAACGAACTGCCTAATAAGTAGGCGCACTGAGAGGAGGGGTGTGCTGACATACGACTTCTGAAAAAGCTAAATCAGAAAGAAAGAAAAACAGCTGTCTGAGTAAAGAAACCATCTCGCACCTTTTATGTAACCGTCCTGCGCTATCCAGACGTAAATTCACCACTTGAGGTAGACAATTTTTTAATCAGTTGGAAGATCTCAGATCTGTAGAAATCCGAGATCTCCTAAAATTTTTAAAAAGTTCTCACTGTTCTTAGGAGAGATAAGGACAAGTTCTCCACGCGGCAACCCAATGGGCTATAAGCCAGAGTGTGCCCCATAGTGACGCTCGAAGTCGGCTTAAAACGGTAGGTCCCTCCGTTTGTGGAACAACATGAAGACGCACACAAATACTAGGAGAACTTGGCCAAGCACCTAACAGAAGTGCACGCGCCAATTAATACATATTTTTTATTTTTTTGCAAAAAATTTAACTGTTTAGTAGTTTTTCTTTATATCTTTATCAAACATTGACACCTTATATCTGCCTCCGTTATCACACGTACATATGTACGTATATATTACGTAATAATAGTTAAGCGTTTTGACTTATCGCGATGTTTTATCTAATAAAAATGAAGGAATGTTTGTACGAGCTTTAACATCGATACATATATGTATATGTATATAATAGATAATTGCCAACTGTTTCCACTTCTCTTTGAGTATTTACTAAATACTAATTTTTTCTTTGACACATTTACATACATACATATCTTATTCTTCCCATCAAAACACGAGTAGAATATTGGGCTCAAATGATCCACAAAAATATGCGCCAATAAAATTGGTTAGAGCCTCTTAAAGACTCTTAATACTAATGAAGTTCTATACGATCGTAATTTGTATATGTTGTTCACAACATCGATGGCTTTCGCCCCTACTAGAATCATATTATTATTTAAATTATTTGGTTTTCTTTTTTTTTTTTTTAAGAAACTGAAAAAAAACCCGATTTTTAGAGTATTAAAATTAAAACCGCGTCATTTTGTCAAATTAGTTTTTATTCTATACTGATTAATAAGTTTTTTGGTTTTTGTGTTTCAGATATATATGTAGAAGAGCCAAAATGGACAACACCGTTCAGATCCAATTTTTCGGGAGGATCAACTTCAGTGCCATTTTTTAAATTATTTAAATTAAACAAAATTTCATTTTTGAATGTAAAAGAAGTTAAATAAAAAGCCTAAAAAATTTAAATGTCGTTTTTCATTTATTTATTTTTTTAGTGTAAAAAAAAATTCCTGAAAATACCATACATGTTCGAGCTCTGACCCCCGGAACCCCTTAAGACTAAGTAACGCCGAAACTAAAATATACATACATACCTATATGCACTTTTAGCTACAAACCATATTTAATGGTTTTCTTTATATACTTTTTACGAACTGTAGAGGTTAAAATTTTCAATCTTTTTTCGCTTTACTTCAAGTATAAAATTATATGTACTATAAATGAAGTACTAAATTAAATGTACTAAAAAGTACACAAACGATTCTAAACAGTTTTCTGATTAATCTTCTTGCTAATGGATTAAGTACTCACATTCCGGTCCGAACCGACCACTTTCTTGACTTAATCAATATTTTCGACCTATCAAAGCCCTCCTAATTACAACGGCCGAAGTGCCAAAGCAGAATCTTTGGAGCTACTACTGTACTCTTGCATTCCGTGCCGCATTTGACCCGTAAACTGCACAAATTGTTTTGTCCGCCTATCTTCCCCCTTGGTCGTAGTGATACTGAAGAATCTACCGAAGTTGAATTTTGTGCACAAAATTGGTCTCACTAAAGACAAAATTGTCAAAGAATTTTTTTTTTGAACTTAATATAACTCTTGAATTCTCGAAAATTGTGTCCCGATCTGATGTAGAAATCTTGAGATGTGGCTCATCAAAGTCATCTAGCGCAAAGCCGTCAGAATTTTAATTTTGCCTTATAAAGCGTTTTTCAGTAAGAGCGCTCCAACTTTTTTTTTCAATAAAACACAAACGGTTTGACTTTTTTAACTAATTTTTTTTTTATTATCGAGTTTGAACATATACATTTAAGTATGAAATTCGATTTCTTTTGCATGACCACCGCGTGCACGTTTTACGAAGACCAATCGTTGAACCCAATTTCCGACCACTCTTTTGCATAAATCGGCCGAAATTCCAGCAATTTCGCGTTCAATATTGGCTCTGAGCTCAC
The DNA here is from genome assembly GCA_037575425.1 of Anastrepha fraterculus. Classification (NCBI taxonomy): domain Eukaryota; kingdom Metazoa; phylum Arthropoda; class Insecta; order Diptera; family Tephritidae; genus Anastrepha; species Anastrepha fraterculus. The sequence goes on along the minus strand of JAYXIM010010978.1, from coordinate 131,774 downwards.
AAATCGTCGCCGGCTTGTTACTGTAGACCAATGACTTCACATAACCCCAAAGAAAATAGTCTAGAGGCGTCAAATCACACGAGCGCGGCGGCCATTCGACCGGTCCATTTCTGAAAATAATGCGCTCATCGAACTTACTCTTCAACAAATCAATTGTAGCGTTTGCTGTGTGGCTTGTGGCCCCGTCCTGTTGAAACCACATGTCGTCTAAGTCCATACCATTCAATTGCGGCCAAAAATAATCGTTTATCATGTCGCGGTATCGATTTCCATTCACAGTAACGTGGCGATCGTTCTCGTCAACGAAAAAATATGGGCCAATTACGCCGCCGGCATGTAAACCGCACCAAACAGTGATTTTTTCGGGTTGCAACGGTGCCTCATGAATCACGTGTGGATTGCTTTCTGCCCAGTAACGCATATTTTGCTTGTTGACAAAGCCATTGAGCCAAATGTTAAATGGACCGTAAAATGGTCGTAATGCTCTTAAAGTAGCAGCAACAGAACGATTATTTTCATAAAAAATTTGCACGATTTGTAATCGTTGCTCAAGTGTGTAGCGTTCCATGATGAAATGTATACTAATGAAGTTTACAAATGACAAGCGAAAAATAAAAAATATTGCGTCGTTCGCCCTCCCTCTCGGAAAAAAGTTGAAGCGCACCTATTGAAAAACGCCTTATTCCAGGATCTACGAGTACAGTTATGTATAGTATTTATATGTAAGAAGAAGAGGAAACTACAACATCCAAAGTATAAAGCTTGTTCTCTGGATGCCTACCCCATGGAGGGGTAACAAAGATATAGAGCTAGTAGACAGCTTTTCTCGTCCAAATTTAAAAGCTGTAACAAAATCCATCTAACCGACATAGCTGGTAGTCCATGTTATGGAACTGGAAATTATTCAACTGAAACTCAACAAATTATTTTCTGATATTCCACCTCAATCGATTTAATAAGTACAAAAAATTTTAGAATAACACACGAGGTTAAAGACTTAAAAAACTGGTGCTTTCCTTTAATCGTAGTCTCAAGTTTTATCAAGTTTATATATTCAAACTTGGCCATAACTAGTATAGGAAAGTCCCCCTCTCGACAAACAAGTATTATACTTTAAACGTCTCCCATCATGATCGTCCTATTGTATAGCGCAGAAGCTTGGGCGGTGGTAGCATTCGTTAAGGCGCCTCTGGGAATATTTCTGAAAAAGATTCTGGGGAAGGTTTCTTGACCTTTACACTTTAGCGACAGCGATGGATCAACGAGCTGTGTGGTTTTTACGGCGACATACCTATATATATATGATGTATAATATTCAGCAGTTCTAAATAAAAAAAACAGCGAGAAACACTTTTTTGGAACATTTTAACCCTCTAACTCCTCAATAATAGGTCTATTTTGCCTCTTTTGTGGGAAAATGTAAAAAAAAACTCAGCAGGATATGACGGGTTAAAACGCACCAAAAAATATTCGTCATAAAGTTCTACTAAAAGTCTTTTAATGCGTCTAAGCTCCAAATTCAACTTAAACACCAGGAATAAGTTAAAACGGAAAAATTAATACGGTAGCTTGCTTAATTTTGTTAGTTTTTTTTTTAATTTATTAAAGTATAATGACCAAATTATTTTGGTAAAAATTCAGTATGTGTAAATTTTTGTTTCCAGTTTTTCAACCACCCAAAAAAAATTGGGAAGTAGACTTTCAAATCACCGATACACATAGAAGGTGTCACAAAATGAATCATACAAGTTTGTTTTTAAATAACTTTTTTACTAAATAAAAAAAAACGACTTTAAGTGATGGAAATCTTTATTTTGGCCTTTATTAGCTCCATTACTCGTCTGTATACTACAGCTGTCTAGTTCACAACTGTCAAATCTGATTGACATAGAAAATATTTGTAAATCTTCGAATAGAGTGATTCATTTTGCGCCACCTTGTACATACATATGTACGTATATCTTTTTGCTCCCCTCTACCGGAATTCATTGTCAGAACTTCATTGTTTTTTTGTGTAGTACAGTTCCGGTTTTCCAAGTTTCATATAAAATTTGTGTGTCACAATAACAATTTTTGACGAAACAAACGAAAAAAGAAACACAGTAGTACTGGTTTGTTTACAGAAGTGATACGTCATGCTTTCGAATGCAGTTTCACGCTAAACAACTTTATCCATAGCAACGTCAGTCTCATTATTTAATATCAGCACCTCGTATGTATGTGTGTGTTTATTTGCACACATAATATTAATAAGAATTTCCTACCTTTGGCGAGTGAGTGCAACGAAATAAATTTAACAACAAATAGACAGGCACTTAAGTAAATTTTGTGTTAATAATTATAAAAATGTCTAAATAGTCAAAAGTTAAGAAACCCAGACAGCCATTACTATTGTACTTTCTTGTCGATGGCAAATGGCCCAATGGTCAATTATTCTAGCGAGAAACAAGAAATTTTGTGTAAAACCTGAATGTACTCGTACACTTACATATATACATATGTGTGTAGTTTGTTCTTAAATAAAATATATACAAGTCAAAATTTAGAAAATTACTTGAGACTAAATCAATCAATCACATATAAGTATTGTATATGCATACGGCGAGTGTACTTTAAGAGAAACATATAGAACCTGTTCTCGAATATTGCCTGTTACATGCAAGACAATAAAACGAGCAAACTTCAGTTTGCTGCTTTGTAAATTTTATAGCATTTAGTACTTGCAAGCGATTGCGGTGATATTTCGGATTAATTCCGCGACACTGAAAATTTCAAACTTTTTAATGAGAATTTTCAGAATAATTTTTGATGGGCAGTTTCAGTTTTAGTAAAGGGCAAGTTGTAAGTAAAATTTTTTTTCTAACATTTTCTTCCATACAAAGTATATGCTCTGATTTTTTTATAAAAACGAAGATGGCTGAGTTCATTTTTGCTTAAATCAGCAAATCAGGCGATTCCTTCAAAATCCCTCATCAGTCTGACGTTTCTGAATACCCTGATTGTTATCTATCACCCTTGCAATTCCTTCATCCTTGGTTTAATGACAGAGTACCGAGTAGGAAATACGTTCTTTCGCGCAATCGATCGCGATACAAAAATGAATGTTTACGAGTTATTGCGCGTGAGATACGAGTAGTTCCCTGCGAATCAGAAGCATTTACGATTCCTCAAAAGCAATAAGAAAGTTCGGAACGATTACGAGCGAGTACGATGTACAAAATGCAGAGAGGGGCCAACATCAGACCGTTAGCCGACTCCTTGTGATTGTGAAGGAATCCGCTGATTGGCTGACACAACTGGGGCCATGACAGCGGTTTGTTAAGGAAAAAACTGCTATTGGGTTGGTGATATTCGAAAAAAATCGTCATAGGCTCCAACCATAATAAAGTGGCGCCCATAGTGGTACCGTTACTTTGCTCTCAGCGAATTTGACAATATCAGCTGATTTTCTTGACGGCATCTGGTGCAGTTGGTGATCAGTGTGACCAGATTACCATTTTCGTAACTTGATTTAGCATTTTTTTGTCTTCTAGCCTCGGAGTTTTAGTTCTTTCTTCCTGACATTTTTATAGCCTCTTTTAATAATAACAATTAATAATTTACTCAGTTCTATTCAGATTTACCTTTTTTGATCATCTGACCACCTTGTAGGCGTTTGCCATAATTATTCGTGTTGGTAATTATTTCTGTGCAATATTTCTTCGCTTTATTTACATTTTTCTTTCAAGTTTGTTCTTCTTTTCCTTCGAACAATCAAATCTCTATCTCGCAACTGCAGTGCTACAAAGTTTTGGATATAAAAACGCACTAAAATTTCAATCCAAATTCTTATTGAATTATTTAAAAAACTTTGTATGTGACACAAATTGTCTTTGCTGGGTACGTTTTTTAGATAAATGTGTTATGGTCATTGAAAAAACAGAGTCCTTGAATTTAACACTTACCTATGTTAAGAGAATTTCTTTAAAAAAAGCCGACAAACACTCTTTTTCTATATTTCAAGTGGAATAATAAGATAAGGTACTCCTTTTTCAACAAGGTCATAATGGATTCTTCGGTATTATCTGGTATATATATATTTTTTCTTTTTTAATATGAATACACCTCTATGGCTCTAATTCGTATTCAGTAAATTCAAAAGCTTTTTACTTATTATTTATAAAAAGATTTTAAATGTTAAGAAAAGTTTGCAGAAGAAGGTCCAATGAGATTTGCACATTCAGAACAACAGCTTGTATCAGAACAAATTTGCAATAAGCTTTAAATGCAAGAGTGGCCTTTTTAGCTTTTTTTACAGAAATTTTTTTTTAACTTAATAATTTGGTAGCTTCGAATTAAAAAAAGAAAAAACATCAAACTCAAAAGTGTTTACATTTTGGGTATAAAAAACATTAAATTTATTGCGAAGAGCAAAGAGTTAGCAACACTGCACTACATTAATGTGACGTCACGCACTTTCTGATGTGCGCAATCTTGTTTCTAGCAATTTTGTTTTAGCAATCTTAGCAATCTATCATACTTGCGAGCAACATTGTGCAGGAGCAACATTCGCTGGCAACATTGTCGCTTCGATCTCTTGGTCGTTCGTTAGCAGTGAATGAATTGAAATATACGAGTATGCCCACATGTATGAATGTAAATGTGAATGTGATTTTTGAAACATGTGGAGGAAATTAGTTTGGCAAAGTTGTTTAGTAAACCTACTAAATGGGCCGTGAAGCTTTTTACTGAATGAAAAATGTGAATGTTTTGCAATGCCATCGCGATATGATTACTATTACTTGTATTTTGTTACACAGTAATACAAAATGGAGGTTTATACATACATATCTCCGTATTTGATGAAACTAAAGGCTAATGAAAGCTTACACCTTCATAATAAGGTCGAAAAAGTATTTATAGAGGATATATTCGAAGTTTTTATGCGTATTTGAAGTGAATAATAATAATAATAACTGGCACGTCTGTTTCAAGTTTTTTCCACAAATAAAAAAATAAAAAATAAATAATTGGCGCGTACACTTCTGTTAGGTGTTTGGCCGAGCTCCTCCTCCTATTTGTGGTGTGCGTCTTGGTGTTGTTCCACAAATGGAGGGACCTACAGTTTCAAGCCGACTCCGAACGGCAGATATTTTTATGAGGAGCTTTTTCATGGCAGGAATACACTCGGAGGTTTGCCATTGCCTGCCGAGGGGCGACCGCTATTAGAAAAATGTTTTTATAAATTTTGCTTTCACCGAGATTCGAACCAACGACCTCTCTGTGAATTCCGAATGGTAATCACGCACCAACCCATTCGGCTACGGCGGCCTAAATTTGTACGCCTTCTCCGATGGTCAGATGGTTTTTTAAGAAAAGCGTTTTAATGGCAGAAACACACTCAGAACTTTCCCGTTAGAACATTTTTTTTCTATCATTTAATGTTTTGTGCCTGGGTTTTCACACCCATGGACTTCCGAATAATAGTCACACTCCAAACTATTCGGTTAGGGCTGCCGCCTATTTAAAGTTCGTGATTTTAGAAAAACTCAGTATGCAGGTGAAATTTAATAAAATTCGATGAAATAATGTTTCTTTTTCTAAAATTATTCTGGAAAATTATGGCATATTACTGTTTTTTGAAGTGAGCGAACTCATTTTTGATGCTTATTTTTTTCCAAAACTTTCGCCAGGTGGCGCTGTAATACAAGTTTTGCAATTATTTATGGTTTTTCATTGAAGAATCGTTATTTTTACGGTTCTCAAGGCTGAGAAATCAATTCTTTAAATCTGTTGCATTATAAAACTTATACTAGACATTACAAAGCCCATACCGTTGACGGTAACATAGTTATCGTCTTTTTCCAAAAAACAAATGGTTCAGAATTCTCTTTAGGCTAGTGCGACAGACCCATTACAGGCAGACAATAGAATTATCGGTAAAACAGCAAAACGAACACGAGAAAACTTTGTTTTTTTTTAAATTAACGCGTCAATTTCTCGAACTTTCTTCACCAACTCAAGTATATAAAATGTGGCGCAAAATTAATCACCCTGTGGGAAGATTTATAATTTTTGCAAATGGCGACGTACTTGAATCATATTTGATACTTGTGAGCTAGAAGCTACAAACAGGCAACCAGCGGCGCGCGTAAAGGTCGAAATAAAGATTTTCATCGCTCAACATATATATTTTTAGTTAGTAAAAAAGCTATTCAAAAACAAAATTATTGGATTCAAAAACAATTGTAGCAGAATACGGTTTTGGCAATTTACACGGGCTGACAAAATAAAGTGTAAATATTTTATCAGAAACCAAAGTATGCTTTTCCACCAAACTTAAAAGTGCAAAAATCGCGATATTCCAGGTTAACTGGCATTGCAATTTCTTTCTTTCTATACAACCATAAATAGAAGTACGTATTCTTCTTTCGAATCGCGTAGAATTTTCTTCAATCTCCTTTTTTCGCCGAAATATCGCTTAAAATTTTTTTTTTAATATACATATAAGGAATGAATGTCAACTTAACTTAGAACCAGTTTACATGATGACTTTTCAGCCAGGGTTTTTTGCACATTCTCTTTTAAAGAAATCTTCGAAAATCTTCGTGAATTACACGACGATTGTTTCTTGCCGCTTTCCTTGAGTGTTTTTGATGTTTAAGCAGATAATTTTCTCGAAAAAGGGGTTAAGACCGTGGCAAAAGTGTACCACGAGGATGTCTTAGCAAGCGTGGTGAAACAGTTGAGCTGTACTCTCTTCAATGGAGAGCGTTGGATCTCACAGCTAGATTCCGCCCCAACCCATAAGGCAAAAACCACCCAGCAGTGGGTAAAAACAATATTTCTGGGTCCATAACCGCAGAAGATTGGCCGTCTGGAAGTCCAGATCGGAATCCATTGGACTACAGTTGGTGGTAAGAATTGAAGAATATGGCCTGTGGAAGACCTCACAGAAATTTTGCAATCTCAAACAATCTTTGGTTCGAGCAGCGACGTCAATATCCATAGCAACCGTGCGTGCTGCAATAGCTGAATGGCCTAATCGTTTGAAGGCTTGTGTAAAAGGAAAGTGGTTGTTTTAATATTTACATGATTAAATGAATTTAACTTCATTAAGAAGAGTGTTATAACTGCATATCTATAACGCTCTTCACTTGTAGCAGAACTTATGGCAGACACTAAGGCTGCAAACACAGTGCACGCTGAGACGAAGACGAAGATGAAGACGAAGCTGAAGAGAAATTGCTTGCGTTGCGAGTAAGCGAATAGGTTGCATAGTGCAAGACGAATTGGTTGCGCTTTTGTTATGTTAGTCGCAATGGATTCCTCATCAGATAATGACCTGCTGATTGAGCAAAGCTTATATTTTAAATTAAAACGTATAAAAGTAAATAAAAAAGTACACCCTATAAATTTGGGAAGAGATGCATTTGGCGAATTTCATCATTTGTATGATGAGCTGCACCACGATGAAAATAAATTTGTGGAATATGCCAGAATGACAATTAGCACATTTCATTATATTCTAATTAAAATTGAGCCACTTATTATTAAAAATTGGACTAATTTTGATAAAACGCCAATTATATGTGCTGAAAGGCTAATTGTGACGTTAAGGTAAAAATTATTTAAAATATATTTAGTTGTATGCCTTTTATTGATTATTACTTCTCATTTAATTACTTGTTTATCGACTGTCTTAACTTAATTAACGTGCCAAAGCATAGACAGAACAAACAAACAAAAACCACGGTAACTAGCAAGAGATTCGTCTTGAAATTCAGTACAGCAGTGTTTGAAGCTGAGTGCTTGCGTTTCGTCTTCATCTTCGTCTTCGTCACAGCGCGCACTATGCGTACGAGCGAGCGAATTCATACGATTTGTTCTGCACTGTTCGTCTTCAGCTTCGTCTCAGCGTGCACTGTGTTTGCAACCTAATTGTGGTCCCGTAAAAACTAACCAAACTGTAAAACTGTTTCATCATTTGCCTGCAATATGTCTTATTAATAATTAAATAAAGCTATTTGCACTGTGAAACAATTAATTTTTCAAAGGCTTATTAATCCAGGCAGTAAAAGGTTAAAATATCCTAAGAAACACGCAGGCATCAAACAATTTGAAATTTTCAAAGTTCAATAACTCGTCAAAAAAAGGGACTGGCCGTAAAACCATTACTAGCAAAAAAGCATGTGATTTGAAAGGAAACCAGTGAATGTCCGACCCTTTACAACTGCCTTTTGAAGCACTTATGTATGGATACCCCTCTCTTCACACAGCATACAAAAAGTTATTGCATTGGCGCAATCAGCACGCAGGGACTTGTACTCGTACGACTAACAATAAATATTATTGTTATTGCTTTTGATATGTTTCTTCTCAGCTTCTTCCCACTCTAAAATGAAAACTACATTTTACTTAATCTGAAAAATAAACCAACCAAACACCATAATTGCCGACATTCCATTTTTTTTTTGTTTTGTACTATTAACCCTAATTCCTTTCCTATCACCTCGGTCCCCTTATTTTAACTCACCTGGCACTGCTGTGGCCCATGTCGTGTTGGTGAAGACAACTTCGGACGATTCTTCTTCAGCGCCGCACTTGTAACACCACCCGCACCCGCAGTTTTACTGCAACCGCCAGTCTTTAACACCCCACCGCCACTGTTGTTGCTGTTAATGCTGACAATGCTGTCGTTGCTGCTACTCGACGAACTGAAATTACTATTACTGCTGCAATTGCTGTTACTGTTTGTATTGCTGTGATTCAATAACGATGATGAGCTGCTGGTACTGCTGTTGCTCATTATCTGCGCCAACGATGTGACGTTGTTGGTATTGCTGCAACTACTGCTGCGTATGAGGCAATTTTTAACGTAGCTGCTGGTTGTTTTATTGGTGGTATTCGTTGCTGTGGACACAGTTTGCACGGATGTTTTGCCCGTTGTTGTTGCTGTTGCTGTTGTTGTGATGGCAGATGTCGATGCTGATACTGATGCGTTTGTTGTTGCTTTTGTTGTTGCCGCTGCAGTTTGATTGCGCCGACTGATTGTGATTTTATTAGCAGTTGCAGAGGGGGAGGTATTGCTGTTGTTAGTGCTCGTGTTGCTACTACTACTATTACTGCCGCTGCTGGTGGTTGTGATTTTGTTCTTACAGCTACTGCTACTGCTGCTGCTGCAAGCACCAATCTGGTTATGGCTATGACTTGATGTTGTTGTAGTTGGTGATGTTGACTCTATCGCACTGCTGTGATTCTTGAAAGCTGGAATTTGTTTTTTTTTTTTGTTTTTGTACGAAATGTTTTTTAGTTGAAGATGGCACATTATGCATACTACGAGTGCTATAAATTGTGAAAAGAGACGTGCAAAGCATACTTACAGGCTGTCTGCAGTGTACCAAACACGTCGGCCAACATCTCCGGATCGGGATAGCCAATAGTCAAGGCATTTTCCAATGAAGTCGGCGCCGGCGACTGATTCGAATCGGAGGAGTCTCTCAGTTGTAGCGTTACGGAACCTTCGGTGCCAACCGAAGCGCTACACATCAAAACACGCGGCGACGACAAACTCGTTAACGGCAAGTGAATACTCTTCTGCACCTGCAAGGGCGAAAACGCAAAGAAAACAAGGAAGACCATCAGTATTGTAATGCAACAATTACTTACACGTACATTTTTTTATATAATACTCGTATTTGCGAAAAGAAAATGTTGAAACTTCTAGAAAATCCCACTCAAATAAAAGTGAATGCTTCATAAGTTAACAAATATACGGATGTTTTATAAAAATATTTGGCTGTCTGCGCGCTTCTCTTCAATTGAGTTATTGAAAATTCTATTGCACGGAATGCCAGAGCACGGTACTTTGCACCCACTTGCACTTCTACATACAAATCCAACAACTATCGTACGATCAGCAACCACAGCGCACATAGTCATAGTCGCATTGAGGCCGCCGAGACTGCTAATGCGTCTGACTACAATATAATTAATTAAATATGAATGCATTCAGTCTTGAAGACCAATGCATGCCGACGTTGACGCCTTAGTAGCCACTAAAGTATTAAGCCTTTGCCTATGGCCATCAGTTTTTGGGCCACCCCAGTAATGACGGAAGTAAAAATATAATTTCGAAAGAGGAAAGCGCGCACTCGCCATCACAAGCAGGCATGCGAATGCGATGCAAATGAAAATATTGCCAAACCAAAAACCAACGGCTAGTAAAAAAGATTTTATATTTCAACATCTAAAAGCCATTTTAATTTATAGATTATGTAGCAACAGTGGCAGCAACCAGTAATTACCAAATACTAGCATATGAAGTCTATGCGCTCAATTAAGGCAGTAAGACAAAACAAAACAGAACAAACAAAAGAATCAGAAATTAGAGCGAATGTGTAGTTTTCTAGTGTAGTGTGAGCAGTTTGCAGGTAAAGTTTCAATGTAAAGATTGTTTAACTTAGGGAAAGTGTGGGAACCAAGGATTGATGGAGTGCTACCTGCTACCTGCCTGAAGTTGTTGTTCAATAAGTTTTGCGGTTTGATAAGAAAACACAATTTTATGGTTTGAAATACACTTTATTATTCAGTATCGTCTCCCACTGGTCGCCGAAGCCGAATGGGTTGATGCGTGACTACCATTCGGAATTCAGAGAGAACGTAGGTTCGAATCTCGGGGAAACACCAAAATTAAGAAAAACATTTTTCTAAAGCGGTCGCCACTCGGCAGGCAATGGCAAACCTCCGAGTGTATTTCTGCCATGAAAAAAGATCCTCATAAAAAATACTTTCAATTCGGATTCGGCTTGAAACTGTAGGTCCCTCCATTTGTGGAACAATATCAAGACGCACGCCACAAATAGGAGGAGGAGCTCGGCCAAACACACAAAAAGGGTGTCGCGCCAATTATGATATATAATATATATATATAGTTTCCCTGAACATTGACACCCTCGTTCCAACGAGATTCCAATGTATGAATTCCATCACTGAAGTAAGAATCTGAAAGAGCTGCAAAATAGTTTCAGCAACTGTTATGACCTCATCATTTGATAAAAAATGCTTTCCAAGCAAGAATTTTTTTTAGGTCTGCAAACAGGTGGAAGTCGCTAAGGGCTAAATCTGGTAAATACGGTGAAGGCGCAAACAATTCGAACTTTAGGAATTCATTATAGATGTTAATAGGAAGATAGTTTTTAAGAGAAGCTCTTTTAAGATTTCCAAATTTCCCATCCACTAAGAATTCAAATCAGCCTATTGCAAATCTCAAGTATGGCAGAAGTTACAAATCGTAAGGCAGCTTTTCGATATATTTAAAAAAAAATCGTACTTTGGAGCCTATCAGCAGACAATATTGGGTTAAAGAAATGGGCATAGCTTCTTATTTATAATTTAAAAATGTTTTCGCTCCATTTTCAGCCTCACAAAACCGACGCAGCACTGCTTCACCATACGCATGAATGCACTTCGAACTTTGTAATAACCCCGAAAGAACGCTTGCTCGCCCATCTTAAGTAGCGTCTGAGACACTTCTAAACATTAATATGATAGAAAGTCCTTATGCAAGTCGATTTACAAAAACTACTGTCGTGTACTTAACTTCTTATCGTTTATAAAGAAGAAAATTTGTGTTTATGTGAACAAAATTCAAACAAACGAGAAATTTACTGAATATAAATAATAATTATAATATTAATATTCTATCATTCAGTAGAACCCGGGCTCGAAATTCCTTGTAAGTATGAAATACCAAATGGCAGAAAAGCTTTTTTTTCAAATAGCGGTTGCCCCTCGGCAGGTCATGGCAAATCTCTGAACGCTACCATGGAAAAACTGAAAAACTGAAGCAATGAAGGAAGTGAATTTGAAATAAAAAAATTGCCCAAAAACATTTCCTACATGCTAGGGGTAAAGTACTCAACCCGCAACCTCAAGTATACAAATGAATTTATGAATCAATTAAGCCTCCTCAACGGAGTTCTCGTGTTCCTTTACAAAATTTTTACAATAAACTACTACTAACTACTAAAAATAGAAGATGAACATCTGAATTAATTTTTTGTCACGCTTCTGTGTCTTCCAGAAGGCACGAAGATGTTATTTTGGTAGTGTTACATGTGAGTCAGTATGGACGTAACGCTCACGGGTTACATTTTCTCTCGAAGAAAGGTAATAAGAAAACGTTAACATTCACAATAAAACTCAAATTTTGTATATTACTTTCTCGACACTTCCACGACAAGAAATGCTGAAAAAAAAAATCATAAAATAAAGTAAAGTTAATATTTTCTGTAGGTAACACTTTTAAAACAATTTTTTTTTTCTGGTTCCATATTTATTTCAATTTTTTTTTTGTTTTCTTTGTTTTTAGTGATGATTTTATGTTCACTTGACGGACTAAAAAAATTATTAGCAACACTGATTTGTACTCATGTAAATACAGAGTTGTGGAACAACATCAAGACGCACACCACAAATAGGAGGAGGAGCTCGGCCAAACACCCAAAACGGGTGTACGCGCCAATCATATACATATATGTATATAAATAGAGAATGAGTCAAAAAAAAAGACTGTGAAATTTAATAAACTATTTATTTTTGCTTTGCAAAAACTCGTATCACAACAAAAAACTGTATGTGCATTCATTTGTTATCCACCAAACTGGTCATTGGCAGCCTGTGCTATGGGCCTTGTGTGTTCCATTAGGCCATTGAGGGCCAGTACTGCCACAACCACAGAATGTTGGCAAAATACGCGCCACATAAATACTACAACGCAGTAACGCGCATGCAAATGCGGAGAAAATTCGCGGAATTTCACCAAAGCACAGTTGAACGCATTTCCCCATGCATTTCACATGCAACATACCGGCAAACGTGCATGCACATGCATATGTGTATGTGTGTACTATATGAAATAAACGAAAAACTACATACTGACATCTTCTAATTTAATGGACTTATTGCGTCAAAGCTGCAATAAACAAAAAGTAACACAAATTAGAAATCCAAACGTTGAAGATTCTCCGAAAATGTCAAAAACGCATGAAATTTCGGAGTGCGACAACGAACACAAAAAAGAATTAAACAAATAATGGAATAAATTTTAAAAATAAAACCAAACTTATAAGATACTTCTAAGTATATTATGGATGTAAGTATGTGTATGCGAACGAGTGTATACAGTGAAGAGCCGAAAATACAAAATTAACAAATACTTTAAATTAAACTAAAATAAATATGTATAGGGACACACATTCATATGGTCATATATACATACACATATGCAAATGACATTTCTCGTGGAAAAGTGTGAAAATATGAAAATAAAGCACCGCAAAATTTTCAAAACGTGCGACATTGTGCCGTCACATATAAATCAGAAACTTTCTAGGCACTATAGCCATAAGTACCATTAAGTAGCCGGTGACTATTAAGTGTGTTCTTAATTTTACTTATATTATATTTATTTTTTTCGGCCGCCATAGCCACAAGGGGTTGTGCGTGACTAACTTTCGGCAGGGTCTAAGGACGTGCCGAATGGATGTATAAACTCCATTGAATTCTCCAATGATGGATGATTTGTTGCATAAAGAGTTCTTACCAAGCCAATATGGCAATATAGCGCTTTAGAAAACTTAGAAAAAAATAGAAAAATTAAAAGCGACAACATATAAAAATAATAAAAATTGACCAAGAAAATTGTGAGAAATTAAAAAATAATAAATTATAAAAATTGGCCTAAACAAAAGTATGAAAAATGGGTAAATTAAAAAAGAAACAAAAATATAAAAAATAAAAAATTTAAAAAGCAATAAAAGTTTACTCTGTCAAAATTATGAAAAACTATGATAAATAAAAAATAATCAAAATTTACACGGATCAATAAAAAATAGAAAAAAATAAAAAAGTTCAAAAGTACATTAAATAAATAAAAATTGACCAGAAAAAATAATAAATATAAAAAGTAGAGAAATTACAAAATAAAAATAAGACGAGGGATAACTTTAAAAAGCAAACATATTGAGTAGTACACTGAAACGTGGTCCAGAAAGCGACGGAGGAGACGGAGAGCAGAAATGAAAACTTTTTCATAAGTTCCAGCCGATTATTATTATTATTTACAATTATTGCCAAGAGTTACCTAAATGAAAGATGAACATAAATTTTTTAAACGAACAAATGACATGTAGAGCAACTTCTGAGTATGAAGACTTGAAAATTCATTTCGAATGTTTCAAAGCGATTTAGGACCGATATAATTCGTAGTGATTATTAAAAATGAACTTTTCATCAAAAATAACTCCAAAGTCCATAGTTGCATTAACCGATCTAGAGCATCAATCTGGGGCACATGGCAAAATGTCTACAACCAAAACGAACGCTTGGCGCAAGTAAAGAGAAAACTTCAACTTGGAGCATCTGCGAATCAAATAAGTTGTTTATTAACGAATTATTGCTAATGTAAAAAATCAGCATATTAACAGCAACACTTTATGTCATTAATAAATAAACCAAATTCCAAAAGGCTCCTAATATTACCTTAGGATAAAGGAATACCACTGAGAATTGTCCTATCTTCGAAAGATAGAAGGCGCACCCCAAAGGAGTGAGTTGTAGGCACCAAAGTAGCAGTTAGGATCCTACTGTGACCTTAGCTCTTGTTTGACGATTTACTTAAGGTGCTCAAGCTTATGCTGCATTGCCAGTAATATATATTGCCTGCAGATCTGTTGGAAGGACGCTTATGTTGCATATATACATAATTGGCACCTACTATACATCTGCTAGCGCCGAACTATTCCTCCAATTTGTGGTGTGCGTTTTGATGTTTTCTTCCGAATGGCAGACAGTTTTTTTTTTTTATTAGAAAAACTTTTTTCTATTAACTGCTGTTGCTGTAGTTTCGAAAAGGAGCGCTACCGAATGATTTGAACGTTTAGCGAAGCATATAATGCTTTTGATAGTGTGATTGACATTGCACCAGTTATAAGAGCAGATGCGAGCTATTGAGCATTGTTAAGTCTTCCTTGAGAAACAATTGTATAGGCAATTGAAGCAAATATTTTATATTTTCGTAATATTATATTATTTTTGAACATGAACCACAAATAATAGAAAGTTTTTTTCTAAGAGGTGTGGCGCCTCGGCAGGCAATGGCAAGCCTCCGCCGAGTATATTTCGGTCATGAACAATTTTCTCATAAAAACCATTTGCCATTGCGAGTCGGCTTAAAACTGTAGGCCCCTCCATTTGTGAAACCTTATCAAAACGCACACAAATAGGAGGAGGTGCTCGGCCAAACACATACCAGAAGTGTACGCGCCAATTATTTTTTTTTTTATATTTCAAATTATTTTTTTGGAATTTTTTAATATTGTATTTCAGTAATATTATATTCTTGTTTTCGTACATCCTAGTATTGAGCAATAAAATTAAATTTTTGGAAATACATACCGAACATATGTGCGGTATACAACTTTAAATTTGCACGAAGACAAGAATAAGTAAAATTTTCTTCATTCATATCGATTAATCGGCATTGCCGAACGCAATGGTACGCTGCAAAGAGGAGCCATCATTTATATACCTTATACTTATCATGCGATATACAGTTATTAGAGGTTTACTGAATTTAACTTCAGACTAATCAACTATATCATTATCAGCTCCATTCGTTACTTTCTATATCGGTATACCGATATACATCTGCGCTCACAATAATAGAAGTATGACACATTGCAAAGTTTTAAGTAATTATTTACATCTTGTTTAATTTTTTTAAGTATAGCTCATACTACAACAAAAACCACATAATTCAAACTTTAAAACCTTGTACAAAATTAAAAAAAGTCTCCAAGAATTTCCAGAAAAATTTGGGTGGTCTAGTTTTCGCTCATCGAATTTTGATATAATAAAGTCCCAGTCTGAAGTGGCTCAAGATTCGCGTTTTTGTTCAAAGAAGTAAAGCCTTAACAAAAACAAATTTTCAGAAATCAACGGAAATGTTAAGCCACTAACAACTGGCACAATTTTATTCTAAGTACAGATGTATTAATTTTACACTGCTTCTTGATAGGAAAAAATGCCGTACAAGCGAAGAAGGAACTTAAAAAGTGTTAGGAGGACTCAGCCCCATCAGAAACAACAATAAAACATTGGCTCGTGGTCGTAGAGACACCGATGGTCCACAACGTAATGTACGTCCAAATGCATTTGAATGATCGAAAAGTGAAGTTCCGTGAGTTAGCTGACACCGTAAAGATGTCAAATTGCACGAGCGTTTGACTTTTTCATAGTGAATGCCGTGTTTGTTCAATATTTTGTTTTATCAAAACAACGCACCGGTCACCGCACAAGTCAATGAAAACAATAGCAAAACTAAATGAATTGAACTTCAAATCGCTCCCACATCACCGTATTCGCCAGATTTGGCTCCCAGCGACTGTTGACTGTTCACAGACCTAAAGAAAAATTCTCGCCAGTAAAAAATTTCGCTCGAATGAAGAGGTTATCGCTGAAACTGAGACCTATAAATCGTTCTATAAAAGTGGTATTGAAATGTTATGGCGGCGCTGGAATGATTGCATTGTTCTTAATGCAAATTACGTTGATGAATAAAGCTAAATTTGAACAAAAAAAACTTGTTTTCTTTGTAAAGCCCGGGACTTCTCAGTTCACGTAATTTTTTTTCAAAGTTCTGACTAGAAATTTGGAGTCTTGATGAAGATTTTATTGAACGAGAAGCGCGCCGAGTTGGGGTAGCTATTTATTTTTCACCAAAAATCGTTGTGCGATGAGTATCTACGCCGTTTTTTGCTGAAAAATATTCATTGAGCTATACTTCTACGGAGTTGGTGCGACAGCCAATAGCGATCCATATATAGTAGACTGAAAAGTTTTGAAGCGTATGAATAAATTATGAGACGAAGGCACATCACGATTTCGAAAATAGTTTCAATTCCATATACTAGTATGGATATCACAAATCATGCTAAGGTGGAAAATATCGCTTGTTTGCTATAAGGACGGCATGACTCATAAATCAAAAATTTGAGGAAATTACTCTAAAGTTTTCAATTGAATTTTGAAATTTTATAGTAACTTCTGTATATCTACATACCTCAAACTTTGTTTGGATTATGACACTCAATGAAGTTAACCGAATACAATGATTACACTACCTAACAAATTGTCAACTCTTGATTTTATCTGAGGTCGCACCTTGTGCTTATACTATACAGCAGAAAACAAAGGTTTCGACAATGAATTTAGGTGTTTACGGTAACTTGCCAGTACTAAATTTTTACCAAAATAATTTGTTTAAAGCCTGCTAACGAAAATTAAAAAAGCAAAATCCCTTTGGGTTTGGCTTATTTCTGGGATTTCAAGCTTTGGTGTATTGGAAGACTTATTGTAGAATTGTATGGCAATCACCTTTGTGGTACATTTTACGCTATTATGTCCTTGAGTTATGAGCAAACTTTACCTTTCCCACAAAAGACAAAAAGTTACCAACTATTCACAAATAAGTGGGTTAAAAAGTTCCACAGATATGTTACCCGTCGTTTTTTACATAAAACTGCAGAAAACATTTTACATGAAGCAACTTTTCCATTCCGGTTTACTGACAGAATGTGCAAAAGGTTGAAATATCTTTATTTACGAGCCCAAATTTGGTACGGAATGACGGCAAAATAATTTTATCTAATCCGACCAAAGTGTTACATTTGACGCCTTTAATTACGTTAGATAATTAAAGTAAAAGCAGTCGCCGCAGCTGAGTGGGTTCGTGCGTGACTACCATTTGGAAGTGCGCAGATTCGAGTCTCCGTGCATGAAACCCCAAATGATAGAAAGAGTTTTTCTTATAGCAGCCGCCCCTCAGCAGGTAATGGCATAAAAAATATTCACATAAAAACCATCGGCCGTTCGAAGGCTGCATACAACTTTTGGTCTCTCCTTTTTTGGAAAGCATCCAGGCGCACTCCATAAATAAGAGGGGGAGCTTGGCCAAACACCCAACGATGTTTGTATATACTAACATATATACGAGTATATATGTAAATAGGACATAGAAAGTTTAATGTAGATAATTCGGAAGAAAATTTCAAAGGCATGTGAAGTAATGATTTAATGACTTGAAACCTATGATTAAAAATGCTTTAACAGCCTGCCTATAAGTATTGAAGCAATCATATAAAACGGAGTTGAAAATTAAATTTAAAAAATATTTTCCTTAATACTCAATATTAATATAATTAAATAGAATTGAGAATATCAATTTTTCACTCAACTAGTTTTGCTCTTAATTGCGGTTAAGGTTAAGGTTTGCAGCTTTTCGCTTCGATCATAATTCAGTCGACAGGTGCCCATAAACGTTCAATGTGTATGCGTATGCATGGCAATAAAAACTAGCAGACGGCAAGGCGTCATTAAATCGACCTGAAGAATATAAAGTTTGAGCCAATACCGCAAGACTATCAAATGTAGCGTGCAAATGTGTGAGATATTAACATTAAATTTTCGCATTTTTACCATCAGGCATAGATTTGTGCATACAGATATATGTACTATGTACATACTTTCCATTTCCCTTTTCATCTAATTATATGCTTTCATTCACCCGTGCGAGCGTGAGTGGGTGTATGCTGTGCTATGTTATGTTTTTTTTTTTTACCTTTTTTTGTTGTATGGTAAAAACTATAAAAAGCACGCTCGTTATTTTTTAGTGAATATGTATGTATAGGTATGTATGAGTATGTAAATATGTTTGTGCATAATTTTATTTGGCTATTTCACCAGGATTCATATGTCAATCAAGTGTCAATGTCATTCAGTAAAATAACAGCGATGGTGACAACAGGCCCGCTGAAAGCGACGAACAACAGCATTAGAGGAAGGTGCCGATAATGGCACTACGGAAGATGCTTAGCAGACAGAAAACAAACAAAATAAACTATAGGGTGTTCCATTAAAAACATATATTATTAATTTATGGCTATTATTTTGTATCGGTCGCATAATGCTGTTATTTGACAGATGTGAATGTTGAGATTTAGCCCCTGACCATTTACACGGATTATTTCGGCGCAGAGGCGTCAATAACGCGCGATGTGAATTGACCACCAAAATCATTGGATTCTAGGAAATTGTTTTTAATGAAAGATGTATTCCAATAATTAAGAAATAATTCCTGAACTGATAAGTGAGATACGACGCGCTTTTTATTGAGCCTTCACTATGCCAAAATCTCTTTCGGAGTGATTAGAAAATTATTCGTAAAATAAAGCCCTCTTTTTTAACTAACAACCTTTACCCACCTGCCATCAGGACTCGCAAACCTCTCTATTTATCGCTAGCGAAGCTTTATAAACCGAAGCTAAAATAAACAAAGATAATATCAAAATATTCACAAATAGGAATTCGGAGCAAAAGAGCTTATGACTCACCTATTGCCTACGTGAAAAACCGGTTAGAGCTTTGTCGGATATAGTGTTTTCTATACAAGGTGGCACAAAATTAATCTCCCCATCGGAGGATTTATGCATTTTACAATGGCGCAGTACGTCAATCACATCTGACATTTTTAAACTAGACAGCAAAGGTATGCAAAAAGACAAGACAAGGGAGAGCGTAAAGTTCAAAATAAAGATTTCCATCACTGAAAATCATTTTTTGTTTTTTTTTTTTAATCAAAAATGTATTCGAACATTCCACATTCATTATTATATACACCCTGAGTTTTCAAATAAATGATTTTTTATTCACAGAATGGACGACCTTAATGTGGAACTCTATATACATATATGTATATATTTATTTTATATGTGTTTATTTATTCTATATATATTATTCTATATATAAATTCTAGTTAGGGTGATTTATATGATGTAAACTATTTAGACAAATTAATTTTCGAACCACTGTCTAATGTTTATATCGATGGTTTCAAGACCTTGACAAAAAATCGTACATATTTTTTTCTGAAAAGACATATTTTTTTCTAGCCTTAAAAATTTTAATTTGATTAGTATTCTTTCGTTTTTTTTTTAGTTCGCCCAGAAAAAAATTATCAGAATTAAAACTCTTTCCAATTTCGTGAAACAAATTTCCATAACAACCAAGTATTGTGAGGCAATTTAAATAAAAAGAAAATATGTGCAATTCGATATTTTATTTTAGGTTTTTACCTACGAATATTTTAAGTTTTTTCAGTTCTTTTTTCAGTTCACAGATAAAATCCACGTCAATTCGGGGGCATTTGCTTGTTAATCCAACTAATTGAAAAAGAAGATTGAAATGCAAAACAGCCATAGACATAATGGACTAAGCAGAATCACACCTTAAGCATTGTACCTCATATTACACATAAATTCCAAACAATTTTTGTCTTTAGTTTTTTTTTTTTTGTCGGGACTAGCTAGTACAGCACTCAGACCACATTATGACCATTGTACTGCACTCGGTTTCCTCTTTCGTTTTCTTTAAATCTACCCGACCTCCGAAGAAATCGGAGTAGATCTTGTGGTGCCAAAGAGCCAAGGAGATCGCTTCTTAACACATCAGCGCCAAAGACCTCACGCTTGATTCGAGCAAAGGCCGGGCAGATGCACAGAAAGTGATCCGCCGTTAGTTAACAATATTTTTCTTTGTAATAGTCGCAATGGAAACTTAAAATAAAAACATATATAAAAAAAGTAATTTTTTCAGTGAATTGAAAAACGTATCTCCACATTTAGCCACTGTGAGTAATGCTAGTAAGTTCCAACGTGGCTGTGGATAATAATTGAGAAATAATTTTAGTGTCTGTGGTGTGACCAATATCCGACACTTCAACCTAAACGATCTTTTGTGCACTAGTACCTGTTTTAAAAGTAGTTAATACTAGTCCTATTGACTAGCACTACAACCATTAAATGTATTACTCGTACATAAGGTTCCATTTAACCTAGATGCTCCCTGCTTCCAACTGGAAATTAGCTGAAAGCCAAATTCTTTCTTCAACAGGAGTATTCTTGATTTCATTCGGACCCATTTGATCTCGATGAAAGATATGCAGTCTTTCCTTAGCCTAGGCAATACAGTTACACAAGATATGCTCTGTGGTTTCATCATCCTCCAGACATAGTCGAAACTCTGTCTCACTCCCAATGTGAATTTTTGAGAGATGTCACGCATGTTATGCCGTCGAAGACGAATGCTTCTTGTCCAAGACAATGCGAACTCTCACGTATCGGCACACAGCTTTTGAGCAATCAAAAGATCGAATGTATGGATCATAAGCCCTTTGGCCTTGATCTGTTACCTAATAATTTCTTTTTGTTCCCGAACATTAAAAATAAAATGAGAGCTCAACGTTTTTCAACGCCTTAGGAAGCTGTAGAAAATCGATTTTCGTTATTATGTATTTGTGTTTTCATTATTGGGTGCGAAATACAAAAGCAACCTTGGCAAGGGAAGGCCCAGAGGGCATTTCCCTAGTCTCCTACGCCCAGGACTGGCGATAATGGCGTCGGGCATTGATGACCTTTACACCAAAGTAACCGATTACCTCACTTGACTTTCTTTTTAATGCGACTAATCTACAACTTTCCTCCACTAAGACCAGGGTCTGGGAGGTCTAACTGCAACTCAAGGTCAAAGTCGATGATACATCAATACCGACTGTTAACAACCCCAAAATTTTGGGAGTTACCTTCGACAGTTTGCAACATGGTCCACAAATCGTTAACCGGCAGTACTTGAGGCAAAGACAAAGAAATGTTGTTGGCGACATTTAAGCAATTAGCTGGCCGGTTCTAAATTACGCTGCGTCTGTCTGGTTGTCTCGAACTAGTGATACGCAGTGGAAAAAGCTTCAGACAGGCCAAGACACTGCTATTCAGATAGCGACGGGATGCCTCATGATGTCTCCACTACAACACGAAGCACATATGCTCCCAGTGAAGGAACACAATAAACTGGTCAGCAAGTAGTTTCTGCTAGGGTACTACCGCAGGTCTCACCCATGTAGACACCTGCTTGAGCTTGAGCTGCATCCCAGACACGTCAGGAGACATCTCCTCAATTACGCCGACGAATCCAAGACAAAACAAATCGATAACTACTGGACCGGACAGTGTTTAAACAGACTATACACGACATTCATCGAGAGACACTTACCACCTTCTTAAGCTCTCGACCCCCGAAAGCCGTCATCGGAGTCCAACCACCACCCATTGCAGACGAAGAACTCCAACTTCCACGAAAGTCCCGCGTAACCTTGACACAATTACGTTCTGGATATTGTAGCAGGTTAAACTCCTACCTATCCAGAATTGTCCCCGACATACTAAACATATGTCCAGGATGTGAAGGCACCCCGCATAACACTAACTACCTTTTCACATGCCCCATCAAGCCCACTCATCTGACACCACTTTCTCTCTGGACCCAACCTGTCGAAACAGCAAGTTTCCTGGGCCTACCGTTAGGTAAGCTAGACGAAATTGACCGATAATTGATCTACATAACACTATCACTGGGTTAAGTATGTTGCTAAAACAACAACAACGGCGAGTTCTTGCATACGGCTGTGAATGCTGTACCATGACTTCTAAGGATGAATCGTGTTGCGCTAAAAGTGTTGCGAAGGGTGTTTGATCCGCTACGACAGCAAGATGGTATCTACCGGATACACTATAATGAAAAATTGCTGCAGCCATGTAATGGCGAGGATATCGTGAAATACGTCAACTCCCAAAGACTGCGATGATTAAGTCATATTACGCGTATGAGAGTTGACCGTTCCCAGAAACCAATCGTGTCATACAAACCCGTATCGCCTAAAGCACGAAGATCTGAGGACACTAAGCGTTAGAAATTGAGAAACTGTTCCCGAAGATCGAGATGCATGGAAGCGAATCGTGAATGAAGCTAAAGCTCACCCCGAGCTGTAAAGCTGTCCGATGATGCTGATAGTTCAATAAAGCCCATATAAATTCAGTTGTTTGCAGAAAGTTTTTTGTATGCAGTAAGCCTATGAAAGTTTAGTATAACAATGTGCATGTTTGAAGTTGCTACAAAATAGCCGTTGACTTTTTAAAAAAATTTTGCTTGACAGTGCTACACAAAATCTCCATATAGCAAATGAATGGCATTGTTGTTTTATGTGGAGAAAATAGTGAAAATATTTAGTGCTATCGTTTTGCCATGGGGTGTATATTTATTTCCATACATTCACATTTATGAAAAAAAAACATTTAGCAACTATTAATTTTCCTTTTATTCTATGCTTAATTGTATTAATTTTTGTAATTCATTAAACACGTCAGGTCAAGCCTGACATCGATTATTTTTAATATCAATGAGAATTTAAATATTTACATATTAAAATAATCGAGCGATACAAATACCCGCAACCGTCAAGAACCTTAGCAGCATTGAACTTGGAATTAATAACTGAGCCGGTAAACAGTAAACAGCTCGTGGATCAGACTTCGTAGTATAAAAATGCAAAATTTTCTCAATTTATAAGCAGTGTAAGTACGCTAAGACAACAAGTGACATTAAATGATCGTAAAATTGTGAGTAATAAAAACTTCGATATCAGAAGCGGATAAACACAGCTGTAGATAGGGATTTAAAATTTAAAAACTAAAAAAATAAAATAATAAAAATTTGGCGAAGGAAAATGCAGAGTTTCTATGAAAACAAGAATGTGTTCATTACTGGCGGCAGTGGTCTTCTTGGGAGGGGTAAGTGCACTACATAGCATGTGCAAACATGATTTCATCACAGTTACATATGTATTTTGACACTTTCACTTCATCTGCTCCATTGATTGCACTGGCCGTCCAAAAATTAACTTTAAATTTGTCACAAGCATTTTTTTTTTTTTGACTTTTTATTTTATTTTGAATCCCTAAGCCAGGTATAAAAAGTATTAGGCATCTATATTTTTTTTAACAGGAACTTTATAAAGTAAAAAGTTTAGATGATTGGCGTGTACACCCTTTTTGGGTGTTTAGCCGACCTCCTCCTCCTATTTGTGGTGTGCGTCTTGATGTTGTTCCACAAATGGAGGGACCTACAGTTTCAAGCCAACTCCGAACGGCAGATATTTTATATGAGGAGCTTTTTCAAGGCAGCAATACATTCGGTAGTCACGCACCAACCCATTCGGCCACGGCGGCCTACTTCAACTACTTATACAAAATATGTTTTTTAAAACTAAAAATAATGATTTTCAGGAGTATTTGACTTGAGGCTGGTCTATAAAATCTCACAAATTACCAGGACTCCTTTTGCCTGGTATCATTTTTTAATGCTGAAAATATCCTAATGCAACCGTGAGCCTGGGAGTACAAAAATCCCTATTTTGAGTGGCATATTACAGATCAGCTCTTTGTAGTTACTTGCTTTAAAGAAACCTAAAAACACTTTGCGCAACATTTTAAAAGTTTTTAAGAGCAAATTTCTTTAACGGGCTTCACTTTTTTTTCAAAATTTGTTATCTTTAAACGATTCCTTGATATGAGCTCCGACGGCAACAAAAATAATCACGATAAGCAAGTACTGAAAAAATTGAAGTGTTAAATAAATTTCTTCACAATAATTATATTGTTTGTCGAAGTGTTGAAGAGAGTACTAAATCTAGTCCTAAGACTTTTTGGCACTACATTAAATCTAAGAAATGCTATTGTTGTGATCCATCTTCTATTTGTTTTGATGGTAAATCTGCCATTAGAAGCAGTCAATCTTTTTGCAGAATTTTTTCAATCTTATTTTGTTCAGAATGATAGGGATTCAGATTCTTATCGCTTTTTAGACAGGTCTTTAAATCAATCTTCAACTATGAATTTTTGACAGATGATGATGTCGATGAGGTTATATTAAGCTTAAAACGCTCCTCACAGACTGTTATCGAGTGAGTGAGTTTGTTTCACCTAATAATATTAAATAAATCATTATTTTTCTGGAATTTTCTGGAATTGTCATCGATGAGTGGAAACTACCAAGTGTATCCTCGATTTTTAAAAGCGGCAATAAGAATGAAGTACCTAAGTAATTATCGACGCTTTCGATCTGTTGCAAGGGACAACATGATGCAGTTCGACGCTACGTAAGCTAATATTAGCGGAAAAAGTAGTAAAATCATAACTAGCTGTCACAAAAAGTCTGTGGGTGACAGTGAAAAAAATTCTGTCATGAGGGTGTGGTAATAATTAGCATACAGAGTCCGTGAGGCAAAAACTTTGTCGATCAGTGTTATTCATAGATTTCAACCGGTTTTGAGTTCGATAACCCGATCCAGTTTTATGTTCACTTGCGTGACAAACTGATAACAATTGAAAATAAACAGGTATTCAACGACAAGTTTCTTTTAAATAACCAAAATAAAATTTTATGAAATCAATACAAATTTTTACTCGTTATATTATTATATATTATGGCTTTACTATTCTAACATTTTCGTCACTTTTCTTCACAAGCGATTAGATTTCCGCGACTTACTCATCGGCCAGTGTGTGGATCTGCTTCGCGACGTGCTCAGAGTAGGTCAAAGAAAATTGTTTTAAGATTGCCAGAATAACATAATTGGCTAGCCAGAGAAATTATTATGTAACGAAGCCTGATGGCAGTTCTGATCCAATCACATCGGTTCATTAACCAACGTAGCATAACATGCACCAAGGATCTAAGCATATCTTCATTTTTAGCCCACAAAAGTCGATAAACACAGCTATATAGTGTGCTTCGTTCAAACTCCATTTCCGGTAGTATTTAAAAAAGGCTAGTAATGCCACTACGCTAAGATCTGTAAAAATTTTTCACTAATACGCCTGCTTCTTGCTTTGTTTGGTTTTTGATTGGGGAAGGATTTTTACGTGGTCTCAAATCTGGATTGTTGCGCTGCCTTACGTTAGCTCGCTGTCGAGCGAATGTTCGGAAGCTACCCACAGGATACTTGGCCTAGAAGTTGTGAGCTGAACTGGACTTTCCCCACTTGTGTGCACTCCTACTTAATCACTCAAGTACAATTTTTTATAAGAGCCTAATTCTGCCTTTTCCACACTGGATAAAGAAGCAAAGCGAATTGGTCTAGTGCTGAACGAGGACAAAACGAAGTACCTCCAGTCATCAAACAAATAGTCGGCGCACCTACGTATCGGCACCCATGTCACTGTTGACTGTTATGATTTTGAGGTTGTAAAAAACTTCGTTTGTTTAGGAACCCGCACTAACACCAATAACAATGTCAGCCTTCAAATCCAACGGAGAATCTCTGTTGCTAACAACTGATACTTTGAGCTAAGTAGGCAATTGAGTGTTAAAGTCCCGACGAACAAACTTAACACTTTATAAGGCTCTCATCATGCCTCAAGATTTTTGGACCTTTGCACGTTGACGACAGCGGATATCCTAGGAGATGGAATAATGAGCTGGTTGAGCTTTACGACGACATAGACATAGCGCAGCGAATAAAGATCCAGCAGTTCCGTTAGTTGTGCCATTTTGCACGAATGAATGCAAATGCTCCAGCTTTGAAAGTATTCAATAAGGTACCAGCTGTTGGTAGGAGAGGAAGAGAACGATCCCCTTTACGTGTGTCCAATTGCCGCCGGTTAGCATAAGAATGAAATGACTGGCGCGCTTTGTTAAACTCGGCCAAAATCGCTTAAGCGGTTATAGCGCCAATCAAGAAGAAGTGGGCAAGAAGCTTCTGCAAGCTAATCTGCGAGTTTAGATATTGAGATCAATTATTTCCAAACCAACATCAATGGGCAACATTTTTCAAAGTTATCCGAGCATAAAAAGATTAAGGGGTTAGGGGTAGTCAGAAGCCCGAAACAATGAGGATTTTCAAAAAAATTTTTCTGTTTTTTGATAGTTTTACAAAAATAATTAATACATTAATATTAATATTAATTAATTAATACATCATTTTTCGACTTGACTTTAGCAAAATTTCAAAAAAATTAATAATTGTAAAAGTTATCGCTGTTTGTGTGGAGCCCGTTTCTCCAGAAGTCGCTTGCGGTGATCTTCATAAGTCCTTGGAGATTCACCTAAAATCAATCGGACAAGAGAAATTAGTTTTATTAATAGATAATCTTGTGCCTGATCGAAGCTGTTTTTCAGAATTAACAATATGGCGGCCTCAGGGAATATTTTTCAGGTTTTCGAGAAAAAACCGACAATTAATTATTAAAAAAAATCGAAATTTTTGAAAAAAAAATCCTTCGGTCAGGCACGAGTTTTTTATATTTTTCAAAAGCAGTGTAAATTTTATTGAAATCTACCAAGCGGTTTTAAGTTACAGTGATCACCAGTTCAAAAAACATAGTTTTGAGAAAAACGCATTAAAAGTTTTACTATCAATAATTGAAGACTTAAACGAATTATTTAATTACCTACACAGTGTCATCTATTCCTGGGCCATATAATAGTTCTTCAGCCGTTATAGCAGCTTCCAAAATCCCAATTTGCTGTTGCCTACGTTGCATACTATCATACATTCATAACAATAAAACCCGAGAAGTCGGTTGCTTGAAGCTGCTGCTAGCTACTTGCTCTCGAACACTCCGGAGGGCCCGAGCGCCCTTTGTTAATTGTTGAATAACTCGAAAAATATTTGTCGGATTCACTTCAAGAAAAAACTACTTTAAGAAAAAAATATATATTTTTTTGAAAATACTGACTACCCCTAACCCCTCAATTTAATTCTGCATATGCACGTATGATACTGGCTAACAGTCAGGAAAGCAAGCTGTTGGTGTCAGAAGAAGCGATGGAATCACACCGATATTAGAAGAGAAAATTCGATGTCAACTCTTTTTCACCTTCACAAATTCGCCGGCAGAAAAAGTGAGTTTGATGACACCTTGAAAGACTCAGCCTCGTTTCTTCGGCATAATAACTTCGAGGTTTCACAATCATCACGTTTGATTCAAAGGTCATTTGGTACGGCTAAGGCCCGTCTTCCGGTTTATCCTAGTCGAAAGCTGTCTTAATAATTCCTAGCAGCTTTTTTAGCCTCTTTTTCTGTCGTCATTCGCCATCGAAGTCTGAATTATACTTCACTCACTTTAAGTTAATCACGTCGACGACACTAATATGCAGGAATCGGCTCAAGAAAGCCCAACGAACATAGAGCGTGTTTAAGAAAAAAATTTCGGATCTGTTTAATTTTTTTATGTACATTTCATGGCTTGGTTTCCAAATGAGAACTTACTCGTAAAAATCACGCCAAGACCCTTAAATTTGTCCAAACTTTGCAATAAAGAATGAGAAAATGAGAGAGTAACTTTCGCTGCTAAAACTTAGGAGATTAGAAAGAGAGACAGACCAATGATGATTTTTTCGTATATTCTTTATTAAGTCAGCAAATCAGCTGACTCATTGAATTTCGCTTAGAGCCGATTAACTGTTTGCTTTTCGTCACATACTTGTATTCTATACATCATATCACACACTGGCATATAACTCCTAATATAAGCACACCCATGAATATAACTTTGCTCATTTTAAGCGAACTAACATCGTTCATTTAAAATTAACATTCATTTGCCAAATATCGTATTTTAATATGTTTTTAATTTCTTTTATTTTACTTTTGTAGTACTGATCGAAAACTTACTTCGCAAAACTGAGGTGAAATGCATTTATATGCTAATTCGTGCTAAACAAGGACGCACTGCCGATGAGCGAATAAAGGAAATTCTCGTGGGTCCGGTAGGAAGAAAGATAAATTATGTTCAAAAAGTACTCGGAATTTTAAAATAAAATGAAAACAGTTCCTTCAAAGTAATCTCGATGATAACCAAAACATTTTCCAATTCTCCTAATCATCTTAAAACTCGAATTCTGAAGTGCCTTCACCTCCTTTTGTAAACTCTCCCTAATCGTTTCAATCATTCACTTTCCACAAAGTGGTAATTTGATTCTTGTGGCTGACAGGCTTAACGTCAAAATATTTTTGGTTAAATAGTCGCGTACAAGGTGAGATGTGGGAGACGCTGAAGAAGAACCGCGACTTACTTCTCTACATTTCAGGCCACTTGCATCGAATATTCTCCCTTAAATGCTTAGGTGCACTCACAAAATACTTGTAATTTACTTTTTGGCTTAGCGGTGGAAACACAGACTGAACCACAACCTGGCAATCAAAGTAAGAGGACAATAAACCATTGATTTTAGATTGACTTTATCGTGGTTTTTTAGAGTTTTGGCTGATTTAAGAAGCTCCATTCCGATAATTCGTGGCTTGTTTTTTGATGCCCTATTTATACACTTATGTCTTGTTACCACTATTAATTCCTTCCATAAGATTTTGGCCTAACGAAATCATTTCTGACAGCGATGCTATTCAAAAAGTTCAACACTTTCCTCACAAGCCGGCACTCAGCTTGTCTCATTCACACAAACATTGTTCATAATGCTCTGCATCGATCGAGTCAGACACCAATACCGACTCTGATCTTCCTGATACTTACATGACAATATTCGAGTAAATTTTTCTTAATTTTTTTTATAACTCCACCAAAGTGGTTGGTTTGTTAGCGTAGACTGAAGACTGGGCATAGCATGAAAGTAAATAGCTGGGAGGTGCCAAGATGTATAAACGCGGCAGCCAAGTGATAAACGTTCCCCGTTACATAGCCCAGTGGTATAATGCTTATTTTCCAACGTAAGCTTCTAAGGCAAATAAGGCGATTTTGTCCACCTTTGGCCACAAACAGGAGGTGAACAAGGCTTTAAATCGAAGACTATTGGCGGTAATGGCATTTCGAACGAAATAAGATCCCCTGATGCCTTCATACCATAAAACGTGGACAATATTCGTAATACAAATTTTTCTTGTTGAGATAGCCACTGAGCCAAAAATGAGCTTAGTCCGAGAAGATGATATCTCGGCCAAAATCCATATCTGCTAGGCGCAATTTCGATAATATATTTTTAATAACTTATACGCGCTCGGCAAGAATGATTAATGATGAAATGTCAAACCTTAACGATTATTTTAACAGCTGGATACCATCGATAACTTTAACAGTCGCTGAAACATAACAACTGAAAAAACTATCATTGCCATCTGGTCACAGTTTGGGTGCTCAATATTATCGAGCTCCCCATAGGCTAATATTCTATGACGTTTTGTTAAAGTCGCAAAATTCAGCCATTACCAACCAAAAATTTTCTTAAAAAGCTATTATAAGAGTCATAATTCCACGCTCCTTCTATTTTTAAATACCATTTGACGGTGAAATTCTAACGGTGAGTTCAATTTAAATTCATTATATTCGTCGTTTACTATCGTAGTGGTCATGCTGGTGATTCATGCTGGTATCCCACAGATTCGAACAGTACTTATTTTCGACAATATTCAGTAAGGCGAGTGTCAGAAGTGCACGTTTATCATTTGCGGACTCGCCATTTGTGTAGTAAGCTATTGTGTAATAAGCTATTAGTTTATTGGTTTTTAATAGAATTCTGTGAAAAATTGGTATTGGCAAGGGGAAAATTAAAAAAAAAAACATACAAAAAAATTGTAGAATGAAGGCCAAACCTATCGACAAATAGAAATAAAAACAGGCAGGGCATGGACAAAATACCGAAACTATAACTTCAGCTGGGCGTCTTTGTTAATTAACAGAAAGGGGAAAACGCAGTATTTTTGGGCTGATGAATAAAAAAGGCGTTATAAGGCCGTCACATTGTGTCCGTTATGGCAACACATTTGATTGGCAGCAAAATAGATTATGTGAATTTGAGTCGAAGGGCCCACATACGTTGCGTACGCCATGTCAAAATGCACAAAAACAGGCAGCTTTCTACTTTTGTGTGGCCAAAATGATAACTTTTTAAAGAAGAACAATTTTGTATCCCGCAAATTTTTGTCGATGGTGTTTCTTATTACATTTTGTTAAATTAAATACAGAAAATGAATGGAATTTAGATTACTACAATCAATTCAAATGCACCCTTTAGGCTAGGCGTAACCAAATTGGCCTAAAATGTGCGTCCCGATCACGAAGTTATGGTCGCACGCATCGTCTAAAACTACCATAAATTCTAATAAAACTCAATTTTGTTTCAATAAGCATTCATTTTATAATATATTTCAAAACCAATAAAAACCTGTTTATACACACCGAAATATAATCGAATTTTGGTTTATATGCGGCAATACTTTTAATTGTGGCCCCACGGCACGTTTTAAAACTCACATCATTCAACTGCGTTGCCGCAACGAACGCAACGTTTCCATTGTGACAGCCCTACTTGTGCTTCAACTGCCACAAGAGTCTTAAGAAAAGCCGTCTTCCTGGAAGAGTTACTGTGGAAACCATTAATTTCCCTAATAAATAGGCAAAAACACATTGCTCTCGCAAATGATCTTCTAGACAGGCCTCTAGAATTTTGTAAAAGTTTATTTCTTCGGATGATAGCAAGTTACGCATTTTTGGTATCAAAGAAAAAAAAAATTATTTAGAGGGAATCTGGCGCAGCGCTGAATAAAGAAAATTTATTACCAACGGTGAAACATGGTGTTGGAAGGGTGATGGTATGGGTGTGTATGGCAGCGGGTGGCGTGAGAAAATTGTAGCTTATTGATTCAACAGACAATAAGTTTTCTTATTCAGATATTTTAAAACAGCATTTAAAGTAAGACGCTGATATCCTAGTGTTGTCAAATGATAACTGCTTCCAACCAGACAAGAACCTCTAGCGTACAACTTACATCAATTAAAGTTATAGCTTCTCAATAATGTCTCCAACCTTTTGCCAACCTCTCCACAAACGCCAAATGTAAACCCTAATGAACACTTATGGGTACTTCTGGAAAGAAATATAAGTAAACACTAAATTACAAGCAAAAAGGTCTGGACAGATGTTATGTGGAAGGAGTGGGGGAGATTAGCGTCAAAGTGATTATAAAATTGGTAAACTCTATGCCTTATAGAATTAGAGAAGACTTAAAAAACCTGACTACCCAACAAGCTACTGAAAATGTGGATTTTTTTGAGAGTTGTTTCAATATTTTAAATTTTATTTAAATGAGTGTAGACTTTAGGGCTTTTTTCATTTTTGTGTTTCAAATAAAATCGATTATTTATTTGCTATGTTACATATATTTATATATGTCGTTATAGTTAGTTACAAAAAAAAAGAAAAAATTAATTTCCAACACTTAAAGGGCAGATTAGTTGCAAATTGACAGTCAGCAGTCAATACTGTTTTAAAAGGTTTTTCTTCACAGAAATTGGTTTGATGGAATATTTTTCTGTTATTGTTGTTGTTGTAGCAGCATAAACAACATTCATATACGAGGAATGCTGCGGAAGTGACAATGCGTCCGACTGTCGTGGTGGAATATTTTAGTGTTTTTTTTTTTGTTTTAATTATTACTAAAGATATGAAGAAAAGGCAAAGAGAAGCAATAGTTAATTTAATTGCCAACTTGCTGCTAGTAATAGACAGTGGATTTCCGTAAGCGACGTCTACTGCGATTGCAAGAAATTATGGCAGCAATGCAAGCAAAGTTCAATATTACATTTTATAATAAGCAATAAATGGCTGGTCTATGGACGCACACTTTTTGCTGTAGTATGAATGCATAATTAATAATATCTAATACAAGTTTTAATATAATTATGTCTACAAAACTCTTTTCTTTGCCAAAGTACATTTTATATTAGTTTTTACTCTGATGTTTCTCTTTACATTCGTAATAACAATTATCGATAACACAGGAAACACAGGGTTGCATATCAAAAAGTATCGTTATTACTTAGGATTATTTTATAATCTCAGATTTTTGGAGAGAAATTTTGTATGGGAAATCGCGGCTTTTAGTTACGGATGTTGAGTTAAGCGCGAAAAAGTACATCATCTACTTATATGTGAACGTATTATAAGATTATTTTACAACCTCGGATTTCGGGTGACAAATCTTGTAATCTTTTTAATAACGGATTGGGAGTTAAGCTCGCAAAAGTAGGTAATCTATTGTAGTTGTATGTATATCCACTATCTGACAGATTACGCTCAAAAGTGACTTTTAAATGATTGGCAGTTATGATTCTGACAGTTAATTTAAATGAGAAATTCTGGTTACTTTTTGAACAAAAGATATATATAACAATAGTGCTTATATAATTAAGTCACTTTGACTTTTTACAATATTCTCAAACTAAATTTTATTAATTAATTTTTATAAAAATGTAGTTAATTGCATGACAAAAGTCTTACAAATCTGTTTGGTTGATTTATTGAAACAGACTGAAAAAGAATGCACATTTGAAGTGCTTAAGAAAAAGGAATATAAACTAGAATGGAAAAAACAGTGATGGGAAGTGTTGCCACATGTATATATTTTCAACACAATCAAAAGATTCAAGCTTTGTGCAGAATTATTTCGGAAGCGCATATTCGAACGTATGTAGAAGGAAATGCGCAAGACCGCTTGCCTTTATTATATTATACTAAAATTGAATAGGCTCTAAAATTGCGTATACAGAATTTTTCTAAAAAGTCTGAATAGGTTAGGTTAGGTTAGCCTGGTTGGCATTAAGCCACGCATAGACCTTTTCGTCCCTAGCGATACCAGATGGAGACCGACCTCTATGAATTCTGAAAGTAGACATCATGTAGAATGCCAACGCTTTTGACGAATCTAAGCAGAGCTGGGAGATTCGCTTTTGAGACGCCCTGCAGACTCTTAAAGAGTGGGTCTTAGAGGCATTTGAAACTCGTTTTTAATACTGCTGGACAAACGCACAGAAGATATTAACATTTTTTTCCGATAGTCAAGCCGCTATCAAGGCTCTGATGACGCCATGTTGCAGATCTAAACAAGTCAACTCCTATAAGGAGTGTGCAGGTAACATTTCTCTGATCTGGGTTCCCGGACATAGGAA
This sequence comes from Anastrepha fraterculus, assembly GCA_037575425.1. Taxonomy (NCBI): domain Eukaryota; kingdom Metazoa; phylum Arthropoda; class Insecta; order Diptera; family Tephritidae; genus Anastrepha; species Anastrepha fraterculus. The sequence goes on along the minus strand of JAYXIM010010978.1, from coordinate 97,884 downwards.
CATAAGGGGAAATGAAATTGCAGATAAGCTTGCCAGGGAGGGAACTGAATTGGTCTCAGATCATCGTCATCCCCTGGCTGTTGTCGAAGGAGAATCGCACAACTTACTTCTCAAGTAAGCGCAGAAAAGATGGAGCTCCATTTCTTCATGTGCTATTGCGAAAACGCTTTGGCTCTAGTAAAGTAGACGAAGAACTCAGAAAGTTCATTCAATTTTCAAACTCGTAGCTGAGTTTGGATGATCAGCACACACGCGGAAAAGCTAGGCTAACCATTTAATACCGATTGCAGAAGCTGTGGGGACCTTTCAAAGAAGGAGACTGTTGAGCATTTTCTTTGTAAACGCCCGCACTTGGCAGCTAGACGATTATATATATGTATATATAATTGGCGCGTACACCCTTTTTGGGTGTTTCACCGAGCTCCTCCTCCTATTTGTGGTGTGCGTCTTGATGCTATTCCACAAATGGAGGGACCTACAGTTTCAAGCCGACTCCGAACGACAGATATTTTTATGAGGAGGACCGCTATTAGAAAAAACGTTTTCTTAATTTTGGTGTTTCACCGAGATTCGAACCTACGTTCTCTCTGCGAAATCCGAATTGTAGTCATGCACCAACCCATTCGGCTACGGCGGCCGCCGACCATTAGGGTCACTGAATACTTTTTTTCTCGGCTGATATATTGCGCCAACCTAAATCCCATCAATCTTCTCCATTACATCAACAGCGCTGGATGGTTGTAGATATCTGCCTGTTGGAGGTCTTATAATGGTATCAATAAGGCGTTTTAGTGCTACTTGGGGAGTGCCAGAGTGGTACTTCAACCATTTCACCTACCTTGGGTCTTTTTCTATAAGATTTTTGTTGTAAATTGAAACATAGTTTTATAAACGATTAATTACAAAATTTGACATGAAAAATATTGCAAACATTGTAAATAGTCAACTTACGTGAGCACAAGGGAGTATTATTACTCAGTTATTGTATGTGCATTCCCTCTTTAATAATAAGCTCTTCGCAAAACTAAGCCAGTTAAAACCAAGCGCTTCCACACTCATTACACCCGTACATGGCGATTGCGCACAACCGCAATTGGGCATCTCTCGTGAGGATCGCAAAATGCTAACGGAAAATGTGGATGTAGTGATCCATTGTGCAGCCACAGTACGTTTCAACGAGGAACTCCATAACGCTCTGCTTGTGAATGTAGGCGCCACTAGAGATCTACTGAAAATGGCGAAGGATATGCCGCAACTAAAAGTAATTAATTAATACTCTCAAGCAACAAAAAATGCGCACATATCTACTAATACATACGTAGATGGATAAGCAATTTTAACATTTTATTTAATTTTTAGGCTTTCATACACATTTCAACTGCGTTTGCAAACTGTGTTTTGCCCCACATAGAGGAAAAATTCTATCCGCAGCTTCTTGGCATCGACGCCAGCAAAGCACTCGACCTCGCCGAATTACTCGGTCCGGAGCTAACAAACGATTTGACTACAAAATTAGTGCGAAAATTTCCCAATACCTACACTTTTACTAAGTCACTCGCTGAAGAGCTGATTCGCAAAGAAGCCAAAACGCTGCCAATTTGCATTTTGCGCCCCAGCATCAGTAGATATATTTTCCAATAGATTGGCGTATATAAATAATTTGGTAATACTTTTAATGTTTATTTTTTTATTTTGTAGTTACCCCTACTTATGCCGAACCAATACGTGGGTGGATGGATAATTCCTTTGGGGTAATGGGCACCTTGATGGCTCTAGCGCTTGGTTCACTACGAGTTCTAAGTTTACATAGTAATATTGTGGCCTTGCTGGTACCAGTGGACTTTTGTGCGAATTTGATTTTGGCATGCGGCTACAAAGTAGGTCAGCTCGAAAATGCCGAGAAGGAAAAAACGTATGCAAACTATTTGTTTTAGAGTTACTGTAAAAAGTTATGATGATTTCTGGTTTATCTCGCTTTTAGTGAACCCACAATTTACAACTTCGTGCCAAGTGCGAGTAATTCCATTACATTGGGTGCTTTGACAGATTCTGCCATTCACTACGGAAAGGAACGCCCACTCTCAAACACGAATTGGTACCCGTTTTTCATAAAGGTGAATTTGCTGGAGGTGGAAACGTTTCTTGGGTTTTTCTTGCACATTATACCTGCATACATTCAGGATATATGGCGGCTCATACACGGGGAAAAAGCGAGGTAAGGGTATTACCATTTTGTTCATAAAATAGTAATTTGCAGCAGACTAAGCCACCACAACCACAATTTTCCACATTAATCGAATTTAGCTGTTCACCATCAATGCAGACGTTAACTCGAAAGAAAACAGACATAACTAAACGAGAATTCTGTAAAAGAACTCTTACAGAAAATTATAGAAATCGCGCCTTTTCATATAAGGTAATTTAGTAGATTAAGATAGTTTACGGTAGTTGCCACTCACCTCTTAAGCCTGGAAGCCCATTATGATACCACGAGTTTGGGCGTAAATTCCCCCTCTAATTTCCAATGTGATGACGCCACTACGTCTACCTAATAAACGATGAAATAATGTGGGTGTTCAGGGATTCTAAGTATGCCAGACATCCAAAGAAGTAATGGTTTTAGTGATGCCTCATTCTAAAAAGAGCGGAACAGTGGCGGAGGAAATATTCAACGCTTTTCACCTTCTCCTCGTTTTGGCAGCTGCGACAGCAGTCGTTAAAGGCAAGCCGCATAAGTTTCCCCAAGTGTTACCAATAGGCAGTGCCCGGTGGTGATGGAAAGCCGATCTAGGTGAGAGTCCTAGTTCCACGTTTATTCCTTCCAGACCAAACCTGTCTAGCTACTTCATATGCTCTGCGGTCCATCTACTGTTGGCTTGCGCGATGTAGACCAACCTGTTCCAGAGCTTGAGAATAAAGGGATGCCCACATACTGGGTAGATTTGGCAGATTCAAGATCCGTTACCCTCCTTTTCAGCTCATCTGCCATACAATTTCCAGGAATGCGTCTATGTAAAGGGACCTAGACAACGTTCGTGGTGCACCGCTTAGCCAGCTTTTTAGAATAACTATACATTTAATTACTACTTTGGAGGAAGTGCTATTGCACTGGAGATATTTAATAGCAGCTTGGCTGTCAGAGTAGATAATGATCAGCTATACCAATATGAACGAGTCCCTGACCCACAACGCAACCTCTTTTATAGCTATTAACTTGGGTTGAATGGTATAATAGTTGTTCGGTAGGCGTAAGTTTAGGTTTAGTTGCAGCTCCTCTGAGTGGATGGCGCACCCGCTTTAGTATTTAGTCTACAGCCGTCAGTGAACCTGGATAAAAGTCTTAAATGTTTAGTAATTAGTAAAGCAAATTTACTAATAATTTTGTACCCGGAATGATATCGAGTAAATATCTACATATGACTGAGAAGATACGAAATTTTCTTGTCGATTTTAGGCCAAATTTGTTGAAAGAAATATGCAACAAGTGTCTTCCTCCGAACACCTTTTGTTTGGTTGTTCGACGAAGCATTAAATTAGAGTTAAGTTGACCTCCTCGTAAATTTGTCCGCTACACAGTAACCTGATACACGTATTTACCCCAATCGCCTAACACCTATACTACCATTAAGCGGCGAATTCAGTCATAACTTGTCTTCACTCGATCGCTGTTCGAGCTGAAGTTTTGCAGCGGTCAAGAGGTTCAGTGATCGCGTGGCTATCAAAAAATGTTGATTGCAGTTGAAGTGAAGACTTGATCAGCCACAGCAATAAGGGAAGCTTATTGCTGCAAACTCTGCTTGACAAACATTGCAGTGATACCACAATTGCAAAACAATCGCAAAGACATTCACTTTTTATGTCTTACAGTGTATATAAATATTTTTAATGTGTTTTTTTTATAAGATTTTTTTTACCGTGAAATGTCACCTTGTCAACGAGTATAAACTAATATATGAATGCTAGATTAGTTTGCACAGCACTTACACTGCGTTACTTTTTTCACGTAGAATGCTCCGCCGGAATCAAAAGCAGCAGCAATTTCTTAATGCATTGCATCATTTCAAAACAAATGTATGGACCTATAATGTGGCGAATACTCAAAATTTGTGGACTTCTTTATCCGCAACGGATCAAATGAACTTCAATTTTAACGTAGATGCCATAATATGGAAAAGATATTGTCGTGATATAATATTTGGTATGCGTCGGTATTTGGCTAAAGAAGGAGACGAAACCATACCGGAAGCAACAAAACGTTTAAAAATGTGAGTATCTATACGAGTAAATTTAAGTTAAATCTCATTGCTGTCCTAACAAAAAATGTTATGTTAACAGTGAAAGGATCGGCTCAAAATATAACCTAATAGAAATGGACATTCTGTACTTAAAAATATTGGTAGTCTTTTTCACTGTCACTGTCAGATACTGAAAACGACGGACGAATTTTTGAAAATTCATTGAATTTGCTTTGAAACTTTTTACCTGAGGGTTTTGGGCCGCATATTACCAATCTGAAGTCATACATATTTTCATAATTCAAAACATATTATTAAATTTAGGCAAAACATTATAACTGTTCTTTAGGGTTGACCAAATTTGCGTAAATGAAGTAATACTGTGTACTCTCTCTTAAGCGAACACCTAAGGGACTGAAAAATTTATTCGCTTATGGTCAAGTGGAAAAAAAATAATTTTCGACAGATCTTTAACTTTTCATCAGTTTTATTTCCAAAACCAGAACGTATGTATGTACATACCACCGTAATCAAAAAGTTCCCGGAAAAGCCGCCACGGACTCTAGGGCTTTAATTCAGAGCACGGTTTTTTTTCGTTAAGACGCCACGTCTGTGATTAACATTCCTACTAAAATTTTATCGCCATTACTTGGCATTTGTAAAAGTCTACCAGTGCATGTGTTTTCGATTTTTTACAGCTTTAAAAATGGGCTTGAATTCGCAACAACGAATTTGTATTAAATTTTGCGTTAGATCTGAAATCAGTGGTGCAAAAACCTTAGACATCTTTACGGTAAAGACACTCTAAAGAAAACAACCATTTACGAGTGGCATGAACGCTTCAGAAGGAATCGAGAATCCATCGAGGATGAAGAACGTGGATGGTGGCAGACCGCCGACGTCGATAGTTAATAAATAACCACAAATGAAAATTGCCTATTAGTATCATTTTATAAATACTAAATGCAATTGTACAACGCTTCTAAAAAATAAATAGGAATCGTTAATAAAAAAACATTAAGAAACCGCAAACTAACCAGAGGACTTGAACATTGCTTATGGATCTGTTCAGGGCATTGTAGTTAATGATTTGCGTTTGCGCCATGATTTACAAGGCTAAACATTCATTCAACGCATCATTACTGTAAACCAGACGTGGATTTATGAGTACGACATGCAATCCGGACATCAGGCGAGTGATTGGAGAGCTCCGAATGAACCAAGACAAAAACAAACCACATCGTTTTCTGTCAAAAAAGAAAGCGATGACCGCGGTATTTATGAATTCTGGCGGTTTTGTACCATGCGAATTTTTGCAGGAGGTCAAAAAGTTAATTATGACTATTATTTGGGCGTTATGAGACGTTTCAGTGAAAACAAATCCTGCATTTTGCACCATGATAACGCCGCACAGAGCCTTCATTATCCATGAATTTTTGATTAAAAACGAAACGAATATCATCCAACAGCCATCGAGTTCACCTGCGATTTTCTTCTGTTTGATCGAGTTCAGAAACCTCTACGGGGAACGCCTTTTAACAGCCGGAAAACGGTTCTAATGACTTTAGCGCGAAAATATAGTTCCAGAAATGTTTCGAGATCTGGGTCAAACTCTGGCATATGTGCGTTCCAGTTGAGAATAGAGTTAGAGTTGACCGATAATATCACTTTTGAGGAATAGACTCAAATGTAAGAACATTATTTTACAACGCAAGGTATTCAAGAGGATTTAAAAAAGTCAAAAATTTTAGCTTGGCCAACTTTCATTTAATTGCAATATCTTGGAGGTGTATGCGAAGATCGGTAAGCAATTCAACTCCTTTGAGGTCGTTCTGATATAAGGAACAGTTTTCAGTTTCCTTAGAGCTAAATAAGACTCGTTATAAGTAGTCGGGTAACTTGCCTTCAATCTCATTTTCTAGTTCATCTTCAAAATAGTTAGCCAGCATTCTTAAGAAATAATTATCATTTCGGAACAAATATTTTATACAGCTTTGTTGTTTATGAGGACTGGATAATCTGAATTGATATAGTATTCTACGTCAACTTGGATCCCATTCTGAACTATGTAGATTAACAACGTTGGAGAACTGAGCAACTGCTGGTAATGGAAGCTCATAGGTACCCTGTGGGCGTTAAAGATATCTGGTTTCCCAAAGCCAGCTTTCCTCAAACAATTTCTCGCTACCTGTGGGTTCAATGGCCACCGTTAATGTATGAAATAGACGACATCTAACAATTGATAGATTTGAACAACTCCAAGACAGAGTTGTTAAGCTGTCCGCTTATGAGGAAACTAAAATGGCTTTGGTATGGGAGGGTTACTATGGAAGGGTTGTCCGGTAAAGAGAGAAAAGTGTAAAAGTTTTTAATTGCTACTGAAAAATGGTCCATTTATGAGAGGTGCCCGCTTAAGAGAGGTATCCGTAAGAGAGAGTACGAGCGCACTGTAGTCTCATTATTGGAAATAAAAGATTAAAAAAAAACCAAGCAAATAATATGAAACCAGCAGGTCACCTTTTCACAAAGAAATACAGAAAACTTTGACAAAAGCCTGAAATAAATGCAGATATTTGAGTTCATTATATTGCGTTGAAATCGCTGAATATTTATGCGACTTGACAGAGCTCTTAATTGTAGTTCAGCTATTGCGCTAAGTAGATCATAAGAATAACACAAATAGCGCCTGAAAAACTTGCTTGAATGATTTCTACTTCTGAAAGTAAAAGGTGCAATAGCTGATTTTCCAATTTTCATTCTTTTGTAGGTTTTTATTTTAAAAATTATGCTGTCATGTTGAAGAATATTACTGTTATCAATTTTATTATAACTGTCAATGGGTTGATCGGCATCCATTTGAGAACTATACCCTTCTTGAGGGCTTAAAATAAATTGGACAGTTATTGCAAATTTATTACCGTTTTGAAAATACATACTAAATTTTGAACTGGTTCGAGAATTTCTTTCAATTTCTTGGTTAGGATCATTTGGATTGTCTAAAAAAGTACATATGTATATACTTATTTTAACTTACAGAGTTTTTTTAAATAACGTATTCTGTTCTCTTTTAAGGTTGAAATTGGCTCATCAATCAATTATCGTTTTGATGTTCACTTGCCTCTTGTTATTCGCCGTTATATTAGTTAGATTTTTAATCGATCACGTTTTTTAATTGTATTTCAATTTTGAAATAAGCTGTAAAAAAATTACCCGTAAGACAAATAAAAAAACAATAACTGGCAAACATTTATGCAAAAATGTGATTGAGAGAATTTTTGAAGGGATATTTAAATAAATATTATCCAGGTTTTGAGCTCTCGGCTAACCAAATACAAACATTTCGAGCAAAATATGCATCTTTTTTTAATAAATAAGTTATTCAAAAACGAAATCGGATGATTAATTTTGCGCCACTTTGTACTGATAACACTCTTGAGTTGTGAGTATGAAAGATAAGATAATATGATATGATATGAAGAGCAAATGCCACGCCTTATAAGTACAATGTATTGCCCAGTTTCTTGTGCAGTAAAGGAGCCTAAATAAGTATCAGGTGTGCCAGATCGTGCATTATTTAAACAACTACATCCTTATCTTGTCGACGGTGGTAAGTATTGTTATTACAATGGATGGAGACACTACAGTGAACTGAAAACCAGCCAACTAACCAAGCAAGCAGCCCGGGTTAAGTACTTAAACGAGAAAGCGCTATTTTTTTTATGATTTTCTTCGCTTTAGACTTAAGAATAGCATAAGTTCACCAAAGTAATCAACTCTACGACAGTAAGAGTTTTTGAAACGGCATATAGTCATTTCCATCATGTCGAACTTGACCGTCAGACACATTATATATTTATATATATAATTGGCGCGTACACCCGCTTTTTTGGTGTTTGGCCGAGCTCTTCCTCCTATTTGTGCTGTGCGTCTTGATGTTGTTCCACAAATGGAGGAACCTACAGTTTTAAGGGGTTAGGGGTAGTCAGAATTTTCAACAAATCGATTTTGTTTTTTTGCATTTTCTTAAAGTATAATGTTTTAAAAATATTGTGTAAAAATTTGAAGTGAATCCGACAAATACTTTTCAAGTTATTCAACAATTAACAAAGGGCGCTCGGCCGCTCCGGAGCCGATAGCAAAACTTTAAATGCGTTTTTCTCAAAACTATGTTTTTCAAACTGGTGAACACTGTAACTTAAAAACCGCTACGTAGATTTAAATAAAATTTATACAGCTTTTGAAAAACATAAAAAACTTGTGCCTGATCGAAGGATTTTTTTTTTCAAAAATTTCGATTTTTTTTTAACAATTATCTGTTGGTTTTTCTTTCTAAAATCTGGAAAAAATTTTCTGAGGCCGCCATTTTGTTCATTTTGAAAAAAAAAAAAAAGCTTCGATCCGGCCCGAGATTATCTTTTAATAAAACTAATTTCTCTTGTCTGATTGGTTTTAGATGAAGCTGCAAGGACTTGTGATGTTCACCGCAAGGGAATTCTGGAGAAACGGGCTTCACACAAACAGCGATAACTTTTGCAATTATTAATTTTTTTTTTTAAATTTTGGTGAAGTCAAGTTAAAACATGATGTTTTCATGCTATGTTTTTATTTTTGTTAAATAAATTAACTAAGTAGCAAAAAAAAATTCGTGAATATCATCATTTTTTCGGGCCTCTGACTACCCCTAACCCCTTAAGCCGACTCCGAACGGCAGATATTTTTATGAGGAGCTTTTTCATGGCAGAAATACACTCGGAGGTTTGCCATTGCCTGCCGAGGGGCGACCACTATTAGAAAAAACGTTTTCTTAATTTTGGTGTTTCACCGAGATTCGAACCGACATTCTCTCTGTGAATTGCGAATGGTAGTCACGCACCAACCCATTCGTCTACGGCGGCCGCAGACATTATTACAACTGAAAAAAAAAGTCATTTAAAACATTATTTTATTTGGGCAATTGACTCAATTTATGGTCCTACAATTGGTGCTAAAGCTGATTTTGGGAAATTTTTCAACTTAGTTACGATAAAATCAAGACATTCGCCGGGACAAAACTGAAGGGGATTTCGTGGCCAACATCAGCGAAACTGAAGCTTGAAATACTGCCTAATTTTATATATAAATATATAATTAATTAGTCACTATATTTAAGAACACTGCACTTTTTTGAATTTAATTTTAATTACTGTCACGCGTGACTGCCGCATGTGACATTTTTTCCATGACGACATTTAAGTGTTTTTTGTTGCTCTTTTTGCGAAATTATATATAAACTATCCTAGTAAAAATATTCTCCAATCAACAAAAGTATTCGAAGTATTTACTTTCACATAATAACAAAACACTTTACAAAAATATTAAAAATGTATTCAGTAAGGTCTAACAAAAATTCAGAACAGGCATTTAAGAGATTAATTCAAAACTACATTACAAGTACCTTAAGTTATTTAAGATTAAAAAGGGAAGGAAAATTAAATTACCAACATAAGAAAACATTAAATTAAAAAATTATTTAAGTTGAATTTGAATTTTAACGAATTAATAATTAAAAAATAAAATAACAAACACTTCCGAAGTATTAGTTTGATATGTTGCATATAAAGTAATTTTTTACTTGTACTAGAAATACCTGTGTGGTCCCAGAAAGGTCCAAACCAAAAGAGTTGAGACATAATCTAAGTCAGAGAACAACGACAATTTCTGCAAGGAACATTCAACTGTATTCTTTCTAAAAGATCTGGGCAGTCAATTTTTCCATCAACGAGACCAATTTATCGTACTTTCCCCTTATTCTTTTTAAACAGACGTAAATAACAAACATTGCAATCGCATCATCTGCGTTGTCGCTATACACCTTTACACTATCAGATAATTGATTTTGATATACTAAATACTTTATGTATTAGATAATAAAAACTAACATTTACATTTTAGCGACAATCTACTCTCAGAGACGGGGCAGTGTAGGTGGCGGCACATTTGATATTTCAAGACATAACATTTAAGTCGGCATAGTTTGAAATGAACTTGAAATTTAAATGAAACCATCAATCAAATGTTAATAAATAAAAAAAATATTTAATGCAAAAAATCGATTTTGACGAAGGCTACTAACGATCGATATTTTCATCGATGGTGCTGCAACACTGCCAAATAGATTAGACAAACCAACAAATAACTTTTTTCAAATATAAAAATCGATGGATCGATTTGATTGATACCAAATGGAAGATTTTTCCGAAATGAATTCTAGTAGCGAACATAGTGTACCTAAATTTTGTCAAATTCGTTAACCCTTACATATGCTGATGTATGTATGTATGTATGATGTTAAAAACAGTTTTCTCTTCTGTCATGTTTTTAATTCTGCCAGCATTAAAGCTCCTGAGAACATGCAAATGTCATGTAAAAACAAAGTATCCAAATATAAATAAAAAGTCGATTTAAAAAATTTACCCGAGACTGATTTCCAAACCATGTATTTATGTATGCCCCTTCCTACAAAAAATGGCTTACAGTAATAAAGGATGCGCAAATACCAAATGCAATAAAAATATAAAGAATATCATCACATAAAATGTTCAAGCCACTTGTTTTATTTCCCAAAGGATACCCAATAGTCTTTATTAACAAATACATATAAATAACATCACAAGACAACAGTCTTTATGAGCATCCATACATACATATACAAATAAGTTTCAAAGTAAGTGGAGAAGAGTGAAGATATAATCATAAAAATTGGCACTACTTGAATATAAGCGCACAGGAAATTGAAATATTTTACTGTCATATGCGGAACTGCTAGATTCCTTGTAGCGGTGAACATTGGAGCGTTCAATCTTTGTACTGAACTTGCGCTCAATTGTATATTAGAGGTGTGTTCAAAAAATAAGGTGAAGGTTTCAAATTTCGCGGGCTACGTACATTCGACTTTCGATTATTATTATTATTATTTTTTTTTTATGTTGGTACACTCGTCTCGAAGATATGCTCACGATTTTAGCAAAATCGCATGTTTAGTTTGTTTGAGAGAGGCATAAATAAAAAGTGTTTTGCGTTTGCAGATGCCGACATCTCAAGGGACGTGTACGATGAAAGAGTCTTGTCAAGGTCCTATTCTCCCGGGAAGAGTAAATAAGGAAAAAATGTATTCTTCTCTTTCTTAATTGGCGTGATAAACGCTTAAGCTATTTTGACCAAGTTTAACAAAGCGCCAGTCATTTCTTTCTCGTGCTAACCGACGCCAGTTGAACAAACCAAGTACTTCTTCAACCTGATATTTGCAACTCAAAGGAGATATTCCTCCTCTTGTGGTACCACCAGCTGGTACTGCGCGCATACTTTCAAAGCTGGAGCATTCGTATTTATTCGGATGACATGACCCAACAAACGGTCACTTCACTGTGTATATTCCGCCGTAAAGCTCATACAGCTCATTGTTCCATCACCGTCACCAGCTGGCAAAGATCCAAAAATCGTTCACACAATCTTTCTCTCGAGCACTCAAAGCGACGCCTCATTGCATATTGTCATCTTCCAAGCTTCTATGCTATAAAAAAGGACGGACATGATGACGTAAAAACTATTACTAAGTAAAAAAATGACATATTAGGACTTAAAAGCTTATGTATTGTAGATTTTCGTTTGGTCTCATTGTTGCAATGCTCATTCGTGGGTTGAGGTAATGTTAACAAGGAAGTGACATCTTTGTCTTAACTTAGTAAGCTTACTGTCAGTACTTAAAACACATTGTTTCATTCGCATTGTTAGCGAGAAGGTCAGATTATATGCCAGCGTTGATTTCAATAACTTTAAAAATCAAAAGACATAGCTCGACTTAATATGTTAATATTAAAGTGTATTTAATTTAAATTTATAAAATTAATATTCAGTTGTTTCTACACAGTTTTTACTCAGAAATTACTCCAGTCTCATAACAGGTGCAGTGTTTCTTGACCCTTTACCGATCGTCTAAAGGCATCACCATTAGAGAGTTGCTGTTAATTTGTAAATAAAATGACTCGTCTAGTGAAGTTTTACTTATATTAGAGGACAATATTTACCTTTTAAAAACAATTATTAAAAATTGTATTTAAAAAACTAGAAATTTAAAATATGTTCTCCACGCTTATATTTTATATAGTAACACATTTTATATTTTTCAAACACGAGCTCGTGCAATCTACAAATTTGTTTGTTTATTTTTGAAATGTACTCTCCAATGCTGAGATCATTAGATTCGTCATAACCATGAAAGGTTTGCCAAAAATTAATGAAGTACTCAAAGTACAACTACATCTCATACGTAAGAGCAATTGCATATGTATGTGTATGCATGAAGACAACTACCTCCCTGCAGGAAAATGTTCTGGTAAGCAACTGGTACACTTCTAGTCAATTTAGAATTACAACTAGCTTGAGTTGCTTCTCTTTTCCATTTACGTTAGGTTAGGCTGTCCTGCTTGAATTGCAGTCACGCATAGCCCGGTTCAGGTCATAGCGATACCAGAAGGAGCTCATTAGTTATGCGTTTTGAAATAGTCGAATTTATGAAGACATTTCCAACTCACTGTTGAGGTGTCTTTCAATTCGTCAAACTGTAGTGCCATCAAATATTTTAAGCGTGTACTGAATAACTGAATAAATAAGGAGATGCTCTACAGTTTCCCTTGAGGCCGGCTCCCTACATTTCATGCACTCCTTGCTATCCAAGATTCCTATCTTATAAGCATACGCTGCTACAGGGCTATGTCCCGTCAGCACGCCTATCATAGTCCTAGAATTTCTTTGTGTTAGGGATAGTATAAATGGAGTACGACTGCGGTCGTCTTGCTTACGCGTGGTCTTTGCATTCCTTCGAGTGGATAGACTCTCTCATCTAATCCTGAATTCTTTGGTCATGTTTTCGTCTAGTACGTTATATAATGTTCGTTTTGACTCTGGGATTTCCTCGACAAGATCCGAAGATATTCGGATTATCGAATTAGATATATCGTCTACTATCTCGTTCTCTTCAATGCCCTTATGGCCTGGAACCCAATAGAAATGTAGCTTACGATTCGTGCGAACTTTTCTACTGCCTGATCTGAAGAATGATCTTGGACGTTATACTAAATGATGTAATTGCGTTAATGGCAGTCTGACTATCTACCTAAAAGTTAACCTTGAAGTTGGTCCCAATAGTAACACAGACTAGGCCTTTCCAACTGCGCAAACCTCAGCCAGCAGTAGTCTGAAAGCTTATACGACTTCCTTAGGTCTAACTCTGGACCGGAGCCGTATAGCTTGTCCACATTGGCTATATTTCGCCAGCCGTTAACCATAGTTATAGACGCACAATATGAAGATTTTCTAGTTGCGGTCCACCACACCAAAGTATCATAGTAGAGGGGGACAAACCCCAAGATGCTTGGTTTTACATGCGTAGAGGGCGCAAATAGCTGATGCATCTTAGACCATCATGATCTAGGAATTTTACCTACCACATCCCTTTTATGATAATTCGGAACGAATTTGCACTCAAAAAACTGGTATTGTTCTGAGTCAGTATTGAATTCGGTATTTGATTATATCTTTATAAAAGAAACAAACTGTCACTTGGTTGATACTACTGCTGGTATCGATAACACCGCGCGATAGTAAAATTTATCCAGGAAAATTTTCAAATGTACGTGAAACTATAGATTTTATATATTTAGTAATACTTAGTAAGGACTTTTAAGCTACTAAGAACTAAATTCTCAAAAAAATTGTTTTAAATATAATATTTATACTCACTCTATAATATTAATGTGGATGCCAAACGAAAGAGAATATATCCAGTTAATACCCTGCTAATCTTCCACCTCTTGGGGTTGAGGAAAAAACTTTTTTTTGCTTACTCAAGCTGTCAAAATGATCAAATTTGGCAGCCTGATGCCCAATAAATAAGAGAATGCAATTTCTTCACACATTTCACTTGAGCTCAATACAACACTCCTATCAAAAATAATGTCTACCTCCTGTAACTCGATTTTAACTCTAAATCTGCGGCTCTCGATCAGCTAAACAATGTTTTCAAAAGATACAAATTTACGGGAAACATATCGTTCGTAATTAGCCTGGAGCTAATAGTTTTATTGGTATGGTGGCTAAAAGTAGACCAAATTAAGACTCAGATGACACTTAATGCAATGCGAACTCGCCCCACAACTGCTTTAGGAGGGGTTACTGCACTCATTTCATTCCACCTTGTAGCCAAACTACCGGCAGCCAGTACAGTCCTAAGTCTTCTCAATATCAATCAAGGCAAGCTTACAGAACATGTAAGAATTCTGGGTTCAATCCTGAACTCTCCGTGCCTGACGGTCTGTGACAAGATGGAAAGATAACTAGAATTCTCCAAGAATTTCAAAGTGGTCAGCGATCGCACAGCGTAGAGAAATAATGAAATATCTTTAAAACACGGCGCACAGGTGTGGTTTACCAATGTGTCCAAAATGGATGACGGCAGTGCCGGAGCTGAAATTATCCGACCACGCTTCAAGAAGGCCAGCAGCTTTAAAATCGCTAAATAGCTTCTCATTCCAATCAAGATTGGTCTGGGAAAGTTTCAAAATTCTCAAAACTCTAACATCAAGAAACTTTGTTACTCTGATCTGGGTACCGGCACTTTAGCGAAAAAGGGTGTAAACATTCCCTTTATTGGTCCTGAACCTTCTGCGGGATAAACAACAGCTTCAATAGTGCCTTTTTACGTGAGGGTGAACTACGAGGCTTAATCGAGTACTGGAGAGCCCAAACGGGTATGCGGTAATAGAATAGAGGCAATCCTTAGCTTCAGCAGAAAAAAATTAAACTCTACACTGAACTACTAATAAGACATTTTAAATTCAATTACCACATGAAAGAAAAATTGTCTGGCAGAAAATGATTATTGTATACTTTGTAAAGAGGCAAACGCAATATGAACAGCACTGTATTTTCAAAAATTAAACAGTAGTTTCGAAAAAAAAAAATTACTGGTGATGAGGAAATGAAATCCGCTATTACTGCGTATTTTGAAAGTTTGGACCAAACATTTTTAACTCTATAAATAAACATTATTTTCAATTTTATATTCTTAAATAAAATGTATGCAAAAACCTGAGAAGTATATTGGGCTTAGTGGAGAATACAACTAAAAGAAAAACTATTTATTACTTCATTACACACCCAAGTAACTTAACGAATTTGAAGAAGCAAAATATATGACTTCCAGCCAAACTCGAACCAGCAGTTATTTGCAGTTACTCTTACTATTTTACTCTCTGTAGACGAATTTGCAACTGGAGAACTCTGATTAGTTCCGAAGCAGAAAACTGTTTCACTGGTTCAGATTTTCCGTATGGGGTTATTTATATTTTAAAATATTTTTATAAATATGTACGCGTATATGTGCGTTTGTATCTTAATATTCTTAGACTATTTATTCTTATGAGATTTTTGCATTTTTTTTATAGTTTTTTTGTTGATTTCCACGGATGAGTGATAAAAATGATTCATATGTCTACTTACCGAATTTATGGTAGCCATCGTGGTGAATGGTGGTGTTGGTGGCGATGGTTATTTTGTTGGTGGTATTTATGGTTGTAATGGTATTGGTGGTTTTGGTGGTATTGGTTGTGGTTGTGGTGATGGTGGAGAGGAACAAAATCAAAAATCTGCAAAAAAGAAACAGAAACATAAAGATGTAAAAATTCATTGATGAGTCAAAATGACGTAAAACATAATAATATACGTATGTATGTAAATAAGTATATTATGTACTAATATATGAAATGTGTGCGAGTATAACTTAATTAAAAGAAATTGCCTAATTTTAGAAGAATAACGCGCAAATTAATATAGTTATGACAGCAGCTGTGCTCTGACACGTGCAGTCTTTAAATTTTTCTTTGCAAAAATTTCAAATTATATTCATTTCACCCAGTCTTTTCAGTGTCAATACAAACATACACTTCACAAAACAATAATGGAATATTTAAAAATAATTTAAATTTTGAGGTAACGTATTTATGTAACATATCGGTATATTATACCATATAAAAAATATAATATAAGAAGTATATCAGTTCAATTAATTTTCCATATTCATGAATAGTAATTCATATATTAAAATATTTACTGGGTTGCACAAAATTAATCACCCTATCGGAGGATTTATAATTTTTTTCAAATGGCGGCATACGTCAATCATATTTAGCACTTGCGAACTAGACAGCTGCAGCATACCAACAAACAAGGAGAGGACCGCGTAAAGGTCGGTATAAAGATTTCCCTCACCCAAAATCATTTTTGTTTTTTTTTGATTACGTAGTAAAAAGGTTCTTCAATAACAAAATTCGATGATTAATTTTACGCCACCTTGTACAGGGTGGGCCATGTAGCGTTTGTTTTTTGAACCACCTATTTTTTTGAGAATGGTAACACAAATGACATGTCAAATGTGTTCATAATAAATGAGGCGCTAAACGCTTGAACAAAATTGGGAAATATTGAAAACATATTTCCAAAGTGGTGAGTCTTCTTCTTCTTTCGCGGTTACAGTAAATGGCGAGCGTTACCGTGACATGCTCAACGAGTTTTTGTTTCCAAAAATTGAAGAGGATGACATGGACGACATTTGGTTGCAACAGGACGGTGCAACTTGTCACACTGCCAAAGTTGCACTCGAGCTTTTGGCTACCGTTTTTGAATTCCGATATCAATTGGCCGCCTCGGAGCTGTGATTTGAGCCCGTTGGACTATTTTTTGTGGGGAACCGTTAAGGACAAATGCTATGCGAACCGTCCAGAGACGATTGATGCTTTAAAACACGAAATCGAAGTTGCCATTCATGAAATTGGAGCCCAAACAATCGAAATCGTGGCAGTCATTTGAACGATATTATTTTTCATTCATAAATGACAATGTCAATCTTCAAAATAAAAAAAAAAGTTTGAAAAAATATTGATTAGTTTCTTTTTTTTATAGCCAATTCAAAAAGCAAATTTTACATGGCCCACCCTATAGTTAGATGCTTTACTAAGCGTCGTAAGTGTCGGCATTTTATTATCTCGAACATATTTTAACGGTTAAATAAATGCTTTTAGAGCTTCAAGCCACAACCAACCTTTCTTTCACAAAGTGAAAATTCATAATATGACTTGTTTGAAGTTGTACGAACACCCTAAATACATTTTAAGCTATTTAAAGTTTACGACATATAACAAAAAAGAAATAAACCCGGCACTTCCGATACCCTTGTGAATACCCCTAATATTAGTAATATTGTTAACACCGTGTAAATCACAACTGAATGGAGTGAACAAAAAACAGCAAAAGAATTTTTTTAGTGTGAACTGTCACCTTGACAACGACCAAAAACTTTACGATACTTGACGAGATATCGATCAGTACAGCCATCTACCGAAAAAATAATGGATTTCTTTTCCCACCACCAAATCAATATTTTCCATATATGTATGATGTTCAATACTCAAAAATCAAATTGAAATCATCGCCCTTGGCAGTCGTGCCGGTGGTTGAGTCTTTTCTCAAGAGGAATAATAGTAGATGATGAAAGGCATATGGATCCGAAACTTAACACGGGCAAGACATTCCAGCCAAGTGTATTCCATCATCAAACAATTAGTCAGCGCACACATCACACTGCGCACAGTAGGTCAGGTTAGGTTAGGTTTGGCAGCCGCATCGCACGTAAGGGCATGCCACTTAGACCAGGAAATGGGTCCGTTGTGTGTGTTGTGTGTCCCTTTCCATATTGAACCGTCTTGAGCTTTTGACAAAGCGTGAAACGTATTCATTAAGAAGTAGGATGTTAAATATCGGTTCCTGCTTCTGGCTAGAACCGGGCATGTGCAAAAAAGGTGTTGAATTGTTTCCAACTCCTCTTCATTCCTGCAGCCACGACAGAAATCATGCCTGTAAATGCCTAATCTCCTTGCATGATTTCCTATGAGACAATGTCCTGTGAGGGCCCCTACTAAGGTATTGCACACAGTAAGAACTTTAAAATATTATAAGGCGAACAAAGTGTATTGTGGATTCAGTAGACAATCGAACAGCCAAGTCCGTTACGATGTGCTCGTCGTACCACCCATTCGGCTTCGGTGGCCGCACGACTTAGTCCAGCGAATAAAGCTAGCACACATTGCTCCAATTTGGAAAACATGTGATATGGTATGGTAAGTGGAGGCAGAAAAAAGTCATACTCAAATGTGTATTGACTTGACAACACTTCAAGTTTTAAAAAATATAACTAATTGACATATACTCACACCATGATTTTCTTTGCACGAATTCTGGTAAAACCCTGATTCTTCCATGCCTGGTGAGAAGGAGAGAAGTCCTGCTAAAACATGTACGCCCTTCAATGGCCACGAGCGAGGTTTATCTAGGGTTTATCAACTTTTTCCATACCACTCAATTATCTAGTTAATGCTTTCACCGCAGCGAACTATTTATTCACCGTAGCCCACCATTTTCAGGCTCTTGATTCATCGTTCCACTACTACCGCACTCTACTACCAATCACAAAAGAATACACTAAACATAACCCTATCGATAAGCAATTACGGACCAAAATGTATTTATTTATTTAAATACCTTAAATATAATATTATAAATTATCATATTAGAAAATCAAGACAACTAGCAGCAGATGTTACCGGCCAGGATTCCGGCCTAATATACCTAACTGCTCCAACTTCCTGAAGGTTTTCCAGATTTACTCGATGGTCATGTAATTGTCAAGAAAAGATAAACTATTTAAGTATTTTTGATACTTAACTGTGGGATCGAGGGAGCCCGAGGAAAATTTTGAAAATGTTCTCAACAGATCTTATAAAAACACATCTTAAAGGAAATTACTAACAAATACATATACATACTATGGCATAAACACCCGGTATTTTTTTAACTGCATGAGAACTATCAACATTGACGACATTTGGTTCCAACAAGACGACGCAGCGCTGTATGGCAAGCGTACTTGAAATCGATTTATTGCAATATTTAAGCCACCATACGGCCATACGGCCAGATTTATTGGAGATATTGAACTGATCAACCTGTCAAATAATCTTACTTACGGCCTCATGTCAGGTAAATAAGAGCACGCAAATTTTTCATATGTTTTTCTTCTCGGTTTCATAGAGCACGATAAATACTCCAACAAAAAGGAACCCTTACCTCCTGTAATTTACTCCTAACTCTTTACCTGGTCTCCTACTCCCCTACATCAAAAAAAATGTAGGCAAAAATTAATGTGGCATACAGATTTGCGAAGTCCTATTGAATTAAAAGAAAATAAATAATATGGTAGCAACCTACGATTCTTGGCATGGTAACTTACAGGCCAGTCTCTATATATAACCGGCGTAAATATACGAGTACCGTACGTCAACGAGGACAAATATCTTTTAACAACTCTTGATGCCAAACTGCGTGAAGACCTGGAATTAAAATTAAACAAAATGTTCCTCATCTTACACAGACACTTTATTCTGTTTACTTACAACAAACTACTACTATATAACCAAATTCTTAAAACGATCTCGATACAGGGCATTCAACTATGGGGATGCTCAAGCGAATCTTGTATTATTATTATGCTACGATTCCAAAACAAAGTAAGCGCGCACCACCGTCAATACTCCATACTATGGGAGAAACCTCGATCTCCATCGTGATCTTGGTATACTTCTCGACGCTGACGAGGCGAAAAAGTGTGCCATGGCTGAAGCATGTCATAGTTATTGGTTCACACAAATAAAGACACGCCAGCCTGTCAGTTGGTTCTACATACGCGGAACGAGTCACATTTAAATGCAGCCAATTATAAAAGACAAAAAATAACTCACATCTACATCTAAATAAAAGCCAGCTGCAATTAGTTTCTATTTTCTTCCTTGTGCACTCCGCTCGGAGCCGTAGCCGAATTGGCTGGTAGGTGAATATTATTCGGCAGTGCGAAGTTCGAATCTTCGCGCATGAAACACCAAAATTATATAAAAAGGTTTTCTAGTAGCGGTCGCCCCTCGACAGGTAATGTAAGTCCTCGAGTGTATTTTGCCACAAAAAGCTCCTCATAAAAATTATTTACCGTTCGGAATCGATTTAAAACTGTAGGTCCCTCCATTTACGGAACAACATCAAGACCCACACCACAAATAGGAGAAGGGGCGCGACTTAATATCAAAAAGGGTGAACGCGCCAATTATTATTTTGAATAAGTTTCCGTACTTTCTTAGACAAAGTTACGAATTATTTAAACAATTAGATAATACATGATATTATGTGAAGTTTATTCCATTGAAAGCTATAATTTTACTCTATTTTTCAGGCAGCCTACGGATTCCTCCGACGAAAAATTCGAGTTCTTTTGACTAGATCCATTTATTGAACCAGTTTGCGAAGCTCTCGTAAGAAGTTAACCGCCCTCCAATAAGAGCTGACTGCATTGCTCGGAACAGATGGTAGTCTGATCCCACCAGATGGCAGTCTGATCCCACCTTTGAAGCATGCATATTTTTTTCGCTGTCGATGGACCTGGTTCACCTGGCAGGCTCCAACATTTTCGACGCTTAGGCTTGTCATAATAGATTCACCAGCGACGATGTGATGTAGAAAACCCTTTCTTTTCTGTCGTTCAAGAAGCATCTCACAAGTCACCAAACGTCTCTCAATACCCCTCTCCTTCAATTGTTGTAGCACCCACTTACCTGCTTTCAGAATCATTCCCATCGCGAGCAAACGCTTAGCGACGGTTGATCTGTCAACATCCAACTCTTTAGACATATCATCAAGACATGTGTCTTCATCCAAAAATTGTTGTAGTCGAGTATCTTCGAATTTTTCTGTGTCCCTTCGCGATTTTTATCACTCACGTCGAAATTGTCACTTTTGAAGCGTCGAAACCACTCTTTACAAGTTGCATTTGATGGAGCATGATTACCTTAAATATTGATCAATATACGACAAGTTTCAGCTGCACTTTTCTTTAAAAGGTAATAATGAAGCATGGCCTTCCGCAAATGCTATTTTTTCGGATCGAATGAAGACATTTTTGACGTCAGATAAAAAAGATCTTTACGCTTCAAACGAATGTCTACCATTGCGATCGAGACCTCACATATGCATCTTCAAATCTCCAGTATATTACTAGAGCGAACACAAAAATAGAATCAGCAGCGGCACCTCTTTTATGAGGACGGAAACTTATTCACATATTCAATACGAGGAGTGTTCAAAAAGTATCGCAAATTTTGTGTTTTTCACAAATTATTTATTTTTTCATTAATATCTATTTCGTCCCCTTCAAAGTAAGCCCCATGAGATATTATGCACTTGTGCCAACGTGTTTTCCAATCTTCGAAGCACTTCAAAAAATCATTTTTTTTATCTTGTTCAGCTCGTCCTTCGATGCCGTCTTTATGTCGTCAATCGTAGCGTAGCGTCGTTTAGCGTCTTTAGTTTCGGGAACAAGAAAAAGTCACAGGAAACCAGATCTGGGGAATATGGTGGCTGTGGCATCATTAGTGTGTCATTTTTGGCCAAAAAGTCGCGCACAAGAAACGATGTGTGAGCAGGGGCGTTATCGTGATGCAACAGCCAATTTTTGTTCTTCCACAAATCCGGGCGTTTCTGGCGGATTGCTTCGCGCAAATTGCGCATAACTTGCAGGTAATATTCTTTATTGACCGTTTTACCCTGTGGCAAGAACTCATGATGCACAACGCCCCTGCAATCGAAGAAAACGGTAAGCAAAACTTTTACATTCGACCGAACTTGGCACGCTTTTTTCGGTCTTGGTTCGTGAAGCAGCTTCCATTGATATGATTGAGCTTTGGTTTCCACGTCATAACCATAAATCCACGATTCGTCAAAAGCTATGACCCTCTGGAGCAAATTTGGGTCATCGCGGACACAGTCCAACATCTCATTAGCGATGTTCATGCGATGCTGCTTTTGGTCGAAATTGAGCAGTTTTGATACGAATTTTGCGGCGACCAGTCTCATAACCAAATCATTGAAAAAAATCTAATAACGCGAGCCAATCGATATGTCCAGGTCCTCAGCAACTTCTCTCACAGTGATTCGACGATTGGTCAATACCTTTTTCTTCACTTTATCAATTTTTTCGTCTGTTGTTGAAGTGCTCGGGTGTCTGGCACGCTTTTCGTCGTTCACATCTTCTCGGCCTTCTGAGAACATTTTGTACCACCGATAAACGTTGCTTTGGTCCAAAGTAGCTTCTCCGTATGACACAGTCAGCATTCGGAATGCATCCGCGCACTTAATTTCGTTTTTCACACAAAATTTTATACAGTAAGTATCACTGGCCACTGTCAGATATACCACCAGTTGTCGGAGCGGTGCACACTGTTCTCGATACCGGTGGACAATCGGGTGCCTGTCGTTAGCTTCGGTAAGAAGTATGATGTTTTGATCCCAGATAGAGATCAATGGTTAAGTCCAGAGAACCTATTAACGGGATATCAGCACACTTTCTACACCGATGGATCCAAAACCAGTGATGGAAGCGGATCTGGATGGTACTTAGATGAAGACACTAAATACTCCTATGCCACAGGACAGATGGCCACGGTATTCTTTACGGAAGTCTATGCCATCTAGAATGTGGCTTACTGGCTAATTGAGAAAAAGTGGCGGGGCAACAGTATTGGAATTTGTAGTGACAGTCAAGCAGTACTGAAAGCCCTTGCTAACCCAAGATGCTCTTCGAAGTTAGTCGGTGAATGTAAGATAAAACTGAACAGTGTTGCAAAACACAACAAAGTTAGACTTATTTAGGTGCCTGGACATTGTGGTATTACAAGAAACGAGTTAGCTGATAAATTGGCAAATGCAGGCTCTGCAAGTATGCCACTAGGCCCTGAACCCTTTCTAGGTGTCAATTCCGCATCGATTCAACTATGGATTGACGACTTCATGAGGCCTACACACAGAGGTCGTTGGTCTGAGTTGAACTCGTGCAGAGTAGCCAAGAGCTTTGTGAAAGAACCAAACAGGACAACAGAGACCTTTCTCCTAAAACTCAGCAGAAAGAACCTGAGAGTACTGGTGGGTGTAATCACAGGGCACAACGTCTGTGGTCAGCATATGGCTACCATGGGGGTCGTAGACAGCCCGATATGCCTATCCTGTCTTAAGAATGACGACACTGCAGAGCATTTTCACTGTAGCTGTCCTGTATTTGCCAGAATCAGACTTAAGATATTGGGTTGCGATATACTGAGTATGGATAAAGTTCATACTCTTCCTCTTCCGGATCTCTTAAAATTCATCAATGAATCCAAGAGATTTGTGGAAGAGTGACCTCAAACTAATTTATCCGTCTTACCATCCACTTTTTATCTTTCCTATCTCTATTCTTTCTACTGAAATCTATCCGGGTGTAGTACAATGGTCTACTGACTGAGTGCTTGGACTTGTCCAACCCCCACAAATCTAATCTAATCTAAATGATGAAGAAATGCAGAAGTACTGCAACAACACATATCCAAATTTTGAAAGTTATTCAAGTGCAAAAACTTAAATATATCCATATAAAATAAAATACACTTACATCATTTTTAAAAAAACGGCTCATATATGTAAGTGTCATAATTTGCTTAGGAAATAAAAATTGTATTGAGTGATCAGAAATCTCGGTGTTCTCCTTTCAGTCTATAGACTCTGAAGGTTAATTGGCATTTAGCAGGCAGTCACTTGAAAGGAAAGATGATTGAAAGTTGTAATACGATATATGAATG
This sequence comes from Anastrepha fraterculus, assembly GCA_037575425.1. Lineage (NCBI taxonomy): Eukaryota > Metazoa > Arthropoda > Insecta > Diptera > Tephritidae > Anastrepha > Anastrepha fraterculus. Next base: position 73,850 of record JAYXIM010010978.1, on the reverse strand, counting down.
CTTCCAAAATTCATTAGAATGGCATGTGTGGCAGCTTTCGATTTTCTTGCAGGGCATCTACATACTAAGCATTCACATTACATACCTACGGCAGTCCAAGTTTATGACGTCGGCGCTTACGTCGTTCAACCGGAAGATAATTTCTGCCTTGTGTGACCACGAAACAACAACAACAACAAAACATTTGCTTATTCAAATAAAATAATTTATGGTCGAGTGCATCCGATCTTTTTATACCCAACGCATACATAAGATTCACACTCATTGTAGAATCTCAAATATACTCGTACACAGGTCCGAGGTGATGGCAAAAAGTGGGCGAAATTTTTGAGCTATTTAGTATTAGTTTTTATCTTCAATAAGACAAATAACTTCCCAGTACTTTTGTAGAGTTACATATACCATGAGAAATGTCTTGCCTAGGCTTTTTAAAAGCAAGAATATCCAACTTCATCATCAAGATTTACACTTTTTGGTTTTCTTGAAACTTTATCCTTCCTGGCATTATTTTTAAATTTTTGCCGAAATTTTCTTTCACTACGATCCTCTCATATCTTGAGCAGCAATGCATTTGTCTATCTGCTTATTTCACCTAGAACAAGTCAATATTTCCTTTCACTAATACATTATCACGCTATATAGGAACCGATTTCTTAGATCGCCTAGATTATTTGATTCCAAGTGTTTTTTTTAGTCATTAAAGCGCACCGGTCGTTTCTTTCTTCATGTGCTAACTAAGAAAAACATCAAAGGAAGTCAAGCAGAGTAAGCCTTCCCATTATTGTACTACCATAAACAGGTATCGTTTTGAATACTTATTCATAACTGAGTGTTTTCTTATCTGAATTCATTGCACTAGTCTTAGGCAGCTCAAAGATCCAAAACTTTTCCACAGAAACTTTCTCTTGAACACTTCACGCCTCGTCGGTGGGCTTCATAATGCGCCGAAAAGCAGATTTTACTTTTTATCGGTTGCTTAGACCAAAGTAGCAATTGTTGACAAGAGAGAGGTTATCTATACAGGTATATACTATACATACATTAGGCCAGAGTAATTTGTTCGAAACAAAATTGCTGAACAAAGTGTATGGCGAAGTTTATACAAAATTTTATAAATTAAAAACTAGTTTTGACTAAGAAAATTATACAATACTGATTTTTCTTTAAAAATTGGGATGACGAAATGTAATTTTTGGGAATATGGTATACTTTATTCGAAAAAATGGTAATATATAGTACTTAAATTAATTCATTCGTTGTTTGGTTGAACTTTATGCCGACTCAGAAAGACAGATGATTTTTATGTGGAGCTTTTTCATGGCAGAATAGTCTTGACGTCATGGTCTTGCACGACCACGTTTAAATTCAGCAACCTCTCTTTCTACTGTACTAATTGATGGCGAAAAAATCTAATATACTTTCAACATTCGGTCATGAATTTCCTTTGCTTTCAAACCTTTCAAAAATTAAAATTCAATCAGATACATCGATACTAAATAGATAGATTGTATACAAAGAATAGATTGGCAGATTGAAATTAAACTTCATAAACGCTCATGTGAAGAGTGTACCAACATAACAACAAAAATTTAGGCTAGTAGCAACCTTCTCTTATCGAACCGCAAAACTTATTGAACAACCTAGTATGTACAGGTTGCGCCATCTTTTATGTCGGTATGAAAACATTGAATAGCCTTGAAAAAAAAACTGATTTGTGTAAGTGAGGTATTTTTATTTGGTTTTGTTATCTACAATTTATTAAAACTATTTTTTGAATACAATATCAATCAAGTGGTCATCTTTATTAGCAATCACAAACTGCGATCTTTTTTCTGCGTTTTTCATCACCTTGTCAAGCTGTATGTTCAAGTCGATCGGTTGGTAAATGAAAAAGTTATTCAGCGTTCAAATGCCGACATAACAGATGGCGCACCCTGTAATTATGTAACTCGAAAAATATTCTTCAAAAACAGATGAAAGAGGTGCACGACAAATAGTCAATCTACCAAAGCCTTCATTTGGTATCAAACGGCTCGTGGGTGTTCTTACCAACTCGAATGTATTGTAACTAATAATTGTACTCAAAGTCATTTTATATAACACCGCACAAAACGCTGTCGAAAGCAGCGCTCAAATATACAGAGATGTAGTGTATTGCGCTTTTTTCTTCGGACTCTTTCCAAGTATTGGTATTGTTAATATTCTGAGCAAGAATAGACAGGTCACAATTTACTGGGTACAAGGACACAAGAGATTAAAGGAAAATGAGAGAGCTAACGAGCTTGCTGAGACAACACCCGCCGGCCTAGGATGAGTACGCCGAATATGACCCATCACTCTCAGTTTTGTAGATGGAACTTAACGAGGAAGTAACTCTGGAAACACAGTCTACATGGAAAGCGTCGACCTCCCACAGTATTGCCAGAATAATGCTGCGACATTGCAATATGAAAACAACCAACTTTATTTTATCTCTCTCAAAGAGTAAAAGTAAAATATTGGTTGGAGTACTGCTGGGGCAATGTCGCACTGCATATCACGCAGCTAAAATGGGATTGGTCCAGAACGACGCGTGTAACTTATGCGGAAAAGAAAAGCGAGGGAACACCTCTTTTGCCACTGCCTTGATCTAGGCAAAACTCGTTAAAATTACCTGCTTATTAAAACTGGCCAACCAAAAACATTGGTAATACTACGGGCCCTTGAGGTCTATATGAGATCTATTCAGATCAGCCAGATGTACCTAACCTAATATTTAACTGAAGTTGTTGCATACAAGTTTTACATCCTTCATCCTCATATGTGTTGGGTATAAAAATATTAAATACAGTTAACCACAAATAATAGATGGAGACACTCTAACTGTTGCCAAAAAATGGTATAACTGGCAATCCTCTTTCATTAAATTCTATCCATTTGTGTATGTATGTGCGCTGCTTAATTAAATTTCACATCTTTTTGTGCACAGATGATGAATGATGTCGATGATATTGAAAAATATGAGAATGAATATGAATTTGATGAGGATTACGAGACTGATGGCGTCGAGGTCTCATACAATGAAAAGGTGTTGACATTGAGGCATGTTTTGGCACATCCGTGATTTTGCCGTACACACTTTTTATTTACTTTCCTTTTTTGCTTTTTGTTTTTTTGCGTTTTTTCTTGTTTTTTGGACTGCACCCACCCAAAGTCCACAGCCCTCAGCCACCGTGTTATGTCCATGCATAAGCGTAAAATGGCCGGTAGGTGAAGCATTGGCATTTTCAACCAAATTCCTAAGCAAATACGTAAGAGGTTTTTCAAATGACGGCGTCCACGACAGCAGGCCACCGAAATGGCGTCGGCGGTTTGCCCAAGGTGGTGTTGCCAACGCACCGGTCAAGCGGCGAGCAATGGAAGAGTGTGCAGGGTGTAGGCTTGCTTGTTGTTGTTGTTTTTGGCGCATAGATTTGCAAATGTGAAAATTTATATTCTTTTATTGTTTTTGACAAGCCAGAAACGCTTCGCATATTTCAACGCTCCCTATGCACCGTTACGATTGCTACTTACTGTTTGCGGTTGCTGCGGCTTTTAGTTCAGTGTTCATTTTAGTTTCTAAATTCAATTTGTTTTCTTTTTATTTTATGTGGTTATTGTTGTTTTATATTTTATTTTTATATTCTGCGCGTTTTGTCATTGTGCAGCAGCCGTGGTCGTTGGGTGAACACATACATACATACATGCATATGAATGTATATAGCTGTACTATATATAAATGCGCATAGATTCAAAAAAGTCGCGCGCGATTGTCAACTTTAAAACAACGAGACCAAAAACTTTCTGCAGACATTTGCCACTTTTGACTCACAATGTTCGCAGTTCGTTTTCAAAGCCATTGGGGAATTTGCGCATAAATACAAGACTTGTGCATTATGTGCGATTTTGTTCATTAACAACAATTAGAAATATACTTTTCTATATATTTATTATTATATATGTATGTATATATTCATATTTGGTATTCGCCCGAAAAATATCCAAAGTGCAGTTCGGCATGGAAGAATGATCGTCACGGAAGAAAATCGTACACTTCTGAGAGTCGAATTGTACTTTGATTATATACAACACACACGTCAGCCAATCGGAAAAACTGGTAAAACGAATTCCAATGTGGCCGTCGATCCTTGCAGGATGAATTTCATGAAGACCGTCCAAAAACGGTTATTGTGCCAGAATCAACCGATGCTGTCCGTCAATTGAAAGATCGTCATGTGACATATCGTGAGATAGAGACATCCTTGAGTAATAGCGGGATCAGCATACATTCATTCCATTAGTGCGTTCACTCCGAGAACTTAGCAGGATTTCTATTTCAATTTTCCTTAATTATTTCATTTCCCAAGAATGTGTTTTCTAAATTATTGAATTCAATTTTATTTGTATGCTTTCAGCACTTCAGTTCTAAGTTATCATTTTAGTCATTGACATTATCATTTTAGAATTGACATTTGGACGCCAAGAAGATTTGTTTCCGTTGGATACTACATAATTTGACAATCGCCCAAAACAGTACTTGTGCCGATTGATTTAAAGAAATGTTGAAGAGATTAGGCCGCATAATTGGAATCTGTTGGAAAGACGCCTTACCAAGGCGAATCTGCTAAAGGTGGTGTTGGTAAATCAGCTGATTTGTTTTTTTCTTTAGCTGTGTCTATGTAGCTGTCAACACAGGATAAAACAAGGCGAATTAATTTTTTGTTTTCTACTTTTCCAATACTTTGTATGTATATGTATACTTGGTGCGTATACACTTTTTGGGTGTTTAGTCGTGCTCCTCCTCCTATTTGTGGTGTGCGTCTTGATGTTGTTCCACAAATGGAGGGGCCTACAGTTTCAAGCTGACTCCGAACGGCAGATATTTTTATGAGGAGCTTTTTCATGGCAGAAATACACTCGGAGGTTTGCCATTGCCTGCCGAGGGGCGACCGCTATTAGAAAAATGTTTTCACCGAGATTCGAACCGACGTTCTCTCTGTGAATTCCGAATGGTAGTCATCACCAACCCATTCGGCTACGGCGGCCAATACTTTGCCGTGCCAATAAAACGTGCAAAACATTGTTATTGGTCTAGTGCCACCACCTTTAATAAATGCGCCTTGCACCTAACTATCATTGTGAGAAATTAACTTTTACAAAATCAGCACGCACAATAAGGTAATTGTGGCCAGTTATACCTCTAATTATCAGGTCAGTCCATAAGTTCGTGCGTATTTTACCCATAATTTCACTATGGACGATTTTTGCATACAAAAAATCATTCGCGGAATATAACAGAACTATTTATATTTTCTTTGATATATTATGCATTCAACAAGTGATTTTAATCGCGGTAAAAATGCAACAACTGCTGCTGCAGCAATAAACACTGTTCACGGAGATTATACCGTGAGTGCACAAAAGTGGTGTTCAAAATTCCGAAGTGGTAACTACGACGTAGAGGATGCCCGCGCGCTGGTCGTCCTGAAGTCTTTAACTCCGATGCCTTGCTCGAACTCGTGGAAGCTGAGCCAAATTTGACAATCGATATGATAGCTCAGAGGTTAAATTCATCGCATAGAACAGTTTACAGGCACCTGATTCAGTTGGGAAAGGTTTCAAAGCTGGGAAAATAGGTTCCGCATAGACTTTCCGTCGCCAACCTTCAGCAGTGAGTGAATGTGTGTTCTCAGCTGCTGCAACGGCTTGAAAATGCAAGTTTTTTGAATCGTATCGTTACTGGTGATGAAAAATGGGTCCTTTTCAATAATCCTGTTCGCAAATGCCAATGGTTAGATAAAGATGAAACACCAGAACCGGCCCCTAGAGCTGGTCTTCACTCCAAGAAGATTCTCTTGTCTATTTGGTGGGATATAGCCGGTATTGTTTATTGTGAACTTCTGGAACCAAATCAGACGATAACTGCTGACTTATATTCCCATCAGCTATCAAACCTGAATGAGGCACTTAACAAAAATCGACCGTCTTTAGTGAATAGACGCAAAGTTTTGTTTCACCACGACAACGCAAGACCTCATACCGCATGGCAAACATTAGGCACGCTGAACGAACTCGGATGGGTGCTAATCCCGCATCAACCATACTCTCCGGATATTGCACCTTGTGATTATCACCTTTTCCGTGGACTTCAATCCCATATGAGTAACAAGAACTACTCTTCAAAAGAAGCTATAAAAAGGGATATCGAAGCGTATTTTGGCTCCAAGGACAACACATTTTTTGAGCAGGGAATTCAAAATTTGTCTAAACGTTGGGAAGAGATTGTAAATAATGAAGGAAAATATATTATTGATTAATAAATACTTGAATCACCTTTTTTATTAATTTTAAAACCACCTTTAAAAACGAACGAACTTATGGACTGACCGGATATTTAACCCCTACAAAACTATTTTCCGCCAATGCTGCCCGTATGTGGTCAACTTTAGAAATGTTTTGTCTATTTTTCATTAATTTATACAAAGAGGTACAACATTAGTCATTCATTTTGTTTTTTAATAACTTTTGTATTTATTTTGATTGTATTTTACTTTATTTTGGGTGATGGAAATCTTTATTTTGTCTTCGTGAACCACTGCATGTCTTCCTGTTTAATTTACGGAAATTTATAAATCATCTAGCAGGGTGATGAATTTTACGCCACCTTGTATATGCATTCGCGGTATGAGATCCAAATAAATCTTGTTTAAAATTTAAAACAAAAATTATAAAAATTCCACATATTTTTCATCTTAGTTGCATGTTAAAAATAATATTGGTACGCAGTTTTGTAGCGTATTAAATTCTATTTCAATAAAGTGCAAGTCTGGATTTACTAAAAAAGTGTTGATTTTAATTTTTTTTTACGGTGCTGCACATTTTCTCCATATAACAAACGAATGAAATTTTTTTATATTTCTTTATATTATTTTTATAAAGCTTGGAACTTTGATTTGAAAGGTTTTGTTAGACAATGAGTTACACGTTTATAAAAAACAAAATGGCATTTAAAACAAAGGAAACTAGTCGCAACTGGTCAAATTGTTGATGCGCTTTTGATTTGTCGCAGGGTGTATATTTTTATCTAGTATGCAAACATTTTTTTATTTCTTATTTTTTTTTTTTTATTTACTTGGATTGCATTTATTTTTGGATACATATATTGCTGATATCATATAAATAATAATAACCTTGGTTTAGTCATTGTTATTCGTACTTGATGGCCTCTGTTGTAATAAAGATCGTTCTATGATCTTGTTGTAGTAATAAAGTTGATTAATGAATGAAAAATGCAATGAAAACGAAATTAATACGAATTACGAATATTTCTAAAAATGTGCATGCACTGAGAGTTAAAGCAAGACTAACTGACAATTAAGAAAATGCCCACCCGAAAAGATTTGATTCTAATTCATTTTATTTATTTATTTGTGGGTGCATATGTAAGACTTCTAATCTCTTATAATACATCTACAGAATGGAAGTTACGAAATTTGAAAATTTAATGCTAGACAATAAAATGTAAGCTTAAAATCAACCAGATGTATAAAGGCAGTAGATCTAAATAAAGTCTAAGCTTCTCATTATTACATATTAAAATAATTGTATCGGGGGTTTACATCATGAGCTTGAAGACTTAAAATGATAATGCAAAACAAAAATATTCTTGTAATGAATTTTTTTGTTTTATTTTAATCTGGTGGTTTTAAATTTATGTTTAGTTGAGGTTAGCACTTCGACCTCATGGTCTTTTGTGCCCTCTATTCATCACATTACCTCATCTCGACCCAATTCCGTTAATAAACTTAAGATAGACCTGGGTTGGTATGAGCGCATTTGCCTTTCTTCTGGCTGCAAATGGCCGAGATGTCTCAGCCTTCTCCGCGCTACAGCGCTGGTTTCATAGAGAAGGTGCATTGGAGTCTCTTGGAATTGATCGCAAAAACGACAAGAAGCAATCGTCCATAGCATTCCGTGAGTATTCCCCCTTTCGCCTGGCGTAGCGTCATAGTTTGGTGTCAGCTAACCTCACTTAGCCTTAGCTCTTCACTCCCAAACTTCTCCTTGATGGTGTGTTGTTCCATAGCAAGGAAGGGCTCGGTTCCTATTAATTACGAGGTCGCAACCTCTCTTACCAATGCGTTCGCTACTTAGTCCCCAATTATACCTCTGTGTCCTGGGGCCCAAATTAGCCGGATGGGATTGTGCGTTTCTTTCGTAACATATTCAGTTTCTCGAAACACTCATGAACCAGTGAGGACTTAATCTCACAGGAAGACAAAGTCGTGACAGCCGCCTACCTGTCGCTGAGAATAGCAATTCGCTTATTCCTGCCTAAATTAATGCATGCACATATGGCATACACCTCCTCTTGGAGTTTACCTTGTCTGGCTACGAGTTACTTGGACCCATTTTTGACTACCTTTTCTCATAAATCTGAATAATAAATCTAAATAAAAGCAAAACGGCGACGCTTACGATGGTCATTTGGCTTCAATTCTTCCACGAGCTGTATTTTATAGGCACGTAAGCCAAGAGGCGCCGCCGTAGCCAAATGGGTTGGTGCGTGACTACCATTCGGATTTCAGAGAGAAAACGTTGGTTCGAATCTCGGTGAAAGACCAAAATGCAGGAAAAGGTTTTTCTAATAGCGGTCGCCCCTCGGCAGGCAATGGCAAACCTCAGACTGTATTTCTGCCATGAAAAAGCGCCTCATAAAAATATCTCCCGTTCGGAGCCGGCTTGAAACTGTTCCATTTGTGGAACAACATCAAGACGCACATCATATAGGATGAGGAGCTCGGCCAAACACCCAAAAAAAGGGTGTACGCGCCAATTATATATATTAATATATAGTTCCAAAGCCTCACAGCATTTATGAAGAAGAGACTCGATGAGGCAAGTAAAAATATTTAGAAGCAATCGGACTAAAAAACAAGCAAGTGCCTCCTAGAATTTGATTATTTTTATTTTTTTTAATTTGCTTGGCTCTTTTTCAACTTGGTCGTGTTGAAAACCGTCAACTTTGTTCACATACACACTTGAGGCATTGACGAGAAACATTGTCAAGGGCTAAGGTTTAATGGCTTAGTCACACGCGTAACATAAATTAAAAATAGTAAGAAAACGACGTCTACTGATTGTTTAAACTAATTTCAAATATGTATAAAAATGTTTAGTGAAGAAACAGAGACGAACAAAGTTTTCCGCAGAGCAGCGTCTACCAGGGCTGCTAGTATTCCATAAGTTATGATAATCAAAAATGCTGCATCCAATAATTTTAGCTTCCCAGAAAGAGATACGGTCATATCTTTAGTATAATGTCTGTAATATAATGATTTTAATTAAATGAAAAAATTATCTGCCAATTAGCTTGTTTTTGGCGTTTAATTATATCAGTCAACCGCAGGTGTGCTTTGCGATTTTACTATGGATAAAAATATCCAACAAAGAATTTATCTTAAATTTTGTGTTCTGAACGGGATTTCGTGTACCGAATCGTTGAAAATGTTGCAGAAAGCCTATGGCGAGTGTGCTTTATCATAAACAAGGTTCTACGAGTGATATAAGGGTTTTGCAGAGGGCCGAGAAGTCTTAGAAGATTTGCCCCGATCTGGTCGCCCATCAACGCCCTTCAACGGGTGAAAACGTCGACAAAGTCGAGGAAATGGTGCTGGATAACCATCATTTAAGTTTGAAAGAGGTAGCTCGTGACATTAGTGTGTCTCACGAATCAATTCGTATCAGTTTACACAATCAATTGGGCTTGAAACGCGTGGCTGCTCGACTCGTTCCAAGAGAGTTGAATTTCTTTCAAAAAATTAATCGGAAGAAGGTAGCTAAAGGCATGATTGAGCAAGTGAATCCGGACCCAACGTTTATCCAGCGCATCATAACAGGTGATAAGACGTGGATATATGAAGTTTGACATGCAAACCAGTCCACAGCTGACTGAATGGTGCTATCCACATGAGCCGAAACAGAAAAAACCACGTCACAGTTGGTCAAAAGTGAAAGTCATGCTACTCATTTTCTTTGATTATCTCGATTATCATTGGGCACACGGAATTCGTCAAAAATGTTTCTACGGTAAATAAAGAAAATTATTTGGAAGTTATGCGTCGTTTGAGAGAAAATGTGGTTAGGAAACGGCCCAATTTGTGGAAAGAAAACTCATGGACCTTGCACTGTCCCACAAGGCTCATATTGTGAACCCTTTTTTGAGCAAAAACTCGACTAATATCATCGAACAACCACCGTATTCTCCGGATTTTGCACCCTGTGACCTTTTCCTTTTCCCAAAACTAAAATTGCCACTCCGCGGACGCCGCTTAGGCCATTAAGGAGAATTCGCTGAAGGAGCTGAAGAAGATCTCTTAAAATGCGTTTAAAAGATGCTTTGATGACTGAACTAATTCTTGGCACATGGTACTTTGAATGGTACTTTTTTGACAGAATGTATGTATCACGCAACCCTAGGAGCTTCGAAGATCAGGAAAAGCGTTAGTCGGGAACTCCTCAAGGCGTTGTGCTCTCCCCTCTCCTCTAAATTCTGGCAATAATCTTCGTGCTAAGGAACCTAGAGAAGAGAAGACAGACATCGTAGCTAATGCGAATGATTTTGCGATTGTAGTATGAGGGAAATTTCCCAATACACTTTGTGAAATCATGCAAAATTTACTAACCATGGTTGTAAACTGGTCAAAAGTAAACTGGCTAAGCGTCAACCCTAATACCAGAGCGTTCAATATAGTGTGTGACTGACACATAGATGGTGGCACTAGTACTAAATCAATATTTTTTTCGAAAGTTGGCAAACTTTTTAGGCTTACTGTCAAAATCATATGTTAATCCGACCATTTGTTTACAAGTTACAGTGCTTTAAGTGACGCTACTTTTGAGTTTTTAAAAAAAAAATGAACTCAAAGCAATTCCGTGTGCTAATTTATCATTGTTTTTTAATGAAAAAAAATACTGTTCAATGTCAGGAATGGCTTGAAAAACATTATTCGGAATTTGCTCCATCAAAAAGAAGCATTTGTTATTGGTATGCCGAATTTAAACGTGGTCGTACAGACACCGATGACATTCCATCTACTGGAAAGCCAAATGACGCTGTTATTCCGGAAAACGTTGAAAAAACACTGAAAATCATTATGCCCGACCGTAAAGTGAAAGTGAGGGAGATTGCTGACATTCTAAAGATATCAGCAGGCAGTGTACACACCATAATACATGAACATTTGGGTATGAAAAAGGGGTTTTCCAAATGGGTGCCGCGTTTGCTCACACCGGAGCAAAAACAGCAACGAATCGATGATTCAAAGAGCTGTTTGGACATGTTTACGCGCAATAAGTCGGAGTTTTTGCGTCGGTGCATCACAATAGATGAAACATGGATCCACCATTTCACTCCAGAGTCAAATCGGCAGTCTGCTGAGTGGCATGGAGCCGGTGAAAGCCGCCCAAAGCGACCAAAGAGGCAGCAGTCGGCTGGCAAGATTATGGCGTCTGTATGTTGGGATGCGCATGGAATAATATTCATCGACTATCTCCAGAAGGGGCAGACCATCAACAGCGACTATTACATAGCGTTATTGGAGCGTTTGAAAGACGAAATCGCAAAGAAACGGCCTCATATGGCGAAGAAAACAGTGTTGTTCCACCAAGGGCTTCGAATTGCTTCCCCATCCACCGTATTCTCCAGATTTAGCCCCCAGCGACTACTGGCTCTTCGCAGACCTCAAAAAGATGCTCCATGGTAAGAGATTTGGCTCTAATGATGAAGTAATCGCCGAAACTGAGGCCTATTTTGGAGGCAAAGAAAAATCGTTTTACAAAGGCGGTATCGAAAGATTGGAAAAGCGTTGGAATGATTGTATCTCCCTAAAAGAGGACTATGTTGATGAATAAAAACGAATTTTGGCAAAAAAATGTGTTTTAATTAATTAGTCACACACAACTGAACTCATCTTATTTACTAGGAAACACAGAATTCCATAAATAAATCATCCGACGCTAGGTGGTACGGCGCGAAAAATATCTTGAGCGGTCGTTTAAGTGTTAATAAAGATTTCCATCATTCAAAAAAATAGTTTGCTTTGTTTTTATTATGTAAAAAAGTTATTCGAAAACAAAATTGGATGATACATTTTCGCCACCTTTTTTGAGAATAAATGAAAAGGATGCACAATACATAAAATATTTAAAAATAATAAAATATTTACGATAAAATTATTAAAAAAAAACTACCATCCTAAAATGCACGCTGTATTCATTATCGGTTTCGAACAATTCCACATAATAATAAGCTATAATTTTCAGAAATCGAATTAACCACTCAAACGACCATCCTTTTTTCTGCAAATTAAGGAACTCATCCGCAGTTGCCTTGAAAGAAGTAGCAAACAGTGAAGGAAATCTGCGCGCGTCCACTTTCCATAGTACCAAATTGCAGGTTTAAGTTTTTTTTATTTTATTACAATATATAATATTTAACATTTGGAGCTGTTGAGGTGCATATACATTAGTAAATGTGCGTATATAAGTGTGTATGCATGTCCCTACTTAATTAACATTATTCACAGATCTGAGCAATGAAGCCGTCACGCCTCAACGCTACCACTTTGCTCTTATTTTATTTTATTTTTTATTTTGTGTTTTTATATCTTTTATGTTTATTTGTTTTTGTCTGCTACTGTCACGCCCTCCATTCGCCCCATGGTGCTCTAAAAATTGATACAGGATGCAATTGTGACGACTGACGATGGCTGACTGGTGATAGTGAATTGTTATTGCTATGACAAGTGCATACAAACCTACTTTGTGACATACATACAAACCTACAGCCACACATGCGTATAGCGTGTGCCATTAAGACTGCGTAATTTGAAATTTCAATGATTTTATTCTTACAAAAAGGGAAGACATGCTTGGCGTGTGCGTATGAAACGCAATATCCGAGACAAGGCCGTCGAGAAATTTAACAAAATTTTCTATGATATTTCAATGGCTCTATTTCATTAATGATGCCTCCAGCCTCGTATTTCATTTTTGCTTCGTTGTTAGCATTAATTATTTACTTCCAAGAAAACAGTTCAACGCCATCAACTCACATGATCTTCTTAGCTACTTCACAACGTCACGTCGCATGGTAATGATATTTTCGGTAGTGATTTCACTGTATTCTATGCAATGTACATTCGTGCAATTCTCCATGACGTAACCTCCTGTGATCAGTCATGACAACTGTCAAACAACAACACTGTATAAGTGATGCAAAAACACGGCCCTACATTCCAGATAGATGTTCCCAACAGAACACCCTTTACTTGCAAGTAGAGATGCTCGCATAAGTATGCCTATATGTATGTATATTGTTATTGGCTGCTGTTGTTGTTGTTGTTATTATTGCCTTTGCTGTCGCCCAACGTGTGTACACGCCACAAAGAAGAAGAATGTTGTCGAGCGCGACGACAATTTGTTTCAGAAATGTTTGGCAACACGCCCAGTGAACCAACGACGAGCATAAGCACAGCCACAAGTACTAGTTAGCAACAACTAAAACAAATACAACAACTTTGCAGAATTTGGCAGCGTGTAGCTTTGTACTTGCATACAGATGTGCGAGAATAAGTTGAGAGCTAAAGACATGACAACAACAGCAACACGGCTTGCATTGCGATAACGACAGCAGCAGCAACAACAACAACAACCTCAACAATGGCCACAAAACCAAACTAACCACAGTACTTTGAAATGCCAGGAGGCAGAAAAATAGTCGAAACCAAATCATAAGGATGAGAAGAGGCGACAGATGCATAAGAATTTGAGCCGCGCAAGCGGCCAACCACAAGGGTGCGGTTTATCCTCATCCAACTAAATAATAATATGTACCACCACCAAATTCGTATTTTGTCGATTGTTCGGCGCCTAGGTTTGTGTGTCACATATTTCTTTATAGATTTCGACAGATCGCAAATTTTAAGTCAAGTCAATATATTGCATTGTGTGACACAATTTTTAGGGGGCAAAAATTTCCTTTGCAGAACGATGGCGTCGAGTGAGTGTATCAAATTCTCCAAAGAGAAGTTATTTTTTATTTTTTTGGGAAATTATATTTTCATGTTTGTGACAAAGATTCTTTCGAAAAATTAGAAATAACGTTTAAAATTCAAACTAAGCGCAGGTGTCAATGTTCAGGTAAAGAAGATAAATTTGAAGCAGCTCGTAAAATATTTGAACCCATTATTGTCGCTAATTTTGGCTATTTTTGATCCTTTAATGGGCAAGTACAAAAAACGTCTTGTCACGACAGAAATTAGAGGATTAGGAGGTTTTACAAATATATTCCTCGGAAATTTTACGATGGATCTTCTCTCACAAAAAGTGTATACGTTTAATAAAAATCTCCAAAAAATTTGAAAATTAATACTTCTGCTATGATATAAATACAATAGTATAAGATCTTCATGTCTTTGAATATCGCACAAGAATTTCATAGCTTCGTGTGTTTTCTCATTCCCTTTGAAATGACCCAAATCTGACCAAACAAGGAAGAGTGACGACTTTTTAATTTTGGAGTTGGTGCTGCTGCACGATTTTCGTATAAAACGAGCGATACTCAATGTCCCTGCAATAGCGTCGAAATAATTGCACTACAACAAAATAATAATTACACGAGGATGAAACGTAGTACCTCCTGTCATCAAACAAACAGTCGGCGCACTCGTGTATCGGCACCCACGTGGCTGTTGACAATTCTGATTTCGAGGTTGTGAAAGACTTCGTTTGTTTAAGAACCAGCATTAACACCGATAACAACGTCAGTCTGGAAATCCAACGAAGAATCTCCCTTGCCAACAAGTGCTACTTTGGACTAAGTAAGCAACTGAGTAGTAAAGTCCTCTCTCGACGAACAAAACTAACACTCTACAAGGCTGTTATCATGCCTGTCCTAACGTATGGCGCAGAAACGTGGACGCTGACAATATCCGATGAAGCCAAAGGGAGGAGTGTTTGAGACCAAAAGATTCTGCGGAAGATTTTTGGACCTTTGCACGTTGCCGACGGCGAGTATCACAGGCGATGGAACAGTGAACTGTATGATGAGCGAGCGGCTACGTTGGCTGAGTCATGTCGTCCGAATGGATACAAACACTCCCGCTCTGAAAGTATTTGATGCGGTACCAGCTGATAGCTGATAGTGATAGCAGAAGAAGAGGAAGGCCACCTCTGCGTTGGAAAGATCAGGTGGAGAAGGACTTGGCTTCTCTTGGTGTGCCCAACTGGCGCGAGAAAGAAACAGCTGGCGCGCTTTGTTAAACTCGCCAATTAAGAAGAAGACGAATATCAGATTCATTGAAAATGATATTGCAGCAGAAATTGAATGTATCTTTAACTCAGTTTAAGCATAGTCCACTCAAGTGAATTTTTCGTGAAAAGTTATAATGATCTTTAAAATGTAGGTTGTAGGTCGGGGAAAATTATTCTGTCTAAATGGGATACCAGTAAAATTTATTTCTGAATGTATTAAGTATTTACAAGACAGATGCAGGCTAAACAGTTTATCCTTCCATCTAGAAGTACGTCAAGTAGACCTCTAAACCTGGATATTAAGGATTTATGAACTCTCACTGAATACTAAACGGAACATTATGGTTCTCGTACTAATTTCAGGAAGACTGAATTAAAAGAAACAAACGTTTGCGGGTTTTACGAACTGGATGATGAAACCCTAGAGCAGAGGTGGACGACTCTAAATCCAAACACTCTAATATGGAACAAAATGCCTGGGGAGGTACTCAAATTTACCAAAAGTCTCCAATTTTAGGCTTGCGGTCAAGCACATTGGACGACCTCAGAGAACGCAGTGCAATATGGCCCAATAAAAATAAAAATATGATAAAAAAATTGCTCACTTAGAGTTGTTAAAGATTTTAAGTTATGTTTTACAATACACCACATTACTATGACTAGGCCAGAACAATCGGGCACGTATCTTATCAGCTTCAGGGCACATAAGAATTACTAAAAATGAAAAGGCAGATAAATTAGCCAGGAAAGGAACGGAACCGTCAATAAAATTACAGAAAAAATCGAATTTGGCCGGATAAAAAATTGGCCAGATCGACCATAAAACAGTTTTAAACCATTTGCGTCAAAATTTTACGCAAAAATAATGGATTTATTTTCCCCCAACTTAATAACGGGTGGGCCATATAGCGTTTGCTTTTTGAACCACCTATTTTTTTGAGAATGGTAACACAAATGACATGTCAAATGTTTTCATAATTTACTTAAAGGTTTGACATTTACGAAATGGGACGCTATACGCTTGAACAAATTTGGGAAATATTAAAAACCTATTTCCAAAGTGGTGAGTCTTCTTCTTCTTCCGCGGTTACATTAAATGACGAGCGTTTCCGTGACATGCTCAACGAGTTTTTGTTTCCAAAAATTGAATAGGATGACATGGACGACATTTGGTTTCAACAGGACGGTGCAACTTGTCACACTGCCAAAGTTAGACTTGAACTTTTGGCTACCGTTTTTGAATTCCAATATCAATTGGCCGCCTCGGAGCTGTGATTTAAGCCCGTTGGACTATTTTTTGTGGGGAGCCGTTAAGGACAAATGTTATGCGAACCATCCAGAGACGATTGATGCTTTAAAACACGAAATCGAAGTTGCCATTCATGAAGTTGGAGCCCAAACAATCGAAAATGTGCTTAAAAATTGGGTTGATCGAATGGCCTACTGTAAAGCCAGTCGTGGCAGTCATTTGAACGATATTATTTTTCATTCATAAATGACAATGTTCAATCTTCAAAATAAAAAGCAGTTTGAAAAAATATTGATTAGTTTTTTTTATAGCCGATTCAAAAGGCAAATTTTACATGGCCCACTCTATATATATGTACAATTATATACAGGCGCTTACACCCTATTTGTGGAGCGCGTCTCAATGAGTTTCCACAAGTGTGAAATGTGTGTCCTGCCGCCACCCAACGGCAAATGGTTTTCTATGAAGATCTTTTTCATGGCAGAGATACGTTGGGAGGTTTGCCGAGGGACCTTTGTTTTCATTTGGTGTTTCATGACAGGGGTTTCGAACCCGGGGATCCATGTGACTACAGCGACCGCTGATTATAGTAGAGGAACAATTGTATTTTGTTGTTTTTGTAACATCTTAAAATATTCGCCATAATTTTTGGGACAGCCTTTGGCCAGATTTGAACCCGTTATGTGCTGGTGGAAAAACACAACACGGGCCCGTGCTATTACCTCATATCTATTTGAATTCTCTTAAAAAGTTCAACATGCGACACCAAGTTTCGACTCTTTTGAACTACGCAGGCTTCACGTAAAAGCATTCTAATATTAGACTATTTTTCTCTATGTTTTCATAACTTAAGTGTACTTGTACTTGACCCCTTCAGCAAGGCCAACCAAAATAGTTCCTTTACAACAACAACTTCGACGACAACATTATGATAAATTTCGACATAATTTAAATTAATCGTCGAATGCTGAATAGGCAACAACAGCAACCATCACAAGTCAGAAGAAAATACAAAATGGAAACTAATTAAGTTAAGGAAGACTCGAAATGCCGAGTGAATAAAATGAAAGCAAAAACAAAAATGAAAGCGTGGCTAATTTTTAGTATCTCATCCCACAATATCCAACGAAATTAAATAAACAATTTGTTTTGTGTTTGTTTTTGTGCTTTTCCTGCCTTATCAACTGACTATTAATTTCTTAGCTACTACTGCATCTAAAAAAGTATGTATACACAGGTCCATTTGCTTGTTTGCATATATTTATCGATGTGTATAGGTGCTCCATATCAGAAGCGTACGAGCGAAGCGTATACATTTCCAAACGAATTTAATGTTTTTGTCTTCGAACGCTTTCAGTTTTCCTTACCGCTGAACTTTTTCCACTTTCGAATGCCCGAACATAATCGTAAAACTTAAGTGGACGCAGCAACAACATAAAATCAAATGAAGAAATACAAATTGAACTCCATACTAAATACACACACACATGCATACAAATAAACACTCTAACGGGACGCGAAAGTCATCCACACCGGGAATGTATGCAATAAAAAGGCGGCCAGAAAGTAATAACGGAAGAATAAAGTGCGCGCCATAGAGAAGGCCATAAAAGTTGAATTGTGTCGAAAGTAAAGGCAAATAATCGATCGAGTCCTGCCATTCATAGTATTCTGTTTTTCTGTTTGGGCGAAAGAAAGCAATAAAAGGCAAGCAAGGACAGATAGGCCAAAGCTAGGCCAGATAAACGGACAAACGACACTTGGTTGAGAGGACAATTTGTTTTCATTTCTTTTTTTTTTTGCTTAAGTTTGAATTGAAAAAAGATGTGCGAAATATGTCCGAACTTTTACTAATGTTTTTGACAGCTAATTGAAGTTTTCAAAAGGCAGAAGGAATCAGAGTTTTTGGTGAGGGGAAACTCACTGTATAACTTTTTTAATTTGATTTATTTTTTTATATACCTATTTGTAGAGGTGCTAAGTCAAATATTGCATGGACATAAAATGCAGCAATATAGCAACGTATAGATGTATACATTTTGGAGTATGTCTGCAGGTATTTTATACTGGTAATAGAGATCTGCAATTACCCTGCAGTGAAATTAGCTTGGATTGAACTAACGTAACACTAATTTACTTTGCGGTTGAAGTAGTTCGTCTTGCATCTTTTGCCAATACTATCAACTGCATTTTTTTTTAAATGAGGATATCGTAAGGAGTGTTAATTTGCTACCTATATATCAGCATCATACCAAAAATAATCATTTATATTAAAATTTTCGATGAAAAGAATCAAAAACGTCTTAATATCGTACAACAGTTTCCAATATTATATATTTTTTCTTCTTGATTGCCGCGATAACCGCTTAAGCGATTTTGGCCGAGCTTAACAAAGCGCGGCAGTTGTTTCTTTCTCATGCTAACCGACGCCAGATGGACACACCAAGTGAAGCCAAGTACATTTCCACCTGATCTATTTAACGTAGAGGAGGGATTGAACTTCCTCTGCTACCAACTGCTTCTACCGCAATGAATACTTTCAGAGTCGGAGCGTTTGTATCCATTCGGATGGCAAAACCTAGCCAGCAGAACTTCTACATCTCTACTCGTAGCTTCACGTCTTCACGCTGGCTACTACTTTTTCCCATCTTTCTGGTAGATCTCGTATATCGTCGCGGTAAAACTATTCATCCACGGATCAATCCATTTTTTGATGTCTTCATATGAATGGAACTGCTGGTCAGCTAGACCATGTGCCATCGATCGGAACAGGTGATAATCGGACGGCGCAATATCTGGAGCATATGGCGGGTGGGATAGGATTTCCCATTTCAGTGTTTCCAGGTAGGTTTTAACGGGTTTGGAGACGTGAGGTCGAGCGTTGTCATGGTATAGAATCACTTTTTCATGCTTCTCCGCATCAATTGAAGTCGATACCGATCCCCACTGATGGTTTCGCTTGGTTTTAACAGTTCATACTAAATAACACCAACTTGGTCCCACCAAATACATAGCATAACATTCGGAGCGTAAATATTCGGCCGAGGTGAAACCGTCGAAGCATGACCGGGCAGTCCCCATGACATTCTTTTCTTTGGTTTCCTGTAATGAGTCCATTTCTCATCACCCGTCACGATGCGATGAAGAAAACCCTTCCTTTTTCCCGCTGGAGCAGTTGTTCACAGGCGAAAAAACGACGTTCAACATCCCTTGGTTTTAAATCATAAGGAACCCAAGTCCCCTATTTCTGAATCATTCCCAAAGCATGTAATCTGCTGGAAATGGATTGGCGGGTAACTCCTAATACTGAAGCAAGCTCTTCTTGCGTTAGACACGGATCCTCATTGAGCAATGCCTCCAACTCAGCGCCTTCGAAGGTTTTTGGCCTTCCTTCATGCGGACGGTCGTCAATCATCGTATTTGAAGCGACGGATCCAATCTCGGCACGTTGCTTCACTTAAAGCAGCATCTCCATAAACTTTTTTAGCTCTCGATGCTCTTCAGCCGCCGTTTTTTTTTTCGAATGAAAGAGGAAAATCAACACCTCACGCAAATGACGATTATTCGGCACAAAATTAGACATTTTCACAAAACCAAAAGTATATGATACCAAAACAAAATCACTAATGAGTTGAAGTAGTTTGTTTACCATATGTCTAAGCTTGGTTTATGACGTTTAGGTTATGTTAGAATCGACTAGCACACACTGCTGGCGGCATCTATTGACAAACAGCGGAACTTAGTTGCGCACCTAATATTTATCTAAATCATATAGCTAAATTTTCTGCTCAAAGCTCGGCTGAACCTGAAATAAATGTGAAAGAAAATGATCTGAGAAATAGTGTTTGGAATCGAGTACAAACATGCAAGTTCTCACAGAGAAATACTAGAATAACTGCCAAAGACCAATGTATTAATTTGCACAATTGCAGAATGAAAGAGGAAAAGCGAAAATCATAACAGACCACTCCTGATGGGAGCGGTAGATATGCATTGAAGCATTCGGAGCTATATGCTTCATGTAACTGCTGTGGCAATGAGGAAAAAGTGTTTTGGATTCGATAACTCCGTGGGTTTAAAAAACGCGCCTCAAGTTTCAGAGAGACCACATTTTGGAAAAAGTTGTAATTTACACGTAGACTTATATACTTAATTCATTTTCTCATTCAGCTAAAAATAAATTCGAAATATTTATGTAATAATTTAAGCAATTTTCATTTTCTGGGCATATATCCCGTTAAGCTCCGATTGTTACGAAGTGACTTCCTTTGGAGCAACCCGGGCAAAGTTTCATAATTCCGGAATCATCTCGAGGAAGTTGATTTGCAAAGCAAGAGTGTGGGACGCATTGTAGAGAAGAAAGCGGGAAAAAGTTATTTGGTATGCATGGTTGTGCGCAGTGTACGCTCTCAATTATCAATTCATAAGCCATACGGATAGGATAAGAGAAAGTTCATTGAAGATCTTGTTTGCCCTTGCAATAGCGTCCTTACTTTAACTCGACCCAATCAAACGAGACTGGTATTGAGAGAGTTAGCGCCAAGATAATCCGCCTCATCAGTGCCCTCTATGAGTACTCCAAACTCTTCTCAATCATCCTAAAAGACGTAATGAGCCCATTGACTCTGCACAAAAGCAGCATCGTATGGAGTTTCACCAGACATCTTGAAGACACGGACTTCGTCGATGACATCTGCCTCTTCTCTCACAAATTCACTGATATGCAAGCGAAGGCGGGCAGCCTTGTCACGCTGGCAAGCACTGTCGGACTAGAAGTCATCATCGACAAGACTTAAACTATGAGAGTTAACCACACTAACGCAAGGCATATTATGATAAACGAGTGCCAGTGGAAATTGTGGAAAGCTTCTCCTACCTCGGCTGCACTATCACAACAGACGGCAGACGAAGATGACTACTGCAGGCTAAACAAAGCAAGCGCAATGTTTGGGCAAACGCATAAAGTATGGGCAAGTCCGCAAATCTCCAGGCACTCTAAGCTCATGCTTGAAGTTAGTATTGTTGTACGGAACATGGCTGGTCTCTAACACTATCACACAGGGACTACAATCTTTCATCCACAAATACCTCCACATCATCTATCGAATATTCTGACCGAACACCATCAGCAACGACGCGCTATGGAGAACAACGAATGAGGAGCTCATCTGTGGCAAATCAAACGAATAAGTGGCGACGGTTAGGCCTCTCGCTTAGAAAAACTGCAGATAGCATCACGAGAATGGTACTGGCATGGAACCCGCAAGGGAGTAGAGACACAGTCGGCCAAAGCAGACTTGATACTAGGAGCACGTTGATGTTACGCGGACTAGCAGATGCTGATATCACATGAGTCGGCGCAAAAACAGCAGCCCAGAACCGTGTACGATGGAAGATTCCTTTCGAGGCCATATGCTCCCGAGCAGAGTGAACAAGAAACGAAAATCCATTTGAATGAAATCACCTATTTCCTAAGCAAATGAATAAACAAAATGCGCTGCTTGTTGTAAACTTACAAGAGGAACGAAAATTAAGCGCGGTTTGCTTAAACAGAAGCCGTAAACTTTTCTCGTCCAAAATTGGCTCACCCTAGTATTGGATATATTTATTACGTACTCGGTATATATTCGGGCATTTATTCAAATATGCATCCCAAAACTTGAGCCAAATCCGCATCGACAATATGTCCAACCAACGCATTCAGCTTGAATTAAAAACACTGCCATGAAAGTTTCCAAAAATATAACGGCTGCCTACATATTGCGTGATAATCTGAAATTTTGTGAATTTCCTCTCGTTTATGGAATGACGACGTGTACGAATGTTAAGTAAGTGGGCAATTAAAAAATTCTTAAATATGAATTTTATTTTAATATTAAAATATATGTAAGATAAACTTTTCATTTTCAAGGTTTCTTTAATGTAAAAGTTGCACTTTTAAAATTAGAAAATTTCAAGAATTTTTCACGAATGTGCCCACTACATTTCAAATGAATTTATATAAATAAATATAAATAAGAAAAAACAAAACGAATAAAATACATACACATTTATATGCATATGCATGTATGTATGTATAAATATATTTTTAGGCATTTCGTAAATCAAAAAAAAATTACTTGTATTTGAACAAAATATTTACATGCGCACAATCATTTGTATGTGTCACAAAAGTCGCAATCTGATTCGCTGATTAGTCATTGCAAATCCTGCTGCGGATTGGTATCAAAAATCGGTCATTTTATTGGTTGGCAGGGTGTTTTGAAAGCAGTAACAACAAAAGCAACCGCAACAGCACTAGAGCAACGGTAGCGTCGAAATAACAATGGCGATTAGAAGCACAATAAAAATGTCCACATTCACAGCAAGTTGATGCACTTGTTTTATTTTTGGTATTTTATTTTTATGTTATTATAATTTTTTTTTTCTTTTTTTGTTTTGTTTGTTTTTGGCTAACATGAAAACAGCGGTAAGACACTCGACGGCACACAGAAATGCGTGTAATTATATATTTGAAATAAATCAGTTGTAAAAGTAAGGACCGACACATAGAGTCAACCAACCGCTGAACTATTCTGCCACAGATGCCAAGCAATGGCGATGCAACACCGACGGAACAATGAAAATTCAATTTTAATTCTAATAAAATTCTATAGTAAGTACATAGATATTTACCATAGGCGAACTTGCATTAATTTTATATATTTTTGAGTGAATTAAAAATTTATATATACGACATTGCATGCAAAAAGTACGAATGTATGTATGCGGGTCTAATGTTGAAAAAATTTTAATGCGAAACAAATAATAGCAAAAATAAAAAGCATAAAAATTAGCAGCAGACTTCAGATGGAAGGACAAATGTTGGTTTCGTAAGGAATTTCATAAGCACATCAATTGGCAGACAGACACTAGCCGAGTATAAGGCACTCGATGGGCGTGCGCGCAAAACAGAGCGTATGCGTAACATATTTACGTTCCTACATGTGAGTGTGTGAGTGCGAACATAGCCCAAGCGTGAAAAGATTCCGTGTATACATACAGCGTTTATAAAGAAAATAGCACCGTGGCTATGGCATAAACTCTGCGTGATATCACACGGAGCAATCGTTGGATTGCCGAATTTAAAAAATTAGCCTCAGTTGAGATAATGCGCCAATCACGCCGTGAACACGAATAACAAGACTAAGTATTCATTATCCATACGCATTCAAGCATATTGCTACTTATGTCCAGAATGCGCGCATGAGCCCAAAAGCTTCAGCTGGGCATCAGTCTCAGCAACTCAGCAAACTTTGGCAGCCGCTGGAACCAGAGGAGAATGTTGTAGCATTGCTCGCCCAGCAGCTTAGCCATTTATAAGGTTATTTCCTTAAAGGCAAAAGGCCATCCACTTCGATATTATTGCTCTCTATAGACTTTGGTTCCGCTGGAAAGTGCAGGTTATTTTTGGCTTAGCAAATCATCTTTTATGCTGAGACGCATTTTCATAAGAATAGAAGAACCCAATCGCACTTGGTGCAGAGAAGTCAATGCTTCTTGACTTTGAAAATTTTTGGTAGAGTTTTAAGAGGAAAGACACCAATAGCACATTATTCTTCAAAAATTAAGACGGCAGTAAACTTTTTGTTAACGGAAACATGATAAAGAATGTTTTGTTTGCAGCTCTTCAAACAACGGGATGTAGATGAGTTTTGGTTTAAGTAGGATGGCTCTTCATGTCATATGGCCTTTGGACACGATCAAGCATTGTTGACAAGAACTTTATATGTGTGCGTGTCGGGTGCTTGACGCTAATATCTAAAATTTTTGATTTTCATCATTCAAAAGCCGACAACAAGTATGTGTGACACGACGACACCCGACTGCACTAACACACACAAAGCTCAGTCAAGCATGCTGGATCATCTCCAAAGGCCAATACAGGTCATCCTAAAAATGATCTCATGCGCACTAGGCTCCTTCATGGAGCTGAGGTTTTGCAACATTCGGCTCTTTTTAGTTATATTCCGTAATCAATCAGAAGAGTTGCTCTTTCCAATAAAGCATTTAAAACGAAAAAGGAGGATCAGTAATGGAAAATTATGATTATCCCCAGATTGTGCTTCCACAAATGTTTAAGCGTAAAGCATAATCAACAGTGGCACCTAAGGCGTAGGCTCTATGACTACACTTGAATTGAATTGAATAAGACTAAAACTGAATTGAAAAGAATTAAAGGTTAATGTTGAAATGTTGGAGAAACGGGTGCTCCATCTGCGAAAGAAGAAGTTCTGTTGAGGAATTGTAACAGAATAAAGAACCAAGAGATACCAACAGGAACGCCAACTATTGGTTACACTTAGAATCAGCGCAACGAAAGACCAAAAAAAAAAATAGAAGAAATCATTTTTGCAATTAGAGACTTCAATATATCGACCATTCTCGATGCCAGGAAACAATGACAGATAAAAAGCTGTTTTTCAAAGTACACCTCGAAAAGAATCCACCACTGCGACAACGCTGTCGAAGCGAGCAAAACGCAACATGTATAATATGATACTTTCGAGGACTACTGCGGTGTATTTAATAAGGTGTCCGATTATGCCCTAGTAATAGCTGGCATGTACCCGCTAGACATGCTAGAAATGTAAACTGTACTGCTCGTGCGGGGTTACGAGAAATCTGCATCGATGAGTGGCAAACAAGGTGAATCAAATTTACAAAAGGGCATTGGTCGCACAAATGCAAACTAAAGCTTTACCTAACGAGACATGGAGAAGTGGACCTTTACCTGACCCAGTTCTTGAGTGCGCATGGCTGCTTCAAAGCATATTTACACAATTATAGTAGAACATATCACCACATATTCTCCACATGCTCACACTTCCGTTCTGCACAAAAAATTCATACAGCCTTTGTAGAACCTCCGTCGCCGGAAACATTCATGCTACATATGCTGCGCCCGAAGAGAAATGGAATGCGGCTTGCGACTTAGTGGCCTAGACCATGAAAGAGATAAGACGTGAAGAAATTACTTTGAAAAAAAAAAACATATATATATAGACATGATGGAAAGAATAAGGAGATGGCGCCTATCGTGGTCCCGTTACTTTGCTCTCAGCGAATTTGACAACGAGTTACGTGTATGGCCAGATTACGATTTTCGTAACTTGATTTAGAATGTTTTTTTGTTATTTAGTCTCGAAGTTTTAGTTCTTTCTTCATGCCATTTTTCTAGCCTGTTCTAATTAAAATGTAATGCTTATAATTTTGTAAAATATACATTTTTTAAGAATTAGTTAAATAATTCACTCAGTTTTATTTAGCTTTACTTTTTTTTAACATCTGGTGGCATTGCCAGCTATTGCAGGGGTTGTTGGTGTTCTTCTGCTTTCGGCAGTCAAATCTCTCTCTCGCTACTGCAGAGTTGCCTAGCTTTGGATATAAAAACGAACTGAAATGCCCATTTAAAGAAAATAAAATATTAATTTTTTGTTAAATTACTTCAAGAAATTTGAATGCGTGACAAATTGTGTTTAAATTGTGCGTTTTTTTTTAAATAAATGGTTTATAGTTATGTACAATTTAATATATGAGTTTTTTGTTAAGATAAACTGTTTTGTTAAGAGAACGACTTTTAGTATAGAGTTGCCATCTTTTTTAAATTTTTTAAAAAGGAAATAAGATATCAAATAAAATAAATTTCCTATTCATAATTAAAAATATTTTTAAAAGCTATGATTACAAAAATTTTCTAACACGGTTGCCAGATTATTTTGTATATAAAATTTGTTTTTTATGAAATACTTAAAATATTAATAAAGTACCTAGTAAACACAAAACGTCAAAGAAACTTTACCTGCAGAGGTGTTGCACCAAGTATACGCGGAAGGTTACCACTTATTTTAATTTTGTAAATTTAAAAAATAAATAAAATCTCGTAGTATGGGTATCAAGCGAATAGTCTTGAAATCAGCTGTAATCCAGAAATATTGTTTAAGGGTTGCCAACTAATTGTAAATAAAAGAGCAGGAGGCAACCCCATTGAAAAATATTTTTAGGTCTCTTCTACCTTCTAATTCAATTAAAAGACGTTTTGCTAATTTCTACAAAACACAAGGCATAGTGACCTTGAAAAAACAGAAACAGGGGAAAGAATTGATTATAATTTGAAATTGCAAGTTATTGACAGGTACGATTAAATAATTTCTACTACTCAACACCAAGAAAATATGCCCAATGGTACCTAAAAATATTTTTCCATATCCTAAAACAAAAAAATTTAAAATTCTGTAAAGATATTGCCAAGGTCCGGGTACTATATAAGCTAAAAGGCTCTTCCTCCACCTTACTTCCTTCACAAAGGACAAATTCGTTTTCTTCGTCCAAGTGTGCCCAATTGTATCACACTCAAAGTAAACCGTAAGACAACTGTATTTTCATTTATGCATAATAGTTTGAAAGTTTTGCATTTTTGAATAAAACTGAGTTACATAAAACCATACAGTTGCCTGTCACATAAATGTCACATAAAATATTTACTTTAGACCAGCGTAATAAATATGTGGCAATATCAAAACAAATCCTTTTATAACGAGTTTGATATTCAAAGATAGTCAGTGACAAGCAAAACTCACATTACTAGACAAAAACATATAAATTTCTAGCTAGAATGTGATGACGGACTACTTAAATCTCCTTGGTAGCGAACGTGTTAAAAAATAAATGCCGAGAAACGATGGACCATCAAGATGACTTCAATTAATTATTAACTTAATAATGCAAGTAACTTTCTTAGTAGTAGTTTTACAACGAGTTATTTATAAATCACTCTTACATAAAACATGGTGATATTTTCTTGCTTCACAAATAAAAGCGCCTATAATTTTTTTAACGATGGTTTTTTATGAGAAGTTTTTTCATGGCACAAGTTTTTACTATTAAAAACTATCGCCGAAGCGGTTGTTAATTTTTTTGATATTATTTTTTTTACCACAGCTGTATAAATGAAAGCGTCGATAAATATATATGTATAGCCACATACATACATTTACATACCTCAATGACAACAACAGCAGCATCCACAATGGCAACTCAAATGATTGCAACCAGATTGGCAGAACAATTGCGACTTTTGTTGCCAAAAATTTGTAATAATAGGCGCACTTTTGAAAGCAATTAGGGCCACTGAACACGATCTTCGTGCCACAAGGGAAAAACAACAGCAGCAATAAAGATAATAAAAACAAGAACAGCAACAAGAACAGCAAATAAGAATGTGTGAGGAGCGAGTTTGTGCAGTTCCTGTTACATTGTACTATTGCAGGTTGTAGGCGATGGTAAGTATGCACGGGTATGTATTCGTCAATATATCATATGTGTAGGGTCCTTCAAGTATCAAGTTTGTTTTTCAAATATTTTGAATGGAATTTCTTTTTCTATTTTTTTACATATTAGTGACAATTTACGAATGACGAAGGCTATTTTCCAAATTTATCACGCAAGCACGTTTACATATTTCGAGGATTTAGGATTTGGGATTTATTTGGAATTTTACCATTCATAGGTACACATTTTTCTGGTTAATTTAAATAAGAAAATTGTTCACTTGTACAGAATATAGTTCAAAGGCCAAATAGCTGCAGAAAATCTGCATATTATTCTTCATGGGGTGAGATTGATTTCTTCCTTGGCTGTGTGGCGGTTCCGTCTTTTTGAAACCATATTTCGTGAAGCCGTGAAAATACCTTCTTAAGAATATCTCGATATGATCTGAACACCGTTCAATCGACGTAGTCTCACCTACTTAAGTTATTTCCTTTTTCCCAACGATATTTTCAAATGAATGAACGAAATGTCGGAATGCATTGCTATGTTTTTTTTTGGCTTATATTGAGCCAATTGACTCAAATTTTTCGAACTCGGAGACGAAGACCGGTCTCCGTCAAACAATTATAACCAAAACTGTTAGTAAACTGCCACAGATCCACCATTTTCGTGATAGATTATAAGTATTTTTATACGGTTCTATAGCGAAATCGATTTTAATTTATTAAATTGTAGACAGTAACGTTTTATGTATACTTAACACCTGTAAAAGCGATAACGTCGATTTTTATGAATATTTGTTTTGACAGCTGTCATATATTGCTGCCATCCTTTCTGACAGCTGTTAAAACAAAAGATTCCTAAAAAATTAACCCCAACTTGAAACACCCCTGACAGTGTACTATATATGCATACATATTCAATTGTCGACGCAGAAAATTTGAATATGATTAATGAGACGTATTTAAATTTAAATGCAAATGTACTCGAGTATGTCAAACAATTCGTTTTTACTATTTTACAGTGGTGATTGTTTATTTTGTTTATTTATATTCTGAAAGTAATGAAAGTAGAACAAATTCCAAAAAAGGCATTTAAATTTAATTGAATTAAAATGAACTTAAATAAAATTATCGAAAACGCAATAAATTTAACCAATTCCGGCGGATCAATGGCTTTAATGAAATCAAAAATATTATTCACAAGTCACAATGCTTATGTACTCAACATTTCTGCTTTTGCTGAATGATACTTTTAAGATGTGACCCAAAACAAGAAATCAATTGGACCAAACAAAATACCTGCGGAGATTTGGAGGATGGTAAGGGACGACGGCGTTAACTTTCTTGTTACTCAATACCGTTTTATAAGAACAAGGGTGATGCCAGACAATGTAACAACTATCGTGATATAAAAAGTATGTCTCCTACGATGAACATCTGTGAAAGAGTAATTTTCGGTTGTGGCGCATGTCAGTGAAACTCAGTTTGGCTTTGAAAGCTGCAGATCTGCGATAGATGCCATTCACATGTTGCGACTTCAGGTGGAGATTCTCGAGTACAACGTAAGAATCTTCATGCCATATTTATAGACCTGGAAACGATGTTCGATCGAGTTCCAAGAGATCTAGTGTGGAAGGCACTTAGAGAAAAGCATATTCCAGAAAGCGCTGTAAATGTGGTGGTCATGCGACTCACAAGCTAGCACAAGTATTATGTGCTAGCAGTGTATCGGATAAGTTCTCCATAAACGTAGGGGTACATCAGAGCTCGGCCCTCAGGTTCCTTATTTTCAACTTGGTTATGGATACTCTAGCACGTAAACTACAAGACAAATTGCCTTGCATGATGTCGGGCTACTATCTCAGAATGCTGATGTTTTACAAAATAAATTATCACAGTAGGCTGAAGTCTTGAAAACAAATGACTTACTCATAAGCAGATAGAAAACAGAGCTCATCACTTCCGCTTTTAATGATAGTGACCTGATTCCAAAATT
Organism: Anastrepha fraterculus; assembly: GCA_037575425.1. Taxonomy (NCBI): domain Eukaryota; kingdom Metazoa; phylum Arthropoda; class Insecta; order Diptera; family Tephritidae; genus Anastrepha; species Anastrepha fraterculus. The sequence continues at coordinate 43,960 of JAYXIM010010978.1, read as the reverse complement.
TCATATCAATGCTAAAACGATATCCGCGTCTGAAAGTTTCGAATACCACCTTTAAAAGTTGGCGCCCAGTGTCAAGAGTCTTGTGTAACAAAAAGGTGTATATAAAGTTAAAAAGCAAAATTTATAAAGCTGTATAAAATAACAAAACTGAATAAGATAAACAATAAGCACGTCAGAGGTAGCTGCCATGTGGCTCCAATAATTGAGAAATTGAGAGAAAATCGCTTGCGCTAGCATGGGCACATTTCGAGAAGACCGGAACAGCATGCAACAAAGAAATTGGTTTTTTAGCTACTACCACCAATGAGACGTAACCGACGTTTTAAGTCCTGGCTAAACAGTATTCAAAGCAATGTGCATCGAAGCGAAGTCAACGAAGGGACAACCCAGGACCGAGTAACCTGGAGATTGCGTACGAGGAGGGCCGACCCCAACTAAGGGACCATGGCGAGGATGAAAAAGAAGAAGTTCTATCGAAATACTCAATTTAAACCAAGCCGCATTCATTAAATGTACATATGTAGTGGCACTAGACCAACAAAAATGTTTTATACGTTTGATTGTCACAGCAAAGTATGGGCGAAGTAGAAAAAAAAAGATTGAATTCACCTTGTTTCATTCTGTACTGGCCACCACATGGACATGGAAAAAACTAATCAGCTGATTTACCAATGCCACCTCCAATAGATTCGGCTTGATTTTGTTCCTGTTCTAGCAGCCTTACTAAACATTCTTGACTTGACTAAATGTGTAAAGAGTTGGTGAGTATACGGCATGTCAATAGCAGGACCCAAGATTCTGAGATCTCCGCTTTTTTTGAATTCCGAAAATCGCAGGACTAGTCGATTCAAGCATCGGCATTATTGAGTATCAAATTTGTACTTCAGATGCAATTAGTAAAATTATTATCAAGAAAAATCCCCTTTTTGAGGAAAAAAGCTTTATTTACAACGTTGGTCGAGCTTTAAAGTCTGCAACATCTTTTTTATAAAACAGCGGAATTTTTATTTGGCGGATCATTCAAAATAGTCACTCTAAAATGCTTACAAGAACGGGCCAAATCCACTAATTAAGTATTAATTGAAACAAAAATTTATAAATGAAATGAATTAATGAAAAAAAATACTGCCCTAATTTTTAACATGAAGTAATTGAACATATACAAGATTATATTTGGATCATTACTTTTTGGCGCGCGAAAAAATAACGGCCAAGAATTACCGACACAAAACAAATTCAGACTGAGAAGGTTGTATTAGAGTTTCCAACCGTGATGAAGTCCAGGTGCATATATACCCATTCCACCTTTGAATTATCCGGCGTCGAGCTGTGCCATTCGGTCATTTTGTTGCCATGAATGTTACAGTATGCCGCCGGGAAACCCAGTCCCACTTACTAGCCAACTAGAATATTTTTAGATAAAAATAATTTACAGAATTATTCCCATACAAAAAACAAATTTTTTTTAATGATATGAAATATGAAAAATCATTAATTCAAAACTTTCTCAATCTCCTATGATTAACTGTCAGTGCTTTGTTCAAATTTATTGATGGATTTGGTTAACTGAGATTCTCTTTAACTAAAAACAGAAAAAAGCGGACGAGCACGTAACACAAAATATATTTTTTAAATAATCTTTAGAATCGAATACGTCGAAAACGGTTAAGTTTTGGACATCATGTAACTAATGTAATCGGAAATTACTTAAATAATAATGTTCTCAAGTATCTAGAAGGACTTTGCCGGTAACCCTGTGTATCAATAATCAATGCACCTAGTCCGAAATAGTAGTAGCTTTTCGAAAAAATTCAATGATTCAAAACCATTCCGAAATTCAAACGAAATTGTGACTCCCTGAGGATTAATTAATTTCGCGGCAATCGCGTTCAGGGTTTCTCATACAGATCATTGGCAATTTCGTTTATCAGCATGACAACCAAGAAAAAATTAGTATCTTAAAAACAAAACCTAGAGTTTGAGCAAAACGGTGTTTATTAATTGGCAGTCAAGATTTTGTGCAAGAAACAGCTGTTAGTCTCAAAATGAAATATAAATCAAAAAAGAAAGCTGAACTCAGATCACCCTGTGCATTATATAATATATAAATATATATATAGAAACAAAAATAGATAGAGAATCTCTTTGAAATTTTTCCGGTTGTCCCATTAAAAACATGCAATTCAATTGCTTGTGGCAAATAAATGAGGAACACGAAACTATTTGACACATTTCCTGTCCTTAATATGCATACTATGCAGACATATACATACACATCTAGAAATGTATATAAAAACCTGTTTGTATACACCTTACAGGAAAATCTGCTAGCTTCGAACTGGTGCGATTTTTAATGAATTTGGTAGAAGAACTAGTTTTCATTTCATACTTACTTCCCCCAAAGCAGCTGTAAGTGGCCACAGTAGTCGATATAGTAGAGAATTGGCTCCATTCCATCGATAAACAGCATTCTTTTCTTATATTGGATTGGGCTTACGTTTCGAGTCCTCATAGAGATTTAGCGAAAGCAGCCCTGGAATGATGCCCACAAGGAAGTGGCAGGAGCGGGAAACCCTCCAACACGTGGAGACGATTAGTTGAAACAGAAGCGCTTCAAGAACGCCACTCATGCCGAAGTTGAGGTACTATGTTCCTGCTAGAAACCACGGGGATATATATATATTGCATATATAGAGGTTATTCTGGGCGAGTATCAATGCGGATTTTGAGCAAATAGATTAAATCTTCGAAAAGTTTTATGAACATGGGATTCACATCCATTGTCTATTTGTCGACTTAAAAATCTTTCGACAGCATCGACAGAAATAAACTTCCTTTTGTTCTCCGTTGACAAGGTGTACCAATAAAACTCACGTCGCTGGTATCCATGACCCAGGCAAGAACGGTATCTAAAGTAATGATACAAGGAAAACCTACGTACTCTTTCGCGGTCAAACAAAGACATACTCTATCTACTATAATTTTTAATTTGGCTTTAAGCTTCGTTGTCTGCGAAATCGACCCTGGTGCAACTATCTTCACGAAGAGCATTCTGATCTGTGGATATACTGCCAATCTTCCAATCGTCGCAAGAATTCCCCCACACACGTCGACTGCACGTTAAAATTCATTAGTAAAGCAAGGCCTGTCGGTCTGGAAGTTAATGTCGATAAGACAAAATATCTCGTAAGGTTAAGCAATACCACTCGCTACAGCAACCTGGAAGTTGGTACAGATACTTTTTAAAATGTGGAAACCTTCAAATACCTGAGTAAAAACCTTGCCAGCATACGGACCCCCTAATATGTGTAAGCGATAGAGTCCGAGCTGCCAGCAGAAGTTACTTTTTACATCTTAAACTGCTCAAAAACTAACTGCTCTCCTGGTCGCGTAAGCTACAAATCTATAAGAGCAATAGCTACTTATAGTATGGCTGCGAAGCATATCCAAGATACACCTCCAACGATTTGAGCGAAAAATACTGAGGAGAATATTTGGTCCAATAGCAGAGGCTCGGAAAAATGATGATTTTCAATAATTTTTCTTTTTTTGCTAGTCAATTGCTTTATTTTACCACAATAATATAGCACTATATTACAAATAAAAACATAGCATTAATACATCATGTTTCGACTTAACTTTAGCGAAATTTCAAAAAACAAAAAATTAATAATTGTAAAAGTTATCACTGTTTGTGTGGAGCCCGTTTCTCCAGAAGTCCCTTGCAGTGATCATCACAAGTCCTTGGAGATTCATCTAAAATCAATTGGACAAGAGAAATAAGTTGATTGTGGCTCTCCATAGAGAGCAGCGAGATGAAATTGCAAAACCGTAAGCACAACGTGTAACCTGTCATAGTGTTTTGACATTAGTGACTGAATAATCACCAACAGATTTCACAAAGCTCACCAAAACAGCTTGGCCATCACAGATATCGTAACAATTATACATATGTACATACTATAGCCCTATACTATATGTAGTAGTGCGAAGCCAGAAATTTGTTCCACTTGAATTTCAAATGTTCAAATTTTTCCGGCAGGGTGCATACGATTGCATCAAGCATTTAGGTAAGTGAGCGTGTATAAAATATTATTTTTCATGCATTTCAGGAGACTTCATGATTTCATTTGACTCGGCGTTGCAATTCGTCTCTTATTTAGTTATATAATATAATATTTCATGCTTGGAGGGGCGATAGGCGTTCTGAGACCTGAGGGAAACTAAAGCTACAGCAAAACATGTGAATCGTTAAAGGTATAATAATCCAAGTCACATATAAGCAACGGCAACTAAACTAGTGACTAAGAAAGCTAGTTCTGTGTTAAGTGATAAAAGTACCGAATCTAATTTATGTAGCTTAACATTTTTCCTTGTAGCTTAACATTCTTATTTTTGAAGTGCAGAACGCAGCAATTAGATTACATATACGAGTATATGTACGTACCATCATCCATTATATTGGCTTCATAATAATTTGAATTTATTTTAAATCCTCCTAATTAGATAATAAATTGGAATAGGTTGTTATATCATAAAGAGCGAATAAAACGGACAAGCTGGCAATAGCTGTAGTCTTATCTGCTCAGTGAAAACAGGTACTTAGCTAGATTGATTTTTTTAATCTCCTCTTTTAATTCTCCTTCACAAGTGTCAAAAAATATACATCCTATGCTTTATTAATAAACAAAAAAAACGAATCGTTTTTTATAAAGACCGTGAAAACCACCAAAATTAACAACTAAAATTGAATTAAAAAACAACTTTAAAATATTTATTTGGTTTCTTATTATTTTTGGTGCCTTTTGGGTACCGATTTGTAAACATTTTATACCAAATTACGAAAAAGTGCATTTTTCATAGGAATTTAATGGAGTTTTTCAAAGCGTTGACAACCGACACGGGGAAATATAATATGAAATAAGAAATAAATATTTTAAAATAATGTTGCACAGTATTTCGGCCTTTGAACAAATTTCGAGGGTAGCATCAAGAATACAATCCTACTTTGCTATTCAAAAGTACAAGCCTTGTGGCTCAGAAGATTCTTGTAAAGAATCGCTCGTAGAGAAAAAGATGATGCAATGCATTTTTTCACATTTCATAACTAATTTGAGGTGGCGAGCAGAAGAGAGAACGCTTCAAAAGTTTTTCATGAGAACTTTTTTTCATGACAGAACCACTAGGAGGTTGTACATTGCTCGCACAGGAGCAAAAACTTATTTAAAACACTCCTCTACCAATTCTACGGTGGGCATCGGACTCACAACTAATCGAATGGCAGCCTCACATAACCAACTCAACGGCAGCCGTTGCGGTGATAGTCTCTGATTAATTGGAGCGTGAATGTGGACAGAGTTTCAATGCAAATCCGGGATAATGGTGAACTTAATGTACCGAGTCAAAGCTGTTTGCTTTAATTTCACGGAAGTACTAAATAATTTCAGACCTCTTTTATAGAAAAAATGTAGTTAAGTAAGAGCTGCGTAAGATCATTTTATATTATAAGATCCATTTTTTATACTATAATAGCCACGGGAATAATTAACGATCATTTATCGATTCCCGCAAGCTATTCATAACAATATTTGTTTGGAATTTATTTAATTAATGAATTCTTCACAAGATAACATTATTACATTTATTTTTTTTTCACATTTTAAGTAAGCTAGAGAAAGAATACTTCAGAATCTGTATCAACCTTTAGTTATGTGAAAAATTTGCAAAGTTTATTTATATGCACATTGCTGTAGATTTATTCAATCAAACTTACATATATTTGTTTTTCTGGCTGCTCCCAACCCTCTCCCAACCCTCTCCCAACCTTAGACAATAATGTTATATTTTTATTTTTATTAGAACCATAATTTTTTCTTATTTTTGTCGTGCGCATTTTATTTTTAAAATTCTTCAATTTTGATTCGTTGCTCATTAGAGCGGCACAAAATAGCAACGGCAGCAGGCGACGCCATCATTTTAAGGTTTAGCAAAAGATATTCACAAATAAAAAAAATCCTAATATATTGGCTGTATGCAGAAATGCAAAAATTCATATGTACTCGTACACATAAATAGTTTTCTGTTGCTTAGCCTATTTCCGCCCTTGCAACACACCGCGGCTGAATCCTCGCAGACGAGTTCGCAACCAAAGTAGCATCAGCAGCAAAGCAACAAATGAAATAAGTCACAATGACACCACTTAACTGATCATCAAAGCAAAAAGAACGGCCAGTCCGCGAGCCAGCCACCTGTCGCTGTCCGTTTCCGCTGCTCGGCAGCAGTACAGATTGGCTGCGAGGGCAACAGCGAAACCAGCGCCAAATGTTTGTTACGCAGGTTTGAAAAATTTAAAACCTATGTACATACCTACATAAAAAGGGTTTCCAGTTAACTATATTGGTGTGTGACATATTTATATATGTAGGAATATCTCGTAAAACGCAAATCGATTAATATCAAATTAAAAGTGTGTGGTAGTATATATTAACAAAGCGCAAAATTAATCACTCTATCGGGCGATATATAATTTCTGCAAATTTGACATTTGTTAACTAGGCAGTTGTAGTATACAAAGACACTAGCAATGAAGCGCGTAAAAGTCAAAACAAGGTTGATGTTCGAAGATCGTTGAATTGTAACTGCATTTTCAAAGCAAAGAACAATTTAGAAGTCGTTAAGCTTTTATATTTAGGAACAAAGATATTATGGGTGCAAGATGATTTCACAAAAATTAAATTCCGCAAAGCTAAGCAGATGAACGGAAGAGTTCTGATTATCTTAAACAGAAACAGCAGATTACGAACTTTGGGATGATATTCCAAGCAGAAGCTGAGCATGTTTTTAGTATATAATGAAATATGATCAAACTTATTTTTATAGTAAAAAAATCCAGCAATGATATTTAAAGTTAAATTCAGTTTATTTCTTATTTTCTTATTTTTATTGAAATAAAAATTAGTTAAAAAAATGTTTCTTACAGACTAATACTGATGTTTTAGCAAAGAATACATATAATAATAATCTTAAACCGTACGAAAAAAATATAACAAATCATACTAAATCAAATCATTAAAAGGCCATATTAAGAATTTTAATGAAAAAGTGTTAGAAGAAGCAAAGTCAATCCCTTTAGATTTGTTAAGAGTATTTAATTCAATCAGAGCCTCTCATTACGAAGCGCTCTAGATGGTATATTAAAATATGATAGATTCGCTCTAAAAGGGAGCTGCAATCCACAGCACCTTGGATTCTATCAAACATGAAAGATAAAAACAAAATAGATCGTCGAGACTAAAGAATTTCAAATTCGTAAGTAGACTCGATTCACAGCTTAGAAAACCATACACTACTTCAAAATAAGAAATTTGAGGAACGATAAGGGATTTGACTAATCTTAATTTTTTACTAGACGATAGGCAGAAGCGCCATACCTGTTTCTCATAAATCGCATAAGATGAGGCAAATATTTGATATGGCGTAACCGATGCTGGAATGTCTTGATAAGTTAAATATCTTAGACCAGTACAATCAGGTACATTTCCTTTGGGTTTCAGGGTATATAAGAAGTACTGGTTAAATTAGCGAGGAAAGGGAAGAGCTAAAAAAGGATAACTTCACCTCTTTTCTTCAGAAAGTAGCAGAAAGACAAAGAAGATTATACAGGGACAATCTACCGGGCTTATCGATTCCCATCTCTTTTCCCGAATCCTATTTCCCGACAACCTGTATCCCGACAGATATTTTTCCCGACAACTTTTTTCCCGAAAATGCAAGTCCCGACAGTTAGGAAATAATAATAAATAGTAGTATCAAAATAGTATTCATCAAAAAGCAATATTGTGTGCCAATAACGTTAGATATGAGCATTTGCCTTATTCGGGGAATCCAGTATTTCTGACGTATATTGCTTATAGTCGCCTCGTGATTCTGGTGCTTCATTGTGCAATGGTGATAATTAATGACCAGATGCGTAAATATATGTCCATACGGCAGTATGACCACTTTTTGCAGCAATTGGGGCCGTATGTCAGCAATAACGCGCCGAATATTCTCTTCCAAGACGTCAATCGTCTCGGGCTTATCTGCGTAGACAAGCGACTTCACATAGCCCCACAAGAAATAGTCCAGCGGTGTTATATCGCACGATCTTGGAGGCCACGCCACAGGTCCAAGGCGCGAGATAATGCGTTCACCAAAAGTTTCCTTCAATAAATCGATTGTTGCGTTGGCTGTATGGCATGTAGGGCCGTCTTGTTGGAACCAAAGGTCGTCCACATCAACATCGTCCAATTCAGGCACGAAAAAGTCATTAATCATGGCTCTATAGCGCTCTCCATTGACTGTAACATTATGGCCGGCTTCATTTTTAAAGAAATATGGACCAATGACTCCCTCTGCCCATAGAGCACACCAAACAGTGACTTTTTGAGGATGTAACGGCGTCTCAGCAATGGCTTGTGGATTATGTTCACTCCAAATGCGACAATTTTGCTTATTGACATACCCATTCAACCAAAAGTGAGCTTCATCGCTGAACAAAATTTTCTTCGATGCCTCGCGCGAACCGAACCATTATTTTCGTAATAAATTTGCACGATTTGCAAACGTTGTTCAGGTGTAAGTCTATTCATTATGAAATGGCAAACCAAACTGAGCATAAATCAAGTGACAGCTGTCAAAAAGACCATCTACGAAAAAAGTAGTGCCAACTTGAAAACCTAACCTCTAAAAAAAACACCCTTTACCATCCTTCACTTGCGTTATTTGTCTTATGGTGCCCATCTCGTGCAAACTTATACTGGTTCCATGTCGAAACTGGATATCAAATTGCAAGTTTATAAACAAAGCTCTAGGTTTGTTATATTGATAAGAATGATATGATATAAAAATACCTAAACAAAGAAAAAAACCATTTGTCGGGAAACCGGTTGTCGGGAAAAAGGATTTCGTGAAATAGGATTCGGGAAGAAGGGTAGCCACCGGCTTATCGCAATCAAAACCAATAATCAAATTTCACCAAAATTTCACCTAAGGAATTAAATAAGAATATTTTTAGAATCATCACAGAAATTCTAACAGGGTTAGGTTAGGTTAGTCTGAGTTTATGTCATCCGACACATTTAGACATGAATAGTACCAATTGTGATACCACTGGAGCTCATCCTTTACACTCTTGAATCTTCTCTGAACCAGATAATTTTGGCAAACCTATTTGAGAGACAACTTCAATGCTGTCCAGAAAGATGAATTCGAGTGTAGAAAGCCTTTTTCTATAAAGAGCAAAGCATGTACACAGGAGGTGTTCCACGATTTCTTCTTCTTCAATATCTTGACAGCTCGACAAAAACCCAGTCTATTTGCTTGTCTTCCAATTAGACAATGCCCTCTTAGTAGTCCTATCGCATTTCTCATATCCTATCTAGCTATTTTGTGCGGTCGTGATTCCATTCTGGCTTAGTTTGTCTGCTTATTTGGCGAAAAAGTGATTGCCTCCAACGTGCATTAGCAGCATTGATAGAGTGTCCATCTATTAGTAGTTTGCACGTAGCTAAGAGAATCGATATTAATACATTATCCGGGTGAATATTTCGTGTTGTATCTTCCCTTGCAAGCTCATCTGTTTTGCAATAACCGTCTATATTTCTTTGGTCTATTGCGATACTGCGCATAATAAATTGTGGCATTCAACTACCGTTTTTAACCAGTGTTTTATTGACTTTAACGATTTCAGAGCTCCCTAACTATCGGAGTAGATATAAACTTCCCTCATAGTTAGAGGTCTCTTCTTTAAGAGCAGTAGCCCTCTCTTATGGCGACAACTTCTGCCTGAAAGATAGCACAGTGATTATGCAAGCAAAAGGGTGCACTGGTGCCCAGCCTTTCAAAGTAAACTCCTCTACCTACACAATGACTCTATTCATCTATCCATTTTACAAGAGAATATTGTTGTAAAGAGTTTATTGAAATGGAGCTCTACACTGTTACAGAAAATCTGTGGTAGCTGTAATAGTCTAAAAATTTCCTAATAAAGTCCAATGGCCTTTATTGATGGTGCTGAGTCTCGATGCTGACTTGGCAGCTATTTGCTTATCATATAAGTCAATTGGCAATAAATATAGGGTTCGGTACTCGAAGTGTAACCAACTTCAGACCGCTTGTGCATCAGCTATATGTTAGTTGGCTAAATGGCAGTCCAGAGTATTGTTTACAAGCGCACGGAAGCATTTTTCTGAGAGTAAACGGGAAAAAGAAAATCCTGAATGGATTTCAAACGTAATAGTGTGATTGCATTATATTTGGCTGGAAAATCACAACCAGCGATTGATCGTGAGCTCGAAAGTTTTTGTTTATCACACCATTACTCGTTACAATAATACTGGTAGCATCGTGAAATGTAATGGAGGTGGACATCTAAAGACTGCAACGTCACGAAAAATGGTTCAAAAAGTGAAGCAGCGACTTGAGCGAAATCCACGATGGAGTGTCAATCAAATGACCGTAGCATCCGCCGCATACTGAAAAATGATCTTAAAATCAAGCCTTACAAGATTCAAACGGCGCATGATCCTTAGTGAGCGAAGGAGTTGCTTCACTTGGTCAAAAGTGGTTAATTTCCGAACATTGTGCTTTCTGACTAAACATTTTTTCAAATTGAGCAATTTATAAACTCCAAAAACGAAAGGGTTTATTTGACCGACCGTTCATACGAGAATTTGTGGCATCAATAGATCACCAGAAGGCAGCGCCAGCCACAGGTAATGGTTTGGGCCGCAGTAGTTGCAGATGGGCGCTCTCCAATCGTTTTCGGGAAAGTATTCTGGAGATTGCTTTGAAGTCGTGGGCAGACATACATTTCGGTGGCAGACCATGGACTTTTCAACAGGTTTCGGCACCGCCAAGAATGGCTAAAAACAATGTTCCGAACTATACAACGTCCACACAATGGCTTTCAAGTTCACCAGACGTGAATCCGATGGATTACTCTCTTTGGACTATTTTGGAGAGCAAGGTCCGAACTAAAAGATTCACCAGTCTCAAGGTGCTGAAAAAAGCCTTTGTCTGTGAGTGCGCAAAAATACCTGCAAGTCACATTCGGACAGCTTGCGACTCGTTTGTAGATCGTCTAAAGGCCATAGTTAAGGCAAAAAGTGGTCATATCGAGCAAAAGTAAATTGATTCTTAATTTTGTATTATTTTCACAGATTTTTTACTTTGAATTGAATAAAAGTAATTTTTCAAACTAAATTTATGGTCTTTTAATTGGTTACACTTCGAGTGCCGGACACTGTATATGCACAATCACGCTTTGAGCTGCTGTGGGAGTGGTTCTAAGAGCTTCATTTATATACAAGCTTGCTGTTCTTTGAATACGAGCCAATATGTTCACAATAATGTTTGAATCAAGTGGTGGTCACCATACTAATATTCCCTACAGCACAAACGGTCTTACCACTGCTGTTTAAAACCAGAGTACTATTTTGGGAGTTGAGCCCCTATAGTTTTCTTGCATGAGTAAAGTGCTGTTGAAGCTTTCCTCACTCTGTCTTTTAGATTTTAATTCCAATTTAGCTTTCTATCTATGATAATATCAAGCTTAGGTAGCAGCAATGTCGAGGGTTTCACAACCGGTAAATGGGGTTTCCTCGCACATCATACCATTCAGTCTTGGTAAAGCATTGGTAAAGCATTATCTTTCTAACTTGGGGATATACTCTAATGAAACTTGCAGGTTCTATAGTGAGGAAAATGAAAGCACCAAACCTGTGCTGTTTCTTTATGTCATCGTCTGTTTACTCATCAGTCAGCTTGGTTCCAAAGCTCGTTAGGTCATCGGCCCTGCAGTTCCCGTCGATGTCACAATAGGCAAGAACCCATGCTCCCTTTGGGCTTGCTGTTGCATAAATCAACTAAAGTTATTATTTTAAATATTTTAACTATTTAAATAATTTTCTAAAAAGTTGGACAACTTTATAAAGAATTTGTTCCCCTAAACGGAGATCATTCATAGACTTCTTGTTTGAACTTTTGCTTAAACCGACTTAAGCACTTTTTTACCCCAAATAGTTGCATATAATTTATACAACCCCATCGGTGTATGTAGTTATTATTGTTGTTGTAATTATTTTGCTTGTACTCGTTTTCGCCGCTTCTCTCAAACAGCTTGCCTCGATTTCGGCTTATGAATCACCCTCGTATGAGTATCCATTTATTTTAGCAACTATTGGCAACGCTGATCCTCATTATTCGTTTCACCTGAGTTACGCACGTAGTTCCTATTATTTATTTATGGCCATTCTGAAAAGTTTATTTATGTCAACGTGTGAATACGAATTTGTGTCCAGCGTATACGCTTCAATTCGCCTCAGTGTACATTTGAACACTCAATCACCCAAAAAACAAAAACCAATAACATCGTCATAAGCAACAACATCGAAAGAGACGAAAACATCAATAACTACAACAACAAATGCCAAAAAAATTTGACTTTTTATGAGGGTATGTTGGGTACACACATACATATGTATTATTGCAATAAATACTTGTATGTATATTGAGAAATAAAATTCAGCTATAAATACATATTTACACACGTTGATATTCACATAAAAGCCAAATGTATGTTTCCCTTTTTTATTTTCATTTTTATTCCCACGAAAAATAGTCAAATCTGCACACGTGCCATTTTTTATGAATTATTTATTACATTTTCATCCACGCGTACACATTCTGAGAATGGGTTCAAAGGAAAATAAAAAAAATTTAATTAATCACCTCTAATTACACATTTCTACTTTTATTCTAAAAAATATTTTATTTCATAGAAGACTATTTTGTACTGAGTGTGCAAAAATTAAGCTGCGGTTTTGCAATAATTAGTTGGTGCCAGCGGGAAACTCAAGTAAAACATTTTAGATCAGAAAAGTAACATGGAAAGCTTACGCACCTACGTGCATATACACATATTTAAAAACAACTTTGTTGGTCAACTTGATGTTATTTCTTTTTTCGCATGAAAATGTCCACATTTGAGCCAACTAAAAGCTTTTATGGAAAATGTAGCAACCATTCGAAAAAACGTAGCGGCTCAACAAAAGCGTTGACCGCGAATAAATGCAAAGCTGGGAAGGCACAAAACTGGAGCCATTAATAAAGAAAGACGAGAACTTACAAACTCATTGAGCATGACTCAATAATCCATTTGACATCATTTGAGATTCTTGGAAATGAGCTAAAAGCAAGTAAATTAAGTGCCTTATGAATCGATAACAGCACAAAATGTGTTTTTTTCTTTGAAAAAACTCAATGCACCTACCACCTCCCACCTAACTAGATAGAGAAGCACATAAAACGGGCTAGCGTAAAAGCCAACGGGCCAATGAACAACAGTTCATGGACATCAGCAATAAAGACTACCCTGTAGTCTCACAGTCACGTCTTCGAAAATTGTGTATTACAGGTATCTCAAACACGTATACATACATTTAATTACCGCTTACACCATTTTCGGGTATTTGGCCTCCTATTGATGTTTTCTGACAAAATGGAGGGACCTAACGTCAATCTTCCTCTGCGCGAAGCAATACCTAACGGTAGTTGCTCGGGCAAGAGAAGCAGATCTGGGACGGGTTTTTAGCCAGTTTAGCTAAGAAAAATGTTTCTATCATTTGAAGTGTCATAGTAGATTTCAAACCCAGCCAAGCCGAATGATATCCACAAACCTACCAGCTCGCAGCCGCATAAAAAAATTAACAGCGCATCCTTTTACTATCTTTTTCTCCTAAATCCAATCCACGAACAAGAAATGTTTCTTCTGAAACGCTTGGGAATTCATTTAATGCCTATCCTTTTTTATTAGTAGGCACTTGCCTGGCGGCCGGCGTAACTGAATGAGTTGGTGCGTAACTATTGTACCATTCGGAATTCACAGAGAGAAGGTAGATTCGAGTCCCGGTGAAACACCAAAATTAAGAAAAACATTTGTCTAATAGCGATCGCCACTCGGCAGGTAATGACAAACCTCCGAGTGTATTTCTGCCATGAAAAAGCTCCTCATAAAAATATCTGCCGTTCGGAGTCGGCTTGAAACAGTAGGTCCCTCCATTTGTGGAACAACATCAAGACGCACAACACAAATAGGAGGAGGAGCTCGGCCAAACACCCAAGAAGGGTGTACGCGCCAATTGTATATATATTTATATATATATATATACTTGCGTGGTAGGTAGTCGAAAAAAAGTTAGGAACTCAAAACTAGTAACTTGAATATAATACGAAAAATTAAAAAAAAATCTAAATTTTAATTATAAAGGGTCTTTCAACCAGATTTAATTTTAAAATAAAAAATTTAAAAATTTAGACTCTTTCAGTTTTCAATATTTTTTCTAAATACGGCTCTTAGTAATTATATGTGTAGCCAGTGTGCTAATTAAGTTAGGGTTATATTGTATATATCTCCTATAAATAATAATAATAATTATATGTATATCATTTAAATTTCCACGTCCACAGGTAAAATCCGCCAAACAGTCGATTCATGAATTCCGAATGCCTAATTGTTGAGACCGTCGAGTTATCGATGTTGAAGGTTGTTCAGCAACACTTTGCGCTACAGCAGCAATATTCCCAACAGAACGTCCAGTTTTTGGTCTGCCAGTCATTTTCCTATCCTCGATAACCCCAGTTTCTTGATATTTTTTCACCAACCTTTGAATTATCGACTCATTCGGTCGATTATTTCCACCAAAAAATTCAGGAATTTTGCGATATGTTGCTCTGAAAGGTCGACCATTTTCAAAATAAATTTCGATAATTTTAACCCATTTTTCTATCATGTAAAGTTATACATCCGTCTTTTTGACAAAAAGATAGCGTCTAGGAATTATTCACTACTAACATCTAAGCATCATCACTTCTGAAAGATTCTTTACAAGATTGCGAAGATTTCCCTCACTCAAAACCTTTTTTTGTTTTGTATTTAGCAAGAATAACAAGAAGAACTAAAAGCAGAACTATATCTCAATATACACATTTATGAACCATAACTTTCAACACATAAACAAATTAATATTTATAAATCTGCCAGTTTAATTGCTAGCCTCAAACTTTGCATTAAATTTATTGCAATACTTAAATGCATTCGCACCGACGTTGGTTACATTTGCAGTGAATCAACACAATTGAGACGTCAAAAACGTGAAAAACGAAGCAAAAAACCGAGAGCAAAAATGGAAACAGAACCAAAAAGAACCAATGTGACATTCGCTCATGGCAATCAAAGAGAAATCTAAACAAATCAATGGGGAGCACAAATTAAGAAATGAAACCACTTACTTCGCATTGAAACGCTTCGAACTATTTGCAGCGTGGGAAATGAGGTTAAAAAGAATAAAGGAACAATTTTAGGACAGAAATTGTTCAGCGCAGTATGAATGCATATAAGAGTGAGCGGTCATTCTACTTTTGGGAAACATAAGCAATTATTGAGATATTGCGTTTTAGCATAAATCGGTGGCAACTGATATGTAGTTATTAAAAAATATGATGTTTATTAAGAGCTACGTACAGTTTCAAACATAGATATAAGTAAGTCATCTATTTATAAAATAAATAAAAACTTTTACAGGATAGCTATGCATTTCTTAAAACTTTCATTTTGTGGATTAGTGCCTCCAGTAGCTATCAACTCATACTGATCAAGATTCATTCCTAGGGTTTATAAATATTTACTAGTTTTAAGACAGTTAAAATTCGTGTCACGTAAGTGTGACTGTTAGTTTGCTAAAATAGAGAAAAGAAAAAACCCAATTTTATCCGCTTAAGCCCAAAATGGATCGCTTATAATACAAACAAACAGATAGCAAAATTTAGAAACGAAAAATAATCCGCACGGAACAGCTTTGTCTGAATTGGGCCAGGAACAAATTTCAGCATCGAGAGGAAGAGTCCTTGCAATGCGAGAGATTGCTTCAAAATTAAAAATAAACTATCGTTTTGCCTTACTTCCGTTTGAAAGAAAAGTGCGGATGTGGTTTCAACCAAAACTTAGCGCTAGAGTTGTTTGGAAAATCAAGCGTTTAGCTAAAAAAAAATCAAATATATATATATATAATTGGCGCGTACACCCTTTTTGGGTGTATGGCCGAGCTCCCTCTCCTATTTGTGGTGTGCGTCTTGATATTTTTCCTCAAATGGAGGGACCTACAGTCTCTAACAGCCCTGGTGAAAATCAACATTATCTTAATTGAAGTTACTAATCGTCACGTGCAACAAATATTGCAAGTGAAATCTAGTCCTGAATACGTAAAACGAGTGTCTAAAGCCAAGTTAACCACACGACACAAACAGGCGAGATTGGCATTTGCAGTACCAATTTTGAGAAGATTAATGGGAAATAATAATTTTTTCCTAGGAAAAAACAATCAATCTGGATGGACCAGATGGTGCCCAAATGTATTGGCATGATAAACGAAAGAAAAAGGAGGAGAGAATGGCTCACAATTTTGGAGGGGCTTCTGTCATGGTTCGGGCAGTCACTAGTGTCAAAGACGCCTATATGTGTCATATCCACAATAGTGTCAAGTGTATACCCTATAATCCAAAACTACCGGGAATATTTAATTTAAACGAACCGCGTTCGTTGAAACCGGTCCATATTTTTTTCTTATGTTGGTAGAACTGCACCGCAGGTGTGCTCAGCGATTTTACTATGGATAAAAATATCCAACAAATAATTTGTCTTCAATTTTGTGTTTTGAACGGGATTTCGTGTGCCGAATTGTTGAAAATATTGCAAAAAGCCTATGGCGAGTGCGCTTTATCAAAAACACGGGTCTACGAGTGGTATAAGGCTTTTGCAGAGGGAGGAGAAGTCGTGGAAGATTTGCCCCGATCAGGTCGCCCATCAACGTCTTTAACGTGACCTTAGCGTGTCTCACGAATCAATTCGCAACATTTAACACCACCAATTGGACATGAGACGCATGGATGCTCGACTCGTCCCAAGAGAGTTGAATTTCGCTCAAAAAATTCATCACAAGAAGGTGACTGAAAACATGCATAAGCAAGTGAATTCGGATCCAACCATAACCCAACTCCAGCGCATTATAACAGGTGATGAGACGTGGGTATATGAGTTTGACATGCAAACCAGTCAACAGGCGGATGAATGGCGCTATCCACATAAGCCGAAACCCAAAAAACCACGTCAAAGTCGCTCTTTGATTATCTCGATTATCATTGTGCACACGGAATTCTTCAAAAATGGTTCTACGGTAAATAAAGAAAATTATTTGGAAATTATGCGTCGTTTGAGAGAAAATGTGCGTAGGAAACGGCCCAATTTGTGGGCTTGGATCTTGCACCGTCTCACAAGGCTCACATTGTGAACACTTTTTTGACCAAAAACGCGACTAATATTACCGAACAACCACCGTATTCTCCAGATTTAGCCCCGTATTCTCCAGATTTAGCCCCCTTTGACTTTTTCTTTTTCACAAAACTTAAATTGCCACTCCGCGGACGCCGCTTTAAGTCGATAGCGGCCATTAAGGAGAATTCGCTGAAGGAGCTGAAGAAGATTTGTTTAAACGCGTTTAAAAGATGCTTCGATGACTGAACTAATCCGTGGCACATGTGTATTGTTTCGAATGGAACCTATTTTGAATGCGACAAAATAAATGTTGATGATTAAACAATTACTTTGTGTTTTATTGAATAATTCCCAGTACTTTTTAGGCAGAAAAATTCTACATTCTCGACGAAATACTTATTCCTTTTTTAAAGATAATTTCGATTAGGAGTGGATTGTGCAGCAACAAAAGAGTTTTTGCGAAAAAAAATAGCAGGTTTAGAATGGCCTAACTGCTGCTTTGATCTTAACCCAATCGAAAATATATGGGCAATACTTTCTCAATTGATTTTCAAAAACAGAAGACAGTTTGATGCCACTAAAAGCCTTACAAGTGCGATTAATGGCGAATGGTGAAAAATTTATCAAAATATTACAAAAAATCTACCAAAATCGTTTCCTTGACGACTTCAACAAGTTTACTAAGGTCCAAAGAACCCCAAGAATTATATTTGTTTATTTTAAATATAAAAATTAACTAATTTTTTTATATATAAATTACTTTTCTTAATAATTATTATGAATTTCGTGAAATGCGTACTTGTTTCTGGGTATTTTTAAAACATTAATCATTAAAAGTTTAAATATTAAAAACATAAATTTTAGCCCTAAATTGATAATAAAAATATAAAAGATTTAGTTTGCCTTTTAATTTTATCGAGTGTTGTAGTGTATATCGGCGATTTTTACGTTTTCACTGTTTTGAACAATCTTTTGGTAAATATTTGATGTGTTCAGCAGTTCCATGGAAAAATAACATTTTTTTCGGAACATTTCAGTCCTCTAATTTCCTAATAGATGGATATTTTTTGTCTGTTTTGCGGCACATAAAGATATAGCGGGTTAAAATGTACTACAAACACATTTTTCAAAAAACTCTACTACATATAAATATATTAATACATGACAGCTGAACATTCAATTTGAATGCCTGAAAGTATGGAAACCTATTGCAAAGTCGCATTTGAGAATTAGCTGCTCTTCAAAATGCGATATATAAATTTTGTCGATCGGCGCTACTGTAGAGAATGAATACTAAAGAGGCGATTTCATAAAGAAGCCAATACCTTTTGACGTTTTGTGTCCAAGAAATATGATATCAACATTCGGCATGTCAACCATTGCGGCAGCTTGCAACTCGTTTTAGTTAATTGAGTGCCAAAAATAATTTGATTGTGTATACTGTTTACATAATACACTGTATTTAATACACAGGAATGAGTAATTTTCAAAAAACAGCAGGAGTTTTTTAAACGATGAAATCTGAAACTATTTAGCTATTGAAGCTATTTAGCTATTGAAAAAAATGCATGAGCTAAGTTAAAAGCCATTTCGATATATCAAAATGCAATGAGAATTAAAATCTTGGCATACAAATTAAAGTGGTTCATTAAGTTTATAATTTGTTTTACATGGTTTTGAAAGAATATGCTTAAAGCGCCTTAAAATATAACAGTAAACATTAGCGTTTGCTTCAACCCACTACACAGATAAGAAATCGTCTCTGTTTAACTATAAATATATATGTATTATTTCCGCAAGTTTTGTACAACTAACAAAAGAGATAAAAGTGAAGCGCTTTAGAAGAAGATCTAAAATTTTTGCTACCTAGAAACGTCGTTTGTTTTTTATGAGGAGCTTTTTCATGCTAGAAATACATTTGGAGGTTTCCCACTGTCACCCGAGGAGCAACCGCTATTAGAAAAAACTTTTTCGACCAATTGGTATTTCTCGTCTCATGTTTCGAACTTCTGCATTTCCAAATGGTCATCACGCACCAACTCATCCAGCTACGGCGGCCGCTTTCAATTTTGGTCAGACTAAAATTATAAAAAACGCTTTAGTAGCATATGGACCATTGAGCTCTTTTGACCATCGCTGAATAAATGCAATAGCACTTCCTGGTTTATTAGTTGGAACGTAGACTTTGCCTTGGAAAGCACTGCTCTAATCCGAGAACCCCAACCCACATGGAAATATATGTAGTAGTCCGCTCTTGGGAAGTTGTTCTCAAGCCGTATGCAGAAAATTGTGAATTGTAATTACGCTTAGTTCCGGCATTTGCAAAATGCACTTTTTTGCATTTTCTTATTTGGCAATAACAAAGAGGAGTGGGGACTCTTTTTTAAAACTGTTACAGTTTTCTTATCTATTTTTAGTTTTGAATGGAAGATCGTCATTTTTACTTATTCGTTATTCAAAAAGAATGTTTTCTATTGTAAAATAAAAGCATAAAATAATAATACGAAAAAATTTGAGAATTAGTGGCGAAAAACTTGGCCGATCACCCTAATTGATCTGCTATAAATAGTAAATTTGCTATGCACTGTTGAAGCAACAACAATACGCGCCAAATTCGTTTTTTCGCAATCGCTTCGTTGAAATTTTCTACCCATGCCTGCTTTCCTATTCCTTACATTTGCATCTTCTTATTTATTAAGAAACGCGCTAAAATAGCACTTGGCGACATACAAGTCACGCATACGCCCCGTTGCACACTCACAAACGCACGAAATCAAGCAGTGGGCGGCAGCAACGTAACAAATTGTCATTAAGAGCTAAATTATGTTTAATAAATTTTTGAATTGCAACAAAATCTGATGTGAAACAGAAATCGAGAAAACAGAAAAATTATCGCACATCAATAAATTGGCGCAACAGGTGTAAACAAAACAAAACAAAACAAAAACGAGAAAAAAATGCAGCAACGGCAAGAAAAATTAGCAAAAACGTACACAAATTTGTATAGTAAGAAGAAAATTGCAATTGCGCGCTCACTTACCTTCGATTTTTGATGCATTGGCTGCTGATCCAACCGCTGCCGCTGCCGCTGCTGCTGCTACTGCTGAAAGTGCCACTGTCAGTGCTGCTGCCACTATGCAGCCTAAAATTGCACTGCCAAAGGCAAAGCGTCGACAGACGCACTGGCGACTACGACATCGATCGAACTGTATTGGCTGCGCACTACTACTATTGCCGTCGCTGCCGTTGACGTCAGCTCTAGCGCCGCGTGTGTATGTGTTAGTACTTGTCGTTGTTGATTTAATTTCGTACTAATCGATGTTTTAATATTTATTCAATGCTGACTTTCAATATGATTTATTGCATATCTTTTCTCCTTTGCTTGATTTACATTTTTTTTTTCTATTTATTTACTTTTTATTTTTTTCTTACGATGCCCACCACTGCATTTGTAATTGCTTTGTCCCCACTTTCCGCTTTTGTTGTTAGTATACTTATTTATTTGGCTCACTGCTAAAAGCCACTAGCTGCTGAATGCTGGACGCTGCCTCTTCTGCTGCGGACAGCTCACAACACAATGCCTTAGCGTTTCCCCATCGCCTGCGCTCTGCGTTTGATAGTGTCAGATTAAGGCGCGATGGGTGTGCAAGTGGCAAGGCGGTGGTGAGGAGTACTCGATTGTTCTGCACGGTGCTAGCGTATGTGCGTGCTTGTTTTTCTGATGCTGATGCTGATTGTTTGCGTGCGTGCGTATGCGCTCTTCTTTTTTCGAGCTGTTTAATTATCTCAGCCTCAGTTTCGTCTTTACTATGACGTTACGTTTTTGTGGATTCTTTATGCTTTTTTGGTAGCTATACATATGCCTCTGTGGGGTATGTGTATGTGACTGCGTGTATATGTGTGTATGTTTGTGTGCCTATGAATTTTAATTAGGTACGTTCAGCGTATTTTCTCAGACATTTAATTGAATGCGTAGAGTGCGTTGTTTGGATTTTCATATCTGTTATTATTATTTATTTTATTTTATTTTATTTTATTTTTATTTTGCGGGTGTTTTATTGTTTTGCCTTTCTTTTGGATTATTTGCTCTACGGTTATACCATTTCAGCTGCTGTTTTTTTCTTTTCTTTTGTTTTATTATACAATTTCACTATTGTTTATATCAATTTGCGTTTGTTTGCATTTAGTTACTCTGCTTTTTGTTGCTGCTGCACATTCTAACACTTTGTAGCAATTAAATAGTCGTTTATTTGTCACTTTTTGCTGCTTTTAATAATTTTATTGGCCGCTTGGTACTTTATGGCTTTGTAAGGATTTCATTGCGCGTTGTTTGGCTATTTTCTTTTGTTTGATTTTTTGTTTTTTTTTTTTTTGTATTTCTCCATTCAGTCTAATTTCATTCCCGCGCGCTTAGTTGCTTGATTTTTCTAACAAAGATTTACATAGTTTTTGGTATTGATTTACTTTTAAAAATACACATAGCTATTTTAAAAGTTAGTTTGAAATACTTTGCTGCTGCTTTTGCTTAATTCAATAGTTCTAAATTGGCTTATAATATATATATTTTTGTTTTTACTTTTTTGTTTTGTTTTTGTAATGTAAAGAGGACGGTCGTTATTTCGAGTAAAATTACATTAGCCTAGGCTTAAAATGTACAATAAAAAGTTTAAAAATTAGACACACTCCGTTTCACCCTGCGTCACAGCGCTCTTCAACCAACTCTGCGGCTGAAAAAAAATTTGTTTAGACCACCACAGTCATAAAGATAAGTTCGTTAATTTCTCTCTTAACTACACGCGCATATACAGATGCATATTATTAATACTCCTAATTTTTAAATTTTTCAATATAATTTTCCTCTGCAAATTGCAAGGTTTAACAATTGATTTTTGCTTGCGTTTATCAATTTTTTAATTTTATTTATTTTATTAATTATTTTTTATTTAACATTTTTTATTGCATTATTATTTTGTAGTTATTTCGTATAATTATGCCGCATGAATCGCACACACAAAAACTGCAATTAGTACTTTTAATTAATACCTTTTTTACCATACATTCATTTGCTATTCATTTTTTGCTGTAGAAATGAGTTTAGCTGTTATCATTGCATACTTTGCTTTCATGCATACTTCACTAAAAACACACACATAGTGCTTATGTATGTACATATGCAAGTCATATAAATTTTTCTCTCATTATGATTTGATTAATTAAAATTTTCAATTAATACTCTTCATAATAAACTATGTTACTTTTTATATTATTTTGTTTGATTTGCTCTTTTTTTATTTTGAATTATTTTAAGTTTTAAGTCACACCTAAATTTTCACAACCACACGACGTGAGAGTACTCGGGAAGGGGAGGATTTGGAGTACGAATAGTTGTTTTTGTTGTTGCGCTATCCCTGCTACCGCTGCTGTTACTGCTACTTTTTTGTAATCAACGTTTTTGCTGCTATATGCATTATTTCTTGTTATTTTTGTAACTGTTATTTGGTTAGTATGTTTGCATTGTTCGGTTGATTTACTCATGCATTGCACATTGTACTACACTCGCAATTTTAGCACTCACAACACACACAGTTCTCTGTGTCAATGTAGTTTTTCATGATTTGATGGGTCTTTGTTTTTATTTTATTACTTTTTAATTTTTTTGTTTTGTTTTTTGTAAAACTTTAAAATATTTACTCCATTTCGGTGTGATTTTTAGTTAAATTTGTGCTACAACCGGATTGAATATGCAATTTTGTATTGTCTTGAACACCTTTTGTCAAACGCATATTTTGTTTAAGAATTTCCTTTCATTCTTGACAGTAGTTGCTCATTTGCTCATTAGTTCCCCGTTCTTATGCACTGAGATAATGACAAAAATTAATTTAAATTCGAATAATTTCACCTATCAAACAATATACATAGGTATTTATACTGACTTTTCAAAAGCGTTCGATAGAGCAACGCACAAAATTTTATTAGATAAACTTCTATGTATAGCTGGGGTTTCATTCAGTTCTTCTAGACTGACTGTGACCTTACTTAATTATAGGCATTGCGCACTTTCTGTTGATGATGTCTCGTCTGCACCTTTTTCTGCGTCCTCTGGTGCACCTCAGGGGAGTATTTTTGGTCCCTTAGGTTAGGTTAGGCTAGGCTATGGATCTCACTTAGCCTTACAGGTTAGTTGTGATACCATGTGCCCACTGTGTCACAAGGGAATCGCATTTATTTTTTCTTCGTGGAACCATTTTGTGGAACTATCGCAGGATTGGTACCACGCCAGACAATTCCGAAGGCGAATTGAAAAAGTATCTGTCTAGAAAATCTGCTCTGATTTAAGCTAAGGCTGGACATTTGCAAATGAAGTGCTCAACCGTTTCTTCCTATTCCTCATCTCTACAACTTCCACAATATTAATGAGAGAAAACTCCTAATCTCACGGAATACCTGCCAAATAGCCAATGGCCGGTTATACATGCCACGATCTTCGAGATATCCTCTCTTGAAGGACTAAACAGTTCCTTTGTCTTTTTCTTATTTATTTGCAGCCATAATAACCCAGCTGTTCATGCCCTATTGTCCTCATGGATAATGTTATTCTTTATTATTAATTTGTTTGGAGCCATAGGTATCCCAGTGGTATTTCTATCACTTAGAGATTTCCACCAATATCTCTAAGCCCCGAAACTCAAATAAGGCTGACCTTGAATACGACTCTACTATCATTTAGGGCTGCCCGGCATTCTGTGCAACCTTTGGTCGCATTCATTGATTTAATGGCCGCGTGGCTATCCGAGAATATGTAATATTTATATGTAGTAGTTTTTGTTACGGCATGCATAGCTACTTCTTTTATAGCTAAAACTTCTGCCTGGCAGACGCGGCAGTAGTCTGGTAGTCGAACGGATAGTTCAAGTCCTAATTCCTTCGCAAATACTCCATAACCAACCTTATCGTCTAGGTTGGAATCCTCTGTATAGAAATATAATTCCCCCTTCTCCAAGGCTTTGGTGTTTGCCAGTTTCTTCTTGGCGGTATGCTCGTCTAGAAGAGTCTGTCGAAGTTCATTCTAGAAATAGATGATTTACATAAACTTCAAGCCGATGTTAACCGAGTTCTTTAACTAATCAAAGCGCATTCTCTCTCGGCCCAAGCGGCACTTTTTCCATTCAACCTCTTTCAGGAAAGGAGTTCAGGCTGCAGTATTTGCAGACACTACATGGTAAGCATATTTACGGATGGCTCGAAAAATGGGACGGAAGGCTTGGTAGAGGTGTATTTTGCAGGAAACTCGTCACTAAGCGCAGCTTCAAGCTATCGGACCACTGTAAGGTTTTCGAAGCGAAAAGGTTAGCAACTACTGTGAGGAGTAAATGTTTACCTTTCATATTAGTTGCTGACATCTGTAAATGCTTACCTCTCTCACCGTAGTTGCTTACGTATCTAACTACTGTGAAGGAGGTAAACATTCACGCCGACAGCCAACCGACAATTAGGATCCTCGGCTCGTTGTTGACGCATTCGAAATTAGTCGGGTAATGCCTGACATCTATCTAGAGTACTTCGATATTAAGCTCATTTGGGTTCCTGATCAGAGTGATATAGCAGGAAATTTCTAAGTAGATGAACTAGCTAGACAGAGAATCCTCGAGATGATTCAGCGAGAGAACACAAATTGGAAGTTTAAAATATATCATTTGCATAGCTTTATAGTCATTAACTGAAAATGAGTACGAAATAAAACTCAAATATCACTTTTTTGATGAAATAAAGCTTATTTCTTACTATGCCCATGGGGTCTGTGAAAATAGTTTTAGTTAGTAGAAGAAGGAACACATAAAGCAGCATACGGCTTGGATTAAGCGTAGGGTCCTAATGGCACAGAAATTTTCCGCTGGGAATGTCTTCGAAAAGGTACTACTTCAAAGCGCATTTTATTTTGTCGGAACCCCGGCAACTTTATGTGCACTGCTGCCTCATAATAAGTATATCTACACTCATTGAGGATTGCGCTCAATAATCTCGGAGCAAGGAGTACGGCCTTTGTGGGCTGAGTACCAGCGCATAAAATTTATAGCAAACGAACATGTGGATTAGAAAACCTTATTAGCTTAGCAAAGTGAGGGCATATTCTCCTATAATAATCTATCGATTGCAGTAAAAAAATCGATTTTTTGAAGCCGAATGGTAAGAGGCCCCCCTTAAGTAAGAGTAATTTTAGAATCATAACAGAAAAAAATTGTCAAAAATCAACGGATTTTCTGGGCGACCTCAAACTTAAACTTTATTACACTAAAATTGAATCGGCTTTCAGACTACATTTTGCAGCAATTTTTGTAAATTTTTGTGGGGTTTGTGGAATTGGAAGTTTGGAATTTTTGTTTACGAAGATTTTGTACTGTATTTTTATAAAAAAAATTCAAAACAAAAAAAATTATGTAAACCCAAGTGGATATCTAAGGTTAGGTTAGGTTAGCCTGGTTGGCAATAAGCCGCGCATAGACCTTTTGGTCCCTAGCGATACCAGATGGAGACCGACCTCTATGAATACCTGAAGTAGACATCATGTAGGATGTCAGCGCTTTTAGCGAATCTAAGTAGGGCTGGGAGCTCCGCTTTAGAGACGTCTTCTGGATATCTAAGAAAATTCAATATTTCACCCAGCAAAACTTGGTATATACTGGAATTTGAATTTATCACAGCATGATGTTGAAAATTATTAAAATCCGCCAAAAACTACGCCCAATCCGCCGGCCGGCAATAAATAGCTAAATTTTCAAAAAACATCACAAAAGTTGTTTAGAAACGTTAAACGTTGTTTAAAATTGAAATAGACTGAGAAAGCAATGAAGATATTTGACAAAAAGATTCAGTTCAGAAGCTCGGAGGCTATAACTGCTGTTGAGCTTTTACTGGCCTAGTTGGCCTAAGAAGAGAGCTCTGACTGCTATTTAATTTATAAACAATATTCAGTTAAAAAAAAATGTTTGACAAGGTTGAGAATCTCAGATTTTTATGCTAGGCGATTGAAATAGAAAGAACTCGCTGGAAGGCTTTATTTCGACTGTTTATTTTCTTTTTATGAACTCATTTGCATACGTTTAATAATAAAGCCTTATTTAATACAATAAACTTTCCTACTACCAGTTTGTTACCAACAGTCTCTTGTCAACTCCTACCCAATTAGTAGTAACGCTTTTCCCAACATGATTTCAGAACAAACAACTCACATTACAAAAGAACGAAAACAAATTTCGGGGGTGTATGTTTGTTTTAGGTTTGTTGTTGTGCTTGATCCTTCGCATTTGGAACTCACAATTGTTTATTGTTTTTGTTGTTACTGCCATTTTTCTTTTGCCAATTGTTACTGTTTCAAGTTTCATTGCTACCAAAGAATTTCGAAGTGTAGCAGTTTCTTGTTTTTTTCTTTTATTGCATACGCACGCAATTACAAATATTTATATACTTAAAGATATACATACATATATATATACATATATGCTATATATTTATGTAAATATGTATGGCATCCCTAACCCTACAAAAGACTGTACTTTAGCGCTTTAGCAGAGTACACACTGAATCGCGTTAAAAGCCGAAGGCTAGCAAAGCAATCGATAAAATATACTGTGTAAGATGTGTATGTATGTGTATATTCACACGCACA
Source organism: Anastrepha fraterculus (assembly GCA_037575425.1). NCBI lineage: Eukaryota > Metazoa > Arthropoda > Insecta > Diptera > Tephritidae > Anastrepha > Anastrepha fraterculus. Next base: position 16,928 of record JAYXIM010010978.1, on the reverse strand, counting down.
TCTCCATAGTACCATTTTACTTATTTCGTTTATATGCTGCTAAGGATTTATGTATGTGTGTGTGCAAGTATGTATGTGTATTTGTATGCTGTGCGTTTGTTGTTACAGCTGCCTCATCCCAAATGGCCTAGACACAACAGCGCCCGCCTTTTTTTCAAATTACTCCCAAAGCGCAGCTTAACAATAAAAACAACAAGAACAACCATTATGCCACACACTCAACACATATTCGTATACTTAAGTGTCTCTTTTCGCTCCCCGCCACTACTTCTTCCCCCATGAAACTCCACTCCACTAACACGCGCGTGTATGGGTTTTTTTTTTTAGCTGTGCGCCTATAGGCACTTGAGCGTACGGCGTGGCACAAACATGAAACTTTCTCGTCTATCCGGTCATATTTATGTGCATATATACAGAGAAATATACCTACGTTCGTATATATGGATACGTATAAATGGATATTCTCTAATACAAATGTAGATATATAAACGCGCATAAGCTGCTATATCTGTGAATGTAAAATTGTTTGCTTGTTAAGTTTGCTTATCCTTCGGATTTCATTTACTATTGCTCAGCAGTTTTTTTGCGATATATTTTATTTTTATTTTAACTGCTCTTGCTGATTGTTTTATTTCTTTTGCAATACAGTATTCTCTATATCATTTAAATCATTCACGTCAAATCCTATCCCCTAAATAGTTCTACAAATGGCACACCTTCACCGCCAAAGTCATGAAATTTTTGAAAAAATCAATTTAAAAGTTCGAGCCTGCACTCCAACTGGCTTAAGCTGCCAATAGCGATAACGGTAGCGACAATTCCGCACACACAGCAAAATTTCAATTCGTAACTCGATTTCCGAATTTTCCAAAAAATGTTACATTGAGGTAAACACGTCCGTATGTTTACTTTTGCGCCCAGATGGATATGGATCGTGACAGAAACTATAGAGACTATGGCTATAAGACTCTAAAACTCTCCATCTGTAATAAAATATTAAGACGCATAGCACAAATTTGAAGAGAAGCTCAGTCAACTACTAAACAAAGAGTGTATGGGTCAATTATAGTACTCTGTGTGACAGTGAAAATATACTTTGGTGAAGACATGCAGTCTGTCTAATAGAAACGTTTTAGATGTGTTTACCACCAATTTGGATGCAGTTTTGATGAATAAAATGTACTAAAAAGCGTTATTCCCATCAGCTGCGAAGATGTTTGGAAGAACTCACCAAACTTGGATTTTACGAGAAGACAACGATCCTATGCATCGAAAACGAAAGTGTTTAACGTGGAAACAGCAAAATGGAATTGAAATATTGGATTGGCCTTCACAGTCGCCTGATGCCAACCCTATTGAAAAGCGTTTGGGCAAGAGTTAAGACAAGAGACAAGAGTTAATCAAAAAATAAACGCTAAGATGTGAAGCCATTATATGTAGCTAAAGGTGGTGGCTACATATTTTATGGAATATATTGCGTACCTATAATAAATATTATAAGCCCCTACAGTGCAGTTTATTAGAGTTGAATTGGTCAAATAGTTTCTAAGTTATCTCGATCACACTTCTATCAGACAGACTGTATATCAAACTGTAGGTCTATATATACATATATACATCCTTTTTGGGTGTTTGGTTTGGACTGAAGGTCTAGGCAAGTACAAAAAACTGCAGACTCGGAATTTGGAATTGGCACTCAAAATTTGGGCTTCGGGCCGAAAGACCAAGTTTTCATAGGCTGTTTTATGAATCACTCAAGGAATTTCGCGCAAAACTTCAAGAAACTCACCTTCTCTGATACGCCCATATTATGAGAAGACCGGAGGACCACGCGGTGAGGCAAGTATTGTAGATGGAGGAGTTAAAGAGGATCAGGCAGACCACCAAGGTTAGGTTAGGTTGAAGCGGTTGTCCTGTGGGGCACACTCAGGTTCATAGCCCATTGTGATGCCACGTGTGGACTTTCTTAAAACAAGTAAAATTTCGCCAGCAACATGCATTTGGCTTGCCGTGAAATGTAGTTACCAACACTGATTGTCAAATGAGTATAAACGTCTAATTTATGAGCGTCGCCCGAGAAGCAATTGGCAAATTTTGGTGAAGTGTTTTTAAACAAATTAACACAGATCTAAATATATTGGCACGAAAAAATATAAAGAAGATTTACTGACTCTTTCTTTACTCTTTGCGAAAATGTTTCGGTTAAAAATGCTCTGTCTGCGGAACATTCGAACTCAGGCGCTTCACTCGCAAACGAAATGTCAATTTTCGCTCTATTTTAAATGAAAAAACGTTGCTGGCATGTTGCGCAAAGTTTTCACGGTGTAAACTGAGAACTACTTTGCCGTGAGATACATACGAAATTTCACGCATATTTCACGGCACTGCAATTTTAATGGATTTTGACATCCATTTTAATTTAGTACTATACTTAAGAGTTAAAATGCTGATCAGCCCGTAAATATAGTCTCCTTATACCAGAAGCATAAATGTGAAAATTTTCCAATTTTGAGTGAATAGGTTGACTTGATTACATTTTGGATATTCTATGTTATACCAAAACTATGTATACATATATAGGTATAGTACTGTATGCGTGCAAGAAAACCACAAATACAATAATTTTTAATTTCAGAAAGAGTTTCTAATTTTACGAGAGCAATAAACTTTCAAACTTGATTTTCCAACATTTTCATTCTTACACATTCCTATTTCTCGGAAACAGGGGTTGCTATGCCAACGACCGAAACAAGTTATTAGAAAGTATACACTGTAAATTTGTTTTATTTTATTTTTTATCTTAAAAGGCTTACACCTTAATAAATTATTAGGTAAACTGAAGCAAATTTCGCGCTAGCAGCAGAGGTTTTCGGCTGTTTGTTGTACTTGGTTATACACAGTAGCAATTCAACAAATTTTCATTAAAAGAAAATTGTCTGATCACATAATAAAATATTCCTGTACGAATTTTCATAAAATAAACATCATTCAAGTCTCATTAGAACTCTTGCTTTACATTGTTGAATCTTTCTGGACCTCTAATACAAATGATAGTCGGCAACGGACAGAGCAACGGGGATAGGAGAGACTACACATTTCAGTGTTTCTAAGTAACTCTTCACTTCTCTTGCGAGGCATCACCGAGATATCATGATGGAGTATAATTTTGTGGTACGAGCGCGTCCATGTCAAGTGATCAAAGTGTAGTTTGGACATCGTATTACATTTTTTGGAAATTAATTTATTTGTAGACTTGGGTATATTAAGGGGCAAACTGAAAAAAATTTGAAAACAATTTAATAATTTAGAGATTTATTCAATTTTTAAAATTTTGACAGAGTTATTTAAAGTCAAATAGATCTGTTTCTTTTAATATTTTTCCCATTTTTATTTTTTATTTTTTAGGATAAAATATAGTTGTGATATTTACTATATACTTGACATCAATCATTCACATTAAATGTGTAGAAAATTTGAAAATTATTGTAGCATGTGAAATATGCTAGCAAATTTAGCAAAGTCAGCAATATGGTTTTCCGTCAAGGGGGAAGGTTAGCAAATAGAAAAGTGAACATTCAAAGTAGAACAAGTACCAATATCGACAAAATATAACTATCTAGGAGTGAAATTGACTCTTAAGCTTTGCTTTAAAAAAATATTTTAAATAAAAGCAGCGTAGTAAAAAAAAAAAGAATAAACGGTACGTGGCGAAATTTTCTGGCCAAAGGTTAAATAAAATTATCAACACAATGAAATATCTCTTTAGCAGTAGCAAACGCAATACAAAGTTACGCCGCTCAAGTTTGATGTTTTGACCTGTTTGGTGAAGTAGATAAAAGTCAGTAGTATTTTTTAAAAAGAATTTTCAACTTGCCTACAACTACACCATCTTATTGCATCCTTTTAGAAACTGGCCCTCCAAATTGTCATTTGTATACATCACAACTTCACCTAAGATATATTCATAAGCCCTTATTCGTGTACGCCAATTCGAAAAATAAAATTTTGAGAAAAACGCGTCTAAAGTTTGAATACGTAACTATACCTCTCCCAGCGCTCGAACGCAAAGAATAGAGTCGCCACGGTTGACGAAGAAATACTTAAATTTACGTTCTAAAATTTTTTTGACATATTATTAAAGGATTATATTTAAATTTTATGAAAAAAAAAAAAATTTTTTTCGAAATTTTACAGATACCCTTAGCTCATTAAAAAGATGGTGCCATCAAAAACATTTTTATGACGCTAGTCTTGTTTATTTTTTGGAATTCCCCTTGTGTGTTACACATAATTCATAAGAGAATATAGTGGGTATGGTAGTTACAATAGCGTTAGAAACAAATTAGAGGTTTGCCATCGCACATTGTTTTTATCTGAGAAACAAATTGAAACAATACTGAAATTTTCCGGCAAATATTTGCGTGGAACATCCTAAGCCCGCATCGAACCTACAAAGTAAATGCATTTCAGATTGTTGAAAATAAGGGCCAAAATGTTCCACAAAAATATGCGCTATTAAGTTTCAGTAAATACTCTTAATGGCAAATGTAGTTTTATCCGAGGTTTTTCAGCTAATTTAGATCAAGTTGAGAACAAATTTGGAAAACTTTTAGCTACTGCTGTAAAAAAATTGTGACATTAAGGAACAAAACGTCAGCTGGTCCAATGTTCTACAGCTCTTCCTCTTTCATAATCTGCTACACAGCATTCTCGTCTTTTTTTACTACTGCACAGGGTTATTAGCTACTTGCCTGTATTCCACACAAGTGGCAACCACGTTTTATAAGCGAAAAATTATGCTATATACTTCAATTAAGCGTACCAATAATAAACAATTCTTGGTTAAGAATAAAATATTGCTGAATTTTCAATATTGCTTAATGTTCTCAAGTACGTACCTGTATTTTCTGTCTAATTTAATATTTTCTGAATGCTAAATTTCAATTGCCCAACAAGTAAATATGAAGGTACATATGAAGCTATTTATGTATGCCCAGTATGCTCGCTTTTCATCTGCCTTCCATAATCAATTAAATTTATGAATACAAGCACGCACATTTACGCAAGTACAATAAATAATCATAATTTTAGTCCGTAACGTTGGGAGCAACACTTCACGGTTCTTCTGCTGTACCTGCTGTACGTCGTTGCGTATGAGTGATGCTCGGTGCGTATGATTGATATTTCTATTTATATCTCCTGCTATTAAAAATATATTTCTTATGCATATATGTGTTTGCATTAGTAATTCATTAAGTACCTTAAGACAATTCACTTCCAGAGAAGGCAGCGTTTAGGAAATCGACAGAGCCTATGTGGATTTTTTTCGAATATCACACACACGCATTTGCGTAAATTTCTTTATTTACTCTCAACTAAGCATATGTATAAATATTATATAATTATATGCTAGAAATGCGCAAATTTAGTTAGTAAATATTAGTACAATTATTTACAAACATATATCGAAAATATTGATGTGTAAGTTACTAATTTTATTGGAAATTTTTTTATGTTGGAAAATCTTCATTTTTCTGCGATTTAAGAAAACATATTTTTGTTTGCTTTAAAAAAAAATGTGCCTATTAAAATCCAGCTGGCGAGAGGATTATTGTGAGCGCTGCGAATATGGAAACATGGACTCACAGCTCAGCTTTTCTTTTTTTTTTTTTTGGTGTGTTTTAAGTGTCTTTCTTTAATGTATATCGGAGTAATTTAAGAGGACAGATACCTGTAAAATTTCGAAAAAACAAATTGTTTTTTCATAAAATGTTAATATAATCCTTTAAGAATAAGTAAAAAAATTTTTACAACGTAAATTTAAGTGTCTCTTATATTATAGATCGTCAACCGTGACGACTCTACTCTTTGCGTTCGAGCGCTGGGAGAAGTATAGTTACGTTGCCGACTTTACACGCGTTTTTCTCAAAACTATATTTTTCGAATTGGCGCACACTATAACTCGAAAAGTTATTGTACGATCTCCCTGAAATTTGCACACATCTATTTTATGATATTACTTTCTATGTGAATTTACAAGTTTTCGAAAATTTTTTGAAAAAATAATTTTTTCGAAAATCCGCACCAAAATTCATTTTTTTTGTTTTTTGAAGCATTTTATTCCGCGATTCTTTTCCATTTTTTTTTAATTCTTATAGAAATTATGACATAAATAAACAAAAAAAATTTTTGGTTTTTTGTATTCAGGTCACTGCACCGATTCTAAAATGCCCGCCGATTGAGAAGCCACGCTGCGACCTTCCTGGAAGAATTGAGTGTACATCCGCCATTTTAAATGATTAAAATAAAAAATAAAAATGTATATTATTTTAATGTATAAATAAGCTGTATGCCAGTTTTGAAAAAAAATATATTGACTCCTTTATTTTAAATAATTTTAATGAAAATCAGGTAAAACATGGCCGTTTACAGGTATCTGTCCCATTAAAAATGATGTGATAGATATCATATAATCACCATGCCAGTTTTCCAGCCATCAGCTTAGACAAAAAAATGCTGCCGAAATTAGAATTTCGGTAATGCTGCACCGAAAAAGTCTTCCGCACTTTTCCTCCTCTTCCTTCACTCCTCTTCCATTGGAAGCATTTTTCTTTCAACAAAATGATCATATCGTAATCGAAAGGCTCCAGACCAGAGGAATGCGGTTTCAAAACGTCCCATCCAGCCGAGCATAGGAGTTGAGTTGCAGCGTCGGGTGTATAGTAAGCATACTCTTTTTAATAGCATGCCATTTTATTCTCCATATCACCGTAAACAATTTTACATTCATTAAAAATCTCAGCTGGATTTTTCTCACTCTCACCACAAGGTAGTAAATGACAGCACGGAACTCGCATTTCGAAGGATCGCATGTTAGATCAACATTTTTCGGATGAGATGCTCTTGGGTCAGGAGTTTCCATCATATTAACCTCCCATTAGTCTCGTTTTAAAGCGAATAAAAAAAACATTCCCGCCAGTCGAATTACCGCATCATTTATGACTTGTTTGCCGCACTGAAATTTTTTCGAATAATTTGAAAATACGATATTTTCGAAAGTGAGGAGCAGTTTTCAAAAAAAATAGGAATATAAAAGAAACATCTAGGTTAGGTTAGGTAGCGCTGACTGATCTGTAAAAAGATCTCACTTAAGCCTGTGGGGTCCATTATGTTACCAGTGCTATGTATTTGGAGTCGAAGATATTTTCTGTAATTCTTAATGCACGCCTTCGTGAGTTTTAACAAGCCGTTCAGCTGTTTGTCAGCAATGTACTTCAAGGATGAAAAACATGTTGACCCTAAGAACATTTATCTAGTCTTACAAAGAGTAGGGAAGAAGCAAAGTATATGTTCCAATGCACCCCTAGCATTCGCTTCGTTGCGTGTGTTACACCTTCGCTCTGGACTAATCCCATTTTAGCTGCATGATGTTTGGTGAGACAGTGCGCCGTCAGTACTCCAACCAATATTTTGCAGTCTTTCGTATACCAAGTCTATACCATAATTTTGGCAGTTTTATACGAGGTTGAATGTTCCCATATCGACTACGTTTCCAGAGTTAGTTACTCATTTAGTTCCGTTTTCAGAAAGAAGAGTGATGGGTATATGTCCGACGTGCTCAATCTCGGCAAGAAAATATCTGCCTTAACGTGCTCATCGGCACTCTAATTTCCTTCTATTCCTCTGTGTCCTGATATACAGTAAATATTGACCTGCCCCTTTCCGCAGAGTTCATCCCTTTACGATCTGCATTGTTCAACACATTCCGAGTTAGCGCTAGGAGCCATAATTGCTTTAATAACAGCTTGAAATACAAATTTCAGCTTGAAAGAAACATCTAAAAATTCGATGTTTCTTTTCTCTTGGCCAAGCGACTGCCTAAAAATTTTGCTGAAAAAATGTGTTGATTTTGAAAGATCTTCAATATTGAAAGCATTTAGAGCAAGCAAGATTTTACAGTTGGCAAATGTGCAAAATTCTAGCTTTTAAGCCCCAATGGCAAAACTCTGATTTTTCTCAAATAATTTTCCATGAAATCTGTTGTGTATTTAACTAACTTCACTTTGCACAAATTACTGCAATTAGGTGTGCCACCTTTCTCTGATAAAGCCTTTTGTAGTTGATTTGGCAATTACTGCAATTACGAGCATAGCACACACACACACACAGACAACACGTCCTACTGGAAAACTCATTTATTTCGAACCACTGCCCTTCTAGTGAATATGAGGCCATTATTTACATGCTTTATATTCTTCTTCCTACAAGCAAATTGATTTTAGGTGACTGAAATTGTTGGCGCTCTCTACTCGCATGAGTCAGAGAATTTGATTCGAAAAAGTGAATGTGCTTGTAGTCATTTTTTGATAGTCGCTTAGTAGTACCTACTGTGACTTTATTAAGAAGTCATAAGTTTTTCACCGTCAAAAATTATTAAATTTATTAGTTCTAAAATTTTAAATTTTATAAGCACGAGTATATTATTATAATTTCACAGCAAATTTCTGAAACTGAAATTAATATGAATGCTGAAACATGAATTATTTCATGAATTATACTACTTTTTTATTTAGCACCATTTAGTCGCCAATTTGCTGCTGAAAACTGAGTTCTCAGCAAAGTTTTTCCTGCAGGCCTCCGTCGACAGATGCAGATACTGATGCATAAACTATTAGTTCAATTAACTTGTCACAGTGTCGCAGTGGAACGATTCCGCTACATAGTTCACAGATAGACACCCACGCATACACAATCCCGTACATCTACAATACACATGCGCAAATGCAATGTCAATAGTAGAAATTGTGGTGATGAAAGTTTTTCTGAAGGGCAAATCGCTTTTTAGTTTTAAAAACTCAATTCATATGCCTCGTTGCAGTTGCACTTCTTGCAATTTTGGTGGCTGCCAGATTTGAACACTAGCGCAAGGGAAGCAGGGAAAGCAACTATGAATATGGTACGTATATTGCTGATATCACAATGATTTCTCACACTCAGTCCGTAGCCTACTTACATACATACATACGTACGTACGGGTCTTAAACGTCAATCGGCTATAAATAATCGTAGTCGGGCTGAAAGCTGCGCTAAGTGACCCAATTTCCGCTAAAATATTCATGCAAATTGCGTAGAGTGCAACAGCAACAGCAGCAGCAGCAAAAATAGCAACAACAGCAATTAAAAGATCCAACAACAACAACAACATCCAATCGCTAAATGGTAGTTGATAAGGATCATAAAAATCACGAAATCCAGCTATTGGTATTGTTGTTGCCTCCCGAGCATGTGCATGCACAGCCACTTATAGCGAAGTGCCTTTGCTACAAAATTTGAAACACTTTAGGCTCAACAAATTGTTGTTTTTTCCCCCCATTCAATTTCAATAAAAGTATCAGGGACGCCTACATTGCTCCCCGTACCTGTAGGTAAAGCACTCGCTCTCATGTAAAGATATTACTCTCATACATACCTACACATATATATGTATGTACATACATTCTATGGAATTTTTCTGCTGTATTGTAAAGTAAATTAATGCTTTTGTATACATTTTTGAGCCAATTTTTTTGCTGCTTGGTCAGAATTGAAATATTAGGTTAGATCAAGTTGAAGCTGTTGTCCTGGGGGACACTTTGATGCCGCATGATGATTCTGTGACCATTCTGTGTTTATATGTATGCGTATATTAAGCAAATCGATATCGAGTATCCAAGTATTAGGTGTGCAACTAAGTTCCCGCTGTTTGTCAATAGATGCCGCCAGCAATGTGTGCTAGTCGATTCTAACATAACCTAAACGTCATAAACCAAGCTTAGACATATGGTAAACAAGCTGCTTCGACACATTAGTGATTTTGTTTTGGTATCATATACTTTTGGTTTTGTGAAAATGTCTGATTTTGTGCCGAATAATCGTCATTTGCGAGAAGTGTTGATTCATGAGATGCTGCTTTAAGTGAAACAACGTGCCGAGATTGGTTCCATCGCTTCAAAGACGGCGATTTTAATATTGACGACCGCCCGCGTGAAGAAAGACAAAAACCTTCGAAGACGCTGAATTGGAGGCATTGCTCAATGAGAATCCGTGTCAAACGCAAGAAGAGCTTGCTTCAGTATTAGGAGTTACCCGCCAATCCATTTCAAAGCGATTTCATGCTTTGGGAATGATTCAGAGACAGGGGACTTCGGTTCTTTATGAGTTAAAACCAAGAGATGTTGAATGTCGTTTTTTCGCCTATGAACAACTGCTCCAGCGGCAAAAAAGGAAGGGCTTTCTTCATCCCATCGTGACGGGTGATGAAAAATGGATTCATAACAGCAATCCAAAGAAAATAAAGTCGACTCGACTAATCAAATTTCAAAGTCAAAGCACTTATTCCGTTGTCCAGAAATTGAAGGTTAGTCAGAAAAGTATTTGGAATCTTCGTCGAAATAATGTTGAGCAAAAAAAATTTTGAGAACCTTTTTCTTCACTTATTATTTCTATCACAAAATGAAAAGTTCGGCTTAGTTAATTAACTTAGTCAATATGTAGCTAAGGAAATTTCGACTTTATTATTGCCAAAGAATTATATACACATGAAGGTACACAAGAATCTTCAGCACTGCTGATAATTGAGACCAAATCTGATTAAACATAATGGCTGCAATCATTGTCGTAATTGTCGTAAGTTTTTCTGAAAATTGGTTTATTTGTAGACCTGGCTATTAAAAAAAATACCGAAAAATTAAAAAAATTGTAATTTTGAAATTTATAGATTTATTCAATTTTGAAATTAGGATATAAAGTTTCATAAGCTCAAATATCTTCAGTTCTTTTTAACAATAAAAATATTTAATTTATTTCTAATTCTTTGATAAAAATATAATTTTTTTGTAAAAACTATATTTTATATATTACATTATATATTTTTGTAGGTTATATTTTTTTATAAAAAAAATGTAGTTTTTTTGTTCTTTTTAACATTAAAAATATTTAATTTATTTTTCATTCTTTAGGAAATATTTTTGTTTTTGTTAAACATATAATTTTTTTGTAAAAAAAACTATATTTTATTTTTTAAAATTAATATATTATATTATATTAATATATTATATGTTATAGTTTTTATAAAAAAAGTAATTCTTTTGTTCAAACTTTTTGGGGAAAAATTTTTTTTTCTGTTATTTTTGAAAAACGTGTTCTGTTTACTAGTGTACGTAGCAATATTTATGTTGTACGTATGTATGTAAGCCACTCGCTAGAGCAGTATTTTGCACTGATTCACTGCACGTATTTGAATATAACTGGAAAAGTTATGGGAATCCCGCTATACTTCAACGCTTACTGAGTCTCAGTTATTAATGAAAAATATAAGAAAGAAAATCTGAGGAAAAACTGATTTGATACAAAACATATTTTTATTCACTTATATTTTATCATAAAAAATTATTTTAAAAAATTTACAAAAATATTAAAAAGAAGCGAAGAGATTTAAATACTTAATATATTATATTTAAAAACTCTATACCCAAGATTTCAACGTGAATAAATATCAATATAATTTTGATCTTCTAATTTTTACCTTTCCTTTATTGTGGTGTATCCCACTAGCGTGGTGCCCACTTAGGCAACTGCTCTTTTGCCTCCAAAGCTAACCCGCATCTGACGTGCTTATATGTAGTTCGTTAAAAAAATGTATTACAAAAAAATGTACTACAAAAAAATTTAATACAAAATGTAAAATTCAGAATTTTTCAAGTTTTTTTTTCTATTTTTTTTTTTTGCCACAAAACTTTACTAGTTTTCCCAATGTTTTTTTTTTATTTTAAGTTATTTTTTGCTTCCTTATTGTTGTTGGCGTTTATAGCTTTTGGAAATAATTTCCGTTACATTATATGTATTAGCTTTTCCCAATGTCTTTCAATTAGTTAGTATTAGTGCTGTTAAGACTTCTTGCAAATCTGCCATAAGATTTTTTCAACAATTCAAATGCCACTAGATTTCTTAATGAACGAGTCAGGTAAATCATTTAAGACAATACTTTTCACCCATAGACAGCAACGAAAATGAAGGAGAAGTCCCCCTAATAATCGTCAAAAGGCTTTTCTGATACTACAGAGAATAAAAGAATTTACATAAAATAAAAAAATATGATTTAAATTTCTACAGTACATCTCTGCTGCAAGATTATAATGTAATGTATGTGTCATCATCATCATCGGACAGCTTTAGCCTCGTTCACGACTCGTTTATCGATCCTCGGCAACAGTTCTCCAGTTTCTAACGCCCAGTGTTCTTATATCCATTAGAACTGGCTCAAACGATGCTAGTCTTGGACGTCCTCGTGCTTTAGGCGCTACGGGGTGGTACGACACAATTGATTTCTGGAGGCGGCTATCTCTCATGCGCGTAACATGACCCAACCATCACAGTCTTTGTGACTTCACGTATTTTACGATGTCCTCGCCAACATTGTGTATATTCCAGATATTACTTTGAGTATTACGAATTACTATTTATTAATTATTTAAAGCATCATGTTTCAAAATTCTCAATTTTTCTAGATATTCTACAACTCCACAGCTCAAGCTATTATTCCAATTTACATCCCACTCTAATCACGGTTTTATGTTTTTATTGTCTTCGTTTACCGTATGGACTATTCGACAAACTTCTTTAGATTTCTCTAATTTCTTTGTATAGAAATAGTGCGACTTTGCAATTTTCAAGGTCACTAATTTTTTTCGAACTTAAAGAATTTTAACAAAACGACTAGACTATGTCAAAAAATCATCCTAAACAATTAATGAAGCAACACGGACTTTTCTTCCATATAGGAAACCATACATACTGGTCATGTCTGTATTGTACACTGCAATAAAAAATATCCGATTTTCTAAGTTAAAAACTGTGTTTTACAAATTTCAAAATGTGAGGTGCCATGTGAAAATAACTGTTTTGTTAATAATGCAAAGTACTATTTATATAAACTGTCCCTTAAGTAATGAGTAATAAAAAGTTGTCCTAATAAATATTTCATTCGCTTCAATCACTACTATTGCACTCAACTCAGACAAACCCATAAATTTTGTGTGTATGTACAAGTAAGTAAATCCAGCAGTTTAGCACTAAAATAGTACACCGAGTATAAAAATAGGTGAAGGTCGTCGCAGCCATAATCAACAGTAGCATCCACCCTCTTCACAACAACACCTTCGTCATCGAGCAACATCAGCATCAAACGACAACAACAACAGTCACAACAAAAAACAACAAGACTGCAAATTTTATTTCAATCATAAGAATCAGCAGCAATAACAACAAGAAGTAACAAAAATTAATACCAACAACAGTACAAACTCGTGACAGGACGAGCAAACCATAAAATCAAAATAATCACAACCTATGAATAAATATGCACAGTTACATATGTACATAGTTCTCAAAGCAGTGACTGTTGAGTACCGCAACGAAGCGCAGAGTGGCGCAGCAACAACGCAGGTAAGAAGGCCTTCTCTTGGTCCAGGGACAAGCAGTTAGACAAGCATAAATGCAAATACAAACAAGAAAAATGAATACTCATCCTTATACAAATACTTAGCTGTTGGTCGAGCACACAAACCAACAATCCCAGATGCAGATTTCGATTCGGATTCAGACGCAGACGCAGTCGCAGCTGCGCTTGTCACATTCATTAAATTACAAATGCACTCACCTTAACACTCTTCTGCCGACTGCCGACCGCCGACCGCCAACTGCCGTCAACAACATTATTCACAAAATCACCCCTCACCCACTCTCCAAGTACACACCCCACTCCCCCTAGGATGGATGTTGTTTGATTCCAAACATAACAGAATCATTCATCTTAGTGCTGGTATCATTCTCTAAGCACGAATGGATAAACATTTCTCAAACCGCACTCGTAAACAACACTCCTTATTTGGCTCTCATTTGTTTTGCTGTCGGGTTCTCACTCGTTCTCTCGTCGCGAGCTTAGGTATTTGTGTACTTGTGGAAGTACGTGTATACTTACAAATATGTATGTAGATGAATACACGATTACTCAAATTATATTACATACATATACATGAAAATATATGCATATATATAGAGTGCTCCCAAGCATTCAGAAGCTTAACAAATTAATAAATATCAAATCCTAGCTCTGTTTCAATAAAATAAATCACTCCACAAATCATATAATCTATTTCTTATTTAGATTAAGAACAGCCTTCGGGGTTTAAGTTCTAGTTTAAGCGGAATGAAGATAGAGCAAAATATATCATATGTATGTATGTAAGTAACAAGCAAAAAACGTCAGCTTGAAAAGGATTGAGTATACATACAAGCTGCAGTGTTAATTCACGCGAAATGCCTGCCCGTCCGAAAATGTAGGTCTAACATATTTCCATAGTTATTTTTTATTTATTCGTTTTGATGTTGTTCCTCAAACGGAGGAGCCTATAGTTTTATTGCGCCTGCAATGGCAGATGGTTTTTATGTGGCGTTTTTTCATGACAGAAATACACACAGAATTGTCTCCACGAGGCGAATGCAATAAAAACTCATTTCGTATCATTTGGTGTTCCTATCCACAGTCATCTACAAGCCCATTCGCTTGCGAAGAAACAGCAATATGCAGTGATTTATCTCAAAAGCATGATGTGATTTTTTCCGGTCCAATTTGGTTTGGGTTAGAGATCCTGCAGTAAATTTTTCTAGTCTTCTCCTTCTTAATTGGCGCTATAACCGCTTACGCGATTTTGGCCGAGTTTAGCAAAGCGCGCCAGTCGTTTCTTTCTCGTGCTAACCGGCGCCAGTTGGACACACCAAGTGAAGCCAAGTCCTTCTCCACCTGATCTTTCCAACGCAGAGGAGGCCGCCCTCTTCCTCTGCTACCACCAGCTGGTACCGCATCGAATACTTTCAAAGCCGGAGCGTTTGTATCCATTCGGACGACATGACCCAGCCAACGTAGCCGCTGGATCTTTATTCGCTGCGCTATGTCTATGTCGTCGTAAAGCTCATACAGCTCATCGTTCCATCGTCTGCGATATTCGCCGTTGCCAACGTGCAAAGGTCTAAAAATCTTACGCAGAATCTTTCTCTCGAACACTCCAAGCGTCGCTTCATCCGATGTTGTCATCGTCCAAGCTTCTGCGCCATACGTTAGGACGGGCATGATGAGAGTCTTGTAGAGTGTTAGTTTTGTTCGTCGAGAGAGGACTTTACTGCTCAATTGCCTACTTAGTCCAAAGTAGCACTTGTTGGCAAGAGAGATTCTACGTTGGATTTCAAGGCTGACATTGTTATCGGTGTTAATGCTGGTTCCTAAATAGACGAAGTCTTTTACAACCTCGAAATTATAACTGTCTACAGTGACGTGGGTGCCGATACGCGAGTGCGCCGACTGTTTGTTTGAAGACAGGAGGTACTTCGTTTTGTCCTCGTTCACCACCAAACCCATTCGCTTTGCCTCTTTATCCAGTTTGGAGAAGGCAGAACTAACAGCGCGGTTGTTAAGGCCGATGATATCGATATCATCGCGGCGTACGCCAACAATTGTATGCTCTTATAAAATATTGTGCCTGAGCGATTAAGTTCTGCGGCTCGTACGATGCTCTCCAACATCAGGTTAAAGAAGTCACACGACAGCGAGTCACCCTGTCTGAAACCTCGTTTGGTATCAAACGGCTCGGAGAGGTCCTTCCCAATTCTGACGGCGCTGCTGGTGTTGAGTAACGTCATCTTACATAGCCGTATTAGTTTTGCAGGGATACCAAATTCAGACATCGCGGCATACAGGTAACTCCTTTCCGTACTGTCGAATGCAGCTTTGAAGTCGACGAAAAGATGGTGTGTGTCGATTCTCCTTTCATGGGTCTTTTCCAAGATTTGGCGTATTGTGAATATTTGGTCGATGGTAGACTTTCCAGGTCTGAAGCCACACTGATAAGGTCCAATCAGTTGGTTGACGGTGGGCTTCAGCCTTTCACACAATACGCTCGCTAGAACCTTATAGGCGATATTTAGAAGACTAATCCCGCGGTAATTGGCACAAATTGCAGGATCGCCCTTCTTATGGTGGATTGGGCAGAGCACACTTAAATTCCAATCGGCAGGCATGCTTTCATCCGACCATATTTTGCATAGGAGCTGATGCATGCACCTTACCAGCTCCTCGCCGCCATGTTTGAATAGCTCAGCCGGCAGTCCGTCGGCGCCCGCGGCTTTGTTGTTCTTTAGCCGCATTATCGCTATTCTCACCTCGTCATGATCGGGTAGCGGGACGACAATTCCGTCGTCAACGATTGGGGTATCGGGATCTTCACTTTCTCGGTGACATGCGCAGCTGTCACTGTTTAATAGGTTCGAGAAGTGTTCCCTCCATAATTTAAGATTGCTCTGTACGTCAGTCACCAGTTCGCCGTCTTTGTTCTTACAGGAAAACGCCCCGGTCTTGAAACCTTCTGTAAGCCGCCGAACTTTCTGGTAGAATTTTCGGGCGTTGTTCCTGTTGGCCAGCATCTCAAGCTCTTCGCACTCACGTATTTCGGCCTCTCGTTTCTTCTTTCGGATAATACGTCTCTCTTCCTTTTTTAGCTCTCTGTAGCGATCCCACATGGCGCTCGCGTTGCGCCCGATCGCAGCGTGGCTCTATAGGCGGCATCCTTTCTTTCGGCGGCAGCATGACATTCCTCGTCGTACCAGTTGTTTTTTCGGGCTCGCCGGAATCCGATTTCTTCTTCGGCGGCGGTACGTAGGGAACGAGAAATGTTGCTCCATTGCTCGCGCATGCCGGGTTGTTGGGCAGTGCTCTCCGAGAGCAGGAGTGAGAGTCGAGTGGCGAATCTTCTGGCTGTCTGTTGTGATTGCAGCTTTTCGATGTCGAACATTCTTTGCGTAGGTAGATGTACGTTTTTTGCTGCACAGAGGCGGGTGCG